>CM057451.1:318836250-319473333 GCA_016271365.2 Neoceratodus forsteri
TCAGTTTCTGAATCTTGGGGGAGGAGCTGTGCGTCACGTCAGCACCTGTCAGAGTGTTTCATCTCTGAGTTGAGACTAGCTTAACCCTGTGCTTGAGCTATCGGTTGTTACTGATCCAACCCATCATCTGTGTTGTGTAATTCCTAGGGGCACTGCCTATATGACTGTCCCTGTTCCTCACACAAGTTAATAAGCAAGAAAGCTTAGAGGTGGGACAGAAAATAACTAGATGGGTGGAAAACTGGTTGGCAGTCAGAAGTCAGAGGGTGGTGGTAAATGGAGTGCATTCCATGGGGGGGTAAATGAGTAGGGTGTCCCAGGGGTCAGTGCTGGGACCCCTCCTTTTTAATATATACAGCAGTGATAAAGCAGAAGGTCTGAAGGGAAGAGTGTGCCTATTCACCAATTATATGAAAATCTGCAATAGGGTGAGCATCCTGGGGGTGGAGCACATGAGGCAGGACCTGAAAATTCTGGAGGGTTGGTCAGAAACTCAGCAACTGAAATTCAATGCCAAAAAGTGTGCTGTGATGCATCTGAGGTGCAAAAACCCATAAGGTGCTTACACTCCAGGAGGGGAAGAAATAAAAAAAACAGCAAGAGAGGGATCTAGGGATTATAGTATCGAGCAACCTTAAGGTGGGTAGCCAATGTAGCAAGGAGGTGGGGAAGGCAAATGGAATGTTGGCATACACTGGGAGAGGCATAACTAGCAGAAGGAAGGAGGTGATGATGCCTCTTTACAAGGCCATGGTGAGGCCACACCTGGAGTACCGGTCCTGTTCTGGAGACCGCACCTACGCAAGGACATTGATGGAATGGAAAGGGCTCAGAGAAGAGCAACCAAGATGGTGCACGGTATGCAGGGGGAAACCACATGGACAGAGGTGTAGGGAATTGGATTTGTACTCATTGGAGACTAGAAGAGAGAGAGGGGGGACATGATTTAAACTTTTAAATATGTGAAGGAGATCGGTAAGGTGAAGGAGGGGAGCTTGTCCAGAAGGAAGGAGGGGGATAAAACTGGAGGGAATAGCCTAAGATTTGGAAGGTGGAAGATACAGAGGCAATATGAGGGGGCGGTTCTTCATGGAGAAAGTGGTGGAGGCCTGGAATAAATGACCAGGAGAGGTGGTGGAGGTTGTAATAGTGGAGGGATTTAAGAGGGCATGGGACAGACATATGAGATTGGGAAGTGAGGAGAAGGGGAGATGAGTAAGGGAGGAGGGAAAGGCAGACTCAATGGGCCAATGAGGTCCTTTCCTGCTGTCAGATTTCTGTGATTCTGTGAAGTTGCATTGGAATGGGTTAGGACACTGATAACCAAGATTCCCATACTCTAGGTACATGTTACACCTTGTTTTGTCACACACAGAACTCAGATGGGCCCCGAGACCTACATCTATGGCATGTTTGTGGCTGGCCCTGGTAAAAGCATGTGCCTCAGTCCCTGCCTAGGTAAAAACTCCTTGTAGATAGCATATACATTTGTAAGTTTATCTCAGTTTCACCCAAAGCCTCCAGCCTCCTCTGCCCACTCTTGCTTACTGGCTGTAATGGTAGTGGGTTGTTCCATTACATCACATCTCTGATGCAACCAGTAGGCAGTGTCTGAGGCCTTTACCTCTTTGTTCCTAAACAGAACAGTTATGGGGTCTGATTCTCAAAGCTTCCCCTAAAGTTGCAAGGGGCTTGCACCACAAAAAATGATGCAAGTGCTGGCTTGTGCCACAAGATGCACCAAGTGCCATTCTCAAATACAGTCTGTGGCAGTCACAGCTTGCGTGCACCCAAGGGGGCTTGTGCCATCCGAGCGCCACAAGATAGGCTGCAGCATAGTGCAAGGCGCCTTGTGCTGGGGTAATTCTGCAACATCCCCTTTCTTGGTATTCTGTAAAAGGGCCAGTTCCAACAAATTCAAACACCCATTAGACCATACATAGCTGGTCTACCGATCCGTGCGCCACCCATGGATAATCAGTTCTCACTACTAGAGGTGGTTACTGCACATATATACCGACCACCGACGTGATTATATATGATGTACCAGCACACATATGTTATAAATAATCATCAGGATGACATATTGACAGTATTTACAGATGGGTTGGACATTGCAAGTTAGGTACACATAAGCAATGTCTGAAGCATCTGTACATACTGTCTGTTTGTAGTCATGAGGATTAGTTATAATATAGTTGTGTTGTTCCATCATATATCAGCGTGCACTCCTGGTGGTGTTATGCATACCCCTACTGGTTGCTCACCATCCTAGATTACTGCACTGCCACCCTGCGGCTTACTGCAAACCACATAGATGTGCCATCTGTTCAGCCTATAGCCACAGTTGCTGCAAGCTGCAGGACTTTGACAGTGGGACCATACCCAAAAGAGAATCAGGTTCAGGGTGCCTAGCACACAGGCTATTAGCACAAGTTGCCCTTAGCATGGATTGCACCGTGTTTTGAGAATTGAGCCCATGGTCTTTATTGCTAGCTTTATCAGGGATATTGCTGCAAAGCGGAATCAAATGTCTGTGTCTTTCATATTTATTTATTTATTGAAATCTAGGATTACAGCCTTTGAGCTACAAGCTCATTTACAAAGGTTCCACGTCAGACATAAAGGCACAGATAAGCACAGTACATATAAGATGACATATTGACAGTATTTACAGATGGGTTGGACATTGCATGTTAGGTACACATAAGCAATGTCTGAAGCATCTGTACAAGAAAATTGTTGAAAAAAACTAGGCAAGGAGGGCTGTAGGGCAATTAAACTACAGTAGGGACAGGTGATAGCAGTTTCTATACATTTCATATGAGATAAGAGAATATAGGAGAGAAGTAGGATAAGTAGGTTATTTAGGCGGCACTAAGGCCAGGAATGGGGGGTGGACATAGGCAGTGGTGGAGGGATGGCAGTAACCTCAGGCACAGGGTCACTTTGTCATAGTGCTTAAGTTATGTTAAGGCAGAGGGTGGGTGAGAAAGCGGAGGCTAAGGTGGGATGAGGATAACAAGAATAGGGAAGGAGCAGGGAGTGTGGGAGGGGAAATGGGAATGGAGGTAGGAGCTGTGCTGGGTGGGCAACTGATAGGTGCAAATGGTAGGGGTTGAGTTCTTAGTCAGTTTACAGGTAGCAGTGAATCAGGGGAAGCAGGAGCAGGTCTGTTGGCTGGTAAGCTGTGATTTGAGTGCCGATTTGAAGAGGCCAATTTTGCTGATAGCAGTAAGGTCAGATGGAAGTGCACTAAGCCAGAGTGGGGCCCTGTATTCAAAGGATCTCTGACCTTAAGTAGTTCACTGGAAGGAGACCTTGACTGAGAGCTTGTTAGATGCCCTGGTGGTCCTAGTTGGCTCAGTTTGGTGAAGGAGGGAACTGCAGCCAGGCGGTAGTAGGCCAAGGGTTGCTTTTTTGGCGAGGAGACATACTTGGTAACGGGTGCTTTCAGAAAGGTTTAGCCAACCTGTTTGCAGGTAGAGATTACAGCTGTGGGTGAGGCGAGAGGCCCCTAGTGCTAGCCTGCGGGCTTTATTCAACGTAGTGGCAAGTCGCTTATGGGTGTTGTCAGATGCCGCACTTTAAATGGGAAGACCATAGTCGATGGTCGAGAAAACAGAACTGGTGATGGCAAGCTGGAGAGCTTTTTCAGTAAGGCAGCTTCGGTGCTTGCATAGTAGACCAAGCTTCCGGTTAACTGATGAGGCAACATTGTCAACGTGGGAGGAGAATGAAAGGGATCTGTCAAGGGTGATACCCAGGTATTTGAAGCTTTGTACCATTTCTAAGGCTTCGTTTTGTTTACTTAGGATGTTTATGGTGGATGTCTTATGTCGATTATGGGCGGGGGCGAATAACATGGTCTTGTTTTTTTTTTATGGTTGACAAGCAATTTGGCTGGATCAAACCAGGCCTCTACATTGTTATAGTCATATTGAAGTCTATGTTCAAGGGTGGTAGGATCAGTATGACTAGCGTAGTTGACCGCATCATCTGCATAAAGGAGGATTTTGTGCTGGCATGCTAGCAGGAGAGTATTAAGAAAAAGGCTGAAAAGAAGTGGGCCTAGTATGGATCCTTGGGGGACACCAGTGAACACTTGTTGTGAGTCCAAGATGGTATTAGATATTTTTACCCATTGTTCATGCCCTGTGAGGTAGCTCTGAAACCAACACAGTGAATCTGTGGATAATCCCGTAGCATCTAGCTGGGCCAGAAGGAAGTAGTGGTTAACTGTATCAAAGTCCTTGGTGAGCTCTATGAAGATAGCCCCCACCAAGTGACCTAGATTGAAGGTTTCATGAATAAACCTCATGAACTCCAGAAGCACAGTGGTAGTACTGTGAAGTTTACGGAAACCATGTTGCTGTTGGCATTGAAGCTGATATTTATTTAGGTGTTCAACCAGTTGATCGTAGACGATCTGCTCTTAGGCTTTTGAGATGGGGGGAGAATTGAGATTGGACGGTAATTAGTATGACTTGTCTTAGAGCCTGCTTTGAAGAAAGGGGTGACAACTGCTGATTTCCATTGTGTAGGGAATGTATCTGAGGTTAAGGACAGGTTGATGATTCTGGTTAATGGTGTAAGTACCTCATCGAGTACCAATGAGATTAGTTTTAGGTCTAGGCCCTCGGCACTATGCCTAGACCTCCCCAATATTTTGGTGAGGTATTTTTTTGCCATCCCTTTGGATATGACTTTAAGGTAGAAGGGAGGGCGTGATTTGTTGGAGGTGTTTGAGGCAGTTTTGAAAGAGGCACACTAACATGGGTCAGGTAGTTGGGGGGGGGAGCACTGCACTAAGGTTGGTGAAGGCTTTGTTAAAGGTGTCTGTGATTGTTTTATGGTCATGTGTTAAGGACCCTTCAATATTAAGCAAAATATTTCTACTTAACTAACCAATCACACACACACAAAAAGAAAAAAGTAGATAAACATGTGGGGAGTAGTACAATGTAATGGCTGTGGGGCAGCAGTTTTCCGGGAGTCTTTCTGGAGGCTGAGATGCTTCCCTATTTGCAGACAACTCTCTGCCCTGAGGGAGGAAGTTGCCCATCTTCAGACCATGCTGGACAGTAGTAAGGGAACCTTCCCCCAGGCCACACTGGACGGTAGGAAGGGAACCTCCCCCATCCAGGGAGCACCAGAGCCACCACCACCACTACCTCAGAGGTTGCGAAGAAAGCACAGCAGTTGGACCACAGTGGCCAGGAAGGGTGAGGATGGTGGAACAGAGGCACACCCAGTCAGTTGTTCCACCCACAATCCATACATCATTCTGGGGAGCATAGCCCCTATGGATGCACCCGCAGAGGGAGACTAAGGAGGCTGAGGACAGCTGTCACAAGGGAGGCCCACAGGAAGGAGACAGAGGACACCACAAGGAAAGAAAGCAGCTCCTGGGTGGGGGACCCAATTATTAGGGATAGAACTGGGGGGAGCATGGAAAACTGAAGTAAGGTGCCTGCCTGGTGCCATGGCTTGAAGGGACAGGAAGCGCATCCTCAGGATCACGAGAACAGCTGCATGGAAGTCTGAGCTGGACATCATTGTCCACCTAGGGACAAATGACTTGGCTCATCATTAGATTACAGCAGTGCAGAAGGACTTTGTAGAATTGGGGAGGGGCCTAAGACAAGTAGCACACACAGTATCCTTCTCAGAGGTGCTGCCTGTCAATGGCATGAGTGAGGCGAGGGTACTTTGCACCCTGCAGTTTAATGAATGGTTGAAAAAATGGTGTGGAGCACAGGGGTTTGGCTTCATTGGGGACTGGGGTTCTACCTGGAAGGACACCAGCCTATACTAGCAGGATGGTCTGCATCTGTCCAGGAAGGAACAAGTCTTTTGAGCAATCGGTTTAAATTCTTCATTGGCAAGCTTTTAAACTAGTCAAGGGCTAGGCACTGATAAGCAGCAGGAAAATCCCAGCCTCTCCCTACAAAACAGGGTACTAAATGAGAAAAAGACCGAGGTAGAAAGGTCAGTGGGGGATGCTGCAACAGAAGGTAAAGCCATCAACAAATGGAGAGCAATGAGTACCAATGCCCGTAGTCTGAGTAACAAGCTTCCTGAATTAGTGGCTTTGATGGAGGAGGAACATCTGGATATGGTGGCAGTCACAGAAACATGGTACACACAAACCATGATTGGGACATAAACATACCAGGATACACTATCTGCAGGAGGGACAGGGAGGGTAAAAGAGGAGGAGGAGTAGCCTTACATAAGGGAAGGAATCAAAGCAACAGAACAAAAGGGTAAACAGGGAGGAGAAGAAGCACTGTGGGTAAATTTGAGACCGAATGGCACCACACCCGCAACAGGGTTAGACAGACCTTTCTCAGGGGAGAAATGGACAAGGAATTATAGAAAGTATACTTAGAATGGCAGAAAAGGGAGATATTGCTGATGGGTGATCTGAATATGCCAGATGTTAACTGGAGTGCAGTTGCAGCAGCCACTCTAAGAGTGGGGTTATTCTAGATAACCTACAGGGGCATGCCTTAGACAACCAGTATTGGAGCCCACCAAGAGGGAGCAATCTCAGACCTGGTTCTCTCAAATGGAGATGAAGAGAGGATCACAGATGTAGAAGTGGGTAGCCATCTGGGAACTAGCGACCATCGAACAGTATGGTTCACAACAACACAGCAATAGAGTCAAGCCACAAAGACAAAGTACTGGATTTTAGGAGGGCTGATCTTGCCAAAATGAGTGAGTGCCTAAGGAATGCACTAGCAAATGGGCAGGAAGGAGGGGTGGAAGAACAATGGGAAATAATAAAAACTGCAATCACAGAAGTAATAAGTCTTTGTGTAAATCAAATAAACAAAATGAAATGAGGTAAGAAACCACTATGGTTCTTAAAGGAAGTGGCAGTGAAGGTTCAAGAGAAAAAGAAAGCATTTAGGAAGTACAAGGAATCACAGAAGGAACAGGACAGAGAACTGTATCAGTTAAAGCAAAAGGAAGCTGGGAAGGCAGTCAGAACACCAAAGGCCCAAACCGAGGAAAAGATAGCCAACTCAGTTAAGAAGGGGGATAAAACCTTTATAGGTACATCAGGAGGAAGAAAGACCAAGGGAGGCTTGGTAAAGGGAGGGAGGGTGGGCAGAGGATGACTGTGAAAAGGCAGAGATACTAAACAAATATTTTTGCTCAGTATTTACAAAGGAAGAGGGGAGGTACCTAAACAAAACAGTAGAAACACTCTGGATACAGAAGTTGATACCAGCCCATTTACAGAAGAAAGGGTCTCTGAAAGAACCTTAAAACTGAAGGTGGACAAGCTAATGGGGCCTGATGGGATCCATCCCAGAATTTAAAAGAACTAAGGTAGAACTAGTGACACCACTGACTACCCTCTTTAACAAATCATGGGAGGATGGGGTGGTACCCGAGGACTGGAGGAGGGCAGATGTGATTCCCTTCACAAAAGTGGGAGCAAGGCAGAAGCAGGGAAACCACAGACCTGTTAGTTTAACCTCAGTGGTAGGGAAAATGATGGAATCACTTCTGAAGGAAAGAATTGTTGAGTATCTAGAGGCCAGAGGGCACAGGACCCAAGGCAGCATGGATTCACAGCGGAAGGTCATGCCAGACAAATCTGATAGATTTTTGACTGTGACCAAAGTAGTTGATCAGGAGGGCTGTGGACATACCTACCTAGACCTTTAGCAAGGCATTTGACACAGTCCCACAAAAGATTAATATCATGTTAGCCAGCCTGGGAGTGGGTCCCAAGATGACAGCCTGGGTAAAGAATTGGCTGGAGAATAGGACACAGAGAGTAATAGTAAATGGAGTCCACTCTGAAAAAGGGGATTAGTAGTGGGTACCGCAGGGTTCAGTATTAGATCCGGTCCCTTCAATGTCTTTATAAGTGACATTGCAGAGGGACTGAAGGAAAAGTATGTCTCTTTGCAGATGACACAAAGATCTGCAACAGAGTTGATGCAAGGTGGGTGGAAGGATAAGAAGGGACTGGCAAGGTTAGAGGAATGGTCAAATGTATGGCAGCTTAGATTCAATGCTAAGAAGTGCAAGGTAATGCACCTGGGAAACAAAACCCAGGGAAGAGTACACAATGGGGGTGAGATACTAACAACAAAAAAATGGAAAGGGACCTGGGGTAGTCATATCCAATGACCTAAAGGTGGGCAAGCAATGTGAGAGGGCAGCAAGGAGGGCTGGGGGGATACTGGGATGCATAGGGAGAGGCATCACCAGTAGAAAACAGTTATTATCCCTCTGTACAGACAGCTGGTGAGACCCCATCTGGAGTACTGCATGCAGTTCTGGAAACCCAATCTCCACAAAGACATAGACAGGATGGAAGCTGTCCAGAGGAGGGCAACTAAAATGGTGCAGGGTCTGCACTGAAAGACATATGAAGAGAGACTTAAGGAGCTTAATATGTATAGCTTTGAGGAAAGGAGGGAGAGGGGGGACATGATAGAAACTTTCAAGTACCTCAAGGGAATCAACAAAGTCCAAGAGGGTAGCATCTTTCAAAAAGAGATGTGCAAGAACAAGGGGGCACAATTTGAAGATAGAAGGGGGGCAGCTCAGAGGTAATTTAAGGAAGTATTTTTTCACAGAGAGGGTTGTGGATGTATGGAACGGCCTTCCAGAGGAGGTTGTGGAGTCAAAAACAGTGGTGGAATTCAAGCATGCATGGGACATCATAAGGCAATTCTAAAGGGTGGGGGTAGGAAGAAGATGGCTGCTGGTTAACTAGGATCTGCAGCTTATCCATCAGGTAGGGAAATGGGCAGACTGGGTGGGCCAAGCGGTCCTTATCTGCCATCAAATTCTATGTTTCTATGTTTCTAAGTGGGTTCAGAAGTATCTCGCTTCCCAGTGATTGCCTGGATATTATTCCAGAATCTTCGACCGTCACCCCAGGAGGAGTTTAGCTCAGACTTGGAACATGTAGCTTTAGCCCGATGGATTGCGAGGGTACAGTTGTTCCATGCCACTTTGTAGTTCTGCATGTCATTGGTGGTCCGAGAACTTTTGTACTTATACCATAGCTGGTCACGGGTGCGCATCAGGGCAAGGAGGTGAGGGGTAACCCACGATTTATGGGTTCCCTTGACTTTTCTCTTTATAGTGGGCATGAAGATATCACATTGAAAATTTTGATACAGTTATCAAGCGTTAAATCAACATTATTAGTAGCTAGGACAGGGGCCCAACTCTGCTGTTGAAGGTATTGCCTAAAGGAGCACAGTTGTCCCTTTTTTCAGCACATGGGAGAAGATGACCTTCGCTGGGGGATTTGGGGCCTTGTTTGTCCAGAGGAAGATAATGGGTGAGTGGTCACTGAGGGAGTCAGGGAGCACATTTAGAGCAGAGATTCACTCAGGGTGGTTTGTTAGTACCCAGTCTAACAGGGTGGAGGTGTCTGTTTTGTAATTTATACGAGTGGGTTGGTCAACTAGTTGGTGGAAGTTAATGGAAGAGGTCGCATCCTTAAATGATGCTGACTCAGTTGATAACTGTGAAAAATGAAAAAAAATGGATGAAATCCACTTTCAATATTTTATAAAAAAAATTTTATTGTTAGAGTTTCTTCACACAAACAAACGAAGGCAACAGTTTCGTGGTTAAACCACTCCATCAGGCCACTGTGTTGCTAAAATAAAAACATAAAAAAACATTTTTATTACATATTGGTATTAATTACCAGATGAATAAAGACCATTTATGCTTGCAATGAATCATAATATGCTGGAAGGTGCTGTATTGACTTATATCTTCTCAACAGTTACTATGATGCCAAAAAAAATAATTGGCTAATGTTTATATTATTCATTATTAATAAATAATGACTATTTCATTTTGAAATATACAACTTCATACTGATTACTGCACAATAGCCATGACAAGTCCATTGCTATATAAATATAAGTTTTTACCTTAAATGGATATTGCTTATTTGCCAATTAAAGCCTGTAGTCCTAATTTAAATGATGTGTATAAATTAAATCACCCTAAAGAGAGAAAATTCAATTATATGTTTTAATTATCATTTATAAAATAAATATATCTTGCTTACTATTAATTTAAATTGAGTAGCATAATTATATCCCACTAAATATTTTAACAGGTAATTAGTTACTTAATTAAATATGAGTGTATCTCAATCAGCTCACCGCTATGAATGTAGCGATGTCATTTATCTTAATGTTCCAGCTATTAGATGCTCATCTCGGCGCTTTAAAAATAATGAGTTCAAAACAGAGTTACTTAAAAGGAACTTTCTTTAAATGCTAAATATAGCTTTACTCAAGTCTATACACGTTGTCAAATAAATAATGTTATGCATACCGAAACTGTTCTGGTATCTCTATCAAACTCGAATTGTTTTAATATCTTCCACTGTGATGTCCGTTTCTAAATATATAGTCTCAGTTCTGAAAATTAGAAATTAAAAAAGGAAAAGCATGTATACAGAAAATAAACGTTTCCTTTGAAAAAAGTTATGCCAAACATATTTATTGAAAAGCCTCAACGTATGAAATAGGAGCTTATTATGGAAACAGCAGCTTATTAGCATTAGTATAACTTCCGAATGGAGTTTCCTTGAGTATCCAATTTTCTAGACTCAGCATCTCAGCACTCTTGAAACAAAAGATTTTAAACATCATTAACTCTTTTTACATGATTCGAAATTCCACACTGATAGATATACAAAATGCTTACCCTGAAAGGTATGACTGGCGTGCCATGTACCTCACGCCACCATTATCAAAAAAGTCCTTTCTTTTCTACGTTTAAATCTCGTGGCTGGTGGGGGGAGAACCATTCGTCAGAATGACGTCAGCTACCTGAATTCAGATATTCAGGTAGCCTCTGAGCATAGATGTAGAACTGTGAGTGCAGCTTAATAGAGCAGAGGAGATGACAGCAACCTGGAGCACATTGCCCTTGCTGTCTCATTAAGTCAGGGGTTAACCCCCCACCACAGGGAAATACATCCCTGATATTTTAATAATAGTTTATCAGATAGAAGGCTATTGTTGAATAAAAAAGGAGATAATAGAGTGTTTATTTGGCATGCCATATACCTCGCTCCACCATTATTAGGAAAAATCCTTTCTTTTACACGTTTAAATCTCACTAACTGATAGGGGGAGAACCATACATCAGAATGACGTATACACTCTAAATTCAGGTATTCAGGCAGCCTCTGAACATGGATGTAAATCTGTGAGTACAGCCAATTGGAACAGTGGAGATGACAACAACCTGAAACTCACCGTCCTCGCTGTCTCTCTAAGTCAGGGGTTCGCCCCTCACCATAGGGAAATACATGTCTAATACTTTAACAATAATTTATCAAATGAAAAATTATTATCGAATAAAAAGGGGGTAATAGAGTGTTTATTTACTAATATACAGGACTCATCCTGTTCTACTATGCAATATCAGGATCAAAGACATCTTACACTACAAATACCTCATAAACTATCATTTTACACTACATGTATTGCATTGTATAAAAACTTTAAATCAAACTGTCACAAAATATAAGCAGTTATGTATAATATAATAGTTAAGTCAATACCGCATAAACATTTTTTTCGGTTAGTGGGAAGAGAAACGTACTTCAAAATTGGCGTAAGCCAACTGAAATCAGGTTTTCAGTTGGCCTCTGAACCATAAAATGGAAATTGAGAATTCAGCTAGAGCAGTAAAGATTTACCATACCCTGAAATATACTTGCACAGGCTTTATCTCTAAGAACAGGAGTACTTTCACCACCACGGGGATGTGTATCCCATAATAACTTCGTTTTATGAGATACTTAAAACAGATGTATCCCATAAAATAAGTGTATAGACATTATAAAAATGTAACTTCCCAAATAAATGAACATAATATTACAAATTATTATAAACACCACTGCTATCATGATCCAAAAACTCCCAGTACGGAGACATGAGGGGGAGAGGGAAAAAGAACATTTATCCAAATAAACAATATATTTCCAAAGAAAAAATTCCAATCCCATTCATCATTTACTCCAACATAAGGGTTCGTCCAAATAAACTGTATATTTCAAAAGAAAAGATTCCAATCACAGTCATCATTTAGTCCAACAGAAGGGTTGGTGGTATTAAGTGTATGAATCCAGAATACTTCTCTTTTCCTGAGTACTAAGTCCCAAAACTTAATTCCATCCTTAGGTTCTTGTACCAGTTCAAGTCCCTAAAATCGTAAAGAGACAGCCGTATGTCCTGCTTCTGTATAATGTCTTGCAACTGTTGATGTTTCAACTTTAAGTCTAATGTCACTCTTATGTTGACCGATCCTATGACGTAATTCCTGAGTGGTCTTTCCAATATTAAGTTTGTCACATGGGCATTGTAGTAAACACACAACATGATGACTTTTGCAGGTTATATGTTGTTTGATCCAAAATTTTCGATTAGTATAGGGATCTTCAAAAATATTTTTTACTAGTATTGCCACATTGGAAACAGTGACCACAGGGCACATTTCCAACAGCTATTGGACCCAATAATAATTGGCTTTCTGTTTTGAACCTTATAATGTTGTGTGTGTACTAATCTGTCTTTAAGAGTCTGATTTTTTCTTGTAGAAAACAAAGGTTTCTGGGAAAATCTTCTATTATTATTATTACTGCTTAACTGTAACAGATACCAATTATTATTAATAATTGATTTAATCTTATTATCCAGATGACTAAATGATGTTGAAAATACTATTCTTTCTGTAAGACTACTGTCAGGTGTTTTCTTCTTTAAATACTCCTGTCATGGTACCGTAGATACTTCATATTCTATTTTCTAACTAAGCTCTTCTTATAGCCCCTATCTATAAATCTCTGTGACATATCCTGGATTGTTTCTTGGTAAACACATTCTTCACTACAATTTCTTTTAGCTTGTATAAACAGTGACTTGGGGATTGAATCTTTAAGTTTAGGGTCATGGTAACTGGTATAATGTAATAATGTATTTTTTACTATTTCCTTTCTATAAAGTCTAATCTCTATTTTTGTTGCCCCTTTATATATTTCTAAATCTAAGAATTCCACTTTCTGTTTGTCAAAATTCATAGTAAACAATAAATCTAACAGGGCAGAGGTGCCTGTTTTGTAATTTATATGAGTGGGTTGGTCAACTAGTTGGTGGAAGTTAATGGAAGAGGTTGCATCCTTATAGGATGCTGACTCACTTGATAACCAGTTAATGTTGAAGTCACCCAGGACAATTACTTCACTGTGGGACCGAAGGTGGGCTAGGTGTTCATGAAGAACTGCGAAGCCTTCAACTTGGTCCCTAGGGGGAATATATGCTGCGACTACAGTAAGACCCTTACCCTGGGAGCCTAGGGTGAGTCTCACTGAGAGTATCTGTACATTTTTACCTGATTTTAAATGGGAGACAGCTATGCCCTGAAGGTGTTTTTTTTAAATAAATTATGCAACCACCACCCCGTTTCCCTATTCTATTGAGCAAGCAAGAGGTGTAGCCCTGGAGCAGTACTTGATTGTCCGGGGTCCTGGGTGTGAGCCATGATTCAATTATGGACAGGACATCAGGGTTGTGCTGTGCGACCCAGGCTTGGAGTAAGTCAAGTTTAGGCAGAAGGCTGCAGATGTTAATAGAGGCAATTGAAATAAAATGGCTGTTGACAGTAGGACTTCCAAAGCTTTTGCTAGGGCCTGGGTTAGGATGGATGTTACTGGATAGCATCAGTAGCAGCCAGGCGACCCTAATAGCTAGACACTTAAGTTGCTTGGTGGAGCAGGATAAGTGGTGGTGGCAGGTGGTTTGGGAGGCTGGACAGCAAGAAAGAGGGAGAAAGGTTATGATCGGTGGGGGGATAAGATAGCTGTGTTTATACAGTAGCAGGTGTTAGGACCTGGAGGGCTGGGAGACTGCAGACTTAGGGAGGAAAGGTGCAGATGTGGAGTTTGGAGGCCCATCCTTATAGGTAGGTGTGGGCTCTGACATAACACTGTTGTCGCCATAGGGCAGAGCATTGTTGAGAAGTTGGGGGACTAGAACAAATATGGCAATCAAGGTTGGTAGTGATGGCATGGTTGGTATAGCAAGTAGAGCAAATTGTGCTATGGAATGGAGATCCAGTAAGGTGAGATAGCAGAGGGTAATGGGTAAACTGCGATCCAGAGACAGGTACTAGTATGCTTATAAGCCACAAAGATCGAGTAAGGTGAGATAGCAAAGGGTTAGTTGGGAAACTGTGATCCAGAAACAGGTCCTAGTAAGCCTGTAAGCCCCAGAGAGAGGAGAGAAAGAGTGGTGAGGACAGCTATGGGAGGCAACGGAGGAAACAGCTGTTGGCATTAAGTGAGGAACACGTCTGACCAGTAAGATGGTAGCTCCATGGATGGGAGAGGGCTATAGTGTATTTAAAGGAGGCCTGGGAGGAGGTGGGGGGAGAAAAGTGTAGCGTGTGGTTGGCTGCCAGTGAGGAGGCAGAAATGGGAGATAGATTCGTGTGGCCATGGGGCAGGCTGAATGCACACCAATCAGCAGAGCTGCAGATTGCTGACAGTCCAGTCAGGGTCCAGAGCAGGATCGCGCACCAGTCGAGAGCCACTAAGAGAAAGCCAATTCAAGCGTAAGCAGGAATGAAAAAGCAGTGGCAGTACCTTGACAGTAGGATCTGGTGCTCACTTCCAGGAGGGAGGCAGAGGTTACTTGATGCTCATGGAGGTGGCTAACGAGAGAGACATTTGGTCCCCAGTAGCTTGAGCGCCTCACTGGTGAGTTGAGGACTCTGGGGAATACACAAGAGGACAAAGCTGCGTTTATGGTAGATGACAGCGTGGCAGGGGTGGAGTCTAGCGACAGTCTGACTGCTGGGGGTGGAGGTGTTGGGAAATTAACACAGGGTCTATGAGAGGAAAGGTAGCAGGGGCGGGATTGCACTGGAGAAACAATAGTGTAGAGTGAGGGAGTGAGTTTAGCCAGGAGAGAATTGAGTGCAGAGTAGAGGGAGGGTATGGCACCACAAGCCAAGCACTGTGAAATCAAGGCAGCTTTTACGTGGCTTTGGAGGGGGAGAGAGAGAGGGGAGTGAGGGAAGCAGATGTGGAGAGATCAGGAAGGGGGGTAGATTGGAATGGCTCAGAGACAGTAGTAGTAGTAGTCGAACAAAGGGAGTACAGTTAGAATAGAGAGAGAGGCAGCTAAAAATAGATTCAACACTGGAAATTATAACTAGGCAAGCTAGGCAGGACAATTTCAACAAACAGTTACTGGCTTATACTCATATGCTTATACTTAGCTCAAAACCTTTCTAAAAAAGGTGCAGTTTTGAAGCTTGCATCTAATACTGTGTCACCAGGCACATGCATTAATGCATACAATTCTGAAGCAAAGAAACCCACAGTAGTATTTGGTAATGTCTTAATCATAGATACATGATGTGGTGGTAAGTCCAAGACACCTTTTTATTTAGTTCACATAGCATTGCAATGCTATGCCAGTACTCCTTGCACAGCAAAATGCTCTGCCATCCAAAACTGTCTTGTTAGATTCCTGGGCTGGTTGTGCATCCTGTGGGTCTTTTGCATTTGACCCTGCTGTATTGTGCTCCAGAGCCCCTTGGGCACTAGCCATGCCTGTAGATGGATCCTCCCCTGCATCCAAGTCTGAAGTGGCTGTCTGCACTGCACTTTTATGATGCATTTCAAGTTGAGTAGTCCCCGACTTTGGGGCAGCACTCTGTATTAAACCGCTGGCTGCTGTTTGTCGGCATCATATCCTTCTCCTGCACCTCTTCTTCCATCATTTTTCCATAACGTGCTCAGTACTTTTATCAGGATCTACGACTACCTTTTCCTTTTTAAACTTTATGTTTACTGTCTTGCATCAAATAACATACAGTTAATACTCAAGATCAGGACATTACAGAGGTTACAATAAACGGTGAGGTCGCCACTCCACTTAATAATCACATATAGTATGTCCCAGTCTTTTTGATACATCATAGGAGGGTTACAGTATATAAAATAAGTCAAAGAATACATCCACCTAGGCTGACTTTAAGCCCATGAGCTGCATGGCTAATAAAAATCATGAGCGTTAATAGTATTTGTCCCAAAATATGCCCACCTAATAACACAGGTGGAAATTACACCATGCTATCTCTGTTATGCACGCTTGGTGCTACCCAACATATAATGCTGCTAATAACATTTGGTAACGTGTAACAAATAGGTATTCTTTATATTTAGTGCACATAAGCTAAACGCAATACAGCATAGAGATCCCTTCAATCAATCCCACCCTAACAGGCAAAATTATGACCACTGTGCTAGACACAATATTTAAATGCTGAAAGCACCATAACTGTTGCAAACTTTAAGGATGATTAATAAACAACAATTGCAAACTGTTTGTAATAAACGGACACCCAGTATATGGCACAGGTAAAGTCAAAATAGGGACTTATATTTTAATCTGATAAGTTCCTTGGCCTAGAGGATCTACGACTTTTATGTGTTCATCTTCCCGGCTGTGAATAGCAGAGAAGGAGGTCATCTTACTCACCATTCTTGCAGAGATCCATACTGCATCTGCTCCACCACCACCTAGGTCAGCACCCCCTCCACAGACTAAGGGAAGTTCTTCTGGGTCCTGGCCAACGTGCCTCATCAATATAACAGGTCCATGTAACCAGCCCCTCAGGTTGCACCAGCCAAGTGAACCTCTTCTGGTCAAAATTATAAATAAATAACTAAATAAACTGAAAGAGTGAATGCTGGTCAAGACACCTTGGTATCTCCCTACCCTTTTTAAACAGTGCTATGGTATTTTTATCTTTCACCTAGATATTCATTAGAAATAGAAAGAAGGGATTTCATAGCTCCTCTAAAAGGCATCTCCATAGTACTGTTCTGCACTATCAGTGTTGGGTGTCTTGAATCCAGCATTCTAGCATGGGCTAGAATACATGGCCTTTTGATCAAAAATTGAGACTGCTTACCCACTGAGCCCTCACCCACCCCCACCCACCCCAACTCTGAGAAGGCTATTAGGTCTCCTGACATACATAGATTGGGGCACTGTTTCAGCACACTAACAATTTTAGTTTAGCAATGTGATCTGCTGTCAGACAGGAACTGGGCAAAGACCATTAGAATAATTTTGCTTGTGCTCTGAGCCAGGATCTAGGCACAGGATTCAACCAGTGATGAGGAAAGATTAGAGTGCCATTCACTGCACCACCCAGACAGTCAGAAAGGGAAAGGACCTTCTGCCATCAAGGTTTATGGCACTTCGTACTCCTTTTTTCTGGTATTACAGATTGTACAGTTTCTTGCAAAAAACCTGCATAGTACATTTGCATTAGCAGGACTAAATCTCACAACATTTCAAAAATTATTTGGACTTCAGGACATTCAGTTCTTTATTACTTGAAATTAGGGTATTTATCCCTTAGAGTTCATCTGATCCTGCAGCTTATACCTGCCAGAAAGACCCAATCCTCTACCTGTGATGTCAGAAACAGAGGATTGTAACTTACTTGCAGGTATGCACAGCTGAAGCAGATTAAGGAGAAAAATATTCATTTGAATTGAAAAAAATCTTTGTTAATAAAAAAGGGGATGTCATTAAATTCAGTCTGATTGATTGATTGATTAAATAAGCAGTAATTTTGTTTACAGATGCAGCATTGGGGAGAGAGAACAGAATTCATTCATTCTGAAAGGAATAGATCCAACCCCAAGAGAAAAAAACTGATACCCATGTAAAAATAAAATCATATTCCATCAATACCATCAAAACTTCTGCATGTCTGTCTTGAAAAAGATAAAGGAAAAAGACAAAAACAGTAAAAAAAGGGAAGAAAAGCAAACAAATCAAACCATTTCTAAAACCTAAACCGAAAACTTCAATACAATCAATGCATGTTCATTTAAACTTGATAAAGAAAGTCCTTTCCATTTAAAATTAATAACTGATAGCCCATACTTTACAATTTCTTGTGCCTTAATCTGTCGTAATGCATTTTCACATAGTAGTTAAAACACAGAAAAAGGCATGTGTTGCTGTCTTAACACCCATGGAACATGGGCATTCCATAGATAAAATTTAAAAACTGCAAACATCACTGTTAATGTACCCCCATCATATTTTAGTAGCCTAGAACTGTTATCACCCAACACCAAGGCACCATAAGTGAGATTCTGTAACCATGGAAGTTTCCAAGTCGTAGCCAGAAAGGGCCATAAGTTCCGAGAACAAATGCAGTGGAGGACAAAGTGCTCCATCGACTCCTCAGGGGAACCACACCCCTGATAAGGGCATGTACATTCTTCCATTGGTTTGTACTTATTATTATCCTTCACATACAGTCTCCCTTACGCACTAAGCCACACTGTCTCCCACATGTGTTCCAGAATTCTGGCCTCATTCAACATGCATAACACTTTACTGCTGTCTCTTGGAAGACAATGTTTGAATTCTGGGACTGTAGGTCCCTCTGTGTCCAATACAACTTGATACAGCTGCACTCTGGAATGGGTCAACAAAACATGTAATGAAATTTTACATTTATGCAACTTTTGGATAGTGTATTTCATGGAGTTCGGAATAAAGAAAGTCAGGGAAAATTTTGGAGGGAGATCAGTCCATTTAGAAGTTTAGGTATACCAACTGTTCATAAACCATTTATGGACCAGAGTATCAACCATGGTCCATGGGGATTTAATGGAATGTACCCAAAAAATTGTATGAAAAAATACAATTGGGTCAATCATCCCCAACTCCCCCTTACTTCTCGGCAGATACGTATACCCCCTTTTAACCGGATTAAGCCGACTCCCCCAAAGCATCCTAAAAAAAATGCTATCCGTGTTTCCAAAATTATGGAAAGTGGAAAAATAGTGGCAATATAGGTCATTCTTGGGAGACGAAGTGTCTTTATAATAGAAATTCTTTTTAGTTTGGACATTTTCCAGCCCTTCCAGGTCTGTACCTTTAACTCACAATCCATCAATACCAATTGCCAATTTGTTAGCACCAGGTCCGAGGGTCCGAAGGTAACTCCCAGTATCTTGACTGGTCCTGAAACCACCAAAAACTGTCCTATTGCCACTGGGGGGGGTGACCTCCAAGCCCAGCCAAACTGCATTTTGCTAGATTCAAGCTTGCCCCTGAAGCAACAGAGTACCTTTCAATTCCTTACTAGCTTCCAATACACTAGTCATATCCTGAAGGAATAAACAAGTGTCATCTGCATATGCCAACACTTTAACCTCATCCTCCACCACCTGACCCTTCAACCCCTGAATCCTAGGGTTATTCATTGGCCATTGAATTAGGGGCTCAGGGTAAAAATATACAAGATTGAACTTAACGGACAGTCCTGACGAACTTCTGTATGTACCGCCACTTCTGGCCCAATCACTCCCCTAACATATGGGCTCCAACAGGCTCCCTGATACAGCATTTTTATTTTATCAATAAAGGGTGGGGGGGAGCCCATAGGCTTCCATTATTTGAAAAATAAAAGAATGATTAATGGCATCAAATGTCTTCCTCTGGTCAAGGGAAATAATCAATCCCTCCTTACCCTGTTTGGACTACAATTCCCAAAATTCCCTCAAGACTATCAATGGGTGATAAATGGAATGATCCAGCAAACTACAAAACTGAAATGGGTGAATGATATGTTTGGACAATGCCCATAATCTAAGTAGTAAAATAAAAGACAAAATCTTAAAATCTCCATTAAGCAGACTTATGGGCCTCCAATTATGCAGTAAAATTCTGCCCCGGATTTAAACAAAAAAAATGTCAAACTCTTGGAAAAGTGGGCAGGTACTGAATTTGTGGAAAAAAAAATAAGCAAATGTCTTTTCCAGACAGTATGCCAACTCAGAGGTGAAACATTTGTATAAATCAAAGGGGAGACTATCAAGGCCCGGAACTGTGTCTGATTTTCGGGTACGTATAGCCTCCAGGAATTCTGAATTTGTGATGTTCTGTGTCAGGGAAGCCATCTCTTGATCAGAAAAAGTGCATTTAGGCAAAGATGAGGTATAAGGGAATTGGTCTTGAGTGCGAGAAACCCCTGGCTCAGTTGAGTTAGTAATAATATCAAAAAGACTTTGGAGGGAGGTGACCAACATCCCCTCCTGATCCTGTAAACAGGAAATGGAGGAGGCCTGTCTCCTAGACTTACATGCCGCACAAGAGTCTAAAATAGGAGACTTATGTGTACCATAGGAAATTTCTGCTCTGCTTGAGCTTGCCCTGTCATATTGTAAGGACTGCATTTGGAGTTTAATGGACTCGATCTGTGCTGGGAGACCATCCCCCTTATGTGCCGGAAGAGAGAAAAGATACTGGAGTTTCTTCCACAAAGTGAAATACTTAAAGTATTGGTGTCTGGATTTATGTTTCCCATATTTCTGGAACAACAACCGCAATGTCTTCCTTTGTATGGTACCACCATTCACCAATATCCTCATAAAGGTCAAATACTGAGGCACGAGAAGCCAAAAGTTTTTTAATTGAATGTTGAATATGACAAAGTACCAATGAATGAACATTTAGCTTCCATCTAGATTTCATAACTGTGTGTGTGTTGTCTAAAGACAGTGTTGCAATGATCATTTGATGATCCAAAAACTCGACTGGGCAAAGAGTGGTAGAGGCCATATTCAGATGTTTAGAAATAAATAAATAATCAATCACCATACTATACTGTGCTCTCATATATGTAAAATACTGAGGGGTGGAAATATGAGAATTACAGCTGACCAATCATGCTGATGTCACACATTGTTCAAAAGTCAAGGAATCATAGTATATCCCCCGCCCCCCCCGGACCGAGCAACCCTCAGGACTGTTAAGGAAGAATTAAAGTCTCCCCCCAAAAAAAGACGTGTGCCGCAGAGAGGTAAAGCTGAACCAGGGTAAACAACTTAGTCTTATCAGCTTTAAGCTGAGGAGCATAAATGTTCAAAAATCTGCATGATTCACCATCCCAGTATCCGTCCAAAAGGAGGGCTCTACCTGGAATTAGATCTACAATCCGAAACAGGGAAAATCGGGAACCTCTCAATAAAAAACCCAACCCCGTCTGCCCTGTCAGTCCCGAACAACCAAAAGGATGGACCCCAGGGCCATTCTGATTTACAGGCTTGTAACTGTGATACTGAAGACAACTACTGTATGTCTCCTGGAGAAATACACGATCAATGTCAGAATCAGAAATCAACTGAAAAATAGCTTGTCTTCATTTTGAATTGCACAGACTGTGGCAATTTAGTGATGCCACTACAGTGTTTGCCACTCTCATGCTTCAACAAGAAAGTCAATTCTTTCTCCTCGTTTTCTTCTTTTTACCAGAATATAGTTTTTCTGGAAGAGAAGAAGGTATCTCCATCAAGTCCATTAAGTCCTTAGATTCCTTCTCCTGTTCAGAGTCGCCGCACTCTGTGGAGCCCAAGACTTTGAATGGATTTGTCGTTTCTATGGAAGGAGGGGGTTCAATTTTCGACAGTCGCCAGGAAAACCTCCTCTGGGTCAGTGGAACACAGACGGGGAGGCTGGTGCAACTCATGTACTCCCCAGAGGCTGGCAGGATTCTGGGGGGGTCTGAATAACAGACCGGTTGAAGGCAATCATCCGTCCCCACCATAGGTAAATGGGAGGAAAGCAATTCCTGGACTGGGAGTCATCCCACCTCCTTCAAGACCCCCAGGTCTATACCTATAGATGGTGCTCTGGACTCAGAAGCAGTTTGCCGTACTGGGGGAGGGTTGGCTCCAGATCTTCAGAGCCTTGGGCCAGGTTAATCAAATCCTCTGGGTAAAGTGGAGCTCGGGTATTAGCAGCTGCCCATGGGCAATTCTTATACACATGGCCTGTCTCTTCACACAAATTGCAACGTGTAAGATTAGAACATTGGGAATTTATATGCCCAACTTCATTACAGAAGCTACAATGCAATTTGTCGCATACACTTAAAAGGTGGGTGCGTGAACCACACCGGTAACAAGCCCGAGGCTGCCCTGGGTAGTAGCAGACCCCTCGGTCCCTGCCCAGAAAAAAACAGTTAGGAATGTGAACAATCCCATCCTCCATTTGATGCAATTTAGCCTGGAATTTCCAACACCCTATCCAGAATTGTTCGTCATCTAATACTGCCATAGGTTTATCCAGAACTTGATATTTTTGTTGTAACCAGCGATAAATGTCTCCAACCAGAGCACTCTCATTCCGGAACATAATAGTCACTGTTTTGGTCAAAGGCTTGAATAGCTGAGAAAGGGATCCATAATGGGGAGGTTTTCAGTTGGTTATATTTCCTACAAAATGCTTCCAACAAAGCCACTGATCTAAAACTGATATCAAATGTATCTTCCCCCGAAATGTGTATGAAGGCAAAGACATCCGCTGGGTAGAAACGCAAGGACTCTTTAATCAGTATTTTGCATATATATTGTCGGTCCAGATGAACAACCAGGCCACCTTTATATTTTAGGCGAACTGCGTGTTTCCTGGGGAGAGGTGCAGTTGCATTCATTTTAAACAGCTTAGAAAGCGGCGGTCTTTGGGGTGGAACCTGTGGGTCATTGGGTTCTGACCTATCTGTAACTGGAGGGTTCCTTGGAATAGAATCCATCTGTAGTGCCTTCTCCATGGTTACCATCCTTTGCCACCTTGACCATGTGTCAAGTTGATGTCAGACATGGGGGGGGCAGGATCCATATGCCTAAAACTCCCACTGAATTGTCACATAAGGCCACCCTATGCTCCCCTGTTTTCAGGGCATCCAGGTGGGGACTGGTTGTCCTATGTATCAAGGGAGGCTGCCATTCTGGGGAAGTTGAGGACTGGGAGAAAACTGTAGAATCCCACGCAGAATCAGGAACCCAACACCCCGTAACATCTTGAATCCACCCTGCACCTTGTAGGGCCGTATCAGTCCAAGGTAGTTCTCCAATAGCTGGGGAGGCTAGCCCAATAGCCTGTTTAAGCACCGTGGTCATAGAAATGGGGAGAGGAAGTTGAAAGGAACACATTCGGGGGGGGGTGCCTAAAGCGTCCTGTTCCTGGATGTTTCTATTCTGAAGAATCACATTTTCTCGTCTCTTCTTTGACTCTCCCATTTTGCGTTTAGCCTCTGTGTCATCCCCTTGTACATGGAACATAGCTCTACCTTCATGCTCTTGATCAGGTGTAGGCACTCCTTCCATACTGTCCTGCTGAGTTGTTACCCCAGGTATGACAGCCCCTGTCAAATTCATTGCCGTGTGACTCATTTTTCTTGGGGAAGAGAGTCCAGTGGTGGCTATTCTGGAGTGCCCCCCAATCCTACTGCCTTCTGATTTATCCAGCATTGGGGCTTGAACCACCCCAATATTTAGCTTCTGGGTTACTGTGGTAACTGCAGTATTGGAAGGCAAAGGAAAAGTCACACAATCGGGCTGCACACCAGCCCAGTTAACTCAGGAGCTCCGTCTAAGTGCCCCACCCCATATTGCTTCCCACACAACCTCTGTCCTGTCGCCCAAGGCGTTTTAGCAAAGGACACCCCGGGAGAGAAATGAGAGTCCTCTCTCAACCCATTACAGTATCCTGTACAGGTCTATGACTCGAAAAGGTAAACACTGTTGCAGATTCTTGAACATGAGAATCACTTTGATATACAATAGGTTGCAATACTTACCCATCAAAAGAAGTAGTGAGCCATGATTCAGCACTTCCGACATCAGGGACCAGCAGTGGGGGTTTGGTAACTGGGCAGTACAACGGACTGGCCTTCTCTTCCTCCAAAAACTCTTGCTGTAACTGCCAACAGTGCTCCAGAAATAAGGCCTCTTCCAGCCGCAATTTACTAGCCAATTCCTCCGATCTGGGACATTCTGGTAAATCTGTTGAAACTGACATTAAATCCTTGATGCTTGATTCCTTTTTCCCGGTGGACAAATCCACCTCTATGGGATCTGTAGTGTTGAAGAAAATCTCCTGATCCATCATCATATTCTTAAGACCATCCAAAATGGAGACCAGGACCTCAGCCACTGACACATCCATCACACTCGAGTCCTGGGCTCGACTGGCCATCTCTCAGATGAACCGAAACTCCCCCTGCAGGAGAGTAGGGGAATTTTACCGGTGCCCTGGCCAAATTTCACCCCATTCACAAAAATACCACCAACAGCTTAATCTGGTTAAAGGTCAGTTGGCATTCATCTGTATCCCCCTCCTCCAGGTCGTGCCTGAAAATAGGCAGAATTTGTCTAGTGCACTTACCCAGTCAACAAAAACTAAATAAATAAATACATTAGATAGAGACTTAGGGAAAGGAAGTTGTTGCTACCATGTTACAGATGCAGACAGAGTTAAACAATATGTTACTATATGGGTAACCATACACAACAAGCCTGTGCCTGCATTAAGTGGTTTCTATGGCAACCAGGAACCTCAAGAGTGAAGGTCAAGAAGTTCCTTGGTTGCTATAAAAAACTCTAAATGAAGACACAAGCTTGTCTGTATTTGGATGTCCATACATTATCTGTTATAGTGGGTATCCTAAACTAAAAAAAAATCTATGTTTTCGGCTCCCTTTTGGTCTGCGTCATGAGTGTACATCAGGGAAATTGATTTTCGCCAATGTACACTCACCCTAACAGCGATCGCCTTTCCGCAGTCACCATTATCACATAGAACCATTATAGTGTATAGGCATCCATGCTCATTTCAGACACTCCGCTTTCTTTCAATTAACTGGCAGTTGGCGGGAGGCACTCGAGGGTTTGTGGCTACTGATTCAGTGTGCTGCAACTGTTTCTGTAACTTCAACTTTAAAAAAACAACAGCTTCCAGTAAACTGGCAGCATTGCTAAGTTGTGCTGCAGTAGTGAAGGAGCTGGAAGGAAATAAGTAATCGAATTATGGTGACACTGTGTAAAGGGGAAAGCAAACATTAAACACAATGGAAACAAAGCAATACTTAAACTCTGTATTGAATGGATATTTTATAACCCTGTCCCAAAATATGTACCTCTATGATTACAGTATACAGTGGTAATTAGGCAAAAGTTGAGCAGTAACGCTATACATGTTATTCAATGGGTACCGCACTTGCGCACCACTCTTTATACCACGCTACTGGCCAACTTTTGTGTGACTACCACTGTATATTGTAAACTGTATGTTTTGCTGTTCATCTGCAAAAACCTTAATAAACTTCAAGTTTAAAAACAGTTACTACTACAGCATAACAACATAATGATGTCACTAATGCCACACAAGCATATTCCACACATGGAATTCCATGCATAACCGCATTCCACTATACACTATAGTGCTGTTTGATGATCCATCTGACAGAGAGGAGGCTGGTGGGGAGAGTGCTGCAAGAAGGAAGGCTGTCCCGATATGCTGCAGCCTTCCCAGGTTTGAGGGAAGATTCCATCAATGAGTTTTTCTGATGCTATTGGGAGTTGTCTTCAGGAAACTCTTTAAAAAATAGAAGATGAGAGTTTTGATCATTCATGAGCTTGTGTTACATTTTGCATTTTCAGTGTATCGTCGGAAGCATCAGGAGCTGCAGGCTCTGCAGATAGAGCTGCAAAGTCCAGAGTACAAGCTGAGCAAACTCCGAACCTCCACCATCATGACAGACTATAACCCCAACTACTGTTTTGCTGGCAAGACCACATCAATCAGCGACCTCAAAGAGGTTCCCAGGAAGAACATCTCCCTCATCAGGTAGGGAATTACAACACCTACTCTATATGCTGTAAGTCTTGCAGATATAACAGAATAACTGTCAAACGGATCAGTCTGTATATGCTCAGCAGTGTCCCACACACAGCCAGAGGGAAACAAAACAGAATAACCACAATAAACAGAGTGGTGTGTCAATTATGGGGTTGAAAATAAAACAAAAAGCTGAAGTGCTAAAATAAATGCATGCTAATAGAAAATAATGTTAGAATCAGCATTTTAACAATCTGTCTTTTTCAGTGATCATCTATGAAGAAAAAAGTAAGCATAGCAAGGCAAAGTTGCAATAGGAGCAGTTTTGTTAAGAGAAGGAACACTAATCAGTATGCGGAGCTCATGCTCTGTTCTGTTTACTATATGAAGGAAATTTAACCTAGAGGTTAGAACACAGAGCTGTAAACCTGAAGACCAAGGTTTAAATCCGGTAGCTAAATTTGCTCACTTTGTGACCTTGAGCAAGTAACTTAAGCTGCCCGTGCTTAACCTTTCCCTCACTCTCTCCTTCTCTGTACTAAACCTTCCATGATCTTCCCTAAACCTCTTTCAGTTTCACCTAACCTCTCTGTGGGACCAAATGACTACTGCTGACTTCTCATATATTATAAAGTGTTTTGGGCCGCAGTACCTTGCTCTGGTCACTGCAGCACAGAAAGGACATTGAAGATATTGAGAAGGTCTGGCACAGGCCTTCCCAGCTGTTTAGCAACTTACTGGGCAAGAGCTATGAGGTGAGACTGGACATTCTCAAATTATTTAGCCTGGAGAAGAGAAGGCTGAGAAGAGTGGACATTATCACAGTGTTCCAAATACTAAAGGGTGGAGCATACAAAGACGTCTGAGCTGGTGAGTGCAAGCAAATTTTGGCAAGCTATACTTGTGGTTCAGTGAGGTAGAGGGTGACAGATGCTCCACCCCCACAGCACTATTTAAAGGGAAATGTCCACATGTAATTGGGCCATGTTTCAGTGTAAGCCATGGCCCAATTAGCTTTTTCGCAAAGTGTGTTAATTTTAGCAACTTACGGGTGCTAAAATATAGAGATCACATCTGGTTGATCCTGTCTCCCTCCCTCCCGCCAGCATGGTGAAGTCTTCGGTGCAACCACAACCCCCTGCAGCTGTCCTAGTATGATGTCTGACATGGGGAGCAGCTGCACACATCAATAGACCTCCTGTGTAAATGGAGTTATTAACAGCTCCAGTTTACACCGTGCATGTCCCGGTACCATACTCTACCTGGACTCGGTATAGCACCAGGACATATACTTTGCAAACCGAGGCTGTTAATTAAGCAATAAGGCACGACAGAGTGTGGGTTATTGGGGGATTTACCCATGCCTTGTGTGGTGTGTCACGAGGCGCAGCCGATGGACCCATGTGTAAAATTAATTTTAAATGTGTTTAAGTATGTTTTTTATAAATGCCATTTCTCAGCCGTGAGTTATTACAGGATATACCATGGTCATGTGATGAATGTTGACCAATGAGGTTACAGGATTTTCATACCCCATTGTATAATAGCTCCATTTACACAGGAGTTCTGTGGACATGCATGGCTGCTCCCAGTGTCAGACGCCGTACTGGGCAGCCACGGGCGGTTGTAGGTGCACCAAGTACTTCAACTTGCTGGCAGGAGGGAGGGAGGCAGAATCATCCAGCTATGATGTCTATATTTCAGCACCTGTAAGTTACTAAAATTAACACACCTTGTGAAAAAGCTAAGCAGGCCATGCCGTACACCAAGGTATGGCCCAATTATATGTGGACATTTCCCTTTAATTACAAGCAACAGGTGTATTTACACTATATTTACATTTGTTGAATGCAACTACATTGCAGTTGCTATGCAGTTACACTGTAACTACAATGTAGTTAAGGAAACAAAATAGTGTTACACAAATTCCTTCTGTTGTGAAAACTTCCATAGAGTCTTTAACCTCCACCTAGACAAACACAAACAGTTTGTTGGTTGGATGTTTCATTAATAATTCCTATTTGCACTTTTAATGCTTGTAATGTGCTTTATTGGGTTGCCTGCAAAAGCACAATAAAAATAAAAGTATTATTATACTTGAATAGTATTCATATAATGCATTTGACACAGTCCCACACAAAATATTAATAAACAAATTAGCCAACCTGGGAGTAGGTCCCAGGGTGGCAGCCTGGGTAAAAATCTGGTTGGACAACAGGACACAGAGGGTAATAGTAAACAGAGTCCACTCCAAAGAAAGGGGCATTACTAGCAGGGTACCACAGGATTCAGTACTGGGTCCAGTCCTTTTTAATGTCTTTATAAGTGACATTGCAGAAGGACTGGAAGGAAAAGTACACCTTTTGCAGATGACACAAAGATCTGCACCAAGGTTGATACACAAGGTGGGGGGGGTGGAAAGGATGAGAAGGGACTTGGCAAGGTTGGAGAAATGGTCAAAAGTATGGCAGCTTAGATTCAATGCAAAGAAGTGCAAAGTAATGTACCTGGGAAACAAAAACAAAAACCCAGGGGAAGAGTACACGATGGGGGGAGTTATTAACAACAACACAAATGGAAAGGGACCTGGGGATAGTTATATCAGACGACCTAAAGGTAAGCAAGCAATGTGAGAAGGCAGTAAGGATGACCGGGGGGATACTGGGATGTATAAGGGGAGGCATCACCAGTGGAAAACAGAAAGTTGTTATCCCTCTGTACAGACAGTTGGTGAGACCCCATCTGGAATACTGCATGCAGTTCTGGTGACCACATCTCCGCAAGGATATAGACAGGATGGAGGTAGTCCAGAGGAGGACAACTAAAATGATGCAGGGTCTGCAACATAAGCCATATGAGGAGAGACTAAAGGAGCTTAATATGTATACCCTTGAGGAAAGGAGGAGAGGGGACATGATAGAAACTTTCAAGTACCTCAAGGAATTAACAAAGTCCAAGAGGGTAGCATCTTTCAGAAAAGAGATGTGCAAGAACAAGGGGCACAATTTGAAGACAGAGGGGACAGCTCAGGGGCAATGTGAGGAAGTATTTTTTCACAGAGAGAGTGGTGGACACATGCAACGGCCTTCCTGAGGAGGTCATGGGGTCAAAAATGGTGGGGGAATTCAAGAATGTATGGGACAGACATAAGGCAATTCTGGTGGGGGGTAGGAAGAAGTAGGCTGTTGGTTAACTAGGATCTGTAGCTTATCCTTAGGTAATAATAATAATAATAATAATAATATTTATTTATTGCAAACACAATTCAATAAACATCAAAGCACTTTTACAAAAACCTAAAAACAGTAAAAGTTTAAAAAACATTAAAGTAACAGAACTCCAAAGATTAATTGTCAAGAAAAAGCAAGAGAGAATAAAAATGTTTTGAGGTAGGGAAATGGGCAGACTAAGTGGGCCAAGCAGTCCTTATCTGCCATCAAAGTCTATGTTTCTATGTAATAACTATAGTGGACACAGGCAAGCATGGTAGCAAATTCATACCTGTCTGCATGGCACACTTATTCATACCCACTTATGAAGCAGAGGGCAGACATGGTGGACCTTATACTATCTTACTTCAATATGCCAGCAATATTCATCTGTGAAGAATTGCAAAACACCTCTCTTAATTGATTTGAGGCAGTCAAGATTAAAACCCTGGTGGAATTGTAAGATCATATAAGAAAACTGAACTGAAAGATGCCTGTAGTTTCTTACAATAAAACATATACTGTGCTTACGTGGAAGACTTTCTCCAATTGAAGGAGCAGTAATTCCACTTTGAAGTGGCATTCCCTATGCTGGAAGTGATCCTCTTTAATGTCATTATAAGAAACATTGCAGAGGAGCTGGAAGGGAACATCTGCCTCTTGTGGATGCCACCAAAATCTGCAGTAGGGTGGGCCCTTGGGGGGGGAGGAAAGGATGAGCAGAAATCTGAGAAAACTACAGAAGTGGTCAAGGGTATGGAAGATGATTTTCAATGTGAAAAAAATGCAAAATAATGCATATATGACTCAGAAACCCAAGAGCAGAGTACAAAATGGGTGGAGTGGTATTGACTACCACCAAGCAGGAAAGACACCTGGTGGTAATCATATCAGATTACCTAAAGATGGCCTGGTAATGCGACAAGGCAGTTGGGAGGGATAGTGAGAAGCTGGGGTGCATAAGAAGGGGTATCAACATCAAAAAGAGGTAGGTGGTGTTGTCCATGTATCGATCCCTGGTAAGACCCCACCTAGAGTACCGTCTCAAGTTCTAAAAACGATATCTCCAGGAGGACATTGACAGAGTAGAGGCAGTTGAGAGGAGGAACTAAAATGGTGTAGGGTCTGTGTTAAAAGCCCTACAAGGAAAGCCTAAAGAACCTCAATATGTACAGCCTGGAACAGAGATGGGAGGGGGAGGATAAGACAGAGACCTTTAAGTAGCTCACGGAGGTAAGTAAGATACAGGAGGAAAGTATTTTTCAGAAGAAAAGGTGATCAAGATCAAGGGGACATACTATGAAGCTGGAGGGGGTGGAGTGGAGAATTTCTGGAACAACCTTCCAGTGGAGGTGGTGGTAGTGGGAAAAACAGTGATAGGGTTACAAAATGCATGGGAGAGGCACAAGGGAATCATAGTGGAAAGGAAGGGGGGAGAGCTGTAGATCGGGTACAGTCTGTGCTAATAGCATAGGTAAGGAGGAATGGGCAGACTGGATGGGTCAAGTGGTCCTTATCTGCTGCCAAATTCTCTGTTTCTGTGTTTCTGTGGGATTGGTTTCATAAAGGAGCCCAACTGAGTAGTAAGTACCAGTCTCAGCTACCTCTAGGTAATATGATTTTCTGACTTGCTCCAAGAAGTAAGTAGCTCTCCCATGTGAAAGCAGTAGATATGATGACCATTGCCCCTTACTGCAATTTACTGAATGCAAAAATCTCACTTCATATTTGCAATTGTCACATGGAAGAGCTCCTTACTTTGTAGATGTGAGTGGGATGTGGGGGGTATACATATTTAGGAGAAGTACAGCCCTAATTATATTTTTACAGGTTTTCTTTACTTGGTAAGTAAAATGGAATTTCATTGGATAATGAACATCTGCTCCAAAGAATTTATTTCACTGATTAGCCCTCTATATACAGTATTATTTGATCTACCCACTTCTCCAACAATCAGTATTCAGTGACAAACAACTATTATTCAAGCATCTCTAGTCTCCAGCACAGTCCTGTCTTATCTGATGGTACAGGTCAATATGTCATACGCTTAATAGCATATGACACAAGAGCTAAACTGAAACAGCGCTGTACATGACAGCAAGAGGGTGCAATACCCTTGCATGGTACTGCACCCTCTCACTGTCCCAGACAGAGGATAAGACCTCTGTTTGGACAGTCTTCAACTGAACAACTGCCTTGGCTGAACAAGATGAGCCACTGGCCTTGAGGGACGGAGGCAGAGCGTTTAGGACTGGGTTTGATCCCCGGTCTCAGACACATGATAATTTTTTTTTCACACTTTGTGTGATATTTATTGTAACCTCCCCCCCAGGAGTTATTAATCTTAGTTGGGGGGCTCAGGGGGTGCAGCCCCCCATACTGGGGGTGAGGGGGTGGAGCCCCCCCGCAGAAAAATGTATGTTGCATGGAAGAAATCGGGCTGTATTGGCAGTGTGCTTTATGCATGCAGCATAATATCTAGCGTCATTATGACCCCATGCTTTATCTGACTTCCTCATGTACCAATCAAAAGCTGTGTCTCCCTTCAGCCTCAGGGTGTACCATCAAAATATTGAAAACAATACAGCAAAGCCCATTACAGCAACAAAATCGGCACAGGCACTGTAATGCTCCCACTGTACATCGACACTGCTTCACCTGATGTTTTGCCCCCTCTCCGAGCCAACTTTAACTCGGAGTTGGTTATTTCAGAAATCTGTGGGTACAGGGGGAAGAGGGACAGTGTTTTTCTGATGGCACAAAGCTGACAGTCGGCATTGTACCTGTCGCTGTAATAGATTTCAATAACTTTGTTGTCAAAGCAGCTTGGTGGAACCCAGCCTCAGAGCCACAGACTCAGTATCTTTTTGTGAAGAGCTGCATGCTAAAACTATAAGTTATAAGTCTATCACCTGCTTTACATGGCATTTCCGGAATAAACTACTTGCGGAGAGCATGGCCCTATTGTCAATGAGCTGCAACTAAATTGTAGGTGAATGATTCCTGGAAATAAAATTGGGCATTGACCTTGAACTTGATCAAACCTACAATGGTTGGACATTAAAAGGGTATAGATTAATCAGGTAGGACTGAGACAACAAGAAAGGAAGTGGGTAGCTCTTTTAAAAAAATGAAGAATAAGAAGTATGATAGCTGGATGTTATTAAACAAGAATGAAGCAAGTCCAAATCACTGTGGGTTCAGATTACTAAGGGCTGTAACATGATAAACCCTCTAATATTATTATTGTATAATATTTGTATTATAAACAAATGTGAATGTTTGCTTAGGCACAAAAACAGGCGGGCTGCTGAAGTGAGTGAGAGACTTGACCTTTGACCTCCAACGTTTCAGTGGTGCTGAAAACAGCAAAGATGTTAAATTGACCAGTGAAGAGAAACTCTAATTAAAAGTTTCCTGTTCTGTCTTAATTAAAGGCTTCTGGCCATCTGCCAGGAGACAGGACCTCATAAAATGTTATGATTCCTTCAGAAGGGACCATTTGGTTGCAGAACCTTGTTATCAGTCGTAAAAACTGAGATCACTCTAGTAAAACAGGAAATCATCAGGGAGATATCAAAGGGGATGTTTTGATGAACGACTCATATTTTAAAAATTGGCTGACTGTTGATTTCCCCAGTAGAAATAAAATCTGTGGGAGGTTCTAACAGTGACCTCATGGGTGGCATCACCAGGAGGTAGGGAAAAACTGACTTTTGAATTGGGCTGCACTCTGACAAGTTTGTGCAGAAGGATTCTCTAAAAAGAAAAGACACACTTAATCTGTGGACTGGAAACTAGGCACTTTTAGATAAATAATTTAACTGGAACTTAAGTATCCGTGGTAGGAGTTTGTGTTCTGTAACTTACCATTTGTTTTATGTGACTGTAAGTTAGTGATATAATTGTTCTGTGTTTGATTTTACCTGTTTTACAATGTTTAGTAAACAATATTTTCTTTAAAATACTGCCTGTGCTTTTTCTCAGTTCATTTGCATGTGAATGCAGAACCTGTGTTTAAGTCTGACAGCTGTTAAGGGCTTGACTGTGTTACTAATCTTGCTAAAAGGTAAGAATATACCTAGGTCTCATATTGAGTTGTAAGGTACATTTTGGGAACCTGGCTGGTTGCCACTGGGGGAAAGATTATATTGCATCTCCCCAAAGAGAATATATATCTGAGCCTGTTAACTGGGTATACTAGCATAAGGTTCACATTTTGACCTGCAGGACTCAAAGCTAGTGGGTGATTCAGACCCAAAATAGACAGGAGGGTTACCCTGTCTGTCCCCTGTTCACACTATTGCACTTCGAGGTTGGCACTGTGGGAGAAAAGGGCCTGACCTGCGGAGTGCGTTTGTGACAAGGGCAACAAAGAAAATATGCTGTTAGGGGTTTTCCACAGACCACTTGACCAGGTGCAAATACTGACAGAGGGCTGTGGGAGAAAATAAGAGTAGCAAGTAATGGATGTTTAGTTGCAATGGGTTACTTAAATTTCCCTGCAACTGAGATATGTATTTCCATGGCTAATACGAGGGTGAGGATGTTGAATTTCTGGACACTTTAAGTGACTGTTTTATGGTACAATTGGTGAGGAAGGGAACAAGGAAGGAAGCTATGCTGGATCTGGTGAATAACTTTGAAGAGTTAACTTCCAGAATAGAAGTTGAGGAAAACCTGGAAATGGAATCCTCTGTATGTCAGAATGGAGCCAGCTGTGTACATATAGGCCTAAGTTTGAATCTCACAACTGCCACTTACTTACTGAATGACAAAGAGCAAGTGCCTAACCTCCCTTAATTTCCCTCTGCCTAGATGAAGTGCTCTTATCACAGTTTCTGCCAGTGATAACTAGCAGGATACTGCAAGGATATAATGTAATCTGATGACAATAACTGCAGTTTGCCACACAGGGAAATATGACATCTTTATCACAGAGTGCCTCATCTTGCTGTACAGCACTGTAATCTATGCTGTTTCATCCTCTTGTGTACCTGGAATGGTATCTGCATTCTCTCCCATCCCTCTCCTGTATTATAAAGCCCTTTGTAATACAACTTCTATTAATGGTGCGATTTGAAAGCAAATTCTTTTCCTTGCCTTTCTTCACTTCCTAGATTTTACATCAGTGGATTCTGGAGGAGACATAAAACAGTTATGCTGATGTTAAACTTTGGCAAGGCCAAGTTTTGCAAAATGAGGAAAATAGTTGGTTAGGAAGAAAAACACAAGGGATGGCACTCAGTTTGAAATATCACCACCCCCCAACAAAGGGTCACTCTAGACCTGAAGTGCAGCAGCTCCTTGTGCCAGGATTTTGGAATAAACAGGTGTTCAGCATTATTTTTTTTTATTCTTTGATAACCAGATAAGGCACACTAGGCACAGGTGCTTGTTTTCTTGTGCATTAATTTCAGTACCTCTGTTTTCTGGGGCATTAATTTCACTACTTCTAGTAATTATTTTGAACTGAGTGCCACCCCTTGCATTTTTCTCCAGATTTGTGCACTTACTGAATGTGCAACAATTGATTTCCCTGAGCTTGTGCAGTGTGTTTGTTCCTATAAATAGTTGTGTGGGGTCTAAGTCTGTCTGGATGAAAGTAGGGAGATGAAGAGATGTGAATTAGGTCAAACTCCATATTCAAGAAACTGTTTGGGGAATGTGTCCTGAGGGAACATGGCCAGGCGAACCAAAAGGAGACTGCCTTCGTAACAGTCCAACAATGAGGGGAAATTATATGATCTTATAGTGAGACTGCACATAGGTTATTACAAAGGAAAAACAGGATTTTGAGAATAACGTTGCCAGGGATGTTTATTTATTTAATTGAATTTTTGCACACCAGAATAGACCCATTTAAGTGAATCAACTATTTTCTAAGACAGTCTTGGGAGAACCAAAAGGCAGCAGACTTGATAAGCTATACAGTTGGGGTTGCAATCATTCAGTGTCACAGTTTGGGCACATTTAATACCTACTAGGATATTTTACAGTATTTACAGTCTGCAGTTTTATGTAAACATACACATAGGTTTACATTTATGTCCTAGATTCCCTAATTTTCAGAAGTACATTTGTGACTAAATAAGAACTACTGAAGAAGGGCTAGTTGGGATAAGGCAAATGTTTAAGGGATAGAGGACAGGTAGGCAGAGACAGGCTGTGGAGCCTAAGGAGGTGTAATGAAGTGAAGATGGATTACATTGGTCTCTTTTTCTGGTGTTCACAATTTTAATTTGTGATGTTGTAATCCAGTTATAAAATGTTATGTAGACAAACAGCCATGTGTACAACTCAGGAGGAATAATATTAAAGAAATATTGACTGCTGAATACTTAAATTGAATCTTCCATCTGTGTATGTAACCTGAAAAGGTTGCCCAGTTATTATATAAGCAATAAGACATGGCAGAGTGTGTGCTACACACTTCTAATGCATGGCTAGGGACGTAATAAGGCATGAAGCCATAGCTGAGTGCCTTCAACTCCAATTGAAAAGAAACACCAGCACTGCAATTGAGTCCAGGGGGGTGCCACAAAAGGTAGATAACCTTTTCAGGAACACAAAGTTAGAACATAGTAGCACACTCCAACAAACAAGGCACACAACTTTAAATTGCAAGTAAAAACTATTTGTCTTTTATTTTGCCAAACATTGCCAGCCTCTGTTGTCTACAAAAGAAACCCCTGTACTTTTACAGTCGAGGTCTTTCTGAGGGGCCTAGGAAGATCTGAACGGTTGAAGCACAAGGGTTTCTTTTGTAGACAGCAGAGGCTGGCAGTTTTTGTCAAAATAAAAGACAAATAGTTTTTACTTGCAATTTGACGCTGTGTGCCTTGTTTGTTGGAGTGTACTGCTATGTTGTAACTTTGTGAGTGCCTTCAGTCCCTGGTCATGCGTTAGAAGTGCCTAGCGCACAACCCCAGAGTGTCTTATTGCACTTGTGAACAGGGTCTCTGACTGGTATGTGCATGTCAAAATTAAAATCTAAAGGATTAACTAACAAAAAAAGTTAAATCTTTGTCTTAATTTTAAATAAAAGTTTTGCCACCTGTAACAGTTTGCTGTATTTATTTTTTTACTTAAGGATTTTTGTCCTATTGTGGCTTCAATAGATACAGTTTTTTTTAATCAAGTAGTCGTCATTGCCACACACACACACACACTCCCACATACACTCCCAATTGGTTAAATGTTGAAATTCCTGTGTTTGGCAATGGTAATAAAGAAGATACCTTTTTTTTATTGAGTTCCATGTATTGTAGCAGTCAGCAGTGTAGTGGAGCAGATGCCGCTAATGTCTGCAGAATGCCTTGGGGGGAGCAGGCATGCAACTAGAGCAGCTACAGTAGCCTTGGTGTGTGAATGGCACTGCAGTTACAGAAGGAACCACACAGAGACATGATAATATCAGAAGCATCAACTGAGAACAGGACTAAGTATAAAATAAAATAAACAAAAACTAAAAAAAAAAGTGGGCAGCTAAGGAAGGGAATCAGCGAGCAGCTGGTGGGTTGGCCATCAGGTAGGCAGGGAAGAGATTGCAGCAGGCAGAATAATACATACGACTGCATTAATACTGGCTGACTGTTTTGTGTACTGTACAGTAATAGACTGTTTAAGGAAGCAGTCAAGCAGCACTGAATATTACGAAAGTTGCCTTTGTGAAACTATCAGTAATGGGAAAAAATGATGGCTATATATTTTTTTTTAATTCTAAGGAGTGGCTCAATGATTTCTTTGATGTCCTACATCCTGTTTAGTGGAACTTGTCTTTACCCATACACTAGACAGATCTAGTGCACAGATATCAAACAATCAGGAGGCAGGATTTTCCCTACCCATTTCATAACCCAGGATTATTCACTGTAATGCATTGAATTTGTACTGGAGATGTTGTATGTATGTGTATTCTATTTATGATGGGTACTGTATGTATAATTTGAAGACTGCATTTTATTTTATTTTTTGTATATTTTATTTTGTTCTGTGTATTTTAATTCATAAAAGCCTATGGCTGAATGACTAAACTTGAAACTTGAGAATAGAATAATGGCTAAGAGCACTGTTTCCACAAATGGGAGACCACAGACAGGTTGAAGGTCAGCAGATTTCTTGTGACTTGATGTTGTCAGGGTATAAGTTCCAGCTTATTAGGGCAGCAGCAGCAGCAAATGCTTTCTAACTATGGTTTTGAAAGATCTGGGGATGTGCAGTTTATCTCTGATCAGTGACCTAAGCTGGTGTTTTATTTTTCAGGTTACAATGGTAATTGAGATAGGAACAGTTAAATCATTTGTACAGTAATGAGGCCCATTGACGTTCACAGTGAGTGTTTGGATATGGTAGTCCAAAGCTGTAGTATAGATGTCAAGGGTGAATGCTCCTGTGACAACCGACAGAAAATCTGCACGTGCTGTTGAAAATCACTGTAATGTTCTGCAGGGATGTACTGTTAGCTGTCCTATATACTTATAATAGGTTATAGGAAGGAAGGAATTGTGTTTTAGCTGTGTTGGAGGTAAGAAGGGTACAAAGGTGAGAGTAGACCACATAACATTAGGAAGGAACAATAGTTTGTTAACCAGTGAGTCACCTTCATTGCTAAATATTGATTTGAGTCCCTCCTCTCCTACCTTTCCTCACTAGTCTCCCCCATTCCCTCCTCTTCCTACTCTCTCTGCTCCAGGGACTCCCACACCATCTCCATTCCCACCCACACTCCTCTGCTGGACAATCTGCTTTCTCCTACCACCTCCCTTGCCTCTGGAATCTGCTCTGCTGCCCTCTTTGCCTCTCTCTCTCTCACTCCCTACTTTCAGTCAACAACTAAAGCATCTTCCTGCTCCCTTCTGTTCCTGTCTACTCCCTGCCTAATTTCATGTCCTCTCCCATGACCGTCTCCTGCTCTGATCCCCCTTCTATTGAGGTTTTTAGTATAGTCTCCTACCCCAACAGGCACTGTGCTTTTGATTGTATTCTTGCACATTTATCCATGTTTCTTGCTGTAATCCGTGCTGTTACACTATTCAGCCTCATCATTTGTTGTTACATTACATTTTTGTTGCCTTGGTATTCACACTATGCTTTGTTATTTGTTCCTTCCGTAATCCCCTCCTCCAGGTCATACCTGGAAATGATCCTTGGCTCAGTGTGCCTTTCCCGGTCACCAACTTTTTTTTTTTATGCCTACCCCCAATCCTCCATTTGGAGGTTAGCCCTGCTCCGTCTGTCATTCACCCATGCCCAGGCCTGCCCCCCCGGCAGAACTGCCAGGGGGACTCCACCCCAATGGACACTGTAGGCAAGCCATGGCTTACCACCTGGGTCAGGGCCACGGGAGCAGGATACCCCCCCGATGGACATTGGTGGCAGTGGAGACGGTGACAGTGTAGAGTGTCACACCTGGGGTCCGGCTTTTTTTTTTGCCCCGATTTTACCCCCATTTTTTCTGACCCAGCCCAGCCATGCATGCACATGTGGAGGCACGTGCATGCCATGGTACCGGGACACCCTCCCACTCCTTGTCGCCCACTTGTCTGCACTGCCCGTGGACCTCCAACCAGCAGCAGTGGAAGTACAGTGGGTGACAGAGTCCTCCTTGGGAGAGGACAGCTGCCTTCTGCTGCTCAATTCTGCTATCCCCGTGCCAGCTATCCAACCCGGGCTCATTTTTGAACCTGGTTGCCAGCATGACGCAAGGTAAAGCATCCAGCACCTCAGCCCTCAGCACCACCAGGCTAGCGGCTTTTTTTTTTTGTGAAAGCTGGATCCCTGGGAGTGGGGACATGCAATGATGTCCAGCATCTTCCCCGCCCTCTAAAGTAATGGCGCTGGCCACAGCAGTACTCCCAGCATCCACCAAGGGTCCGTAAAGAACCGGGCACTCTTCCCCCTCCCCCCAGAGAAGGAGAGCAGTCCACAGGATGCTCAATCCTTCTTCCCACCCCCCCAGCTGGCCCTCCAACTCCTGAGTCTGTCATGGAACCCAAGATGTCGGCACCACAAGCAGACGCCTTACCATTGCACTGGCGGGCCAGCTGGTCACCAACTTTTTAAAATAAATAAATAACACAGAGGAGCCAAAAACTTATTTTGTATTGGTCTTCAGTCAGGAAACTGTGAACACGCAGCCCGTAGTTAAGGGACACTTTGAAAGGGAGGAGAGGGATCAAAAAATGTAATTAAGTGGTAGTTCCAACAATACTGAGATTAGGTATGGTAGATGCATGCATGTCACAGGGAATAGACATAACACACAATCCAGATTACTAAAGCAACTCAAAGAGAAGCTGGCAGGACTGGTGCGGAAGGAATGAGAAATAGCACACATCATCCCTTATTTAAAAGGAATTTAGGGGGCATTACAGGAACTACAGGTCAGTTATTTGACCTCAGTTGTAGGTAAAATGTTGGAGGCCATTGTTAGGGATAGTTTGTTAGCACATTTGGTTGGTCTGAGGATAATAGCTGATGGTCAACATGATTTTGTAGGATGGAGGTCTTTCCAAATTAATTTACGGTACTTACATTATGCATGAGTAAACTAGAAGGATAGACAGATGGGAAATATGCTTTAGACTTAAGTTTAGTGAATTTAGATCTCAGTAAAGCTGTTGTCAGGGTACCTCATGAGAGCCTGATGTTCAAAATAAGTACACCAGGTGTGTGGAATTAGACTGTTATTGTCCCAGCCCACTCCTGTAAATGAATTATTTTCACCCAGTGATCTTCCCAGGGTTCCCAAAGAATACAATTATTGGGGTATGGAGATTAGTCCAGCAACATAAAGCAGAGAGTTGATGGGACAAGTGTCAGATTGAAAGACTGTGAGAAGTGGGATTCCACAGGGGTCAGTTCCGGGACCTCTACTCTTGAACGTGTTTCTTAATAATTTAGAACTGAGGACTAGAGGCTATGTAATGAAATTTCCAGACAGTATGAAGGTAGCAAGGGTGCCAACAGCAAGGAGGACTTCCGGGGAGACACAAATAGCAGCAGGACCTAGATAAACTAAAATGTAGGTCAGACAGATGGTATATGAAGTTCAATAAGAGGAAGTGCAAGGAGTTTGAGAAGAGACATTATTGAATTATTCAGAATCATGAAAGGTTGTACAGAAATAGACCAAGGCAGACTGTTAAGCAAAATCCCAGCTAACAGAACAAGGGAGCTTGACGGAAAGAATCAGGAGGGACATGAAGAAATATATTTTTTCACCAGTGAGTAATAGGATTGTGGAACAGATAACAAGATTTTTTAACAGATTGCCAGAGGAGGTGATAAGTGAAGATAATACTCATAGTTTCCAGACTAGGCTGAATAGATGCCTGAAGGGAATCAGGTTACTGTTGTTATGACATCAGAGAGGCAAACTGGAAGTTCTGCTCAGTTTTCATCGAACTACAACTATGAACCCATGTGCCTATCAATTCGAACATGAGCCCATCTGTAGCTAAATCCATTCTAACCCATCCCACTCCCAGTTCTAACACCATTTAAGGGAATGAGGCAATGCACTGTTTTTGCATACCATACCTATCACTGTGGTACATTTTTTTGCATTTTTATTAGCTATATTTCCTATTGTTCATTTGTGTTTATCGCTGTGTGTTTACAATTATTTTGTAAGGTGCTCTGTGTGCTTGCAAATGGTGAACTGCAGATGAATCAATTAAATGCACAAAATTTCAGACCTACCAAACTTAAACAAACTCTGGTCAGAGCCAATATGGCTGTAGAAAGATTTTGGGATGCTTTTACCCATTATTTCTAATAATTTGTACAATGCAGATCTGCTGAGAGGCAGTTTCAATGTGGTCTTCCTTTTACACATTTTTACAATGTATTTTCCTAGAATATGCCTCCTGATTGCTATATATTTAGCCCAGATAGTTCACAGAAGAAACTGCATTTTATTTTGAGGTGGTGAAGCACTAGCAGTAGGATGCTGGAATGTGTCAGACATAGGTACAAGATGTGCGCAGGCAATAATGCCCAGTGGCCATGCACCTTAGGCACTTGCATGTGGATCCATTGTCTCGGTGCCATTGCACTACTCAGTGTGGGTAAAAGCTGATGCTGTACTCACTCACGCAGGTCCCAGAACAGGCATGTTACAGCTGACCTCCCATATGTTTGTACAATTGGGGAACCACAAACGCACTATCCATAGCCTGGAGTGTACACTACAAATGCCATTGCAGGATACTGCACCCCATGGTACCCAGGATATCTCAACAATCCAGAGGGTGGTATGTTATACAGGGGAACAGAGAAGAGTGTATGACAGCAGGAAGATACAGCATTGACAAGGCATGAATTAGAGGTACAGTATGTCAATTCCCTCTTACGGTTTGCCAGGGACATACACACAGCTGCATACACTGGTGGGTCTGCAGCTTGTGTAATGCCCCAATGTATGGTATAGCCACTTGGGTCATTCTGGAGTGAAGGTCCCCAGCCCGAGTCCAGTGTAGTCATTGGCTGGCTGTGGCAACACATGGAGGGCAGGGCCAGTCTCCACAACAGCTAGGGTATGGGGAGAGTGGGGTTGTCTATGTACCAAGACAGTGGGTGGGAGTCCTCTATGCTATGGATATGGACCATGGTTTCCTCTGGTGCAATTGGGTCTGGGAGGCCCTACACTATGGAGCTCTTCAGGAATGGAGTTGGACTGATCGGGGATTGGAGGGGGTACCATTAGTCCACCAGGGCTGCCAGGCTGCTGTGTCCCTGAGTGCACTTCCACAGCCCACCTGTGGGTGGCTAGCTGGCTTAGGCCAGCTATTCATGGCCTAGCTGTGGGCCATGCTGCTCTGGGCTGCGAGGGGTGAATTTCCCACTGAGTATGCTGCTGCACAGCATATGCATGAGAACACACCCTCAACTTGCACAGCATATTATTTGTGTGCACGCTGGCCCATTCCCTTGTGGCAGGTGCATCCCGTATGTTTGAATATCATGCTGTGGTACATTGTTGGAGTTGCACGGCACATCTCACATTTCCACCGGGATGCGCTGCTCATCTCCTTTGAATAGGGGGGCCCTGGACTAGGCTACCCTGAAGAAATACCTTATAAAAATGGAAAAATCATGACCCCACTAAAAACAAGATATTGCATCTAATCTGGGACAGCTTGAGTAAATGCAGTGCAGAAATGTGTAAATGAAGATCCCTATGACAATGAGATGCAGCATCTCCCCTGCGCTATCCAGGATACAAAATATAGGATAAGAAATATTTAAAGGAAATCTACTAAACTGAACTTCACCATGGTCACTGACATAAACAAACAGTTTATTTATTGTAACTGTTACACAGGAGTCTGGTGCGCATATTTTATGGGACACATTCAAACAGAGGTGAGAAAGAATACATGCCTCAGCTGGGACTTGAACCCAGCCTGCCTGGAATACCATTCTGATTGCGCTAACCAGCTGCGCCACTGAGACAACTGGAACCTGGGCCATCCCTGAGCACATTACTCTTTCTCAAAAGCACAAACCAATGGTAACACAAATATTTATTTGAAGCAATCACACAGGAGTGTGGTGTGCATAGTTTATGGAACACATACAAACAGAGGTGAGAAAGAATAAGTGCCTCAGCTGGGACTTGAACCCAGGCTGCCCAGAATATCACTCTGATTGCGCTAACCAGCTGCACCACTGAGACAACTCAAACCTGGGCCATCCTCGAGCACAGTACTTTTTCTTAAATGCACACCCCAATGGCAACATAAATATTTGCTTGTAACAATTATACAGGAGTGTGGTGTGCATATTTTATGGAACACATACAAACAGAGGTGGGAAAGAATAAGTGCCTCATCTGGGACTTGAACCTATGCTGCCTGGCAGTATTATGGCCATGAGAATGGTGTGCAGTGTGTGTGTGTGTGTGTGTGTGTGTATAAAATATAAGATAAGAAATATTTAAAGGAAATCTACTCTAAACTGAACTTCATTGTGTTCACTGACATAAACAGTTTTTTTTATAACATATTAGAATGCAATATTCATCTTAAATGTTGTGGCCATGAGAATGGTGTGTATAGAGTGTGTGTGAGACTGTGTGTGTGTATGCACGTGTGTGTGTATTGCTGTAGCTCAATGTATTTTTTTCCCAAAAAGATTATGAAAAATTGCATCATATTGATAAATATTTAATCTAAGCAGTTCACTGAAGACCTGGCATATGTTTAAGACTGCTTATCAGACAGTGTCTGTAGAGGTTAAAAAAAAGTGTAAATCATAGATTTGTTGGGGAAAGGGTGACATTTATTAGACTTGAATCTTTCTTGAAAGTCAATACATTCCTAAGTTAAACTAGTATCAAGAAGCTGTTTAAATGCTTAGTATTTAAATGTGCAAATCTCCAGTCTCATAGGCAACCAATATTTAACAAATATTTAACAAGCTGTTTCAGTTTTCTAATGGCATCTGATAAGCAGCCTGGAGTTATGTCTCCAACATTCTTAACAGAAAGAAGAGAATATTTTATTTCAGTTGGCTGGAAGGATACATTGAAAAGTTTAAAACATGTGTTCCACAATACTCCATTTTCCAGCTACAGATAGCAAGAGGACTGTAGACTCCAGAGGTTAAAAAAAACAGTAGAAATCATAGATTTGCTGGGGAAAGGGTGACATTTATGAGGTGTGACTCTTTCTTGAAAGACAATACATTCCAAAGTTAAACTAGTATCAAGAAGCTGTTTAAATAGTATTTAAATGTGCAAATCTCCAGTTTCATAGACTACCAATATTTAACAAGCTGTTTCAGTTTCCTAATGGCATCTGATAAGCAGCTTAGAGTTATGTCTCCAACATTCTTAACAGAAAGAAGGGAATATTTTATTTCAGTAGGCATGGAAGGATACATTGAAATGTTTAATACATGTGTTCCACAAAACTCCATTTTCAAGCTACAGATAGCAAAAAGGCTTTAAGCTCTGCCCACAGCCATAAAAATGAGCTGGTTTCCCATTCACTGCACACTGCACCCTACATGTAATGAAATGTAACCTACTCCTCATTACACCACTGAGTAACTTACACAGCAGTTTAGTGTGTAACTGAGCCATGTGCTGTATGTATGTAAGAATGAATGTTGCTCCTACCCCACTCCTGGGCCCATTCAAAAAACGAGATGCTTTATCACAAGTAGGCTACTAATTTTAGTAAATTAGAGGGCTTAATGGAGTCACTCTGTGATTTGTTAATTTTATGTTTTCTTTTTTTCATTTATTTACAAAATATTTCAACAGGAAAAGATGACAGAAATGGGTACATTTTCTTACCATGACCATCCGGGGAGGCATACAAAAAGAAGATAACACATTCATGGTAGTTCTATAGTTATCAAAATAATAAAAATGTATCTTCCATCACGTCAAGTTTTATAAAATCCAACATTTGATCGGAGTGAAAATAGTTTGGATATGCCGAAACAGAAACTGTGTGGTGCTTAGAGGTAAAGAGGGTCTATAAAGGGTAAACAACTTGGCACTCATCACGACACAGGAACATGGGTAAACAACTCGGCATTCACCACCACATAGGAATAAGGGCTAACAACTCGGCACTCACCACCACACAGGAACATGGGTAAACAACTCAGCACTCACCACCACACAGGAACATGGGTAAACAACTCAGCATTCACCACCACACAGGAACAAGGGCAAACAACTCGGCACTCACCACCACACAGGAACATGGGTAAACAACTCAGCACTCACCACCACACAGGAACATGGGTAAACAACTCGGCATTCACCACCACATAGGAACAAGGGCAAACAACTCAGCATTCACCACCACACAGGAACATGGGTAAACAACTCGCCACTCACCACCACACAGGAACATGGGTAAACAACTCGGCATTCACCACCACACAGGAACAAGGCTAAACAACTCGGCAATCACCACCACAAAGGAATGGGGTAAACAACTTGGCACTCACCACCACACAGGAACAAGAGTAAACAACTCGACATTCACCACCACACAGGAACAAGGGTAAAAAAATAGGCACTCACCACCACACAAGAACAAGGGTAAACAACTCGGCACTCACCACCACACAGGAACAGGGGTAAACAACTTAGCACTCACCACCACACAGGAACAGGGGTAAACAACTTAGCACTCACCACCACACAGAAATAGGAACTGAGACAAGAAATATGTGCCAAATAAGAAGAGTTGCACAAATCTCATGCTTCAATTCCTGTTTCTATAATGTGGTGAGTGCCGAGCTCCACCAAGTCAGAAAGTTCTAGATTCCCCTGGCAATAATTTGATAGCACTGGATTTCTGGGGGTACCACTAATTCAAGAAACAAAATGGTGCAGTGCACTCAGTGCAGGGGTGAGGTGCACTAAAGGGGATGGCTGTCGCCCATGTAAACACAATTACAAACAAACGAATAGTACAAAGAGAAAGCAAGCATTTATCAATGCCGAATGTTCGCTGCTTTCATTGTTGTTGTTGTACCAGATCTTGCTTGTACATATTTTCATTATAAATTTACCCTGGATAGACCAAATGAGACGCAATATCTCATTTTCAGTAATGTCCTGCTTTTACACATGTTTTAGGTTGGATTTACCAGCATAGGACAGCTCAGAGGCAATATCTACTTTTAAGTGGACTCCCACATTTTGACCCCAACTTTCCAACGGTCTTTTTTAGGAAATGTTGCTGTGACCAAGACAGGTGGAGTTCTTTTTAAGTCCCATCTGAAAGGTGATTTTGCAGTGCTACTATGAAAACAAGTTTTAGAGGGGGATTTGAAAAATGACACCTGTTATGTTCAATAGGTGGGGTAACACAAGGGATATGTTGAACACTAGGGGCCAAAATCTGAAAAAATAAAGTTATGAGTAAACATTGGAACAATTCATGTTTTTTCATAACTTAGTTGTTCACATTTTGTTTTCAACAGTTTTTCATGACCCCTCTTTCTGAACATGACAGATGTCATTTACAAAACAGTGTCCAAAATGTAATTTTGCACCACAACTGTGAAAACACATTTTGGCAGCATTTGAAAAATGACAGCTGACACATTCATGATGTGGCATGAAAAATGGCGCTGTTGAAAATTTGGAATCAAAATATTAAGAAATTACGAGCATGTGTTTAAAAATTTCTGTGTATGGGCATAACTTTGTTTTGTTTTTTTAAATATTTCTACCCCAAATTTTCAGCATTGCCTTCTTATGACCCCACCTTATGAACAAGGACAGAAAACGTTCCTGAATCCTGCCTGACAGGTGATTTTGCACAGCAACCACAAAATCACCTATTGGGATGGATTTGCATAATTTTACCACCCGTGTTCATGAGGTGGTGTCCCAAAAAAGTCATGTTTAAAATTTGGGGGAAAATATATAAAAATGGCCAAGTCATAAAGACACGTTCAAAACCTATTGAAATACACTAAACCGTATACTTGATTTCCTCAGTTTTTGGTCCAGCATTAAAGAGTGAAGACGTGTCTCAAGTCCAGAGAGGATAACTTTGTTGGACCCCCAGTAGGTTAGTAAGGGGTGTGTGGAACAGTGGGTGCTGAGTGGGGTGGTTGAGTGGAGGGGGAGGGTATCAGCGGTGGCAACAGACATCAATGGACATTTTTCTTTTTTACGAAGTGTATATAAAAAAGACTATGAGGGATGCTTTTTTTATTTCATCTACGGACACTGTGGACTGGGCACCCCAGTGTCAATGTTAAACTCTAGGGGCATGGGAAACAACAGGGAGATGGAAGGGATACTTGGCACAGGGTGGGATAATGGGAAGTACAAAAAAAGGGGGAAGCAGTTTTCTTTATTTCAGGTACCGACACTGGGGATTGAATATCCCAGTATTGGTGTTATGATTGGTGGCCCTGCATGTGGGCTTCCCAGTGTCACACAGTAAAAACAGGTAGGGTGGACGTACCACCCAGCACCAGGAACTGGGCACCCCATTGTCAGAAAATTAAGGAGGAAGAGGGAAGCAATGAGAGGTGGAAGGGATACTTGGCAGAAGGAGGGGGGATTGTTTTTTCTTTGAAGGGAGGACCACAGCAGGCTAATCATGATGCTGATCAGCTCTGCTTGCTGGGTGGCATTATGCAGATCAAAGGAAACAGCTGTCCTCTGATTTGGGTGGCTCTTTTCTTTGAAGTACACAAAGCTTCTGCCCAGCAAGACTAGAAAAGTACCATGAGAAAGGATTGTAAGATTTGGGGTGTGGCACTTTGTTTAAAGTCGGATCTGAACCTCCCAGCCCTCCCAGTGGAAACAGTGAAATCCTTTAAATGTGTGGTTGTTCAAGGGTTTGCAAGTGTAGGTTGTAAGATCCTTCTCATCTACCATCCTCTGGGGGATGAGAGGGAATTCTTGCAGGAATTCACAGACTTCAACATCAAACTGGTGTTGGAGTTGCCCAGATAGATCATTCTGGGTGACTTCAATGCCTGAGTCGACGGCAAACTCTCACAGATTGGTCAAGACTTCCTCAGACTAATGTGTTCATTGGACCTGACACTGGTGGTTACCTCTGCAACCCATATACATGGCCACTCATTGGACCTTGTCTTTCTGCTGGGAATGGAGGTCATTGACCTTATGGTGGAGCTGGTTGTTTGGTCAGACCACCATACTGTGAGGTTCTCATTCGAGGCCCCCCCCCAATAGACCTTTCCCTTTGGAGATAGTCCAGTACCGCCCTTTAAGGGATTTGACCCCACAAGGTCTGACGGCGGTGCTGGATCTATCAGGTTTGATGAGTGCATGCGAGGAGCCAGGGGAATTGGTTCTGACCTGTAATAAGGTTAATACCGAGGCCCTCAACTCTATTGCACCTGTGTGTGTTCGACCCCTCACCTCACACCAGGGATACCCCTGGCTTGATGGGACTCCCAGGGAGGTAAGAATAAGGGGGTGGAAGATTGAAACGGCACTGGCGGACGACTGGTTTTGGGATGGACAAGCTTATATTGCTAGCTCATTATAGAGACTATCAATCAGCAATCTCATGTAAGAAAGCAGAGTTCCTGTCCAAGGAGATTGCTGCAGCAACTAACAGACTGGCTCAGCTCTTCCACACTATTGATAGGCTGTGTAATCCACCCTGTCTTCAGTCCGGGGGAGGTTTTTCACTTATTAGATGTGATGAGTTTGCTCTGTTCTTTGCTGCTAAGATTGCCTCCATCTAGCCGGCCCAGTGGTGCCGAGGGTTGAGGCGCTGGACGCCACACTTCGCGCCACGCCAGCCACCCAGGTTCGAGAACGAGCCTGAGCCACCGGGGGTTGGCAGGGGAGAGAGAGGATCGAGCATCCAGAGAACTGCTCTCCTCTCTTGGGGGGGTTCTAGGCCACTGGCCCGGCATTGCAGCGGTCCCCGGTGGAGTCCAGCGGTACTGCAATGGTCCAGGACCGGAACATGGGGATGCAGAACCGCGACAGGTGAGCCTGGCACCATTGCACACTCAGGCTCTGCTTGGGGGGGGCAGGGGGATGGGGCATAAACAAGGAGAAAAACCCCTCCCACTGACAGACGAAGGCAGGTCCAGGAGCTATGGCCCCATGCCCAATGCCGGGTCTCCAAGAGGTGCTCCTCGGGTCCTCCCTGAAGCCAGTGCCACATGCCAACATTATAAGAAAGGGCACTGAAGGCATGGCGGTCCTTCCTCGGAGGATTCAGACCCATGGGGTTAGGGCAGCGCTGGTTGAGGCATGGAGTCTGATGACCGAGGAGCACCAGTGGGACTTCAGGCGGGCAGGCAGAGCAGTACGCTGAGCAGCCTCACTGGAGAGAGGTCAGTGGAGGTGAGAAAAAGAATTAAAAAAAAAAAAAAGATTGCCTCCATCAGATCGGAAATTCAGTTAACGCCCTCTAATGGGGTGTGCAGTGATGGGCCTGAAATCGCAGGCATTCAGTCTGTCTGGTCTGACTTTGACCAGTTGGCTTTCATGGATGTTGTGAAGGTCATCCAGGAGTTACGGCCAACCTACTGTAGTTTGGATTCAGGGTCCAACATGCCTACTAGTGAGGTGTGTTGATGTCATCAGCCTGGTCCTAGCCAGGATAGTCTGGTGTTCCTTAGTGACAGGGGTCTTTCTTGGACCCTTGAAAGAGGTGGTTGTAAGGTTACTCCTGAAAAAACCTTTACTGGACCCGAACTGCCCGGCCAACTACAGACCTGTCTCTAACCTTCCCTTTGTGGGTAAGGTTATTGAGAAGGTGGTGGCCATTAAACTGGAGACCTATTTAACAACTCACGTCATCTATGACCCTCTCCAGTTAGGTTTCAGAAAAAGGCACATTGCCAAGACTGCCCTGGTTCAGGTGCTAAATGATCTCCTGGCAGCAAGAGATCAGGGAAGATTTCCATCCTTACTCTCCTCAATCTCTCAGCAGCATTTTACACTGTGGACCATGGGGTGCTGATGGAGTGCCTGTGGGTTTGTTGTGAACTGGCTGGTACAGTCCTAAACTGGTTTCAATCTTTCCTCACTGGCAGGACACAGTGAGTGATGTCTGGAATTTTTTTCCTTGGCACCCCTGCCCCTGCCATCTAGGGTCATGCAGGGTTCAGTTTTGTCCCCCATGTTGTTCACGGTGTATATGCTAGCACTAAGGGACATTGATATGGGCTGAGTTTTCACTACTATGCAAATGATACTCAGCTGTATATGCCTTTTGTGCCTGAGCTGCAGGAGACGGTCTCGGTATTTAATTGTTGCCTTGCTAAGATCCAAAACTGAATGAGGGCCAACTGGTTGAGGTTGAATCTGGATAAGACTGAAGTACTGGTGCTGGTATCTGGTCACCTGTGGGTGATCTGGTCAAGTCTCAGGGCTGATGCTAGGGGACTCCTAGTTGATTACCTCAGATCAGGTAAAGAACCTTGGTGTTATTGTGGACTGCAGCCTGACACTTAAATAACAGGTGTCGGCCATGGTCCAGACCTTATTTTACCATCTGAGAAACATCACCAGGATCAAACACCTGATACCCTCAGGTGATCTGTCAGTGCTAGTCCATGCCTTTATGACTTAGTGCCTTGATTACTGCAATGCCCTGTACCTGGGGCTATCAGGGATGGATCTCTGACACTTGTAGTTAGTGCAGAGTGCGGTGGCCAGGTTGTTGACTGGCCTACCTAGGTCATGTCATATTACACCTGTGCTGCTCTCTCTGCACTGGCTGCCGGTTAGATGGTGGCTCTCATTCAAGGTTGATTTGCTGACCCACAAGGCCCTGCATAGTCAGGGGCCCAGCTACCTGCAAGACCTCTTATGACCCTATTGCCCCTCCTGCCCCCTTCGCTCAGCAGATGAGGGATTATTGGAGGTTCCTAGGGTTTTTCTCAAAACATCGGGTGCCCGTGTCTTTTCTTTTATAACCTTATGGAACTCCTTCCCTCGTCATATGAGAGACATCCCCACGTTGGATGCTTTCAATCAGGAGCTGAAAACATTTTTAAGCAGGCTTTCTCTCTTTTTAGTTGTTTTAATTAGTATATAACTGCAAACTATTTATTGTGATGTTATGTATCTTAGATAAATGTTTTTACGTAAAGCACTTTGAGTCGAAATGAGAAAATGCGCTATACCAAAAATAAAATATGAATGAATGAATGAATGAATTAATGATGCATGGTCTGACACGGTTGAGTCCCTTGCAAACTGTCCTGCACTGGGCCAACAGTGACACTCCTGTCAAAACCCACTATCATCCCAATATATTCAGTCCACATAAGTGCAAAGACGAAGATAAAAAGGGGGAAACATTAACTAATTCCAACTCGGGCCCAGTGATGCAGAGGGCTGAAGCACTTAGCGCCTTACCTCTCCCATGCTGGGAGCCCAGGTTCAGGAATGAACTTGGGCTGCAGGGGGTCAGCTAGGGGAGAGAAGGATCAAGCATCCATACGTACACTCTCCTTTTCTGGGGAGGGAAGGCAGTCGGCTCCGCAGCTCTACTACCACCTTGGTGACCATAGGTGGCAGTGCAGCTAGAGTGGTTAGTGGAAGGGGGGGTCATCAGCAGGTGCCACATGCCAAACGCTTGCATGGGGATGTGCATGGCATGCCCTTGATGCCAGCATCTCAGGGGACTTGGACACACAAGGAAAACACTCCCTCAATGGCAGGACGAAGCTGTCTTGTCAACAGGCCCCGCACCTGGCATCTCAGGCAGGGTCGCTCCCTAACGTGTCCAGTCTGTGGTGGAAGGTAAGGGGAGCCTCCATTGCTCCAGTCAGAGGGGGAAAGCTCTGGGGGAAGAGAAAAGGGACCCACAAAAGCCCTAGGGGAATGTCATGGTAATGGGGTTGGGACTGTGATGGGCAAAAGAGGGCCATCAGGAAGAGCAGGAGGAAAAAAAACTAATTCCAACTGTTAAATATATGGAACATGACTTTCTTCAGGTTAACAAACTGGACTTCATAAAAGCTTTCTGTCGTTAGCCCAGCTGGCATGACTAATAACATCTACAGTGAAAGACTGGAAAAGCAGAGGAGTTGATTTAAATGCAACTGACTTGGATTTTATGAGCTCTAGTAAACCATTTTAGGCTTTTTTTGACATCCTATCTGAATCAAATCATTTACAGTCGGAAGCACACACACACTCAAAATTTAATGAGTCCTAAGTTGCCAGTAAGAGTTGCCTCCCACTCCTTTCCCTTGGAGACAGAATCACGGTAATAAGAGGAAGACGATTCAGACCATAACGCTGTCACTTGTTAGCGAGAAAGCAGAGCTGCAGTTGTAGCTGCCTCCAGCAGGGCATGTGCAGCTTTCTTCCAGATTTCCCCTGTCATAGCTACTTTAATAAGCTGAAGTGACAGAGACGGAGTACTTGGTTCTGACCACAGAGCAATCGTATATGCTGTGCCAGTGTCTTATCATGCTGTTGATGGGAGACTGAACCAGTGATGCATGGCATACGTCAGGCTAAAAAAGATAAATAAGACAGCATGGAATTAATCTGGGGATTTTATGAGCCTTGGCAAACCATTTTTAATTCTCACTTTGCAGCATGCATGGCAGTCCCCTGGTGTGGAACATTTTGGGATTGACAGTCATTGGGAATAACTGATAGGACCAATCAAGCAGGAGGCAATATTTTACTCTCACACAACACCAAATTGAATTGAGACAGACAAATTTACCACTGCAATATCTTTTAACCTGGGGGGATCCTTGAATTGTAGGAAAAGAAGGTTAGTTAAAGGATGAGAAGCGATCCAGGGAAGCAAAAAAAATTGAAGACACCTCTATGCAAACTCTGTAAGAATAATTAGAAATGGAATGCATTCTAATCCTTTTTAGTTACACAGGTGTGATGTTCATATATTTGAAATACAATTTAGAAGTGAAAAAGCAATACATGCCCTAGCTAGAATTTGAACCCAGGCCTACTTGAAATATTGTAATGTTGTTCTACCAGTTGAGCAACCAGGACAATTGGAAACCTGGGACTCCCATTGACTGTCATCTTTCTCAATGTATAACCTAGAACTGCACAAATTAGAATGACATTTTATGTACAAGGTGTAGTGTGTGTCTAGTTAAAATACAATGTGGACAAATGCTGGGGTTTGTGAAAATGTTCATCTGTTAAGTCATAGGTTAATGTTAGAACACTGAACAGTAGAACAAGAGATCCCAAGTTCAAATCCCACCAAAGTTATTGGGTCACTATGTGACCCCTAGAAAGTAACTTGACAAGTATGGCCATTAGATTACCCCCCCCCCACCCCACGGTCAATTTGAGTAGAAGCAGGGCCTCACAGAAAACAAAAAATTGTATCTCAGTTGGAATTTCTAGGGTCGCTAGTTTATAAGAGATAAGACAGTGATGCCTCTGGAATCATCCCTTGTTGTGTTAAATGACTGTTTTGTTTTCTAACTGCTAACTAGATTACGTAACACTGCTGCTGCTTTAGTTAATTGCTAAGTTAGAAGAACCCCATCAGCCAGCCCAGTGGCACTGAGGGCTGAGGCACTGGATGCCACAACTCGCACCATGCTGGCAATGAGCATGGACCACCAGGGGTCGGCAGGGAGGAGATGGATCAAATGTCTGATGGACTGCTCTCCATATCTGGGGAGGAGGGGTGATCTATAGTCAGTGCAGGCCTGACTCCTTGCGGAGGCTGAGACTCAACGCTACACCACCGTAAGACAAGTGTGGTGGGGCACAACAGATGCTTGGCAGGGCTGTGTGTGGGTGCATGCGTGAGCCCGCGGCAGTCATCATTGCACGCCGAGCTACCATCAGGGGAAGAAAAGAGGAAAAATACCCTGGTGGCTGGTCATTGCAGCTTGATGGCTGTCCCCGGTACGCTCTGTCTCCAAAGGTAACACCCTGAACTGGATCCTAATAGGTGGGTGAGTAGGGGCTCCCCGCTACCCCACCACGGGAGGCAAGCCGTAGGGGTTACAGGGGTGAGGGCCTGAAGGAGTGGAGGCAATGGACGGCAGCCAGACGAGGGTCTGACCAGGGCTGGGGGGGGTGTAGAAAGAAACAGCAATAAAAAAAAAGAAGAACCCCATGAGCTGGTTGGTGGAGCTCCCCACACAGTCTGGGGCTGAGTCTGCCTGGGTGACTCCAGGTAAACAGTCCTGCTAGGAATACTAAGTGGGGTATTTTACCACAGTGCAATAGTGAAACAGAAGACTAAAAGTATAGAATTGCGCCATGGTGGGCCTAAGCAAATTATTTTTATAAAAATCTGTTTCAACTGTCCTTGCCAGTAGAAATGGTACCAGACCCCGATAATTCTCTGAAAGCAGCAGTGCATGTTACAGTCAAAAGGCTGACCTACAGTATTCCTTTTTATTCTGTTTGAGATGGGCTTTTTTCTTCAGTCTTGTAAGATTCTCTTCCCCTTTTGTATTAATTTAGATTTGAAATAACTAAAAGGAGCTCTCCTTTCAGCATGGCTGTTCACAGGTTTTCATTAATATTCTCAGATAGTTTTAAACATCCATTATCCTGTGAGGTGAGGGAGCAGTGTCTTTTTACATGCCAGAACACCTTTGTCACAAAGAAAAGTGATGTTATAGAAATGGATAAGTAAAATGCACTCTCTTCACTGGACAAGGTGGGTCAGGTGACCATACATTATCCCCCAGTAATGCATGGATATCCTGGTACTGGGCCTTTTAACAAATCAGTTCACCACCAAACATTCTTCAGCAAAAAAAAAAGCAAACAATTGGCTGGCATTTTTTTTCTCTCAGTAAAAACTGAGAGAACATCCCATCTACCCACCCACTGCCACACTCTCTACAACACTGATTCGGCACCCGAACAAATATAAAAATCAAGACTCTCATTCCCAGGCTAAATTATCAGTTGCACATTTCATTTTTTTTTTTTGCTTGCTTCTGAGTTGTTTTTTCCAATTGCAGCTCCAGCTATGGCTCCCTCTCAGCTCACTGTGTCTGCAAACGGCTGAAACAACAGTCCCACTAATGTCACACACAGACAGTGTCATGTATTATACTATGTGTGTCTCTATATGGCCTCTATGATCTTTTCTTTTCAATGACCTTGTTTGGCCCACATTGGTGTTACAATTTGAGTGAGCTGGCAAGCTGGTGAGCAAAAAACAAGCAGACAGCCGAGTGGGCAGGGAGAAACAGGTCGCAGAGACCCAGCATAACTGCTCGTTTATACTGGAACTTGCAGCACTGACATCTGTCAAGTATTCTTCCATGACACATGGTATGACAATACCAGGACCTCTGAACACCAGGTAGTGCATTAAAATAATAAAAACTCCTTTTTTTAATTACTTCATGTTTTCCCCTTGTTTTTCTGTTACAGTGTGAGCAGGCGGAGGGGTACCAGGTCAAAGAGAAACAGCATAACACCCAAACCTTTCAGTAGCGAAAGAAAAGAATGACTGTATTAGAAATAATATGTAAAATAAATATAAATCCTGGTAAATCCTTTTACTTTATGGTTCTGTATTTACAAGTACACAAATTCAAACAAACTCTGGTCAAAGCCAATCTGGCTGCTAATACATTAGCCTGATAAGGGATATAGTAAGTAATGTGTGGCTTACTTGTAATTTACTTGCATTATTGTGATGAAAAAAATCATATTTACTGGTCATCAGGGTAAAAGGTTTTGGGGCATGGATTGGGCTACCCTCCAAGAACTACTTGAAATGGGGGTGGGGTAAAGCATCAGGTATGCAATGGTATATATTCCTACATAATCTATAACACTGCACTACAGCTATGCTGTGGTCAGTACCCAGCTGACTTTTTCCCTTGGACCTTCCTGTAATGCCAGCCAATTGGCTACCATCATAAGGACCTGTGGGCAGAGCCAGTTGAACCCACTGAAATTCAAACTGCTATGGCCCTACAAAGTGTAGCCTGCTCTTCTCTGCCTCCACCCATGTCAGACCTTACTCCACCTGTAGCAGCACCTCAGGGACCGTGAGGGCATCCAGTCTTGCAGCTGCTATCCCCCCTCCACAATCACTGAACTGCTGAATCAGATTCTCCAGGCCCCCAAGCCAGCTACCAGTACCAGCCAACTGGCAACCACCATCAAGACCTATGGGTGGAGCCAGATGAGCCCACTGAAACTCAAACTGCCGCGGCTCTACAAAGTGTGACTGACTCTTCTCTGCCTCCACTCACTCCAGACCTTCCTATACTGAGAGTGGCACATTCAGGGTCATGGAGGCATCAAGTATTGTAGCCACCCTCCACCCTATGTGATGGCCTGATTTTTTTTATTTTCAACTTTATTTCCCTTCAGTCCTGAGTGATGGGCATCTCTCAGGTGGGTCCACTCACCTCTACCGCCCACCAGAACCCCTCCCATGACCGAGGAATCGGGTGCTGGGTCCCCCCCTCCTGCGGCCCCCTACGGGAGGAGGCAGGGACCAGGGAGAGTCAAGTCAGGGCTGAGGCCGGCATTGGGCATGTGGGTTTGGCCCTGGGGTACTGCCGTCACCTCCCCGCCAGCTGGGGGTTTTCCACCTTAGTTGCCTCCTGAGATGCCGGATGTGCAGTGACGTCTGCATGAAGGACATGACCCACCTCCTCCACTGATGTCCGCCGGTGCCTCACCCCTCTCAGCAGCATGCTGTTGCAGTACCTCCAGTCTCCACCAGGAGCCACTGCAGATCAATGCATCCCCTCAGACCCTCCCCAGGAGAGGAGATCAGTCCTCCAGATGCTCAATCCTCCTGCCAACCCCCATCTCCCCGAGTCCATTCCTGAACCCCAGTCGCTAGCATGGTGTGAGATGTGGTGTCCAGCAGCTCATCCCTCAGTACCACCCAGCCAGCCTACATGATCACCAGATTGCTGAATCAAATTCTCCAGGCCCCCAGGCCAGCCAAGCCAGCTACCAGCACCAGTTAATTAATGACTGCCATCAGGACTTGTGGGTGGAGCTCTCCTCTCTAAACACACTCCCAGCATAGCAGTCCAGAGCACTGTGGTCCAGAGTGCTAAGGGCCACAGTGCAAAGGGTAGCAACAAATACAGTATTCTGGTGTCTGACATGGGCATCAACTGGGGAGGCAGCAAGTGGCTGGTCATGCTGCCTAAATAAAACTGCAGTGAAACCCTATTTTGCTTCATCAGCAACAGGACTGCAGATATCTGTACTGCCTCGGGAGGTTGGAGGGTGGTGGGGAATGGGAGGGGGAGGAGACTGAGTGGCAAGGGCAACCACACAGCAGTCAGCCATACCCAAGAAATAACAGTGGCAAATCGCTTTGCATCCCCTTGAAGAGGCACAGGTGTCTGACTCTAACCGGGGTGAGGTGACCTCTGGTCAGTTGGTGTTGAGGGGAAAGAGGACATGGTGACACCCGAGTGCAAGAATGGGTGGATGTTAGTAAGGAGGATTCTAGTGATAGGGGATTCTATGGTTAGAGGTATAGAAAGTGTGGTAGGCAGTGCAGGGAAGGAAAGGGGAGGGGAGGGGAGAGAGTGGTCAGATGCCTGCCTGGAGCAGCAGCCATTCAGGATTGGGAGAGGATAAGGACGAAAGTTGAGGAGGGGAGGGAGCAGGTAGTGCTGGTACCTCTTGGTACCAATGATCTGGTAAGTCGACCTTTGGAGACAGTGAAGCAGGACTTCCAGAGGATGGGGGACAGATTGAAGAAACACTTGACTTCTTTGGCCTTTTCTGAGGTCCTGTCTGTCTGAAGTAGGCACAAGGGGGAGGGCAAAGTGACGAAGAAGGAGACAGAGGAGTTCAATATGTAGTTAAAAGGATGGTGTCAGGAACGGGGTACCATATTGTAGTGGACTGGGGGGACTTCTGGAATAGGAAACATAAAAGTTGAAAGCAGATAAGGACTACAAAGCCCATCTAGCCTACCCACTTTTTCTACCTTATAAATGTGCCATAGACCTTTACTCTGTCAATGGCCTATCTATTCATACTCATTTGTATTGCTCCCTTATGCTTATGCCATGCCTGTTTGAAGTCCTGCAAGGTATGCATATCCACCACTTCCTGAGGTAGGCCATTCCATGCATCCACCACCCTTTCTGTGAAAAAGAACTTCCTCACATTACCCCTTAATTGGCCTTCCTCTAAGCTCATGTTATGTCCTCTTGTCCTGATATTTTTCTTATATTGAAACATTTTAGACTCTTTCAACTTGTTGTTGCCCTTAAGATGTTTGAATGTTTCGATCATATCACCTCTCCCCTCCTTTGCTCTAGGGTATATATATTGAGTTCCGTTAATCTGTCCTCATATGTTTTCTGATGCAGTCCCTGCACCATTTTGGTTGCCCTTCTCCGCACTGCCTCCATTTTGTTAATATCCTTGTGCAGGTGCGGCCTCCAGTACTTCACGCAGTACTCCAGATGGGGCCTAACCAGTGTCTTGGAAAGAGGGATTATTACCTCCCTCTTACGTGATACATCTACTAATACACCCCAACATCCCTCTAGCCTTACCTACTGTTTTAGTGGTCTGCTTGGATGATTTCAGGTCATCTGTGATGATGATACCCAAGTCTCTTTCTTCCCTTGTGACTGCCAGCAACTCCCCTCCCAGCCTATAGGTGGCTTCAGGGTTTCTCTTCCCTATGTGCATGATCTTGCACTTCTTTGCATTAAACCCCAGTTGTCACTTTTCTGACCATTTTGCTAATTTTTTCAGATCTCTTCTCATTCTGCCCACCCCATCTGGTCATCTACTCTGTTGCAGATCTTGGTGTCATCTGAAAACAGGCAAACCTTACCCTCCAGTCCATCTGCAATGTCACTGATGAAGATATTGAAGAGGACTGACCCCAGGACTGATCCCTGAGGTACCCCACTTGTGACTTGCATCTCTTCTGACTGTATACCGTTTACCACCACTCTCTGTTTTCTGCCCGCCAACCAGTTTCCACCCAGTTGACCAACTTCTGACCCACCCAGCCTCCCCAGCTTATTAATCAATCATCTATGAGGAGTCTCTTTAAAGGTGACAGGCTTCACCTGGCAAGAGAGGGGACTAGTGCATTAGGGTAGAAGTTAGACATCTACATTGGCAGACAGTTAAACTTATGGTGGGGAAGACTGGGGCTGGAGATGAGACAGTTGAGGTAGGTGAAGTGAAGAAACTAGACAGGACTCCTCCATGGATGGGGCAAGGTGTACAAGAACTAGTAGCCAAGTGAAATGAGCCCAGGGGACTGGAGGGAAGACCAAATTGACCAGCAAAAATGGAAAAACACAAGACACCTATGATATCAGGGAATTGTGATGGGGAAAATTACTCAGAAACCAAGAGAGGTGGGAGCATAAGTTGGAGGGCAGTGTGCCTGAATGCCAGGAATCTGGGTAATAAAATAGTGAACTGAAGGCACTGGTGGCAGACTCTGGGCTGGATCTAGTGGCCATTGCAGAAACTTGGGCCAACGGGAAGAGCAACTGGCACTTGGCGATCCAAGGATACATACACCTTATATAAGTGCAATAGAGGGATGGGTAGAGGTAAAGGGGTAGCCATTTATGTCAGAGATGGAATAGCGGTAATAGAGGATTCATCCAATGGAGGGAAAGGTGAGGTACAATCACTGTGGTTACAGCTCACAGAGTCATCAGATAGATAACTTTCTTGAGGGTGGTTTACAGGCCACCAGGACAGGGAGAGGAGAGGAGAGAAACAAGGAACTAGGAGCAGAAGTACATAAGGGGCATAGGCGTAGATTGCGGGGGGCAGTGGGGCAAGCTGCTCCCCCTGAGAAATTGGACCAGGACTTTTTTAGGAGCCCAGCCACCATTCTCCAGTTATCATTTTTTTTTTTTTTTAATATTAAATGGGCTCAGGGCTATGCCGGAATGCCTGCACCTCTCCAGGGAGGGAGGGGAGGATGGCGGCGCGGCGCCGTGTCTCTTAAACAAAAACTATCCCCTTTTCCGATTGGCTGCAAGCCTGCAACCATAGTAGCCTGCATGTTACAGCCAATCAGAGAGTTCTGCAAGCTGGCGCCATCGTGTGAGCAGTACTCCGTTAGTGGCGCCATTTAGTTGTCTGTGTGCCTTCCATGAAGGAGCAGCAGCAGCATCCATATAGCGTAGGGCTGAGGAGAGATAGCTATTCAAGGATGTCAAGCAGCAGTGGTTGGTTGTCTGTCAGGTGTCACCAGTGTCTCAGTCAGTCTAGTGTTCCCACCCTCCTCCTGTCCTGAACAGCCCAGTTTAAATATACCTCACCCGAGTCCTCTGACTACCTACTCTCTGTTTCTCAGTGCAGCCAGCTGTGCTCTGGGCTCTCCCGCTGCCACCTGAGCCTCCCATCCCCGAGATCCTAAGAGGCCTGCGGCCACAAGGCCTCTACCACCAGACAGACCAGGCGGAGGAGTGAGTAGTGCTATTAAAGTGAGTCTGAGGCACGACCAGGCTTGCCTGCACACCCAGCTCCTGTGTCCAACAGGCCAGAAACAGATTTACCGTGTTGTCAGTGAGTCCCACACCACGCCCATTGCTCACCAGTTCCATGGTCCACCGAGAAAGATTATTCAGGTCAGCCCAGAACAGTGAAGAAGCCGGTGGTCATGCAGGCTATAGCAGACCCATAATGTGACACGTTCATCTGGTGTCAGAAAAAATTAGTTACTGTCTTGTCGGGGGATTAATCGGGAGAGGAACGGGACTGTTGAAGGAGACTCGGCTACCTGACCTGCCTTCTTGGCCTTGCTGTGCCCTGCTGCATGCTGCCCTTACTGATTTGGTGAGTAACTGTGCTGCAAGCTGGTTGTTGGAAATTAATACCATTCACATCCCAGAAATGTGTTTTTTGGGGGGTTGTCTTGGCCATGCCATGTGTTTGAGGTGGGTGGAAGGTTTGCTGTCAGCTTGTGTTTCTTTGGGTGGGAGGGATTTGCTGGCTGTTGAGGCTATCCATGTTGGTGGGGGCCTATTTGTTTGGTATGGTGTGGACGTTGGTCATGTTGGTGGGTGGGGACACTCACTGACTGTTCTGCTGGTGTGGTGGGGTTTGTTGGGAAAATTCACTGGACGGTCTGTGTTTGGTGGGCCTGGGGGGATGGTCTGTTTTGAGGGGTTGGGGTCGGGGGAGACAGTCTGTGTGTTTTGGGGCTGACTCACTGAGAGGATGGTCAGTGTTTGCTGCTGGGGGAGGGCCTGCATTTGGTGGGGCTGGGGGGACGATCAGTGTTTGGGGCTGGGGTGGTTAGTGTTTGTGACTGGGAGGGTGGTCAGTGTTTGGTGGGGCTGCAGGGACAGTCTGTTTTCTATTCTGGGGTCTGGTGGGGTGGAGACACAGGCCATGGTGATGTGGGGACACTGGCTGTGATGGTGGGGTGGTGACACTAGCCATTGTTTGGTGGACTTGGCTGGCCATTTGTCTGGGGGGACTGTCCATAATGGTGGAAAAGGGGGACTATCCATGTTTGCCTGCCGGGTGTCTTGTGGGGGGAACTATTTGCTGGTTGGGTGTCTGGGGGATCTTTCCATGTTGGCTTATGGGGGTGAATGTCGGTGATTGCTGATCAGGTGTCTAGGGACGGACTATCAATTTTGTTGGGGAGGGAACCTCCGTGTTTACTAGCCATGTGTTTGGGAGGATTGTTCATGTTGGTGGGCGGGGAAATTCTGTGTTTGCTAGCTGTGTGTCAGGGGTGGGGACTGTCCTTGGTGGGATATGGGGACCGTCCATGTTTGCTGGCTGCCTGGGTGTCTGGTGGGACTGTCCTTGTCGGTTGGGAGGGGCATTCTATGCTTGCTGGCCCGGTGTCTGGTGGGAGGGGAGGACTGTTCGGTGTCTGAGGGGACTGTCCTTGTAGGTGGGGTGAAGGGGACTGTCCATGTTTGCTGACTGGGTTTCTGGTGGACTGTCTGTGTTGGTTAGGAGGGACATTCTGTGCTTGCTGACTGGGTGTTAGCATATAAACATAAGTAAATGTTAAAACGTAATTTCCACCTCATCTTTTACCTGTCAAGGGATGTATCTCGCTGACCTGTGCCCGCAGCTAGCATACGAACATTAGTAAATGTTGAAACATTATTTCCTCCTCATCCTTTACCTGGCTATAAAAGTAATTTTTCACTTTTTTGATTTTTCTGTTCGTCCACTGTGGAGGGGTGAAACAGAAAGATTCCTTGGCCTTGCTGTCTCTGTCTTCATTGCCTGGCAAACACATCCAAAGGGGTAGCTTTTTGTGTTCTCCCCTGTACAGTGTTACAAAACTAGCAAAAAAAATCTTGCACTAAAACATGCACTCTAAAGAAATGATTATACTACTACCTGGCTATTGTTATAGAGACTACTGACTGGCCATGATTTTTGGGGAAGGGGGTTGGAACACTGGTCGTGTGTGTGGGTGGAGTTGTGGACACTGCTGGGTGTGTGTGTGTGTGTGTGTGTGTGTGTGTGTATGTGTGGTTGGGGACACTGCTGATCGTGTGTGTGTGGGATTGGGGACACTGCTGGTCATGTGTGTGGGGGGTTGGGGACACTGCTGGTCATATGTGTGTGTGTGTGTGTGTGTGTGTGTGTGTGTGTGTGTGTGGTGTTGCAGACACTGGTCATTTGTGTGGGTGCGGTTGGGGATACAGGCATTGTGTGGGTGTGGTGGGGGCACTGTTGTGTGGGTGGGTGGAGGCACTGGCCTTGTGTCAGTGGGCCGGGGTTGTAATTGTATACCAGGCAAACTGTGCTGACCGGTAGCTCAACATCTCTCTTTCCAGACAAAGAAAGAAACATAAACAAAATGCAGTATAAAATGTGGTTTTATTTATTTTTGTGTGCCTGTGATGGGGAGGCACAGACCTGGATGGCTGGAGCGGATACCAGATAAATGGAGCTGGAAATGGTGTTGGTTGGGTGGGGTGGCGAGAGTGGCTGTGCTGGTGAGGTGGGGAGAGTGGCTGTGCTGGTGGGGTGGACACAGAGTGTGGAGAGTGGCTGTGCAAGTCCATCAGGGTGCAGAGAGCAGCTGAGCTGGCCGGTCTGGGTGGAGATAGTGGCCTTGCAAACTGAAGGTGGACAAAGCAATGGGGCCTGATGGGATTCATCCCAGAATTCTAAAAGAACTAAGGGTAGAACTAATGACACCACTGACTACCCTTTTTAACAAATCATGGGAGGATGGGGTGGTACCCGAGGACTGGAGGAGGGCAGATGTGATTCCCCTTCACAAAAGTGGGAGCAAGGCAGAAGCAGGAAACTACAGACCTGTTAGTTTAACCTCAGTGATAGGGAAAATGATGGAATCACTTCTGAAGAAAAGAAGTGTCGAGTATCTAGAGGCCAGGGGGCACAGGACCCAAGGCAGCATGGATTCACAGCGGGAAGGTCATGCCAAACGAATCTGATAGAGTTCTTTGACTGGGTGACCAAAGTAGTAGATCAGGGAGGGGCTGTGGACATGGCCTACCTAGACTTTAGCAAGGCATTTGACACAGTCCACACAAAGATTAATATACAAGTTAGCCAGCCTGGGAGTGGGTCCCAAGATGGCAGCCTGGGTAAAGAATGGCTGGAGAATAGGACACAGAGAGTAATAGTAAATGGAGTCCCTCTGAAGAAAGGGGGGTTACTAGTGGGGTACCGCAGTGTTCAGTATTAGGACCGGTCCTATTCAATGTCTCTATAAGAGACATTGCAGAGGGACTGGAAGGAAAAGTTTGTCTCTTTGCAGATGACACAAAGATCTGCAACAGAGTTGATGCACAAGGTGGGGTGGAAAGGGTGAGCAGGGACTTGGCAAGGTTAGAGGAATGGTCAAATGTATGGCAGCTTAGATTTAATGCTAAGAAGTGCAAGGTAATGCACCTGGGAAACAAAAACCCAGGGGAAGAGTACACAATGGGGGGTGAAATACTAACAGCAACAAAAATGGAAAGGGACCTGGGGGTAGTCATATCAGATGACCTAAAGGTGGGCAAGCAATGTGAGAGGGCAGCAAGGAGGGCTGGGGGGATACTGGGATGCATAGGGAGAGGCATCACCAGTAGAAAACAGGAAGTTATCATCCTCTGTACAGACAGCTGGTCAGACCCCATCTGGAGTACTGCGTGCAGTTCTGGAGACCCAATCTCCGCAAAGACATAGACAGGATGGAAGCTGTCCAGAGGAGGGCAACTAAAATGGTGCAGAGGTCTGCACCGGAGGACTATGAAGAGACTGAAGAGCTTATATGTTTAGCCTCGAGGAACAGAGGAGAGGGACATGATAGAAAACTTTCAAGTACCTCAAGGAATCAACAAAGTCCAAGAGGGTAGCATCTTTCAAAAAAAGGAGGTGTGCAAGAACAAGGGGGAACAATTTGAAGATGGGGAGCGGCTCAGAGGTAATTTAAGGAAGTATTTTTTCACAGAGAGGGTTGTGGATGTATGGAACAGCCTTCCAGAGGAGGTTTTGGAGTCAAAAACAATGGTGGAATTCAAGCATGCATGGGACAGTCATAAGGCCATTCTAGGGGGTGGGGGTATGAAGAAGTAGGCTGCTGGTTAACTAGGATCTGCAGCTTATCCAGTAGGTAAGGAAATGGGCAGACAGGGTGGGCCAAGCGGTCCTTATCTGCCGTAAAATTCTATGTTTCTATGTTTGCAGGTCTGGGGTGGGGAGAGAGGGCTGTAGCTTTTTGCATGGACATTTAATTCACTGTTGCTTGCTGTGCCTTCTGCTGCCCTGCCAGCTTTGTGCTGCTGTGCTGACCAGGGCAGACTGGTACACATGCTGAAAAAAATGGTTCTGGCCACTGGTGATGGAGGAGGGAGGGGTGGATGGGCATACTGGCACAGAAATATTTTTTTCAACATGTATGCCAGTCTGCTGGGTCCATGCCATGCTTACCTCCCTCATACAAGGGACTTCTGAGCACTAAAGATAAGTTTCTGTGTCAAAATTAGAAACTGTTGGAAAGTATGAACTCCTACAGTATAAAAATTGTGCATGTTTATGTAGTTTCACCTTACTGTGTGGTTCAACAAGATGTTCTGTGGTCTCTTCTCCTCATTTAGCACCCTGACCTGTGACCTAGCCATTCCCCCAGGGCAGGGGGGAGGTCTGTTGTTTTGTGGTCTTTTGGTGATGTGTTGGGCATTGTAAAATGCATTGTTTCATTTACTGTGTTGTACTGCCTGGACCTGCTTTACCCTGTCTCTATCCTGAATGTAAACATGGTATAAAAAAAGTTCATTTTTGGGTGGTGTGTGTGTCTGTCTGTGTCTGTGTGTAGAAGAACAGAGACACACGCTCGGACAAAAAAACTTGTATTAAACCACATCAGACTGAAGCAACCATGTTTCATTTGTGCCCTTCAAAACTGTCAGATGAGACGATTTTGAAGTAGTCTGTGGGGGGGGGGAGCATCCACGGCAACCTGGGCTACCACAACCGGCCCACCACACACTGTCATAGGTGATGCTAATAAAAACCACAAACCAAGTACTTACCTTTCAGGGTGGGTCCTGCGAGGCTGTGCACAGGTATCTGGAGTCGTTGTTCCAGCAAACTTCCTGTGGTGTCTGTTCTCTTAGGTTATGTGATGAGACCACTTTTGTGCCAGGGCAGTCCGTGTTTGCTTGGATGGGGTTGTGCAACCCTGGGCATGGACAGAGATGCATATTCCTTAGGAGCCCATGGGGAGTAGAGTGGTAGGGGTTGTGGTGTGACCACACCATGCCCATGATCATCTTGAACAATTAGGGGATTTACATTGTTCTGTTGCACTGTCCCAGGTACATCAGCATGCTTGTTAAGAGCACCCCCTGAGGGATATCAGCAAGTCCCATGCTTATGTATGCAATGCTTGCTTGCTTGAGGAGAGCATTATCCTCTTCGCTTACCTTACCTAACCAGATTCAGGCATGTGACATTGAATAATATGGGATGGGATGGGGGACTAATGAATTAACTTGGTTATAGCAAAGAAAAGTGTCAACACTGAGTGCAAGTAAGCAATAATCCCTGACAGGGCGTGTGTCGTGCTGGGATAACGTCATGCCTCAGGTGGTTGGGAACGAGTACATCCAATACATAAGGCATGACGTTATCCTACCATGACACACACCCTGGAGGACATTATTGCTATTATGCAGTGGCGTGTTGTTATACAGAATTAAAAAAATAATTTAAAAAATGTTTTATTTGGTGTGGAAAAATACTTTTAAGAGAAGATACAAAAAAACACACTAATGCTAACAATCATCAAGAGGTTCACGGAGAGCTGAGACTAGACCTGTGATGAATCGGATGTACTGGGATAACATCGTGGGTCTAGCCCAAGACTGACCAGTCAGAGGCCAGCATTCATTCTTGTCATTGTATAATCACATTTTTTTATGTAATCTATGTAAATAAGGGCTCATGCTGTGAGGATGCACATGCTGGGATGTTTCCCATACCATCCATGTTTATAGGTATACTGAGGTGGCACAGCCATTTGCTGCACTTCCTTGAAACATGCTTTTTGCACTCCTCAAGGGTGGGAGGGCTAGCTCAAGCAGACATTTCAAGAAGTTCAGGATCCACTACAAGGGCTGGACTTGGAAGGGTTATGTAAGCAGCAAAGGGAGGTGAGAGACTAGTGAGCTATCCTCCTGGAGGTTCAGGTTGGGGGCAAAATTAGGTCAGGACTGATTTGAATTGAAGCTGAGGTGGGGTCCTGTCCTCTTGAGAAGGAAGTTAAGTTCCTTACACATTTTCAACTTTACAAGTAAGTCCTCACTCCCAAGGCAGGAGAGTGAAGAATTGAATACAAAACAGATCTCGGTCAGTTTTTCGACTCTGGTCTCAGGAGGAGTTGGGCCAAGAACAGGCTGCAGTAAAACTTGTGGGGTCGGGAAGTGCTCTGACTTGGTCTGGGCTGGTCCCGCCCAGGAGTTATTCAGCTGTAGTTTTAAATGTTTTTTGGGCATTATTTGATGCTGGTTGATTTGTTTGCATTACGCAAGCCACCCGCCCTCTTTACTGTTGTGCTACGTGAAAATCAGGACTCTTTTGTTACTTTGCCCTCCCTGTAAAAATAACAAACTACGCCCCTGATTAGGGGGCAGCAAAAGGAAAAGTGGTAGTAGTAGTGGTAGGACGTTTCACCCTGCCAGACATCAACTGAGCCATCCCAGAAGCCAGGAGTGCCAGAAGCTGGTCTCTGCTTGATACTTTCTAGGACTGCATGATGATGCAGCAGGTTGGGAAACCAACTAGACAATCAGCCATTCTCGATGTGGTACTCAGCAACTTGGAAAGGGTAGATAGCATGCAGGTTGGGGACTGGTGTCCAATGGCCACAGTACTTTATGGTTTGAGTTGGTCCTGAATACCAGTAAGTCTTCATCTAAGGCTGAGGTACTAGACTTCCAGATTTCAGCAAAATAAGGGAACTAGTCCTGAGTAGGTTAGCTGGGGTAGACAGCATCAGGGGAGTAGAAGAAAGATGGAGAGGCCATAAAAGGAACCGTTCTCGACAACAAAAACATGCACAAAAACAGTTATCAAGAGAAACAAGTGAAAGAGACCAGTTTGGTTCTCTGAAAATGTCAGGGTGGCAGTGAGGGCCAAAAAGAAGACCTTTATAAGGTACAAAGAAAAATGGGGGCATGAGGAATGGTATGAGTATCACGAAAAAAATAAAGAGGACAAGAAGGCAGTCAAGATCGCAAAGACAGACACAGAACTGCACATTGTGGAGGAAGTCAGGGGAGGGGAAAAACAGTTGTTTAGACATATAAGGGAGAAAAGAAAGCGAGGGGATGTCAAGCTAAAGGAAATGGGCAGGTTAATAGAGGAAGATGAGCAGAAAGCAGTCGCACTGAATAACTACTGTTGTATGGTATTCACTATAAAGAACAGTGGGCCCTTCCCAGAGAGTGACATAAAAGCAGCTGATAGAGGGGTCCCATAAATGAGCTTGCAGAAGTATACTCAAAGCCCTGAGTTTTCCACAGTTCTGCGGCCATGGAATTTACTGCAGATTTCCATGGAAATTGTGTGATTCATAGCTGGCCACAGAAGTTGTGGCCAACTGTGGAAGTTACTGCCAGCCACAAAAGCTAGCATAAAGAAAGTCCTCTTGGGCTGTGCTGTGACCCGCTGTAAGTAGACATCTTTTTCTGCTCCAAGCAGGAACACATAAACATTCAAACCCCCAACATAAAGAAAAACCTCCTGGGTTGTGCTGTGACTGGACATCTTTTTCCACTCTGAGCAGGAACACATAAACCTCCACCCCCCACACACACAAAAAGAAAGCCATCCAAGGCTGTGCAGAGACCTGCCAGCATGTATACCCCCCCCATGTAGTGCACCCCCAATCCCCTTCAGTGGTGTGGACAGTGGGGTACCCAACTCTGATGCCGGAAATCATCTGTCACACTGGAGTGCCTAATCCCTATTACAAAATGAGTAGGGAGAATGCTCCTTTCTGATTGGCTATTGCCACTAAGTAGCTAGTCTTATATCAGGCAACAGAGACCTGGAAATAATGAGTCCCAGTCTCTGGCTGCACGATTATGATCAATATCACAGTGCCCAAATGGCATTTTCAAGTTTCCCATAGCCATTTTTTTCTTCGCTTACCAAGCAATGGTTACCAACTGATGTCAAGAAGTCCCCCTCCCATGTCGCAAAACCAGCTGTTCCTTATTTTAAAAAAAGTGGCACAACAGTTTTTGTTTGTTTAAACAGTACCTTCTTTTTGAAACTTGATCCCTGCCTTGCCACCCACATTGTCAAAGAGCGCAACCCCCCATCTGACTGCAAACAGCATGTCGTGTTCTCTTATGGCGCCTCCCTCAGTAAAAACAACCACCTCTCCATTTTTCTTATTCTTCACCTGTCTTTTTTTCTGGCTGTCATGTCTCACCTCCATTTTTGCGCTGCCTAACCACAAGGGCACACATAAATAACAAAACTCCTACTCAGAAAACGCAGTCTGCCACAACAGGCATAAAAGAAAGTTGCTCTGTCACACATGCTCACCTTCGCAGCTCAGCCTGCCGGGTCTGAATGTAAATTCCGGTGCCACAACTGCTTGTCCCCAACACCTTTTTTTTTTTTTTAAACTAGTAGTTTCTAAACTACCCTGGAATTCACCTAATCAATGGCACTCATGCAATTTGGATTGGGAGGCAATAATGAAAACTAGCTGAAAGTGCCTTAGGTAACTCATTAACATAGCAATGCCCTCTACTGGCAATTGAGCCAGTGGAAGGACGACTTTACAGGGAAATTATCTTTAATCATTTTTTTTTTACATTTTATTTAATGTACACTACAAATACCCATTTTGTAAGTGCAGTAATACCTTCCATGGTTGGTGGTATGGGCTATACCAGACCTTTCAGGAGCTATAAGGCCCTCTGCCTGCAGGCCTCATTATACCCCAGGGCGCTCTGGTATAACCCAATACCACCCACTCTGTTGGGTATTATTGCTTGCGTCTCACTCTTGCATTGTAAGGAAAAAGACAGTCCCTCATAGTCTTTTTTTTTTCACTAAGTAATTTTAACCTGAAAAGAAGAACTGTCCATCAATGTCTTTTGCTGTTGACCCCCGGCCCCCAAACACCCCCACATCCTCACTCACCTAGAAATGGTCCACTACCACATTTCCACAAAACCCATCCTTCTTCTTCAATGTGACTGGGAACTGAAGAAACAAGGTAACTGCAGTCAGTATTTTTCAATTCATTTTGAACTTGTCATTTTTATGTTTGCTCGCCCGCATGTGCAAGAAACATAGCGCCATCATCCGAGTTTTCGGAGGTGTGGCAGCCCTCTTCCAATTCAGTCAGTGTGTTTGCAGGCACGGCCGCAGTTCTCCAATGCCTGCTGGAGCTGTCTATGACAGCAATCCAAAATGTAGTGGAGTACAGTTGAAAGGGGGAGCTACGCTTCAGTGACCAGCGATAAGATATCGCCTGCTCATGCACGCTCCCCCTACACACGCACGCATGCTGCGTGCTTGCCCGCACACACTGTATAGATGACAGGGGGGTGCCCAATCCCCCATCAGCTGTGCTGCACCCCCCCTTCAAAACAGAGTTCCATACGCCACGCTGGGTGCCCACCCCAGCGTGAATACACGTCGTATAGCCGACGGGGGTGCCCAATCCCCCGTCAGCTCCACTGGCCCCCCCCAGAGTACAGGATGCCATGCTGGGAGCCCACCCCAGCGTGGCAACAGATTCTATCACCGACGGGGGTGCCTAATCCCCCATCAGCTCCATGCCCCCCCAACCAGCCACCCTTGTGCCACGTGCAACCGTCCCGAGTCGTCATTAAAAAAAAAAACCTGAAACTCAAAAACGGTCCCTCGTTGTCTCTGCCCCCACCTGCGCCCACCCACTGCACACCCTGCCTCCCCACACCCCCCTTCACCCCACACTTACCTCCGGACTCCGTCGAGACGATCTTCAGTGGACTGGGAACACGTCTGCACTCTTCAAAGCCAACCGCGAACTGAGGAAATGCCGGTAAGCTGTATAATGAGATAGATAGGGTTTTTCAACTTTGCTGCATATCTCAGGCATTTTTTGGAATTTTTGCACCAAATTTTCAACATGGGGTTTTTGGGACCCCTTCTCATGAATGCTGTCACTGTCATGGCGTTAATCGGGCCCGAAGGGTGATTTCGCAGTCACTACACAAAATCACCTTTCGGGACTGAGTAATGAAACAACACTGCCGCTGTTCATAAGGTGGTCTCTCAAAAAGCCTATGTTGAAATAGTGGTGGAAAATTCTAAAATGACTGTTTCTGGCGTCGTTGTACAGTTCCTAATGCATGCTCGTAAGTTTGCGAATTTTCAATATTTTCACTCCAGATTTTCAACATTGCCATTTTATTAGACTTCCTTATGAGCAGTATAGCTGTCATTTTTCACATCTTGCTCAAAATGTGTTTCCACCCATGTTGCGCACAATGGCGCAGTTGGTGTGAGAAATCAATGTATGGGACACATTAAGAAAATCACAGTGACACTGTTCATGAGCAGAGGTCTTAAAATGTCTATGTTGAAAATTTGGTGAAAAAATTCCTAAAAATGACTGTTTTACGAGCGTGCATTGTGCAGTTCCTACGCACGCTCATAAGTTTCCGAATTTTCTATATTTTCACTCCAGATTTTCCACATTGCCATTTTATTAGACTTCCTTATGAACAGTACAGCTGCCATTTTCACATGTCACCCAAAATGTGTTTCCACATGTAGCGCACAATGGTGCAGTCGGTGTGCGAAAGCAATGTTTGGGACAGATTAAGAAAATCACAGTTACACTGTTCATGAGCAGTGGTCTTAAAATGGCTATGTTGAAAATTTGGACAAAAGTCCACAAAATGACTGTGTTACGAGTGAGCTTTGCGCAGTTTCCACGCATCCTCGTAAGTTCATGACTTCGTAATATTTTCAGTCCAGATTTTCACCAGTGGCATTTTTCCACACTTCCTTATGAACAGTACAGTTGTCATTTTTCACAACATGGCCGAAATGTGTTTTCACACTTTCAGTGCAGAGATGCGTGGTCGCTGTGGGAAATCATTGTTCGGGACAGATAAAGAAAATCACAGTGACACTGTTCATGATCGGAGGTCCCATAAAATGCCTGTGTTGACAATCTACTGTAAAAAAATCCCCAGACTAATTACATTATGGGTGTGCGTTGCACAGTTTCTATGCACGCTCGTGACTTCACCAGTTTTTTTAATATCTTTACTGCAGATTTGCAACATTGCCATTTTTTACATCTCCCCATGAACAGTACAGCTGTCATTTTTCACATCCTGTTCGGAATGTGTTTTTGCACCTGTGGTGCTGAATGCCATAGTCACTGTGCATAAACCGCTTTCGGCTAACAAGCTGATATTGCCACTGTTCATGAGGTGGGGGTCACAAAAAAACCATGTTGAAAATTTGGAGTGAAAATATCAATGAATGCCTGAGGTGTTAGGGTTTCCAACCATAACGCCCCACCCTGTAGAGAATGACAGGCATCAGGGGTGTGACTTGGGATTCTTGCCTGTAATGCTCATACCATTCCACACCCTGCAGCCAGTGACAGGCATCGAGATATGCCTTGGACTCTTCGGCCCCAAAGTTCACCCCATTCTCCTATACCACACCCATCTCACCGTATTTCCTGATGGAATGGGGTGCGCATGAGGGCCAAAGACCCCAAGGCACACCGTGACATTTGTCAGTGTCTGCAGGGTAGGGTGTGGTGAAATGGCGTGGCCATTATGCCTGACGACCCAAAGGCACACCCCAATGCCTGTCACTCTCTGCAGGGCAGTGGTGGGGTTGGCTTCAGTTCAATACTTCACTGCCATTCCTATTATGCAGCTCTGTAACTTCTATACTACCAATGCCAATGCCAGCAAGCAAACATTCAGCATTGACAAATGCTTGTTTGTAATATTTTTTCATCAGATTTTCAATATGGCCTATTTTTTGGACCCCACCTCATCAGCAAGATACCTGCAGGTGAAATTTTTCAAATTCACGCTACAAAAGTCCTCCATGAAGTCGCTCCACAAAATAAACCTTTTGGGCAGGATTTGAAAAATTTCACTTACCGGGTTCATGAAGAAGTGTCATAGAAAGATTATGTTGAAAATGTGGGGTCAAAATCTTAAAAAAACATCCACGTTATGGAGGTACATTAAAATTTTTCAATGTTCATGCATAGCTTTGGTCGTTTTCAATATTTTGACCCTAAATTTTCAACATGGTCATTTATTCACACCACCTTTTGAACTTAACAGGTGCCGTTTTTCAAATCCTGTCTAAAACATGCTCTCACACTTCTGGTGCAAAATGCCATTTCAGCCAGTATTTTATAAATGGCACCTGTTGGCTGGCCCGTCGGCGCAGTGGTTGGATTTCCACTTGCAACACCGGTGACCCGAGTTCAGGAATGGACCTAGGTCACTGGAGGGCCAGCGGGGAGATGGATGGGCGTCCCTGGACTGCTGTCATTCTCTGGGGGAGGGGAGACATCTGGTACTCTAGGACCTCTGGCAGGCGGAGGGATCTGCCACAGCCAGCATTTGGACATCCAGGGGTGGGGCAGACATGGGACATCATTGCGTCCCCACCCCCAAGGAAAAAAAGTCCTTTCAGGGACATAAAAAATCCCCAGCCAGCGCCTCCATGACACCCTCCTCGCCACCTCTCATATGCTCCCAGGCCAGCTCCCCCGACCTGAACCAACATTCGCGACACCTTGCTGGTGCCTCAACCCCACCCTGGGGGGTAAGCCAGGGGACATGGGGGAGTGCGGCTCATATGGGAGCAGGGGGCAGCGGGGGCCGTGACAAGGACTGAAGTCCCGATGCTGGCTGGAATGAAAAGCAGAATAAAAAATAAATAAATGGCACCTGTCATGTTCAGAAGTGGTGGTCACAAAAAGACTGTTCAAAATCTGGGGTTAACATTTTGGGATTAAAATGTAAAAAAAAAAAAAAATGATGAAGAAATGTTGTATGCAGGACTGGCCTTTGGACCAGTGGGCAGCATACTGTGTTCCCCTGCCAGTGCCTTGAGTTCATGGTCGAGCTTGGGGAGTTGGCTAGGCATTGTCAGGTGTCACCACTCTGAGCCTGGGAAGGTATTGCACCCTGTTCTGCCACACAGGCAACTCTTTGGGGAGGGTTGGGGAGCCTTCCCTCAAAAGGGGTTCAGTGGTATAAGCAGCACACGTTTAGATAAATCATTAATCATACAAGGTTCCTTCTGTGTATTTCATTTATGCAGCAGGATAGGATCTTGTGTGATAGATTATTTGGGGGGCTTTTAAAAAAAATATTATGAAAGTTAGTAGGTTTTTTTGTAACTTCATGTTTAAAGGCAGTGGAAGCACTATATAGAGTAACGCATTTTGTACATGTTTCAGTTTGAGTACAAAGGCCTGTAGCCTACAGTACATATCCTACAGTTTGTGCACAAGGTCAATATATATATTTTATGCAAAATCCTTCTTACAACCATATTTTCAGTACTGTGACAACTAGTCTGAAGTGTAACCAAATGCCCAGTGTGTTTAAACCATTAAAAACAAAACTGAACAACTTTGTGTCTGTGTTGTTTTTGTTGTTGTTGTTGACAAGTTCTTTCTTGGGGAGGCTTACGATTGGTTTCTATACAAATTAATCTAATGGGATTCGGTAACCAATTGTATAGTTAGGAGACCTCTCTCTTCCTTACCTCTTTAATCTCCTTCCCTCGTGTATCTGCCTCCTGGGGCTCAGGTGGGATCTGATAGGCATCCCATTTACTCCATTTTTCGATAAATGTCTCCTGGGTGAGCTGCAGTGTAACTGTTACTTGTTCCATTCCTATCAGCGTAGTAATTTTCTCCTTCCACTCTGACACCATAGGCAGGGTGGGGGATAGCCAGTGGGAAGTTGTACTTTTTATAGCCACCAAGCACATGGTCTGGAAGACCTTTCTATGGCCCCTGGAATGCAAGCCTTTGGTGGGGGGGTGGTCCTAACACAGGTTTTTAAATTCATTTATACCTCTAGGCTCTAGATCCCTCACAGCTCTCTTTGGATCCAAGCCCAGTATTCCCAAATTTAATTGCATCTCCAAAAGATGTGGTAATGGTTCCCCTTTTCTGCACATCCCCTCCAACACTGATCTGTATTGCCCCTTCCAGCGTGAATTGTAATAGAGGGGGAATGAAAACAATCTAATCAGCATCTTCCATCGATACTCACACCAGGTAGGGGATGCTGTTACTCGCCATCCATCTTTTAATAATTTAAGCCACTCCTGATCTGGTATCTGTGCCACCATTTCTGTCTCCCATTTCTCTTTTGCCCATTAGCTCTAGATGGATCTGCCCTGCGTGTTAAGAACAGCGGTCCAGAAGAGGATGTCTTCCAATTTTGTCAATGCCTAGAGACCCTGTATCAAGTTCTTAGCCATATGAATCCTTTTATATGCTGACGATGCGGTAATCTACACCAACAGCCCAGATCCCCTTCGCCTTGGAACTCAACTTCAACGCAGTTTTACAGACGTTGAGACCTGGTTCAAAGCACAGAAACTCATCCTAAACTATCAAAAAACAAAGATCATGCTAGTCCATAGTATGCACAGTAAGCACAAAAATCAACAGCTAACAATCAAGAACTGTTCGGGTGTCTCCCTTGTGCAGACCGCCCTGTTCAAACACCTTGGCATGACCTTAGACAGCACTCTATCCTACACCAACCATATAGATAGTGTCGCTAAGACTGTTAATGTCCACATTGGGCTTCTGTTCAAACACAGGCATTGTCTTACCACTGAAGCCCTTAGACTGGCTATCCTAAGCTCAGTACTCTCAGTCATTGATTACGGCCTGGTGATTTATGGGTCTGCCACAGACACTGCCCTCCATCACATCACCACTGCCCTAAACAAGGCCTGCTGTCTCCTCACTGGATCATCATGCCTCACCCATACCTGTGACTTATACAAGCAGGCTGACTGGCTACAGCGTAAGGGTAGACTTACCTATCATACATGTCTACTTACTAAGAAAGTCTCTCTTGGCCTTGTGCCTCCTAGGGTTCGGATAATCTGTAGTCATTACTGCAGCTCCCAGAATACCAGAATCTCTGAAAGCCTAACCTTCCTGGAGCCACTCTGTCATACCTCCCTTGGCCAGCAGTCTCTTACAGTCAGGGCACCAAAATGGTTTAACACTCTTCCTGGGGATATTGCCAACACTACCACTTTCGGCCTCTTCAAACGGAAACTCCGGCAATATCTGGTAACAAGTGCTACCTGTGATTGTTTCAACTAATCCAATGTGGGCCTTCATCACATTTCACTGTCCTGCACTCCTTACTGCCACTCGTCTCCTGCTTCCCTTCTGATACCATTATACCCTCCTTTTCTCTGCCTCTCCTGCTTCAAACCTCTCATGCTCTCTCCCTGTTACCTCTATCCCCCTCTTACCTCTATGCCCCCTTCCTCCTCCTCATCCCCTATTATTTATGCATCCCCAGCACTACCCTTCTTGCTCGCTTTCTTTTTCCTCTATACCCCACCTTTTCTCCTTTTAGTGGCCCTGCCTCTCCACCCCTCCTCCTCTCCTGCTCCCAACCACACTTAACCTCCACAGACCTGGTATCCTCCGCCTCCTATTGCACACAGTAGCCATTGCCCATCAACCCCTTTCTCTCTTCACCTCCAGCCCCCTCCCCCACCATCTGCAAGGACAATACCTCCAGGCTGCCTTATTTTCCTTTTTCTCCCCATTGAATCTTGTAACTGTTACTCTGTAAACTATGCATGGTACTATTACTATTGTTATGTCTGGTGCTGTTCATGTCTAGCCGTTTGAATGCTTAAGTTTTGTATGCTTCTTGTTATTGTTCTTCACTGTAACTTGCTGATGTACCCTGACGTGGAACCTGTGTAAAAGAGCTCCCAGCTCATAGGTGTTAATTTGAAACAAAATAAATGTGTAGATAATGCTTGACACCAGAACATGCAACTTAAAATTTAAAACTGAACCAAACAACACTTCAAAAAGGAATACTTTTTAAACACAGAGGCTGCCTCCTATATGGAATTCATTACCAACAGAAGTACTCAACAGTAACAATCTGTCCCAGTTCAAATATGAACTGGATAATTATATGGGTGATAAGAAATTCGAATATTGCCACTAGGCGACAAGTTCATAATGGGCTTGCCCCTGAACTTGTATCATACCTATGAACCTATGACACGCAGGTATCTAAACAGGTCTCTGTTTGGGATGCCATGTGACCATAAGGTGGTCAAATGACACACAGATTCCCCCACTTAATAACTGGTTATATCTGGTGAGAGAAGTCTATTCCAGTGCACAACATTGAGGTTCCTCTATATGGGGAAAATTCTGGGTCCCATATTATTGCTGTTAAGGGGCCAATTTCATTTCGGGTGGTTGTGAGTTACCTGGCTCGGTTCACTACTTTTTAAGAAGTAGAAGTCCTTGGGTTGGGGATCCCTCGCAAAAAGTGCAGGGTAAGCTTGTCGGTTGATAAAGTAAAAAGAGGGGCAAGTAATGTAACTTTATTCTCCAACATGTACCACCCTGAGTCTAATCTCTGTCTCAGTATAGTAACCACTTGAGAAGCTTGAGTTGCTAAATAATAAAGTTCACCCAAAATTTGGCAAACCCCATCCTCCTCCTCTCTCCTTTATAAGGCTGAGTCTGTGAATCCCTTTTCTAATTCTGTGTGCTTGCCACAAAATTTTCAAGCTGAGTTTCTTCAACTTACACCAGAATTCCCTAGGTATCCTTATCAGCAAGGCATGGAATAGAAACATTAGGAGGGGTAAAACTAATTTTTAGCACCTCAGTACTCCCTCCCTCCCAGAGACAGTGGTAACAATGCCCATGTCTGCATGTTCTTAGAAATATCTTCCAACAGTGTCAAGAAGAAATTCAATGTGTGTAGTTTTGCTAACCTGGGGTGACCTTAATGCCCAGGTATCTAAAGGTGTTACGTAATATGTAGTGTCCACGTAAAAGGAAAGTCTGCTCTAAACTCTGAGGGACAGGTTCCTGATATGATCATGGCATCTGATCTGGTTAATTAATTTTGTAACCAGAGATGAGATCGAAGGTCTGCAGCTTGGACATAAGTGCTGGGACAGAGTGGGCAGGCTCCCTGATAAAAGCAAGGAGTTGTCTGTGTATAATGTCTTTTTTGTTCAGATTCACCCACTAGCACTCCTTTAATGTTTATGTTAGACAGCACTGCTACTGCCAAAGACTCTATACATAGAGTGAACAGGAGGAGAGGAAGGAGACATCCCATCCTGTGCCTCTTAACTAGTTGAAACCTAGAGGGTAGCACTCCATTAACCTGCATCAGAGCTTCCAGAGAGGAGTACAAGGCCATAATGCATGTGACAAACTGCACCAAACCCATCACTTCCATGGTGCAGAGGAGGTAGACCCAGTCAACCTGGTCGAAGGCTGTTCAGCATCCATTGATACTGATTGACAAGTGTTGGTGGAGCACTGTGCTGTGAAGATATTAAGGAGCGCCATATATTATTTACATAGTAACATAGTAGTTGATGGCAGTTAAGGACCGCTAGGCCCACCTAGTCTGCCCATATTCCCTGTCTGCATCAGCAGCTGCTGACCCTACTTGGTCATTGGCTGTCACCTCTCTTCACCCCATCTAGGGTTCCCTTATATATATTCCATGCATGTTTGAATCCTTCCACTGTGTTAGCACCCATCAAACTTCCTGGGGTAGGCTATTCCAAGCATCCACCACTCTCTCCATAAAGAAAAATGTCCCGTTATTCTGCCACCCTCCAATGTCACATCACGTCACCTAGTCCTTGTGCAGCTCTTGTACTGAAATATGTCACTCACCTGCACTTTGTTCAAACCCTTAAGATACTTGAAGGTCTCTGTCATATCCCCCCATTCCCGCCTCCCCTCAAGTGTATACATATTGAGGTCTTTTAATCTGTCCTCATATGCTTTTTGATGTAAGCACTTCACCATCTTAGTCGCCCTTCTCTGGACCGCCTCCACCCTGTCTATGTCTTTGTGAAGATGCGGCCTCCAGAACTGAACACTGTATTCCAGATGAGGCCTCACCAGTGTTTGCACGATGGCATCACCACCTCCCTTCTTCTGCTAGTGATACCCCTTCCTATGCACTTCAACATCCCATTGGCCCTCCTAACAGCCTTGTTACACTGTTTGGCCACATTTAGGTCATCTGAGATGATTATTCCTAAATCCTTATCTTCCCTGGTGACTGTTAGCAATTCCTTCCCCCCATACTGTAGCTCTCAGCAGGGTTTCTTCACTCCAGGTGCATGATCCTGCACTTCTTCTTTGCAATGAACTTTAATAGCCACACTTCTGACCACTTTTCCAGCCTTTTCAGATCCCTCCTCATTCTTGCAACCCCCTCCAGTGTGTCTGCTCTGTTGCAGATCTTGGTATCATCCGCTAATAGGCAGACCTTCCCCTCCAGCCCTTCAGCAATGTCACTGAAGTCATTAAAAAGGAATGGCCCCAATACCGATCCCTAAGGTACCCCAGTGGTCACGCACCTTTTCTCAGATTTGATCTCATTTACTACCACCCTCTGCGTCCAACCAGTTGCTAACCCAGTTTTCCACATTGTGGCCTTCCCCCCCCCGCTACCAAGCTTGTTCACCAGTCTCCTGTGGGGTACGGTGTTGAAGACCTTGCTGAAATCAAGGTAGACAATATCCACTGCTCCTCCCTGATCCACCTCCTTCATCACCCAGTCGAAAATGTCAATCAGATTTGCTTGACATGAGCTTCCTGCTGTGAATACATGCTGCCTTGGATCCTGTGCTCCCATGGTTTCCAAGTGTTCCACAATCCTCTCCTTAAATAGTGCCTCCATGATCTTACCCACTTCTGAGGTAAGGCTGACCGGCCTGTAGTTTCCTGCCTCCTCCCTGCTACCACTCCTTTTTTTTTCCATTCTATTTATGATCCACCTACCGGGGGAGCTCTCAGGCATACCACTCTCGATGCCGCAGCTTCACCACCCACCTGCACCACTCCTCCATATACTACATCTCTGGGCTCTCCTGGCCCCCCTGATGGAGAAGCACCAGGGTCCTCAAGGGGAGAATTGGAGGAAGCGGATGACATTGGGCATGTGGCCAGGATCACTGGTGATTGATTATTCCTTAAGGCCCTCTACCAGAGTGTGACATGCAATGACGTCGGTGCCAGCTGCCGGCAGACGACTGCCACACTCCGCCCCAGGTCTTATGTGCTGGTGTGACTGCAGTTCTCCCGATCTCCATCAGGAGATGCTAGGGCACCGAGCAGTCCATGCAACCCACCCCAAGGATAGGAGAGCTGTCCTATGGATGCTCAATTCTATCCTTCCCCTGCCGACCCCTGATGACCCGAGTCTGCTCCCGAACCCAGGTCGCCAGTGTGGCACAAGGTGTGGCATCCAGCACCTCAACCCTCAGTGCCTCCGGGACGGCTTATCCCTGCTACCACTCTTGTGTAGAGGGACTACATTGGCCCCCTTCCAGTCCTCTGGAACCACCGCTGTATCGAGTGACTCACTAAGCAGGGCCACCAGTGGTGCTGCTAGCACCGTCCAGAATTCCTTTAATATCCTGAGGTGTTTATCTTCTGGACCCATCACTTTGTCTGCTCTCAGTTTTGCGGGTATGGGGTCATAATGTTGCAAGACATTACAGCACAGAAATATACCGCGCTGCCAATACAGCGTGGTATATTGCCAAAGTGATTGCTGTATGTCTTGGGCCCCCTGCAACCCCCATTATAGCCAAACACTCCCTAACTTAAATAACCAACTCTGGGGGGGGGGGGAGTTAACACTTAGAATTGCACAAAAGTGTGAAAAATAAAAAAAATATATTGCGTCTGGGACCAGGAATCGAAACCCGTTCCACCAACGCACTGCTTCCCCTGCTGCCTGTGGCTCATTCCATTGAGCTATGGCAGCTGCTCACCAGCCCCTCATCCCAGCAGAGGTCTTAGCCTCTGCCTGAGATGAGTGAGAGGGTGCACTACTGTGCATACAGCCTTTCGCAGTTTTGCACCCTCTCACTCTTCCCTACCACGCTGTTCCTGTTGCATGGTTTTGACATGCGCTGTAGAGCATACAAGATAGCGACCCAGTAGGAGTTTTGTGAGTTCTTCCAGGACTCTCTTCCGTAATGGGTCTAGTGTTTACCTCTCCTCCACCCCTTTGTTTTTGCTGCCATCTAGCAGTGGTCCCAGTCTCTCCCATCAAGAATACAGAACAGAAGTATTCACTTAGTATTGATACCTTTTCTAGGTCCCCCTCTACAAACACCCCTCCCACTCCTTTGAGCCTTACAATCCCCAGCCCACCATTCCTTTTATTGCTAATGGTCTATAAAATGTCTTGTCCCCCCTCTTTACCCTCTGTGCCTTCATGCTCCTAACCACTTTCCCCGCATCCCTCTGTCTCTCTAGGTACACTGCCCTATCCTCATCCTTCTGAGTCTCCTTGTACTTTCTGAATGCCCTCTTTTTGTCCTTCACTTTCTGTGCCACCTCCTCTATGAACCATAGTGGTTTGTTCCATATTTTTCCCTTGTTCCTCAGCCTAATGCATTGATTTGTCACCTCCACTATGGCATTTTTCAGGTGTGACAACTGCTCCTCAACCCTTCCCCCTTGATCCCTTCCAACCAGGGCTTCTTTGATCTCTCTTTCCATCCTAGCAAAGCCCACCCTCCTGAAATCCAGGACCCTTGTCTTTGTGTGGCTCTCCTGTGATACTGTACTGATGCTGAACCACACTGTATGGTGGTCATTGGACCCTAAGTGTTCATCCACCCTGATTCCCTTGATTCTGTCTCCATTGGTCAGCACAAGGTCTAAGATTGACTTGTCCCTGGTGGGCTCCTGAACCAATTGCCTAAGGTCTGCCACCTGCAAGGATTCCATAACGTCTCTGCTCCTGGCTGAGGCAGCTGCCAGGATGGTCCAGTCTATGCCAGGCATGTTAAAATCACCCAGCAGCAGTACTTCCCTCTTTGCTGCCATCTCATGTATTTCGTCCACTATTTCCCTATCCACCTCCTCTCTCTGTGTTGGAGGCCTGTAGATCACCCCTGTGCAAACTGCTGTTCCATTTCCTGGTTCGAGTGTCAACCACAGTGCCTTGGCCTCCCCCTGTCTAAATTGCAATGCTGTTATCTTAATACCTTCTTCTCACATAGAGAACCACCCCCCCCCTTTTTACCCTCCCTATCCCTCCACTGTAGGACGTACCCTGGTACATGTACCTCTCACTCATGGTTTCCAGTGTACCATGTTTCAGTAATTGCCACTATGTCAAGGTCTGCCTCTGCCATCAGGGCTGACAGGTCTGGGATTTTGTTCCCCAGACTTCGGGCATTTGCATACATGGCTGTCCATGTTCGCAGTCTGTTCCCCTTGCATTTCTACCTTTGCCTTTTTGCTCCGTCCTTCCATCCCTTAATAAATCCTGTTTGATTTGGGTTGACTGAGTGTCCCACCACTCCCTGCATCCGGCCTGTCAGTATAGATGTGAACATTTTCAGATCAACTGGAAGCAGTGAGGCCAGTCTATAGGATCCACACATAGTGGGTTCTTTCCCTGGTTTCAAAAATCACTGAAGTCTGTGCCTTTTACCATGTTTGGGGAGGTCTCCTCACCTCCTCCAAGCACTGATTCATATAAAGTCAGCAGTTTAAGAGCCAGAGATTCTATATATTATAATAGTCCAGCATAAGCCCACCTGAGCCTGGTGCAGTCCCATTTTTACGTTCACTTGCGCGCATGCGCAAGGGACGTCTTGGGAGAATGGGACACTTTAGAGGTGTGCCCCTCCTCTGCAATCCCCTGCTCCAATGAGCAGGTGTGATCCTGCACCAATCGGACATGATGCTGTGTATGACAGCGGTTGTCTTCTGCTAAAGAAACCACCGCTGTGTTACTTCACACCATCACGCCGCCCCCAATGCACAGCGTACACTGCCCCCAATCTTTGCTGCCACGCTGAGGCCCACCCAGCATGGCAAACATCCGCGTCATCTGCCGGCAGGGTGCCCAATCTCCAGTCGGTTCCACGGCCCCAGCCATCCTTCTGCCACGCTTGGGAGCCCACCCCAGCATGGCAAATGTCCCATGTCGTCTTTTTTTAAAACTGTAAATTAAAACGGTCCCACGGCGCTTCTCCCAGCCCCTCCCACAACCGCTACCCACCCACTGCACCCCTGCCTCCCCACACCCCCCTCACCCCATACTTACCTCCGGAGCTCGGCGCGACGATCTTCGGTGGACCGGGAACACGTCTGCACTCTTCAAAGCCGACCGCGAACTGAGGAAATGCCGGTAAGCTGTATAATGGGCTAGATAGGGAGTTTTCAACTTTATTGCATATCTCAGGCATTTTTTGGAATTTTTGCACCAAATTTTCAACATGGGGTTTTTGGGACCCCTTCTCATGAATGATGTCACTGTCATGGCGTTATTTGGGCCCGAAGGGTGATTGCAGTCACTGCACAGTCACTGCATGAAATCACCCTTCGGGCCTGAATAACACCATGACAGTGACATCATTCATGAGAAGGGGTCCCAAAACATGGTGATGCAAAAATCCAAAATAAGTGACTGTTTCTACAGTAGTGTGTTACGTAGTTCCTCACGCGGCTCTAAAGTTCGCAAATTTTCAATATTTTCACTCCAGATTTTCAACATTGCCATTTTACCACACCTCCTTATGACCAGTACAGCTGTCATTTTTCACATCCTGCCCAAAACGTGTTTCCACCCATGTAGCGCACAATGGCGCAGTCGGTGTGCAAAATCAATGTATGGGACACATTAAGAAAATAACCATGACACTGTTCATTAGCAGAGGTCTTAAAATGGCTATGTTGAAAATTTGGTGAAAAAATTCCTAAAAATGACTGTTTTTCGAGCGTGCGTTGCGCAGTTCCTACGCACGCTCATAGGTTTGCGAATTTTCAATATTTCCACTCCAGATTTTCAACATTGCCATTTTACCACATTTCCTCATGAGCAGTACAGCTGTCATTTCTCACATCTTGTCCAAAACGTGTTTCCGCCCATGTAGCGCACAATGGCGCAGTCGGTGTGCAAACTCAATGTATGGGACACATTAAGAAAATCACAGTGATACTGTTCATGAGCAGAGGTCTTAAAATGGCTGTGTTGAAAATGTGGTGAAAAATTCCTAAAAATGACTTTATTTCACAGTGTGCGTGCATGATTTCCTATACACGCTAAGTAAGTTCAAATTTTCAATATTTTCACTCTGGATTTTCAACATTGCCATTTTATCAGACCTCCTTATGAGCAGTACAGCTGTCATTTTTCACATCTTGCCCAAAACATGTTTCTGCCCATGTAGCGCACAATGGCGCAGTCGGTGTGCAAAATCAATGTATGGAACACATTAAGAAAATCACAGTGACAGTGTTCATGAGCAGAGGTCTTAAAATGGCTATGTTGAAAATTTGGTGAAAAAATTCCTAAAAATGACTGTTTTACAAGCGTGCATTAGCGCAGTTCCTCATGCACTTTCGTAAGTTCGCAATTTTCAATATTTGCACTCAATGACTTCCAAATATCTAAACAGCACATAGAAGCAAGCAACATTCGGCATTGACAAATGCTTGTACTTCTTTGTCACTGATTTTTTTAAGCCATGTCCAAGTGCCAAATACCACTGCAAATACCTGCAAGCGAACATTCGGCATTGACAAATGCTTGTTGAAGTCTTGTATAGTCTGTTGTAACTTGCTATCCCTTGTGGGGGCTTCTAATGAAAGCTGCTGCTCTACTGAGAGAGTTGAAAGGTGTAGTTTTTCCCAGGTAGTTGTCAATTTTATTGGTGTGGGTGGGGCTTCTTTTGGTCAAATATAGTGTTCTGTAACAGTCTGCAAATATGTCAGCTATGTCCTTAGGGCTGCAGTCTCCTGATTATTAGCCCTTCTAGCTTTCAGTCAGATTGAGTACTGTTCTATTCATTGCTTACTTGCACATTTGCCAGGTTAAAATTTTTTCTACCCAGCTGCCCACCCCCCTATGACATTTCTCATGGAAATAATGTAGCTACCCTTCAATTTTTTGCTCTATATTTTGTAGAGCCTCTCTACACTATTAAACTGGGGGTAAGAGGGCTTCGCCTAATGTTATTCTGTGAGTGGCCTCCAGATTAAACGGCTTCAGCTCCACTTCAATTTGGCGGGCAGCTTCCCCTTTATTTTTCTGGGAGGCATATTGCATTATGACTCCTGCAATGGTTGTCCTTAAAGCGTTTCACTTATCAGCCAAAGAGGTGTCTATTTCTGTGTTACGCTGACAGTATTATTTTATTTGCTGCTGTACCAACTCTTTGAAGTTAGCGTTACTGAGCAGTGAGTTATTCATTCGCCATAGTGACTTTCAATTAACTGAGATGAGGCTGCAGCTTACTTCTATTGGTGAGTGGTCAGATGTGATGTTACTAATAATTTTAGAATCCCCAATCACATGGGCCCACTCACGATTAATTAGGATCATATCTGTTCTCGGATATAATTTCTGTGAAGCAGAATAGAGTTTGAAATTAGAGTGCTGGGGGTGCATGAAGCACCACATGCCTTGCAGGCCCAGTTCCCTGGTTAGTCTCTTTAAACTCTGGTCCACCCTACTGCCTCTGTCTTCACCCCTGTTTTGGGTTCTTCTATCCACCCCCTCATTAAGGACTGCATTAAAGTCTCCACCAACTATTCACAATGTGTGGGGACCAAGGAGCAGTGCCATCGGGACATTCTGGAAGCAACAGTCTCTCTCAACTTATTTGTATTTGGGGCATAGATATTCATGATATGTATAGTGGTGTCCCTATATTTTACTTCATTTCTAATGTACCATCCATAGGGGTCTAATTTGGTTGCCATGACAATGAGTGGAGTATCTCTATGCACTAGGATTGCATCTGAGGTACTCTTCTTCTATACAGGTGATGATCAAATGATGCAAAGTATCATTGCTCCACCCAGGGAAAGCCAGCTTACTGTGCTCCTCCTGGGTGAGATGAGTTTCTCAGAGGAGGGCTACCTCTGCTTTTTGTCTGTTTATTCTTGAAGGAGTCTTGTCCTCTTAATCAGGTTATTAACTCCCTTAACAATATGAAAAATAGTCTTTAGAACCCTTGTCATTGGATTAACATTGATTTCTGCCCCTTTGGCCACCCCTCCAGCTGTCTGTGGTACCCGGGGTCCCCAGTATGTATTATTCACAGACATGGTAACATCTAACAACAAAGAAACATAGAACTGTATACAACCCTTTCCAAGTGTTTTTCACAGAGAGTAAGCTTTGAGGCTTCTGCCCTCCCTGTGTAGGTGTTACACCTTGCGTACCTTTAGGGTCTGTGCTGTGGTGGCAGTCTCAACCAACTCCTTCCAAGGACTGCCCTGCTAATCCATCACTGCTTGGTGGAATTATCATTATTACAAGACCATATTCAAAGAATATGTTTTAGAAGCACTGGCCGGCCACAAGATATCACCGCCCTCCCAGGCTGAGACTCCACCCCAGAAGCCGCCACTCTGGGCAATAACATTTTCACCATTGCTTCACCAAAGCTACTCCAGTCAGCCATTGGCTTCATTACTTGTAGCTGGCTTTCTGCCTGTCAGCTGAGGTGTGAGTCCAGGCCTGGGAATATAGGCTATTGTCTTAAATTGTTTGGCAGATGGCAGGCACGGTGCTTGTAATTCTGTGGGTCAGCTGGGTGACCCAGGCGTGAAGGACCTCCATTCTCCCACCCTAGCCCACCTCCCAGACTACCTCCATTACCCATAGGACAATTTCCCTGCCTGCCCCTATATCAGTCATTAGCTACACACCCCAGCAGAGCAGTGTATTCAATACTTTCAGTTAGCTGGAGGGCATCAGGGCACAACTCCAATTTAACCCAAATTCGGTAAAGATCCTTGTGCCCTACAGAAGTTCCAGCCCTAGGAGACAGAACCCCGCCCAGCCACCCCATGTAGGGGCAGAGCAACCACCCCATACTCATATCACAAACCATCTTCGTGGCCCGATCCCTTCCCCTTTTTTTAAAAGACCCAGCAGTTAGAACATGAACATCATTCAGCACCATAAAGTTCTACACTAATTTTTCCATCTAGCATTACCAACTTATAGAGAAGCAAAATGTGGATATGCAATCAGTTCTTATTTATTTATTTCTTGAAATGTTTCACCAGGAAGGGCACACTGAACAACAAGTTGCTAATCTCACAGTGCGTCCTGGGGGAAAGGGTAGTGGAAATACATACATGCATACAACAGCAGACATTATTACAACAGTACTGGCAGCAGTGAACAGCAAATAACAGAAAGAACATATTAAGTGCAGCTTATGAGTACAATTGTTTACAGAGGTCGCATTGGAAAGGTCAAGTGCATAACATTAGGATAACACCTTAAATTCATGATGATGGTGCTATTTAGCCCAAAAGGAAGGGGTGGATAGGGAGTAACAGCAGGGATGGAATGGTAGCGAGGCTAGGTGGTGAGCAGATGAATAGGAAGCAAGGTTATAGATATAGTGACAGCTGTAAATTAATAGGAATCTAAAGTCATAGTTATATTAGTAGTTATAGATAACCTTAATGAATGGCCAGGTAGGGATCACTGCATGGAAAGAAAGTAGTGGGGCAAGAAGGGAGCTGTAATACAGAATAGATACTTAATATATTGATAGAGGTTGGGGAGCAGGTCGGGAATACCAGGCAGGTTAAGTACAATTCATAGACAGGACATTATGTAGGGTTGAAGTTATAGAGGAGGGAGAGGAGAAGTAGCAAATCTGGTGAGGAAGTGAATTCCATAGTTTTGGGAAGCAATACAAGAAAGCAGCCTAGCCTATAGTGGTAGGCCGGCAAGGAACAACCAAGGAAGGGAGTCATGAGATCAAAGTGAGTGGGCAGAGGTAGGGAGGACTGATAGATAGGATGTGAGATAGGGTGGGAATGATGCAAACCAGAATTTAGAGGCAAATTTAGCACAATGATGGAGGTGTCTATTTTCTAGTGAAGGAAATGCCAGGGAGTGGTAGTGAAATGGATAGGTAGATGAGAGGAGGAGAGTCCAGAGTGAAGCGACTGAAGGAGTTGAAGAGGATAGACAATCTGGCTATGGAGGTCTTGGAAGTAGCACTGTAGACTACATCACAGTAGTCAAAAATAGGAAGGATCATCTTCTGTACAAGTTCATGCCTAGCTGGGAGAGGGAGGCAGTTCAGGTTCCTGTACAGAGCGCCAAGCTTGGGGCGCAGCTTTTCCAGGATGGCATCCACATGACTAGAGAAGGTGAGATGTTGGTCAAGCCAAACATCCAGATATCTGAATGAAGAGGTGTCCTCAAGGACTGTCCCCTAAAGGGTATGGAAGGAGGGGAGGGATGGGAGCCTAGAGAGTCTCTGCCTAGTGCCGAAGGTCATTGAGACTATCTTCTTGGTGTTTAGAAAAAGTTGATGAGAGCAAAACCAGTGCTTAACATTATTGAAGTCCTGCTGAAGTCTGTTTGCAACATCAGTGGGGAACTGTCCAGAGGTGTAGAGGACTGAGTCATCCGCATACATATGTATTGAGGTTGATGTACAGACAGATGGTAGGTCATTAAGAAATATGGAGAAAAGTATAGGGTCCAACACGGACCCTTGAGAGACACCAGTGTTGATGGGGGGGGGGATGTGGAGTCAGCGATTCTGACTGACTGGGTCCAGCCTACAAGGTGGGCTCTGAACTAGTTAGTGGCTGAGTCAGTCAGATCTGCTGAGGAAAGGGAGTTTAGTAGTAGGGTGTGGGAAACCATGTCAAAAGCCTTGGCTAAGTCGACAAAAATGGCAGCCGTGATTTGACCACTCTCCATCCCTGAGAGGATGGAGTCACTAAACCTAATCAGGGAGGTGGTGGGGGAGTGTTTTTTCCTAAAACCAGATTGGAAGGGATTGAAAAAGTTGGAGTTAGAGAGATATGAAGAGAGCTTGGCAAGAGCCAAGTGTTTTAGCAGTTTGGTGAGGGTGGGAAGGAGGGATATGGGACAGTAGTTCCCCGGTGAGGAAGAATCACCACCCTTAGGTAGGAAAAGAATAATAGCATGCTTCCAAACAGGTGGGATAGCTGCCATTTTGAATGAGAGGTTGAAGATGTCAGAAAGTGGGGCAGAGATAGCCGTAGCTGAGAGATATAGCAGCTTGGAGTCCAAGCCATCAGGCAAACTGCCTTTTGATGGGTTTAAGACGTGTAAGGCATCCAAGGTGTTAGAAGGGGCAATTTTTGTGAAAGAGAAACAAGTAGACTGGGGCAGTGTTCATGATGAGGTGAATGGAGCACCTGGCCTAGTAGACAGTAAGGAGGATAGGAGAGCAGAGGCACAAGAGGTGAAGTATGAATTAAATTCAGTAGCAACACTGGGATGATCAGTAGTAAGGGTGTTGTTTATATTGAGAAGGGAGGAGTGGAAGGGGGGGATAGTGAGTGAATGACTTTCCGGAATTTAGAGGGATTGTTTATGTTAGACTGAAAGGTTGAGCTAAAGTAGTCTGCCTTAGCCAAATGAGTGGCTTTTGTGCACATGTTGCACAGAGAATGATATGCATCATAGTCTTTAGGGAGCTTAGAGGCTTTATGTAGCTTCCAAGCTTAGTCCCGTGCTCTTTGACAAGCTATGAGTTTAGGTGAGATCCATGGAAGGTGGCCCCCATGGACTCTGAAGCGTCGAAGTGGGGCGTGCTGATTCCAAATGTCAAGAAATTTACCTTTAAAGTATTCTGCGGCTTCGTCTATTGAGTTCACTGAGGCTATAGGGTCCCAGTTTGTAGGAGCTAGGTCATGGGGGAGGGGAGCGAGGTTCAGAGATTTATATGAGCGAGTCATTAAGGATTTATGAGGGGCCTTGCTTCTGTGAATTTTACGTACCAGAAAGGTCATGAGGTGGTCACTTAGGGCATCTGATAATACACCAGATTTAGTGACCCTATGTGGGTGTGAGGTGAGGGCCCATCGATTAAGGAGTGGTTACCTGTTTTATGGTTCATCTGAGTTAGATCAAGGATGAGCTGAGATAAGTTATGAGCACCAATTTCATTTTGTACTTTGTTCATGGTGGAGGATAACCAGTTTAAGTTGAAGACACCCATACAATAAACCTTACCTGAGGAGGTGTGGGGTACTATGGAACTGATGAGGTCTGTAACAACAGAGGAGTGGAGGCCTGGGTGACAATAAGTACAGTAACTGCCACAAATATAGGGATGGAGAAAGGGAGGGATAGCTGAAAGATAAGCGCCTCATATTTTTTCGGGACAGAAGCGGAAAAAATGGTCGTGAATTGGATAGATGAGGAGACATAGATAGCCACTCCTCCACCCCTCCATGACCAGTCTTGTTGAGATATAGTATAGCTCGGGATGGAGAGAGAAGGGTCACCTATTTTGTAGTTAAGCCAGGTTTCAGACAGGATGATAATATCAGGACCAAGCGAAGCAACCACAGGCTGGAGTAGATCGACTTTAGGGAGAAGGCTGCATATATTTAGGTGGAGAATTTTTAGCCCACGGGGAAGGCAGTAAGGCTTGATGGGAAATTTCCTGGAGCAGTGGATGGGGGCGTCGAGGCGCTTGGAGGGCAAGGTCCAGGGTTGGGATTTATGTCTCCAGAAGATAGGAGCAGGAGTGCAATGATAATGTAGTGAAACTTTACACTCTTACACAAAGGTACGGAGCAGACTCGACTAGAGATAAGTGGGGTGTGGAGAGAAGGAGGAGGCTGGAAGTATAGAATATGTAGTGGTCTGCAGTAAATAGAAATAGCTAAGAGTGAGGCATTAGGGCGTAAGGGGTAGCGTTCCCGGGTCTGAAGAGAGGGAGACAGGGTAACAGCATAATTGAAGACAGGAGAGAGGAGTGGAGTGGAGTGGAGTGGAGTGGAGTGGAGTGGAGTGGAGTGTGGCAGAGGGGGGCCAGTAATGGGAAGGGGGAAAGGGTGTGGGTGAGCAGGGGGAGTTAGAGGACAGAGACAATAGGGAGAAGTAGTCTGAGTGAGTCTAGAGGCATGGTGAGGAAAGGATATGTAGTGGATAGAGCAGAAGAGTATAAAAAACAATCAGTCAGTCTTTTTTATACCAGGTGAAACTGCACTTGAGTGAAACTCTTACAAGTTAGGGGAAATAGAAGACTATGCTATAAGTTAGGGGGATGAGAAGACTACGCTGTTATGACACAGTCATACCGCAAATGAAAGAACTAAGGTCCCTCTAGTGGCAGATCTTTATAATCTGCTAATGGGAAACTGGACACCAAAAAAAAAAAAATAGACTCGAGCAGCCTTTATGTTAAAATAAGCTCACAGAAAAAGGTAAATTTGTGGCAAGCCACAGAGTACAGGTCATAGAGAGAAAGGTCCAATTAGCATACCATGAAGCCTAGAAATGGCCCATCAGGTTTAGGCCATAGAAGCGCCCTTAATTTAAGTAATGAAAGCTCTGCTGGTGTGCCAAGGTGGCTTCTGCAGTGGCAAAGGAGCTGAGGAGTACTTGGGGTCTAGAGGATGTGGCTGAGGATGCAGCCGAAGGTCCCAGACAGGCACATAGGAGTCCCAAGTGTTCAGCCTGCTGCAGGAGTGAAATTTCTGAAAAAGAGTGGGAACCCATGTGCAAAAGTCACTTTCACAAGTTTGTGCTTTGTATATAATAGCAAGAGATACCTTACTTGCCCAAGAAATTAATCCTGTGTGTCCACTCTGACCAGAGTCTGTTAACCCCCTCTCCATCCTCTCTGCCAGATCTCCTTCCATGCTACTGCCATGGAGCTTGCCTGCCTCTTCTGACCTGCTGTTTGCCATGGAGTCATCCATGTCTGCTTATGCAGTTCCTGCTCAAGTGTGGTAACGCTGAGTTCAGGTGGGGGATGTTAATAGTGACCCCCAGTTTTTTTAATAGTGTCTACCACCTCTTCCAGACTACAGAAAAAGTTGGGGCCAGCTTCCATGAATATCCAAATTTTTGCTGATGCAAACAATTGTGCTTTTACCCCCTTTACCTTCAGTGCTCTCACTGGTTCCAAAATCCTGCATCTCTGCTTTATTTGCTTGGTGGTGAAGTCATGATCTAGGTACAACCTTTTGTCTCCAAATACAGTATGATTTATTTCCCTGAAGGCCATCATTTTTACCCTATGGTCCATGAACTTCATCATGATGGGGTGGGGCCCAGCCTTGGCCATCTTGGGTTTTGGCACCAAGGCTTGGTGGGCCCACTCCAGCTCTATGGCGGCATCTGTTGGTAGCCTTAACAATTCCTTTAGAAGAGAAGCTATGTGTTCAGTCATTTTACCCACTTCAGTGCATTCAGGTAAGTCATAACCTCTGATGTTGTTACAGTGGGATCACAATTCCAAGTCATCTGGTTTTGCTGCAGTGGTCATTTCTCTTCAGTAGAGACAGAGAAGGTCTACTACATTCTTGGTATACACCTGAGTTGCTACCTATGTTAGGCCCTGCTCGATCTCTGTAGTGCAGGTCTGGATTCATTTAAGGTCACCCTATATAGCCAAGGTGGTCTCCTGCAGTTTAGCCAATGCTGAGCTATAATTTTTTAAGTTTTGCTACCAGAGATTGTAATGATATTGTAGTGTTCTCTTCCTCAATGTCTGTGTCAGTGGCACAATCAGGCGAACTGCCAGGAGCTGCTGTCTCTCATTGTTTTCTTTCTGCAACAAAATCTTTGAGTGTCTGATATGCTGTCATGTTGTTCTAACTCAGTATCTCCTTCTGGTGTCCTTTGATGGGTCTCCCAGGGGGAATTAGAATGGATTTAGTTATTCCAAAGAATGGAGCTCAGCAGTTCTGCTCTTGCATGGGTGGTGTAGTCACTTAAAGTCCAAGTTAGTGGGTTTATTTTGTTAGTTAATTGTACTCCACATGTCCCCCCTCAGCTGCCATGCCATTGCCATGGATGCAGTGTCAGGAAAATGAGCTGTCCCTGTGGCATGGCAGTTCATTGGTGTTTTAGAACGTTCACAGAAATTACAAACCAATGCCACAGATGGAAATCCTGCTGTGGAACGTGATCCCAAAGTGCCACAGAAAAATTGGGGCCTTGAGTATACTAGTGAAAGAGTCAGAAAAGGGTTAATGGCCCTGAAGGTAAACACAGCCCAGTGGCTAGATGGGATGCATTTGAGTGTACTAAAGAAACTGGCATCAGTGTAAGCCAGACCCCTGGGGGGGCTGTTCAATAGCACTTTGCAGCAAGTGGTAGTTCTCAGGGACTGGAGGATGGTGGGCATAGTTTTGCTACTCAAAGGAAGGGACAAGAAGCAGCCAGGAAACTATCAACAGTCAGCCTTACTGCCATTATAGGAAAACTGATAGAGACACTAGTCAGAGGACCTAGAGGAAAACCTAGAGAACAGTGAGCTTCAGGATAGTAAGCATTATGGTTCTGTGACAGGAAGGTCTTGTCAGACCAACCTGATGGTATTCTTTGACTGGGCAGCTAAGGTAGTTGACAAAGGGCAGACAGTAGACATGCTGTACTTCAACTTCAGTAAGGCATTCGAAGCAGTCTCACACTGAAGGCTGTTGAAGAAGATGGGTGACCTGGGTACAGCAAAGGAAGTAGTAAAGTGGATAGACAGCTGGTTGGAGGAGAGGTAGCAGAGAACTGTGGTGAATGGGGACAGATCAGAGGAAAGAGAGGTCACCAGCTGAGTGCTAGAAGGATATGTCCTGGGCCCAGTCCATTTAATTATTTTCATCAGCGACACAGTAGAGGGAATCCAGGGCAAGCTGTGTCTAATGGCAGATGACGCTAAACCCTGTGGTAGAGTTGGCAAGCTAGAGGGCATACGGGAATTGCAGAGATATCTGCAAAGCCTGGAAAATTGGTTTAAAGTCTGGCAACTGACACTGAGTGGCAAGAAGTGCAAAGTGATGCACTTAGGGAACAAAAATCCCAGAACAGAGTATTGACTGGGAGGGTTCAGTTGGACATAACATCAGAAGAGGAGTCATTATCAGTGACTTGCTTAAACAAATCAGCCATTGTAACAAGGCCTTCAGCAAGGCTAACATAGAAACATAGAATCTGATGAAAGATAAGGGCTGCTGGGTCCACTCAGTCTGCCCATTTTTTTAACCTTCATTTATTTTTTGCTGCAGACCCTACTTGATCTACAATGCAATCCCTCCCATTACCTCTATGTTGTATTTGGTGGCCGAAAATAAGTACCCTAAACACATCAGGGTCTTGGTAGTAAGGAAAACACATCACACTGAAATCTAGGCCTTATCGATTTACTTCTATACAGCACAGACATAAGGGGAAAACTCAACACACACACAGGAAGACTCACACAGGAAGTACATTTCTTAAAACTGTACTGTCTAACATTTCTTAAAGCTGCACTACACATAACCATCCCTCCTGACTTAGCTAGAAAGTACGTAAGTCAATAATTCAGAAGATAGTATGAAGCCACTAAAGTTATTACTGCAGTGTCCCTTTTAGTTAATGTCATTAGGCTATCTCTCTACAAGTCCATTCTCTTTGGTGAACATCTTACATGTCCTGACCGACGTAGTAGGACTGGAGGCTGTTGCTCTGGAATCTGATTAGCATCAGCCACATCTTGTCTCAATTACTGTGGTTCCACTATCTGTTCCTGTTCTTGTTCTGGAACAATTAATGCTGGATAACTACCTCGACTCTGGGTATCCCTTTTTTCTTCTGTCTCAATTCTAGCACGTAATTGGTTCACATGTTTTTTCACTCTCCTCTGGTTAGTCAGTCGAACACTATACAGTCTCACAGAACACAGAGTATAGGCAGGGGCATCACCAGCAGGAAAAGGGAGGTCATAATTCCGCTATACAAGACACTAGTGAGGCCCCACCTGGAGTACAGTGTACAGTTTTGGAGACCATACCTACGTAAGGACATAGACAGAGTAGAGAAGGTTCAGAGGAAGGCAACAAAGATGGTGCATGGATTGCATCACAAGTCCTATGAAGACAGGTTGAAGGAACTGAACATGTACTCCCTGGAGGAGAGGAGGGAGAGGGATATGATAGAGACATACAAGTATCTTACAGGGAGGAACAGGGGCAGGAATACACGATTTTAAGTGAAAAAGATGTTCCAGGACTAGAGGGCATGGGATGAAGAAGTTGGAGGGGGACGATTCAGAGGAAACATGAGGAAGAATTTCTTCACAGAGCAGGTGGTGGACAAGTGGAACACCCTGCCAGAGGAAGTGGTGGAGGCTGAAACAATCACGGGATTTAAGAATGCATGGGATAGACATAAAGGAATTCTGGAAGTCAGGGGTAAGGGGCAACAGACTTCTAGGAAAACATAAACTGTACTTACGAGCTCAAATGGGCAGACTGGGTGGGCCATAGGCCCTTATCTGCCGACACTGTCTATGTATCTATGTATCTATGTACTATAGACAACATTTCCGAACTTTTTTTCTACCACACCTTCTATCCATCTCTTCAGGCCTGCATACATCCTGACCCACACGAGATCATTGGGTATGAAGGATCTAGTCTTAGGAAGCATTTTAATTACTGACTTATAGCGTAGAGGGTGAAGAAGGTCCAATTGAGTTTGAATCTGATGTCCAAACAATTCTGCAAGGGATATTCCCATGACACATTGTGGTGTTGTTCGATACATTGCAAGAAAGTCCAAAAGGGTTATTTGTATTGCTGTCGATGTAGTAGGATTAGCTTTGTCCATGCTCTTTTCAAAAGTCTGAACCAGGCATTCCGCTTTGCCATTTGAACCTGGATATTAGGGAGGTGAGAAAATATGGTAGATACCATGTTGCTGGCAAAATGCTTGGAATTCAACACACGTGAACTGTGGTCCATTGTCCGAGACAATCACTTACGGAAAACCATGGGTAGCAAAGATAGATTTCAACACTTTAATGGTACTCTCAGTAGTTGTCGAAGACATTTGATGAATTTCTGGCCATTTACTATAAGCATTAGTTAAGAGTAACCACATGGAATTTAAATAAGGTCCTGCAAAATAAATATGCAACCATTGCCAGGGTTTTTCAGGTCATTCCCAATGGTGAACTGGAGCTTTTGCCAGATTTCCTATCAATACAGAACAACCTTCGCATCTTTGCACAACCTGGTATATGTCTCTGTCAATGGAAGACCACCATGTGTGAAATCTGGCTAGGGATTTCATTTTAGCAATGCCTAGATGGCCCGCATGCAAAAGAGTCAACACATTTGAGTGATAACATTGGGGTACTATGATGCACAATCCCCATAGAAGACACCCCCTGTAATGGACAACTGCTGTCTCTTTGCATAGTAGGGTTGTAGTTCAGCCGAACAAGTAGTGCCTTATGGCCAACCCTCAAGCGTATACTGATTCACTTGTTTCAAAATTACATCTTGGTAAGTCACTTTTGCAATGTCCTTGGCTAGTACTGGAAGTTGATCTAACTGTTGTAGCTCCATTGCACACACAACAGTACAGTCCTCCATATCTTTGAATTGAACTGGAAAACTATCTGGCCCCACCTGGCATACTAATGGCTCCTCCGTAACCTCGAAATTATAGGCAGACAAAATGAATGGCAATCACTGAAGTCGGCCAGCAACTGTCTCTGGAATTCCTTTTTCTGGACTGAAAATTGTCACTAGTGGCTTGTGATCTGTTTTCTGGTGAAACTTGTTATCTAGCAAGTATTGGCAAAATTTCTGGACTCCAAACTCCATTTCTAATGCCTCTCTTGGAATCTGGGCATAATTCCTTTCAGCTGCAGTGAGTTTGCATGAAGCATGGGCTATCAGCTTTTCCACTCCTTCTGGATCTGTATGGAAAAAGGACAGCTCCTATACCCACAGGACTAGCATCACAGGTCAATGTGATAGGTAAGTTAGGGTCATAATGAGTTAAATTATACACATCAGTTCAAGAGAGCTTGATGGCTTGAACTGCCTTACTGCGGCCCTTGGTCCACTTCCACAGAGTACCCTTAGTTAACAGTTCATTTAGGATAGCACATTTAGTGGGTAAGCCAGGAATGAAACGATCATATTAGGGCATCATACCCAAGAATGAGCATAACTCTGAAACATTCTGTGGTTCAGGCACGTGCACAATGGCTTCCACCTTTTCATCATTTGGACAAATTCCATCTTTATCAATAGTGTGACCTAAGTACGTGACACTTGGTTGACAAAATTGGCATTTTTCTCTCCTGAGTCTGAATCCACTCTGTTGCAATCTCTGTAAGGTCTTTTGTAAGTTAAATAAATGTTCTGCTTCTGTCTTGCCCATGACAATGATGTCATCCAAATAACAAGCAACACCTGGTGTATATCACCCACCATTTGCTCAATCACTTTTTGAAAAATGCAGAAATAAGGCCAAAACATAATAGTTTGTACTTGTACAGTCCTTGGTGTGTATGAATCACTACCAATTTCTGAGAGTCTGTATCCAATGCCACTTGAAGGTATGCATCAGCAAGGTCCAGTTTAGAGAACCCTACACCACCATTCAGTCTATGAAAATGTTCCTCAGGTAAGAGTAAAGGAAATACATCTGTGCTGGAGTAAGTGTCACCTTAAAATCTCCACATATTCGAACTTTACCACCTGGTTTAGATACTACGACAATTGGAGTGGCCCAATCTGAACGTGAAGCCTTTTCCAGAACACCTGCTTTTTCCAGTCTGTCCAGTTCAGCTCCAAACACCGGTTTTAAGGCAAAATGAAGTTTCTGTGGTTTACAAACTTAGGGACTGCATTAGGCTTTGTAACTAACTTTGCTTTAGCTGTTGTGCAACATCCCGGGCCTTCCCACAACTCTGGATACAAGTCTAAAATCTCCCCAGGCTTGGACAGGTTACTGCTTTGTGGTACCTGGAGAGCAGCAAGTAGGCCAAAATCTGCTGGATCAATATGAACGTTTAGAAGAACCTAAGTGTCTCTGCCTAAAATGTTGACACCCTTTTTTGAAACCAGAAAAGTTAAAGGTATACCAGGAGAATCAGTCCTGTCTGCCACTCCAATGAGGTGCAGTTTCCTCATTGCAGTGGCAGATGACAAGACTCCGGTCATGTGCATAACAGTAATGCACACTGCTGGAGTTATGAACAGTTGCTCGGTGTGCCATTCCTGGTGAAATATTTCAATAAATAAATATAATAGCCACCGGCGCAGCTTTCCACAATTGTGGTTCCTGCCACTGGCCACACACTCCTGCGAAGCTGACATCAGGGGTGCCCAATCCCTGTGTTGGCATGTATCCCCTCCAGCCACACTGTGGCACACTGGGAGCCTACCCCAGCATTCCCAGACATGTTTTTTTTTCCCCCAACACTGGGATGCCCACTCCCAGTGTCGGATGCCCCCCAAACTCAATTCCTTTGCCAACGAGGGTGCCAGATTCACATTGGCAGCATGTTTCCCCTCCCCCAAGCTTGCCGATGGGGGTGCCCAATCCCCGTCAGCATCATGTCCCCCCCCCAACTCATGTGGCACACTGGGCACCCACCCCAGTGTGCCCAAAAGATTTTGGGGGTTTTAACCTATAAATAAAGAAACCGGTCCCCCAGAGTCTTTTTTGTTTGTTTGTGAGCCTGTTAAAAAGAAAGCCACCCAGTGTCATCTCCCCAGTTCAAGTTGAAAGCAGTGATCTTCTGTGGACTGGGATGTGTCTGTACTCTTTGAAGTGAAAATACTGACAAACACCCGGTGTGCTAAGGTTTCCAACCATAATCCCCACCCTGTAGAGACTGTCAGGCATTGGGGTGTGACTTGGGTTCATCATCTGTAATGCTCACAGCATTCTACCACCACTCTACAGCCACTCTCCCCCCTTCCATCTCACCCTTTCACCCTCATACTGTAGTCTTCTTTCCTTATCTCCCTTGCCCATTTCTCCCCCTCTACACTTTCTCCCATCCTGCTTGTCCTCCCCTCTCCTCTCCTTCCTCCCTTCATCTTCCTCATCCTTTTCTCCCTCCTCCCCACCTTTCTGCCCTCCGTCTCTCCTATCTTCTATTCCCTCCCTACACTTATACTCCCTGACAAAGCCTTCATGGCTGCCACAACTTTTGTATCTACTTGTTTTTGTTCTTTTAATTTAATTATTTTGATCATTGTACTATATTTAGCTTAGTTTCTGCTCCACTGTTTAATTTGACTGTTTTTTGTACTTGCTGATGTTGAGCTTGAGATTTTCTTGTACCTTATTATTTTTTGTATCCTTGACGTGGAACCTTTGTAAACAAGCCTGTAGCTCAAAGGTACTGTAACTCAGAGAAATAAATAAATAGAAAACTGGGCTTCAATGCCAAAAAGTACAAAATGATGCACATTGGGCACATAAATCCAAGGGCAACCTATCAATTGAGGGGAGGTGTTATCAACCACAAAACAGGAAAGGGGTCTGGGGGTCATCATCTCCGATGACCTGAAGGTAGCAAAGCAGTGTGAAGGGCAAATAGAATGCTGGGATGTATAGGAAGGGGCATCACCAGTAGGAAGAGGGAGGTAGTGTTACTGTACCCCTGTGCAGATTAATGGTGAGGCTCCACCTAGAATACTGTGTCCATTTCTGGAGGTCCCATCATAGGAAGGACATAGATCAGGTGGAGGCAGTGCACAGAAGGGCAACCAAAATGGTGCATGGCCTGCATCAGACGCTGTACAAGGAAAGACTCAGGGAATTAAATATGTATTCTCTGTAGGAAAGGAGAGAAAGGGAAGACATGATAGAAACATTTAAATACCTCAATGGTATCAGTAAGGTACAGGAGGGTAGCATATTCCACAGAAAAAGATGCCCAAGGACAAGGGGCATGATATGAAGCTGGAAGGGGAGAGACTTAGAGGAAATGTGAGGAAATACTTCTGAATGGAGAGGGTGGTAGATGGCTGGAACAGCCTCCCAGCAGAAATGGTAGGTACAGAAACAGTAAAAGGTTTCAAACACGCATGGGATAGGCACAAGGGAACCTTAGTAATCGGGGGGGGGGTGTAAGGCCAGAGATCAATTAGAGTCTGCAATAACTCAATAGGCAGAGACTTAGGGAAGACTTGGTGGGTCAGGAGGTCCTTTTCTGCTGACATCTTCTATGTTTCCATGTAGTAAGCTGGGTCCAGATTCTGCAGTCCTTCTGGCTCAACAACTGTGTCTGGTCAGTGGTGTACTGGAGAAACTTCCAATACAGGATCCTGTTGTTAACACAGAATTGTAGAGATATACAATTTGCCAGCAGAAAAGGACTGCTTGGTCCACCCAGTCTGCCCAGATGTTCCCTGCCTAATCGGTCACTGCAGAACCCAACTGGTATCCAGCGACCCTCCCCCTCACTGTCTGTTTACTAATATTCCCTGGTATCTATCCCACATATGCTTGAAGCCCCTCACTATTTTTGCCTCCACCAGTTCTGCTAGCAGTCTGTTCTAGATGTCTACCACCCTTTCAGTGAAGTAGTACTTCCTCACATCCCTCATAACCCCCCAGCTTCATCACATGCCCCCCCCGATCTAGATGCTCTTTCTTATTTAAAGAGACTCCCCTTCTACACCGTGTTCATTCAGTAGGTTTCTACTGTGTCCCTTTTCACTCTCATCTCTTCCAGGGTGTACATGCTGAGAATCCTCAGTCTCTCCTCATAGGGCTTTCCATATCTTCCTCCACCCTGTCAATGTCAATGTCCTTTCTGAAATATGGCGTCCAAAACTGAACACAGTACACCAGGTGGGATCTCACAAGCGAGTGATACCATTTTATTTATTTATTTTGATTTATTTATGACTTTGTTAACTGGGTAGGTGCATTGATCCCAGGGACCATTTTCAGGCATGACCCGGGGCCACGTAAGGCGGCACAAAGTACAAACATCAAAATGACAAGAACATAACAAGAGCAGGTAATACATAGTGAAAGGTTACAGTTGTTACATTTGACAATAGATGGTGGCAGTAGTTGAGGAACAACAAATAACAAAGCAAAGTAAGGCTCATGGTGGTACAGTTTCAGTAAATGAGAGAACCTATTTGGCCCTTCCCCTGAAACCTATGGGGGGGGTGGCTAGTCCTTAAAACAGTGACAGGTGGATGCCATGGCAACACCACCTCCCTCCTCCCACTGTACAATCAATGGAGGGATTGTGGGTCTCAGGGGCTATTGTGGGTCAACAGGTATAGCAGAATTAAACTAGATGAGGGGGTTGGCGGAGGAAAACAGGAAGATATAAACTGCCCCCCAGACTGAAGCACTAAGAAGGGAGGATCTAAGGGGGAGAATCCCCCAGGGAGTAGTTTTAAGAAAAAAGCAATGTGGTAGAAGATGACAAGGATAGGAACAAGGGTTGCAAAAAGAGAGGGGGAAAAGAAGAAGGGGAAAGGGGGGGGGTTACAGGCAGAGTGGGAACAAGGTGTGGAAGGCCATGTGTGCAAAGGCAAGGAGTCCCGGAAATAAAATTCCAGACCTACAGGACATCGTGGTGGAGGCAGATGTGGGTATTATTGCCATTACCGACTCATGGGACACGGGTAACCATGGCTTGGACATGGGCATAGCAGGCTATACTCAGTTCAAGAAGGATAGGGTGAGGAGGAAGGGAGATGGGGTGGTGCTGCATGTAAGGGAGGGTATCAAAGTGATGGAAACACAGAGAAACCAGAGGGGAATGGAGGGTTAGAGGTACTGTGGGTCACCGTGGCGATAGGAGACTGATTCATTATTTGCACTGGTGTGATCTACAGATCCCAAACCCAGGAAGAGGAACTGGGAAAGGCATGGGGGAGTCATAAGCACAATGGCAGAAAAAGGGGGGAAGTGCTGCTGACGGGGGACTTCAAATCAGCTGGATGTAGGTTAGAGCATCCCATCCATGGCCTCAGCTGGAAGCAGGGACATCCTAGATTCTCTTCAGGGAGTGTTTCTCAGGCAACTAGTCAAGGAGCCCACTTGTGATGGGGCAGTACTGGACCTAGTGCTTACTAACAGGGACAGTGTTGCAGATGTCAAATTGGGAGGCCACCTGGGGACCAGTAATCACTGTACAGTGTGGTTTAACATAAATACTGTAGCGGAAGCAAATCACATAAGGATGAGGTTCCTGGCTTCAGTGGGCAGATTTAAAAAAACAAGCATTTGTCAATGCCGAATGTTGATTGCATTGTTGTGTTGAGCTCGCTCACTGGCCCTCTGTCAGTCGCTCAATCTGTGTCTCCCCGTGTTGCAGGCTGTTCTTTTGTACTGGGCTCCTGCCTGCATTGGCACTTTGTTCTGTCCACTAAGAAATCTGCAGCTGTCCTGACAGAGCTCCGTTGAGGTGGCTCACTCCCCCTCTCTCACTCGCTCATTCTGGTTTTCCTGGCGCTGCAGGCTGTCCTTTTGTACTGGGCTCCTGCCTCTGTTGGTGACGTTTTCTGCCCACAAAGAAATCTGCAGCAGTCCCGACACAGGTCTGTTGAGCCTGCTGACTCCCCCTCTCTCACTCGCTCATTCTGTTTCTGCCAGCGCTGCAGGCTGCCCTTTTCTGTTGGGCTCCTGCCTGCTTTACCACCTTTGTCTGCCTACAAAGAAATTTGCAGCAGTTACAACAGAGCTCTGTTGAGCTCGCTCACTCTCCCTCTCTCACTCATTCTGGTTTTCCCGCCACTGCAGGCTGCCCTTTTGTACTGGGTCTCTGCATGCATTGCTGCCTTTTTCTGCTCACAAACAAATCTGCAGCAGTCTCAACAGAGCTCCATTGAGCTCATTCACTCCCCCTCCCTCACTCGCTCATTCTGTGTCTCCTGCTGCTGCAGGCTGCGCTTTTGTACTGGGCTGCTGCCTGCATTGGTGGCTTGTTCTGGCCAGAAAGAAATCTGAAGCAGTCCCGACACAGCTCCATTGAGCTCGCTCACTCCCCCCGTCTCACTCACTCATTCCATTTCTGCTGGCGCTGCAAGCTGGCCCTTTGTACTGGGCTCCTGCCTGCGTTGCCTTATTTTCTGCCCTCAAAGAAATCTGCAGCAGTCACAATACAGCTCTGTTGAGCTCGCTCAATACCGCACTGTCACTCACTCGTTCTGTTTCTCTTGGCGCTGCAGGCTGCGCTTGTGTATGGGGCTTCTGGCTGCATTGGCACCTTTGTCTGTCCACAAAGAAATCCGCAGCTGCCCCAACAGAGCTCCATTGAAGTCGCTCAGTCTCCCTCTGTCACAAACTCACTCTGTTTGTCCTGGCGCTGCAAGTGGCCCTTTTGTACGGGGATCCTGCCTGCATTGGCACCTTTTTCTGCCCACAGAGAAATCTGCAGCAGTCCTGATAGAGCTCCATTGAGCTCACTCAGTCCCCCTGTCTCACTCACTCATACTCTTTCTCCCACTGCTGCAGGCTGGCCTTTTCTGCTGGACCCCTGCTTGCTTTGACACCTATTTCTGCCCACGAAGAAATCTGCAGCAGAACTTTCAGCGCTCTGGTGAGTCCGCTCACTCACCCCTCACTCACTCTCTCATTCTGTTTCTCCCAGTACTGCAGGCTGCCCTTTTGTACTGGGCTCTTGCATTGGGGCCTTTTTCTGCCCACAAACAAATCCGCAGCAGTCCCGACAGAGCTCAGTTGAGCTCAGTCACTCCCTCCTCTCACTCGTTCGATCTTAATCTGTCCCAAACACTGATTTCCCACAGTGACCATGCTATTCTCCGGCAGGAGTTCAAAAACATATTTTAGCCAGGATGTGAAAAATGACAGCTGTACTGTTCATAAGGAGGTGTGAAAAACTGCCACTGTTGAAAATGTGGCGTGAAAATATTACAAATTTGTGAAGTTACAAGGGTGCGTGGAAACAGTTCAACGTACGCTTGTAACACAGTCACGTTATGTAGTTTCATCACCAAATTTTCAACATAGGGTTTTTAGGACCTCTGCTCATGAACAGTGCCACTGTCATTTTCTTAATGTGTGCTGAACACTGATTTCCCACAGTGACCGCGTTATTCTGTGTCACAACTGTGAAACCATATTTCAGTCAGATTGTGAAAAATGACAGCTGTACTGCTCCTAAGGAGGTGTGAAAAAATGCCACTGTTGAAAATCTGGCATGACAATATTACAAATCTGCGAAGTTACGAGCGTGTGTGCAAACTGCGCAACACACGCTCGTAACACAATCATTTTATGGAGTATCATTACCAAATTTTCAACATAGCCATTTCAGGACCTCTACTCATGAACAGTGTCACTGTCATTTTTTTAATCTGTCCTGGACAGTGATTTCCCATGGCGACCGCGCTATTCTGCACTGGAAGTGCGAAAACACATTTCCGCCAGGATGTGAACAATGACAGCTGTACTGTTCACAAGGATGTGTGAAAAAATGGCAATGTTGAAAATCTGGCATGAAAATATTGCAAATTCACAAAGTTATGAGAGTGCGTAGCAGCTGCGCAGCGCATGCATGTAAAACAATCATTTTTTTTATTTTTTCCACCAAACTTGCAACATAGGCTTTTTGAGAGCCCACCTCATGAACACTGGCACTGTCATTTCATTAATCAGTCCCAAAAGGTGATTCCATGCAGTGACTGCGAAATCACCTTTCAGGGCCAATAAACGCTATGACAGTTCAAGAATTCATGAGGAGGGGTCCCAAAAACCCCATGCTGAAAATTTGTTGAAAAGATTTCCAATAATGCCCGAGATATGCACAAAAGTTGAAAAACCCTGTTTATTACATTATATAGCTTACAGCATTTCCTCCAGTTGATCGGCTTTGAAGAGTGCGAGCGTGTTCCCAGTTCACGAAGATCGTTGCGCCGAGCTCCAGAGGTAAGTATGGGGTAGGGGGGTTTGGGAAGGCAGGGTGCGCAGTGGGTGGGTGTGGGTCCAGGGAGACTATGAGGGACCGTTTCCTTTTTTGCAGGAAAAAAACAAAACAAAAGACGTTTCGGGACCGTTTTTCCTTTTACAGGGGCATGTGGCACGCTGGGGTGATCTCCCAGTGTGCCACCAGAGGCTTTCTTTTGGGGGGACCAGCAGTAGCTGACAGGGGATTGGACACCCTTGTAGGCACACAAAGGGGGGGTAATCATTATGCCGATGGACCGTGCCCCATCGGCAGGAGTAAGCAGGGCGATGTTACAGAATGTCGACAGGGAATGGTCTCCCCCGTCAGCAACAGAAACACGGGAGCACCGAGGCCGACGGGAATTGGGGTCCCCATCGGCAAATAAACATGGTGGGGGGGTTATACTGTTTGTGAACACGCCGGCAACCCGCCGCCATGTTGACAAACAATATCAGGGTTTCTAGATCCCACCCTGCAATGACGGGTCGCTCCCTCATTGCAGCGGCTGGCTGATGCTGCAATGATGAGGTGGCCCCTGATTGCAGTGGCGAAATTGTCTCAAGTTGGTGCCAAGTTTCCAAACTTGTGTCAGCAGCAGCATACAAGGGGATTGGGGGATGCGGGACAAGCTTTTGCAGGCTGTGGGGGCATTGGCCACAACATTGACACGCCTCCACAGCCTGCTTCTGAGAAAGCTGCCGCAATGTGTTTCTTGTGCTGCGTGCAATCAACATAAAAATGAGTGAATGCCTCCGATGACCTGGCAGATGGGGGATGGCCTGGGTGTGGTGGAGGACTAGTGAGCCAAGTTAAGGAATGGCATAGTAAAGGCAAGAAACCTCTGCGCAAAAGGAGTGAGAGAGAACACAGAAGAAAAAGAGATTACTATGGTTCTCAAGGGTTGTGGCTGAAAAGGTCATCCTCATGGTTAAAAGGGTAGCATTCAGGACATACAAAGAGACACAGAGGAAATAGGACAGGGAGGTGCACCAGGAGAAGCAGAGGGAAGCGGGGAAAGTGGTGAGAAGCGCAAAAGTGCAAACTGAGGAAAGGATAGCCCAAGGGGTAACTCAAGGGGACAAGATGTTTTTGGTACATAAGTGCAAAGAAGAAGACAAGGGGAGGGATTGTGGGGTTAAGATGGGTAGAAGGGACTGTGCACAGGAGGATCAGGAAAAAGCAGATACCCTGAACAGATACTTTTGTTCAGTCTTCACAGAGGAAGGGGAAGGGGATGGACCATGAAAAAACTGCAAGAACACCGAGGGGAAGGAAGTAGACACAAGTCAATTTACTGTGGAGAGAGAGAGCTCTAAAAGGACTTGCAAATCAGGAATTGAACAAAGCTTACAGGGCAGAATGGGGTACACCCAAGGGTGTTGAGGGAGCTCAGCCAGCTACTGGCTGCACCTCTGACCGCTCTGTTCAACAAATCACTGGAAACAGAAGTGCTTTCAGAGGACTGGAGGAGGACAGATGTGGTCCCAGTTCATAAAGGCAGTAGCAGGGAGGAGGCAGGGAACTACAGGCTGGTCAGTTTGACATCAGTGGTAGAAAAGTTAATGGAGTCACTGCTAAAGGAAAGGGCTGTGCAATATCTTAAGTCCAGTGTGTTACAAGCCTTGAGGCACCACAGATTCATGGGGGGAGGTCATGTCAGGCAAACCTGCTCAATTTCTTTGACTGGGTGACTATGGAAATAGATCAGGGAAGGACAGTGGACATGTCTAACTAAGACTTTAGCAAGGCCTTTGGCATTTACCACATTGGAGGCTCATAAGAAAACTGGGCAGCTTAGAGGTGGGTCCTAAGTGGTTAACTGGGTAAGAAATCAGTTAATGGATAGGCAGCAGTGGGTGGTGGTAAACAGAACTCATTCAGGGGAAGGGAGGATGACCAGTGGGGTACCTCAGGGCTCAGTGCTGGAACCAATCCTCTCCAGTGTTTTTATAAGGGACATTGCAGAAGAGCTGGAAGGGAAGGTATGCCTCTTTGCAGATAACACCAAAATCTGCAATAGGGTGGATACTCTGGAGGGGTTGGAGAGAATGTGCAGAGGCCTGAGAAAACTGGAGGAGTGGTCACAAGTATGGCAGCTGGGTTTCAATGCATAAAAGTGCAAAATCATACATGTAGGGCACAGAAACCCAGAGGCAGAGTATAAATTGGGGGAAGAGGTACTGACAGTCACCAAATAGGAAAGAGACCTTGGAGTAATCATATCTGATAACCTCAAGGTGGTGACAGAGTGTAAAAGGGCAGCGGGTAGGACCAGTGGGATGCTGGGGTGCACAGGAAGGGGTACTGCCAGCAGAAGGAGGGAGGTGGTGTTGCCACTGTATAGACAGTTGGTGAGACCCCATCTGGAGTACTGTGTCCTGTTCTGGACAGCACATCTCAGGAAGGACATAGACTGGGTGGAGGCTGTCCAGAGGAGGACAACTAAAATGTTGCAAGGGCTGCATCAGAAGCCCTTTAAGGACAGGCTGAGAGACATCAGTACATACACCCTGGAGGGGAAGAGGGAGATGGGAGACATAATGAAGACCTATAAATACCTCACAGGGTTGAACAAGGTACAGGAGGGGAGTATTTTTCAGATGAAAAGATGCACAAGAACAAGGAGACATGCAATGAAGTTAAGTGAGGGAAAATATAGGAGAGATGTGACAAAGTACTTCATAATCTTCACTGAAAGAGTGGTGGATGCTGGAATAGTCTTCCAGTGGACGTAGTGGGGGTATAACCAGTGATGGGCTTCAAGTATGCATGGGATAGGCACAGGGGTATCTTAGTTGGGAAACATACGAACATACAAATCTGCCAGCAGAAATAGGCCTCATGGTCTAACAAATCTGCTTGATTGTGCGGCTAGCACCCCTAAACTGCAGCTGCCCCACCCTCCCCCCACCTTGACCCCTGCACACACCTTGTCCCATGCCCTTTTAAAGCTGCCCACCGTCCTGCAGGATAACACCTCCTCTGGCAGTGTTCCATTTGACCACCACCCTCTCTGTGAAATAATGCCTGCTCATCTCTCTCTTCTAAATCTACCTTCCTCCAACCTTAGCCCATACCATCTCGTCTCCCTTCCCTTCTTCAACATAAATAACCCTTCTGTGCCTGTTTTGTTGATCCCCTTCAAGTATTTGAAGGTCTCAATCATATCCCCATGATCCCTCCTCTCCTCCAGGGTGAACAAACTCAACTCATTCAGTCTGTCCTCATAGGTTTTGCCCTCCAGCCCCTGGATCATTTTTGTCACCCTGTGCTGTGCTCCCTCCAGCAGCCCGATATCCTTCTTCAGATGCAGACAACAGTACTGTACGCAGTACTCCAAATGCGGCCTGACTAATGACCTGTACAGTGGCAGGATCACATCTTTATGCCTGGATGAGATACCCCTTGCAATACACCCCAGCATCTTGTTAGCCTTAGCTGCTGCCTTCCTGCACTGAGCTGGGTTGTTCATGTTCCCCGTTATGATCACCCCTAGGTCCTTCTCTTCCTGAGAGTCCCCTATCCGAACCCTCCCAGCTAATGTCCCCTTCTCAGGTTCTTTGCTCTGAAATGCATAACCTTGCACTTCTTCACATTGAAGCCCAATTGCCACTTTGCCAACCACTCCTCTAGTTACATAGATACATAGAAAGTGTTGGCAGATAAGGGCCTTTGGCCCACCCAGTCTGTCCATTTGAGCTTGTAAGTTCAGTTTATGTTTTCCTAGAAGTCTGCTGCCCCTTACCCCTGACCTCCAGAATTCCTTTATGTCTATCCCATGCATTCTTAAATCCCGTGATTGTTTCAGCCCCCACCACTTCCTCTGGCAGGGTGTTCCACTTGTCCACCACGTTCTGTGAAGAAATTCTTCCTCATGTTTCCTCTGAATCGTCCTCCCTCCAACTTCATCCCATGCCCTCTAGTCCTGGAACATCTTTTTCGCTTAAAAATAGTGTATTCCTCCACCCTGTTCCTCCCTGTAAGATACTTGTATGTCTCTATCATATCCCCTCTCTCCCTCCTCTCCTCCAGGGAGTACATGTTCAGTTCCTTCAACCTGTCTTCATAGGACTTGTGATGCAATCCATGCACCATCTTTGTTGCCCTCCTCTGAACCTTCTCTACCCTGTCTATGTCCTTACGTAGTATGGTCTCCAGAACTGTACACTGTACTCTAGGTGGGGCCTCACTAGTGTCTTGTATAGCGGAATTATGACCTCCCTTTTCCTGCTGGTGATGCCCTGCCTATACATCCCAGCATCCTATTTGCTTTACCTGCTGCCTTGTCGCACTGTTTCCTACCTTGAGGTCATCAGAGATGATAGCCCCAAGATCCCTTTCCTGCTTGGTGCATGCTATATCCTCACCCCAACTGATATATTGTGCAGGGTTTTTGTGCCCCATATGCATTATCTTGCACTTTCTTGCATTGAATTTCAACTGCCAAACCCTAACCATTCTTCAAGTTTCTGCAGGTCCTTCTCATTCTATCTACACCTCTGGTGTGTCTACTCTATTACAAAGCTTTGTGTCATCAGCGAACAGTGAAATTCTGCCTTCTAGGTCCTGCGCAATGTCACTGATGAAGATGTTGAATAGGACTGGTCCCAGCACTGATCCCTGTGGTACCCCACTGGTCACTCTTCCCTCTGTGGAGTGACAGCCATTTACCACCACCCACTGTGTCCTGCCATCCAGCCAGTTACCTAACCACCACACTACTGTCCTGCCCACACCCATATTCCCCAGTTTGGGTAATAGTCTTCTATGTTGCACAGTGTCAAAGGCCTTGCTTAAGTCCAGATAGGCCATGTCCACTGCCCTCCTCTGATCCACCTCCCTAGTCACCCAGTCAAAAAATTCAACGAGGTTGGTCTAACATGACCTCCCCCTGGTGAAACAATGCTGCTTTGGGTCTTGTAGTCCATTGACAACCAGATGTTCCACCAATCTCTCCTTCAGTAGTGCTTCCATGATCTTCCCCACTACTGAGGTGAGGCTGACTGGTCTGTAGTTCCCTGCTTCTTCTTCTTTGTTCCCACTTTTGTATAAGGGGACTACATCTGCTGTCCTCCAGTCTTTGGGTACCTCCCCTGTTTCCAGTGACCGGCTAAAAAGAATAGCCAGAGGTTCAGCCACCACCTCTCTTAGTTCTTTAAGGACCCTGAGGTGCACCCATCTGGCCCCATTGCTTTATCAACTCTTATTACTTCCAGTTCCTTCAGGACCCTTTCTCATGTAAAGGGACTTGTGTCCATTTCTGCACCATTCTCACCCCTTGTACTCCCTTCAGACCTATTACCCTCCTCTTCCTCAGTAAAGACTGAGCAGAAATACCTGCTCAATATGTCAGCTTTATTGTTGTCATCCTCCACGTGGCCCCATCCTCCCCTTCAGTCTCACTATCCTCCCTTTGTCTTTCTTTTTCACTTATGTACCTGTAAAGGTTTGCCCCTCTACCCACTGATTTTGCAATGTGTTCTTCTGTCTGAGCTTTGGCTTCCCTTACTGACCTCCCTGCCTCCTTTGCTTCTCCTGGTACTTCTCCCTATCCCTTCTGCCTGTGTCTTTTGTATTGCCTGAATGCAATCTTTTTGGCTTTCACTTTCTTTGCTACCTCTTTGGAAAACCATAATGGTCTCCTCTTCCTTTTCCTCTTGCTAACCTGCTTAATGCATAATTCTGTTGTTCTTGTAATCCCCATTTTAAATACTGCCCACTGTTCCTCAACCCCTGATTCCTGTCCCATTCCCCTTAATGCCTCTTTCAAGTATCTCCCCATTTTCCCAAAGTCTGCCCCCCTAAAATCCAGGATACGTGTTTTTGTGTGGTTTGGTTCTGGTCTTTCTGTGATTTCAAACCACAATGACTGGTGGTCACTGTTCCCCAAGTGCTCCCCCACTGTTACCCCCATCACACTGTCCCTCTTTGTGAGCACAAGGTCCAGTATTGCCTTCTGCCGAGTTGGTTCCACGACCAGTTGCTTGAGGAAGGCACCCTGAAGGGAGTCCAGGATAAATCTGCTCCTAGTTGATGCTGCTGCTGGGATGCTCCAGTCCACGTCTGGAATATTGAAGTCTCCAACCAGTACTACCTCACCCTTGTCTGCCATCCTTTGGATGGCTAGCATCAACTCTTATCTGTTTCTTCCTCCTGGGCTGGTGGTCTATAGACCACACCCGTGAGGATAGCTGTCCCATTTTTCTTTCCAGCTTAACCTACAGTATCTGTCCCCATTTGTTCCTCCTGGATCTCTGTGGCCCTTATGTCATTTTTCACATACAGTGCCACTCCTCCTCCCTTCCTGCCTGCTCTGTCTCTTCTGAATATGTTGTAGCCAGGTATGGCCATCTCCCAGTCGTGGTTATCATTACACCGGGTTTCAGTGATGGCCACAATGTCCAGGTCTGACTGCACCATGACAGCCTCCAGATCTTCCATCGTGTTGCTAAGGCTCCTGGCATTTGCACACATGGCTTTCCATGATTTGACCTCCCTAGACTGTTTCACTGTTCTAGTCCAGCCCCTTCCTTGGTTGCCATTTATCCCTGGTTCTCCTTGCTGTCTGCCCTTCTGCTGAATTTTGCCCCTTTTCTGTCTATCCACCTCTTGGGCACTAATCTCCATCTTTTGCACACTGCTTTGCAGAGATAGCCACTCCTCTGGTTCACTGGTTCCACTGCTAGCTATGGGGGTGAGCAGTAGGTACCCTCCTTGCTGGCCTGCCACCCCTTTGCTGGTTTAAATGCTTGTCAATGTAGCATTTAAACTTATCATTGAGTGCTTGGATTCCCCTCCAGGATGGATGCAGGCCGTCAGGCTTGAACAGACCTCCATCCCTCCAGGTGGGTCCCCAGTCACCAATGAATCCAAACCCTTTCTCACAGCACCAGTTCTTCAACCATGAGTTAAAGTTCCTGGTGCATGCACTCTATGCTCTCCCTTGCCTCTCGCAGGAAGTACTTCTGAGAAAGTGACAGAAGTAGCTACTTGCTTGAGACCCCTCCTCAATTTCCTAAACTCTTCCTGAACTTCCTTTGGCTCCCCATTTGCCAGGTCATTAGTACCTAGGAGGATAATGACATCCAGCTCACCTTCCTGTATTGCCTTCCCAGTGATCCCCAGGATCTTCCTTCCATCCCTCCATGCCATGGCACCCGGTAGGCACCTCACCTCCCTGTCCTCCCCCTCCTGTGTTCCTAGCTGGATCCCTCTTATGATGGAGTCCCTCACCAGGATTTGCTTCCTCCTCCTCTGGGGTCCACTGCTTTCCCTGCTGAGGTCACCTCCTTGGCTAGCCTCCACATCCTTTCCTTCCACTTCTCTGGGTACCTCTATTTGGTTGTCCTCATTTGCCAGTGTGGCATATGAGTTCTTGAGTGGAATAGGATCTGGGATGTGCCTCTTCCTGACTACTCTAACCCTCCCTGAGCCCACTGTCATCCAGGTGCTCCTCGTTCTCGGCATCCTTTGAGGCAGCTGCATTGGAATGGGTGGTCTCTGGATAGGGGTGATGGCACTCCTGACCCAGTTTACTTCCGCTCTGAGTCTGGCTACCTCATCCTGCAGTCCAGAGAGATGCATGCAGATAGGGCAGCACCTCAGTGTCCAGAAGGTCTGCCTGAATATGGCTGCCCCACAGCCACTGCATTGCACCACTCCCCACATTATACTGCAATTATACTGCTATTCCACTACTTGTCTGAACTTGTCTAGTTGTCTAGTTTGGTCAGGTCCTCCTGTAGCCCCTGCCACCCCTCATTATCATCCACCCCGCCCCCATCTTGGTATCATCCATAAACAGACTGATCTTGCTCCTAACTCCATGTGCGATATCTAATATGAACAACGCAAACAACACCGGACCCAGCACAGAGCCTTGTGGCACTCTGCTTGTCACTGCCTAGGGGATGAGAGTTCCCCCACCACCACCACCACCCAATGCTGCCTCCCTTTCAGTCAGTTCATGATCCAGTTTTACCATCTTTGTCCCTACCCCTACATATTCCAACTTCCCGCTAGCCGCCCGTGAGGCACTGAATCAAGGCCTTGCTGAAATCCAAATACAGGAAATCCACTGCATGGCTGTTATCCAGCTCCCTTGTTACTATGACGTAGTACCCTATTAGGTTGGTCTGGAAGGATTTTTCCGAGACAAACCCATGCTGCTGATCATCCTAGAGTCTATTTTCCTACAGAAAGGTCACCAGTCTCTCCTTCAGGATAGAAACATAGAAACATAGAATTTGACGGCAGATAAGGACCGCTTGGCCCACCTAGTCTGCCCATTTTCTACCTAACAGATAAGCTGCAGATCCTAGTTAACAAACAGCTTACTTCCTCCTACTCCCCACTAGGACTGCTTTATGTCTGTCCCATGCATTCTTGAATTCCCCCACTGTTCTTGACTCCACAACCTCCTCAGTAAGGCTGTTCCATGCATCCACAACCCTCTCCGTGAAAAAATACATCCTCACATTACCCCTGAGCCGTCCCCCCTCTATCTTCAAATTGTGCCCCCTTGTTCTTGCACATCTCTTTTTCTGAAAGATGCTACCCTCTTGGACTTTGTTGATTCCCTTGAGGTACTTGAAAGTTTCTATCATGTCCCCTCTCATCCTTCGTTCCTCAAGGGTATACATATTAAGCTCCTTTAGTCTTTCTTCGTATGTCTTCTGGTGCAGACCCTGCACCATTTTGGTTGCCCTCCTCTAGACAGCCTCCACTCTGTCTATGTCTTTGTGGAGATGGGGTCTCCAGAATTGCACACATTACTCCAGATGGGGTCTCACCAACTGTCTGTACAGAGGGATAACAACTTCCTGTTTTCTACTATTGATGCCTCTTCCTATGCATCACAGTATCCCCCCAGCCTTCCTTACTGCCTCCTCACATTACTTGCCCACCTTTAGGTCATCTGATGTAATTACCCCCAGGTCCCTTTCCATTTTTACTGTTGTCGGTATCTCACCTTCCATTGTGTACTCTTCCCCTGGGTTTTTGTTTCCCATGTGCATTACCTTGCACTTCTTTGCATTGAATCTGAGCTGCCATACATTTGACCATTCCTCCAACCTTGCCAAGACCCCTCTCATCCTTTTCACTCCATCTTGTGTATCAACCCTGTTGCAGGTCTTTGTGTCGTTTGCAAAGAGACATACTTTTCCTTCCAGTTCCTCTGCAATGTCACTTATAAAGACATTAAAAAGGACCGGTCCCAGTACTGAACCCTGCGGTACCCCGCTAGTAACCCTCCTTTCTTCACTGCATACTCCATTTACAACTACCCTTTGCGTCCTGTTGTCTAGCCAATTTTTTATCCAGGCTACCACCTTGGGGCCCACTCCAAGGCTCGCTAACTTGTGTATTAATCTTTTGTGTGGGACTGTATCAAATGCCTTGCTAAAATCTAGGTAGGCCATGTCCACAGTCCCTCCCTGGTCTGCTACTTTGGTCACCCAGTCAAAGAAATCTATTAGATTCGTCTGACACTACCTTCCCATCGTGAATCCATGCTGCCTTGGGTCCTGTGCTCCACTGGCCTCTAGGTACTCAACAATTCTTTCCTTCAGAAGTGATTCTATCATTTTCCCTACCACTGAGGTCAAACTAACTGGTCTGTAGTTTCCTGCCTCTGTCCTGCTCCAACTTTTGTGAAGAGGAATCACATCTGCCCTTCTCCAGTCCTCAGGTACCACCCCATCCTCCCATGATTTGTTAAAGAGAGTAGTCAGCGGTGTCACTAGTTCTACCCTTAGTTCTTTTAAATTCTCGGTGAATCCCATCAGGCCCCATTGCTTTGTCCACCTTCAATTTTATTAGTTCTTTCAGAACCCTTTCTTCTGTAAATGGACTGGTATCGACTCCCATTTTCAGAGTGTTTCTCTTGTTTGGTTTAGGTACCTCCCCCTCCTCTTCCTTTGTGAATACTGAGCAGAAATATTTGTTCAGTAGCCCTGCTTTTTCACTGTCCCCCTCTACCCACATTCCCTCCCCTTTATTAAGCCTCAGTATCCCTCCTTTGGTCTTTCTTCACTCTCTAATGTACCTATAAAAGGTCTTATCCACCTTCTTAACAGAATTGGCTATCGTTTCCTTCGTTTAGGCCTTTGCTATTCTGACTGCCTTCCCAGCCTCTTTCTGCTTTAACTGATAAAGTTCTCTGTCCTACTCCTTCTGTGTTTCCTTATATTTCCTGAATGCTATTCTTTTCTCCTTAACCTTTCCTGCCACCTCTTTTGAGAACCATAGCATTTTTTTCCTTTGTTGTGTTTTATTGATTTGCTTTACACAAAGGTTTGTTGCCTCTGTGATGGCTGTTTTGATTACTCCCCATTGTTCCTCCACCCCTCCTCTTGCCTGTTTGCTAGAGCTTTTCTAAGGCACTCTCTCATTTTCCCAAAGTCAGCCCTCCTAAAGTCCAATACTCTTGCTTTTGTATGGCTTGATTGTATGGCTGAGTTTATCGTGAACCACATTGTTTGGTGGTCACTTGTTCCCAGATGGCTACCCACCTCTAAATCTGAGATTCTTTCTCCGTCTCCATTTGAGAGTACCAGGTCTAAGATTGCTCCCTCCTGAGTGGGTTCCAATAATAGCTGTCTGAGGCATGTTCCTTGTAGGCCATCAAGAATGACCCTACTGGCATATTCAGGTCCCCCATCAACAATATCTCCCCTTTTTCTGCCATTCTAAGGAAGCCTTCTATCATTTCCTTGTCCATTCCCTCCCCCTGAGATGGGGATCTGTATACAAGCCCCGTGAGGATTGTGGTGCCATTTCCTGTCTCCAGGTTGACCCAGAGTGCCTCATCTGCTCCCTGTTTACTCTTTAGTTCTGTTGCTTTGATCCCTTCCTTTACATAGAGAGCTACTCCTCCTCCTCTTCTACCCTCCCTGTCCCTCCTGTAGATTGTGTATCCTGGTATGCTGACATCCCAGTCATGGTTGTCTGTGTACCATGTTTCTGTGACTGCCACAATATCCAGGCAAACCTCTTTCATCAAGGCCACTAGTTCAGGGAGCTTGTTACACATACTACGGTCGTTGGTACTCATCACCCTCCACTTTTTCATAGCCTTACCCCTTTTAGCCCCATTCCTGTCCTTACTGCCTTTGCCTTTTTTTATATTTACCTCTGTCCTGCTCCCTAATAACTTCTCTACCTTGGTGTTTACCTCACTAATTACCATGTTCTGTGGGGGGGGGAGGCTGGGATTTCCCTGCTCCTTTTCAGTGCCTCCCCCCTTGGCTAGTTTAAATGCTTGCCATTGAAGCATGTAAATCTCTCACCTAGGATCCTGGTTCCCCAACCGGACAGATGCAGACCATCGCACCAGTATAGGTCTGCATCCCTCCAGGTGGCTCCCCAGTCCCCAATGAAGCCAAAACCCTGAGCTTCCTGAGGATCACTTCCATAAGTTTAGCAACAATGGAAGTGAGGCTTACAGATCTGTAATTACTTGGTTCATTCTTGGAGCCACTCTTGTGGATGGGCACCACATGAGCCACCCTCCAATTCTGTGGAACACATCCTGTGTCCAGAAAGGTATTGAACAGTATGGGGGAGGGGCTGCAGGTTAAGAAGGGTCTGCTGTGAAAGGATAAATAGGGGCAGATAGGCAGACTGGGTGATACAAGTGGTTGTTATCTGTTGTCACATTCTATGTTTCAATGTAGAAGGTGTTGGCCAAGGTGTTGCAGAAGGTGGTGCCCAAGGTCCTTTGATTGATTCTTGTCTCAAACCTTTCCTCTGTGCTGTATTAACATAAAACTCCTGTTCTGCCTGATCCATGGGATCCTTCTTGTTATGAAAGGCCCAAAAACATGAGTAATAAGAGGATCCTGCCTCCTCATTTTATTCTGACAGTGTATGCTCATGTGTCTTATCTCAGGACATAGTCCATAGCACACTGCATCACATGTACTGCTCAGATGTCTAGCTGAGCCACAGTGGTAACAAGCCTTTGGTTGTCCATGTTAAAATAATATTTCTCGATCCCTACTAAAATAAAAACAGTTGGGTAGGTGCTCTAGTCTTTTTCGGATTGGTGAAGTCTTACTTTTATTCCCCACTCATCATTCCAAATGCTCTCTGTGTCGAGGATAGGTTCTTGGATTACTGCACACCACTGATTCGTTTTAACCAAAATAGACTATCCAAATGCTTGACCATGCTTGGCAGCAGGCGAAACCAGAAACAATAAGGATCTGCTTTAAAAAAGCTGGGTTTGTTAATCGGTCCACATCATTGGAGGACGAGGAGGAAGTTGTCGAGGAGGAGCCTGAGCCGACACTACTCCCTAACATGAACCATAAGGATTTCAACACATACCAGGACATTGATGAGACCCTAGTGACAACCAGGATGGTCTTTGATGACAAAATTTGTGGAGCGGTAACAGGACAACCAGAGGAAGACGAGGAACAAATTACACCAAAAACCCAGACAGACCTAGAAGTACACATGACAGAAGCTCTACAATGCCTTTAGTGAGTAAGCTTGTTTGTACGCACTCAAGAGAGAAAAGATCTGACAAAACTGTTTGAGTTTGAACACTATGTAACACAGCTTGCTATTCAGGGCACAAAACAAAGTAAGATTACTTCATTTTTTGGAACAGCTAATGTGGGGGAACATTCGAATGCAAACTTTTCTGGGGGTGCATAACATTTACTTTATTTTTAAATGGTAGGCTTTGCTTGTGCTTGTTTAATCAATCGGGCAGGGGTTTGGGTATCATTACTGTACTGAACTGAGAATGTGTTGCATTCTGCTTATTACTCTCGAAAATATTACTTATTACTCTTGAAAATAAAAGTTATTTTGCCAAAAACGCTTGTGCCTGTATACACTACTGGAAAATGACAAAAAAGGGCAACTTCAGGTAAATGCACATTCTGCTTAAATGCACAATTTGGTCATGCAAAATGGTCGTGCATTTAAGCAGAATCCACTGTACTGATAACATTCATCCCTTCATTCCTAAGAAGGGTAATAATAGTTTTGAAAGCAGGCATAGTTAATGGTACTGCTATAAATGAGGACCAGAGGGAGGTGGACTTCAGCTCATGATATTGGTTACAAAATCAATCTAAGCCCACTTTTAAAACTCACTTTGAAGGACGTGTCTCAAGGAGCATGAATTAAGGCATACAGTTCCATCACAAGGAACTTCGTACTCTTCTTTGAAAACTTCTGTGCTACAGAATTTCTATCGGGAACTTGGATCAGGCCACCTCTGTATCGTACCTTCTGCCCCCATGATGATGGAGGCCATCCTTTTTAGGCCAAAAATTTCATTCTGAAGATGCTCTGCCCATTCTGGAAGTGGTAGACATACCCTGGTCTTTTTCACAGCCAGGTGAGTTGGATTGCCTGGAGCCATCATGACCCATCCCGGCACCCCCAGATAGGCCCTGCATTTCCAGACAAGGCAGTCTGTACAGGAGCCCTGCTTGTGCTTGCTCAACTGTTGCCACCTCAGATGTACACGGTCTCCTACCAGACCCAAGGCACACTGTACAGTGGGTGGAGGGAAGGGACTTCAAGGACCATGGATCTCCCCTCCCAGTGTTTGCTAAACAGGGCTGGAGTTGGATTCTTCACAAAATCAAAAGATGCAGGGACATAAAATAAGAAAATTGGGGTCTATCCTACCTTGGCTTCTAGGTTGTCCTTTTGCTGACTCCCACTGCTGTCCAGAAGTATGGTTGGACTGACTTCTCTGGTGGTGATCAGTTGGCCCAGTTGATTGCATAGCAGCTAGTTTACAGACTTGTGCTATGTTCTGCTCCCTGCCTTGTTCAACAGGTGCAGTTGCCAGTGAACAGCCTGTTGTTGCTCCCTGTTACAGACAGCTTGGGCCCACACACCACCCGTGGGTGTCAAACTTGGCAGAACCCTGATGCTGACACAACTTCCACAAACCCCCCAATGAAGTCAGCTGTTTTCTGCCAAGGACAGCTGACTCCAGTGTGGTCCACGCAAGGAAATAGCCAAACCAATAGATTGGCTAGATGCAGGTTACAGAGACTCAAAATGGATGTTAAATGTTTCTGTGTAACAGTCTGTTGTGGTTCCCTATCACAAAAAGCTTGGGCCTTACAAATAGCAGACCCTGAACTCCACCCATCCTCATAGTGTTTTCCCGCCCACTTTCTCAAGAGCCTCCTTCATACTAAGCTGCAATATTGGAGGGTCCCTTTTGAGTACGTAATTTATGAATACAGAAAAAAGATTACGGCTGAGAATGGAGCCTTGAGGAATGCCAACGAGGATAGGGAGAGGGGAGGAGAGGGAGTCATGCACCTACATAGACTGCTGTCTTTTGTGTAGGTAGGAGTCAAACTAGTACACAGCAGGAGCTGCCAGCCCAACCAAATGAAGCTTGTAAAGCAGGAGTGGGAAATGGAGTCAAAGGCCTTGGTTAGGTCTACAAAGATGGTGGCAGTTATGCAACCCTAGTCAGTTGCCGTGAGGATGCAGTCTGTGACTCGCAGCAGGGAGGAGACAGCTGAGTGCTGTTTTCTGAAGCTGGATTGGAAGAGGGAGAGAATGCCTGAGGAGAAAAGGTACTCTGACTGTCTGGTCTGGTAAATGGTTCCATGTGATAACAGTGAAACAAAAAATCGCACCGATCAAAAACTGCGAATCAAAGTCAACATACGCAAAAACTGTGATTGGCAAAACAGAGGAGCAAAAACAGCAAACAGCACATCAAGCTGCAGAAAAACACAGATGCCACCAGGGCAGTGACCAGGGGGGTGCAAGAGCTGCGGTTGCAGTAGGGCCCACACTGTCAGGGGGCCCACTGCCTCAGAGGTTAGTTTTAAGATGCAGACAGACTTGCAACTCTCTCTTTGGAAATAGCTTATCCATTTGAAACTGGGTCTGTCAGCAGTGGCGCCAGAAGATTTCATGTGGTGGAGGGGGGTACAGAACAAAGAGACAATAGGGCCCATTACTCAAAATAGCTAAGCTTAGTGCTTGTGTCCCCAGGAGAAGCATGGACAAAGTACATTGTTAAGTTCCTTCATCATGGTGCCAGCAAGGGATGGGGGGAGAGCATGGACAAACTATGGATACTTAGCAGGACTGATACAAAAAAACTTACGCTATAAACATTTCACATGTGCTAATGGTTATTTTACATTTATTGTTGTGGAGGTAGGGCCCCACAACATATTTTGCAGGGGGGCTCTTACAGTTGTTAGCACAGAGCTGAGTGCCACAAGGACAGGCAGCACACTACAGAGGGGGGAACTTGAGAGGGGGAGCAGATAAAATATTCCAACTCTGGAGGGGACTGAACATGGGGAAGGTGACAAAGTTGGGAGGGAGGGAGAGGGTGAATTTACTATTCTAACTCCGGGGGGGTTCTGAACTCGGGGAGGGTGACAAAGTCTGGAGGAGGGAAAAAAAAAAAAACCCAGCACACAGAATTATCGAATCTGGGTCTGCTGCACATAGCAGCTGCATACACAGGCTGGTACCCTAACCTATATCCTACGCTGGCAGCACGGTCTCTAACACACAGGTGCTGGTGGACAACATTGCTCAGCTATATTACTGCCAATATCACTTTTTCAACCAAGGAACCAGAGTTCTTTTTCTTGTCCAGTTTTTTTAAAGGAGGTGAATCCTTTACCAGTTCTCCCAACCTTTTCAGTCCAGATGTCTTGCCTTTTTCAGGGGTGTATGAACAGACATCTTTAGACATATTTTTATCAACATACAGATCCTTTGGATCTGAAACAGATCCAGTGGAAGTTCTTTCTTTGAAATGTTTTTTACGTTTCTCCAAAATTTTTTCTGGAAAACTCTTACATATTTCACATTCAACATCAAAATGTTCAACTCCCAGGCAAAACAAGCAAATATTGTGCTTGTCTGCCTTGCTGAACATTTCCTGACATTTAATACAGTTTTTAAATCCAGTCTTTTTCTTGGGTTTATCAGACATTATTATGGTAAACTAAAGAACTTAAATAATAAGTCAAGAGTTTCCTGTATCGGTTCGTGAACCAAGAAGAAACAGGAGAATAACCTCAAGTTTTAAAAGTAAATAGCTTGAGGGGGAGCAGATAAAATATTCCAACTCTGGAGGGACTGAACATGGGGAAGGTGACAAAGTTGGGAGGGAGGAGGGAGGGAGGAGGGTGAATTTACTATTCTAACATTCCTAACATATAGGAACCTAGAAACATAGACTTTGATGGCAGATAAGGACCACCTGGCCAACCCAGTCTGCCCATTTCCCTACCTACTGGATAAGCTGCAGATTTTAGTTAAACAACAGCCTACTTCTTGCCACCCCCCACTATAATTGCCTTATGTCTGTCCCATGCATGTTTGAATTCCTCCACTGTTTTAAACCCTACAGCCTCTCCAGGAAGGCGGTTCCATGCGTCCACCACTCTCTCTCTGTGAAAAAAAATTTCCTCACATTACTCCTGAACCATCCACCCTCTATCTTTAAATTGTGCCCCCTTGTTCTTACACATCTCTTTTTCTGAAGGATGCTACCCTCCTGGACTTTGTTGATTCCCTTGAGGTACTTGAACATTTCTATCATGTTCCCCCGTCCCTCCTTTTATCAAGGGTATACATATTAAGCTGTCTCAGTCTCTCTTCATATGGTTTCTGATGCAGACCATGCACCATTTTTTTTTTAAATTACTCTTTATTCTCCTCTCAGCCTGCCTTCTCCGACCCTTCAGTGAGGACCCCTGGACATCCCACTGCCCGGAACCCTGCCCACACAGACCACAGATCCCCATGGAGCCGCAGATTACCCCACGGGCGGGGACGAGGCGGGGGGTTCTAACCCCGTAACTTACATTTCGTCGGTCTCGTGGTCTGCTGGGTGGGCACGGGCACATCATGGGCACGTCCAAAGTCCTCCCATCTTCCCGGCTGAGGCAGGCTTGTTCCGCGTTTTCTCCCTCCTCAAGCAGCCAACGACCTCCCCTGATGTCATGACGTGCACATCGACGTCCGTGCTGCTCAACGGCAAGCCATCCCCTGGTGGGGCTTGCAGTTCACCGAGCCTCTGCTCAAAGTGGGTAAGTGCCGGGCATCGGCCGTATCCTCCCGAACAGGCGAGCTGTGGTTGGGCCAGCCAAGCCTGTCTCCCCAGCCGATCCACCGATGACCCGGTCCGGCTCGGACCGGGTCGCCGGGCGTGGAGCGAGGTGTGGCGTCCAGCGCCTCAACCCTCAGCGCCACCGGGCCGGCTACCATGCACCATTTTAGTTGCCCTCCTCTGGACTGCTTCCATCCTGTCTATGACCTTGCATAGATGAGGTCTCCAAAACTGCACACAGTACTCCAGATGAGATCTCACCAAGTGTCTGTACATAGGGATAATCACTTCCCTTTTTCTACTTGTGATGCCCCTTCCTATGCATCCCAGTATCCCCCTGGCTCTCCTTACTGACTTCTCACATTACTTACCCACCTTTAGATCATCTGATATGACTACCCCCAGGTCCCATTCCATTTTTAAGTTTGCTTGCATGCATATGCAAGAAACATAGTGCCATCATCCGAAATTTCGGAGGTGTGTCACCCCCCTTTTCCAATTCAGTCAGTGTGTTGGCAGTGTCTATGACAAGCTCCAAAATGCAGTGGCATACAGTTGAAAGGAGGAGCTACGCTTTAGTTAGCAGTGATAAGATATCGCCTGCTCATGCACAGCTCCCCCTACACACACACACATACACACACACACGTACGCACACACGCATACTGCGTGCTCCCCCCCACACACACACTCTATAGCCAACGGGGCTGCCCAGTCCCCCATCGGCTGTGCTGCACTCCCCCCCAAGCCTTCCAAATGCCACGCTGGGTGCCCACCCCAGCATGGCAACTCAATGGTATAGCCAGCGGGGTGCCCAATCCTTCATCGGCTTCACTGTCTCCACGGTACAAGGTGCCCGCTGGGAGCCCCGTGCGTGGCAGCCGTGCATGGCGATGGGGTTCTCAGCGTCAGCTCCGCCCCCAGCCTTCCTTCTACCACGCTGGGAGCCACCCCAGCGTGGCAAACGTCCCGCGCCATCTTTTTTTTTTACCTGTAAAGAAAAAACGGTCCCACGCAGTCTTCCTGCCCTCCCCACAACCCGCACCCACCCACTGCGCACCCTGCCTCCCACACCCCTCACCCCATACTTACCTCCGGAGCTTGGCGCGATGATCTTCGGTGGACCGGGAACACATCTGCACTCTTCAAAGCCGACTGCGAACTGAGGAAATTCCGATAAGCTGTATAATGGGCTAGACAGGGTTTTTTCAACTTTGTTGCATATCTCAGGCATTTTTGGATATTTTTGCACCAAATTTTCAACATGGGGTTTTTGGGACCCCTTCTCATGAATGCTGTCACTGTCATGGCGTTATTCGGGCCCGAAGGGTGATTTCGCAGTCACTGCGCGAAATCACCTTTCAGGACCGATTAATGAAACGACACTGCCAGTGTTCATAAGGTGGGCTCTTAAGAAGCCTATTTTGAAAAGTTGGTGGAAAAATTCCAAAAATAACTGTTCTGGCGTGTTGCACCAGTTCCTACGCAGGCATAAGTTCAAATTTTCAATATTTTCACTCCAGATTTTCAACATTGCCATTTACCACACCTTCTTATGAGTAGTACAGCTGTCATTTTCACATCTCACCCAAATGTGTTTACGCCCTTGTATGGCGCACAATAGGCGCAGTGATTATGCAAAACCAAAATACGGGACAAATTAAGAAAACCACAGTGACACTGTTCATGAGCAGAGGTCTTAAAGTGGCTATGTTGGTATAAGGCTCTAAAATTACTGTTTACGTAGTTGCGCAGTTCCACGGACTTTCGTAAGTTCGCTAATTTTCAATATTTTCACTCCAGATTTTCAACATTGCCATTTTACCACACCTTCTTATGAGTAGTATAGCTGTCATTTTTCACATCTCACCCAAAATGTGCTTCCGCCCATGTAGCGCACAATGGCGCACTCGATGTGCGAAATCAATGTACAGGACAAATTAAGAAAATCACAGTGACACTGTTAATGAGCAGAGGTCTTAAAATGGCTATGTTGAAAATTTGGGGAAAAAAATTCCTAAAAATGACTTTTACGAGCGTGCGTTGCGCAGTTCCTGTGTATGCTCATAAGTTTGCGAATTTTATATTTTCGCTCCATATTTTCAACATTGCCATTTTATTACACTTCCTTATGAACAGTACAGCTGCCATTTTTCATATGCCGCCCAAAATGTGTTTTCGCACATGTAGCGCACAATGGTGCTATTGGTGTGCGAAAGCAATGTTTGGGACAGATTAAGAAAATCACAGTTACACTGTTCATGAGCAGATGTCTTAAAATGGCTATGTTGAAAATTTGGTGACAAAAGTCCATAAAATGACTGTGTTACGAGTGAGCATTGCGCAGTTTCCAGGCACCCTCATAACTTCATGACTTTGTAATATTTTAAGTCCAGATTTTCACCAGTGGCATTTTTCCACACTTCCTTATTTACAGTACAGCTGTCATTTTTCACAACATGGATGAAGTGTGTTTTCACACTTTCAGCGCAGATATCGTGGTCGCTGTGGGAAATCATTGTTCGGGACAGATAAAGAAAATCACAGTGACACTGTTCATGATCGGAGGCACCAAAATGCCTGAGTTGACAATCTGCTGTAAAAATCCACAACCTAATTATATTACGCAGCAAAAGCGCTGCACAGCTTCATACCGCGACTTCACCATTTTAAAATATTTTTACTGCAGATTTGCAACATTCCCATTTTTTGCACCTCCCCATGAACAGTACAGCTGTCATTTTTTACATCCTGTTCGGAATGTTTTTGCACCTGTGGTGCTAAATGCCGTAGTCGCTGTGCATAAGCAGCTTTCGGCTAACAAACTGATATTCCCCCTGTTCATGAGGTGGGGTCACAGAAAAACCATGTTGAACATTTAGAGTGAAAATACCAATGAATGCCTGAGGTATTAGGGTTTCCAACCATAACGCCCAACCCTGTAGAGAATGACAGGCATCAGGGTGTGACTTGGGATTCTTGCCTGTAATGCTCATACCATTCCACACCCTGCAGCCAGTGAGAGGCATCGAGGTATGCCTTGGACTCTTTGGCCCCAAAGTTCACCCCATTCTCCTATGTCGCACCCATCTCACCGTATTTCCTAATGGAAAGGGGTGCGCATAAGGGCCAAAGACCCCAGGGAACACCGTGACACTTGTCAGTGTTTCAGGGTGAGGTGTGGTGAAATGGCGTGGCCATTATGCCTGACGACCCAAAGGCACACCCCAATGCCTGTCACTCTCTGCAGGGTGGTGGTGGGGTTGGCTTCAGTTCAATATTTCACTGCCATTCCTATTACGCAGTTCTGTAACTTCTACACTACCACTGCCAATGCCAGCAAGCAAACATTCGGCATTGACAAATGCTTGTTGTTGTTGTTAGTACCTCCCCTGCTATTGTGTACTCTTCTCCTGGGTTTTTGTTTCCCAGGTGCATTACTTTGCATTGAATCTAAGTTGCCATATGTCTGACCATTCCTCCGACCTTGCAAAGTCCCTTCTCATCCTTTCCACCCCCCCCTTTGTGTATCAACTCTGTTACAGATCTTTGTGTCATCTGCAAAGAGAAATACCTTTCCCTCCAGACCTTCTGCAATGTCACCTATAAAGATGTTAAAGAGGACTGGACCTAGTACTGAGCCCTGAGGTACTCCACTAGTGATCCCCCTTTCTTCTGAATGTGTTCCATTCACTTTTACCTTCTGTGTCCTGTTGTACAGCCAGTTTACTACCCAGGCTACCACTCTGGGACCCACTCCCAGGCTGGCTAACTTGATTATCAATCTTTTGTGCGGGACTGTGTCAAATGCCTTGCTAAAGTCTAGGTAGGCCATATGCACAGCCCCTCCCTGGTCTATTACTTTGGTCACCCAGTCAAAGAAATCTATTAGATTCATCTGACATAACCTTCTTGCTGTAAATCCATGCTGATTTTGGTCCTGTGCCCCGCTGGCCTCTAGGTACTCAACAATTCTTTCTTTCAGAAGTGATTCCATCATTTTCCCTACCACTGAGGTCAAACTTACAGGTCTGTAGATTCCTGCTTCTGCCTTGCTCCCACTTTTGTGAAGGGGAGTCACATCTGCCCTCCTCCAGTCCTCAGGTACCACCCTATCCTCCTATGCTTTGTTAAAAAGTGTGGTCAGTGGTGTCACTAGGTCCTCCCTTAGTTCTTTTAGGATTCTGGGGTGAATCCTGTCAGGCCCCATTGCTTTGTCCACCTTGAGTTTTAGGAGTTCTTTCAGGACTCTTTCTTCTGTAAATGGACTGATGTCAACCCCCCTACCCAGAGTGCTTCTATTGTCTGGTTTAGGTAACTCCTCCTCATCTTCTTTTGTGAATACTGAGCAAAAGTATTCATTCAGCAACTCTGCCTTTTCACTGTCTCCCTCTGCCCACTTCTCCTCTCCTTTATTAATTTTCACTATTCCTCCCTTAACCTTTCTATGCTCCCTAATGAACCTATAAAAGGTTTTATCCCCCTTCTTAACTGAATAGGCCATTTTTTCCTAGGTTTGGGCTTTTGCTATTCTGACTGTCTTCCCCACTTCTTTCTGCTTTAATTGATACAGTTCCCTGTTGTGCTCCTTCTGCGATTCCTTATACTTTTTGAATGCAGCATTTTTCTCCTTAACCTTCCTTGCCACCTCTTTTGTGAACCATAGTGGTTTTTTTACTCCGCTTTGTTTTCTTCATCTGTTTCACACAAAGGCTTGTTGCCTCTATGATGGCAGTTTTGATTTTTCTCCATTGTTCTTCCACCTCTCCTTTTTGGCCATTTGCTAGTATTCACCCATTTTGCCAAAGTCAGCCCTTTTAAAGTCCAGTATGCTTGTTTTTGTATGGCTTGTCTCCATGGTTGTGCTTATTGTGAAGCACACTGTGCAGTGGTCACTTGTTCCCAGATGTCTACTGATGTCTAAATTTGTGACCTCCTGCTCTCTCTATATGTGGAGGTCACATATAGAGAGAGAGCAGGAGGTCTCGCCACAGCCCACGCTCAGTAAGTGAGCAGCTCATGAGAGTGAAGTAAAATACTATTTGAAGATAAGACACTATAAGGAAAATGGTTGATATGACCAATGTATGGTGGATAAATCATCAAGAGAAATGAAAATTTGAAGAAAATATATAAGACAGGAGCTGAGGCTATTTAATGTTATATGCAAATCATATGCACATAGATGCAATCTGAACACTGAAGAAGGATTATTTCTGAAACGTTTGTTTTTGAGATTGTATCTTGATATTAAAAAGTTTAACAAACATTTCTGGGTGAGTGGGCCCTCTGTACCAATTTAGATTCTATGTGATGTTTTGCATATAATTGGTATGGGCCTCTCTCTTATGAGTATCTTTATTCCTTTTTTCTGAGGTTGGCTGTGCTGGATCCAGATTTATTTGGACTAAAATAAATTAGAATATCTATAGTGGGCAGCAGAAATGAAATAAAGTACATACAATACTTGTGTTTTTTGTTGACAAAGACTAAGTTCTCTCAGTAACGCTGAGGAGCAGTCTCTGAGGTGACCAACTAGGCAGGCGGAGAAAGAAATCTGAGTATCCTGGAATGCCTACAGTTGACAGAGCAGCAGATTTGAATAGTGGCATGAGCCAATTAATGTTCCATTATTTGCATAAAGTCCCATTTATCCCCAGGGCAGTGCAATCCAGAAGGTTGACTGCTAGAGTTAATGATATTGAAGGATACCTGGGGTTAGAAGGGTGATGACAGGCATGGTGGGAGTAGAAAGAGGAGGGAGCAGAGGGTTAAAGGGAGATAGAAGGGAAAGTATGGGAGAGGTGAGAGGAGGAAGGAAACTAGGGGTATTGGTGGACAGGGAGGGCAAAACGAGGTGCTACTTCACGATTAAAGGAGGCTGGGCGATAGACCTCAATAGATGGCTCTGGGTAGGCTTCAGGGGAGTAAACTTAGAGAGACCTGGTCACTAGGAGCTTATACTGGCATCAGAGATGAAAGAAATAAAACTGACCATTACGAGTATGCTGAACAGGGTACCATTTCACTTATAAACCCCATGGGGTCAGAGACTGAAAGTGAAGGACTACACAGGATCTGTACTAGTGAGGGTGTTGCGATTAGCGCTATGCAAGCACCGTGCTGTTCAAACTGTGAGCGTGTGTCTGGGAAACAAATGGGGTAGAGGTGTGTAAAAGGTGTCTGGGAGTATTAAATTCCTGCCTTGATAGATTGTTTGTGAGACACCATACCCTAGGAGATCCAATTCACTTTGATTGGCACACACAGACAGCTGAGTTGCTTATAAGGAAGGGGTTGCATGCACCACTTTAGGAAGCAGTGATACCGAGATGGGATTTGAAAACAGCCGGTATCGAGTCCCAACACACTTCCAGTCTTTGCTGGTTTAATTGACAGCAGAGTGACATTGGTGCTAAATTATCACAATATGTGAGAGGATCCAGGTGTAGCCTGTGGTAGAAATGAGCAAAGATAACCCCTTTAGACCATGTCCTCCTACAGCCCAGGTTCTACCATCACTCCTGTCAGGAAGCAAACCACAACCTCTGCAAGGATTAGGGGAATTTTCATTGAACTAAATCTGTACATGTAAATAATACAATTAAGTTAATCAATGTACATCATGTAGAACATGTCACAACCCCACTCAGCAGGTCAGCCCTCTACTCCCAAAGTGCCAACCTCTGAGCATAGTATTGTGAGCAGTTAACAGATCAGAGTAACCCTCCTGCCTGTTTTGTGGGCTCGAATCAAACTTTGGTCTCAAGTTCTGGAGGGATTCAAACTGTGAACCTCTTGCTAGTGTACCCAATGTACAGGATCAGATAATTCTGCTCTTCGGGGAAATGCCAGATATCTTTTTCCACGGGCACCCAACCAGGTATTACAAAATGAACCCTTAAAACTCTATGTAAGACCTTAGAGAAACTCTTACCTGTTTCCCAGTTTGGTATCCCAATAAGCTTAAGCACAGTGTCAACTTTAACCATCTAAGCTTCACTTACAAAAAAAAACAAGTTTCAAGGCACAGCAGGCAGTTTCTGTTTTAAAATATATATCTTTACTTTAAGATAGATAAAAATAGGTAAACAGTAAATACAGAACACAATGATCCCAACACATACAATCTTAAAAACAAAACAGGTTTAAAAGTGCACAATTCCTACCAGACCATTAGACTTATTTAATTAAGGTATTTCTTATAATCTTTCAGTGCTCTTAGATGTTCCTTATCTCAGTCCAAGTATATGAATGTGTCAATGGAATTCACACTACAGTTTAAAAATGCTGCATTTCATCCCTCTTCATGATGTCATCATCTAGCTCCTCCCTTTCAGGATATATATAAACAAATATATATATATTTATATTTATATATATACACAAAACAGGAAGTCCCATCAAGGTATTGAATTCTGTGACTCCAGCAAGACCCATCATCCAAATGATGACGCTCTTAATTAAGGCTGTAATTTCTCAGTTCCTTTGATCCATGAGCAGTTCCCTTTCTCAAACCCATTAAAGGACTATTTATGACACCAGGTGCATTCAACTAACTTTCCTGAGGACATCATAAAATGGTTATTCCACTTCCTTATGACACCAGGTGCAATTAAATGACTTTCCTGAGGACATTATTAAATGGATATATTAGTTTCTGGCTTCAAAGCAAACCGACAAGTTAATTGCATTCAGAGATCTGCTAGTTTAACATATATCCTGTCTTTTGAACTGATACCGGTGGGGGGGGGGGTTGTCATCCCAGGCACAGGATTTTTCATGACAGACAATCCCACTACATTTTTATATTACAAAAATCATAGCGTTATCAGAACCAGCTGTCTAAGTGTCATAGAACATACTGATGAAAATATAAAAATGAGAACAAAATAATCCCCTATGAAAAGAAATAAAACCTAATAAAAGGAAAAAAAAAAGAGAAAAAAAGAACACTATAATAACCTGATACCAAACTCAAGAAAGCAGCTCAAAAGAAAACAGACAGATTAGACAGTTTACGTCACAGGCTTGACAGACTCTGTAATCCACAACATGTTAGTCGAGTGGTGACATTCATTAATCTCCAACTCACCATCATAATGTAAAAAATAGTAATGAAAACAGATTCCCATTCATTTCAATGGGGTGTGCCCTTGCACTACCCCTTTCTGCATGTCATGAATATGTCTGAGCGTGGGTGCGTGTACATGACTAGGGAAGTGGAAGGGGTCACCTTATCAGGGCTAATGTATGATCCTGTCCAGATAAATATAGGCTGAGAATAAAACTTTAAAAATGCCTGTGATAGACTATTATCGACATAACCTACCAAAAATGGTAAGTCCTGCATCAGCTGCAGAGATCACAAAATCACTTTAAAATATTAATTTCTACTATGTCACCCTCCTTCATGCTTTGGAAAAAGCTATTATTTCTGCTTTTGTATCTTCCCACCAGATGAGCAAGTTGTTATAGCAAAGTAACAGTGATTTTCTGGCTGAGTAGTTCACCAGTGCATTTTGTAGTCCTATCTTCTAAGAGAGCAGAATTTAGTTACACTCTGGGTCCATGGTTTATGCTGGGGAAGACACCTGTGGTTACCTCAACCATCCTGTGATCCGGAAATTCCATGGGATATACTGAAGTTGATACTGGAAGAGGCAAATAAAAAATAAATCCTGGTAGCCAGGTGAACTTTGAAAAAAATACAGTCTCTTTTATTGGTCAGTTTAAAATAGACATCTGATAGCCCAGCTTTTTGAATGAGATTGTATAAGAAAGACATGTCACGAAACATTTTTTTTTCATTTTTATTTGTGCATCATAGTCCAAAGGGAGAGGCCACAATTAAAATCCCCCCAAGATAATGAGCGTTGTAAATAGTAAAGGTTGAATCAGTTTTAGAAGGTCAATCCTAGCAGCTTTGTACTGTGGTGCATAAACATTAATGAACCATTAGATTTGATCATGCATTTTTGCATCAGGTAACAGAATATGGCCTTGGAACAGGTCTATTAGGCCCTGGACACACTACAGAACTGCTTTTGAAAACTGTTTTTAAAACCAGTTTAGATAAACCATTTCAGTGCATCCACACTACTCAGAAACCATTTTTATGTTTGCTTGCGCACATGCGCAAAAAAACATTATGTGGCAGCTTAGGAAAGAAGCAGGTTTTGGAGGTGCGGCACTGCAGCGGCGAATGTCACCACTGCATTTTTGGGCTTGGTTCTCATTTCCCAATGTGGTGGCATGCTGCTGCTGACACTAGTTCAGCCAGCATGCCACCAACTTGAAACGAATTAGCCGCTGCAATGAGGGAGCGACCAGTCATTGCAGGGTGGTGCCTTGCCTGTTGTAACATTTCAAAAGAACATGGCGGCGGCTGTTGCATTCCACTCATAGTCCCCATAAAACCAGGGGTGCCCAATACCCCCGTCGGCATGCCCCTGCCCCAGTTAATTTGCCAGTGGGGGAGCGCAATCCCCATCGGCATAATGTCCCCCCCAATTTGCTGTGTGCCAAGAGAGGGTGCCCAATTCCCCTTGACATCATGCCCCCCCAAACAAGCTTTCTTTGCCAATGGGGGGCCCAATCCCCATCAGCTTAAGTCCCCCTCCCCAAAAACACAGGTGGCACACTGGGAGTCCACCCCAGTGTGCAAACAGCAAACCTGCAAAAGAAAAAACCTTCCTGCGATGTCTTTTTTTCCCCCTGAAACAAAGAAAATGGTCCCTCGCAGTTGGGTCCCCTCCCCCAACCTGCAACCACCCTCTGTGCACCCACCTCCCCCACCCCCTCATCCCATACTCACCTCCGGAGCCCAAACGAGCGATCTTTGGTGGACGGAGAACACGTCTGCACTCTTCAAAGCCGACTGCAAACTGAAGAAGTGCCGGTAAGCTGTATAATAGCATAAATTGTTTTTTTTTTTCCAACTTGTGTGGATATCTTGGCCATTTTTTTGACTTTTGGCACCAAATTTTCAACATCGGGTTCTTGGGACCCCTCCTCATGAATTCAGTCACTGTCATGGCATTATTTGGCCCAGAAAGGTGATTTCGCAGTCACTGCATGGAATTACCTTTCTGAACCGATTAACAAAATGACAGTGCTACTGTTCATGAGGGGAGCTCCCAAAAAGCATATATTGCAAATCTGGTGTAACATTTCCAAAAAATGACTGTGTTACGAGCTTACATTGCACAGTTTCCACGCACGCTCGTAACTTTGAGAATTTTTAATATTTTCACGACAGATTTTCAACATTGTCATTTTTCCATACCTCCTTATCAACAGTACAGCTGTCATTTTTCACATCCTGCCTGAATTATGTGTTTGCGCATCTGGCACACAATGGCGCTGTTCCTGTGGGAAATCAACATTCAGGACAGATTAAGAAAATCACAGTGACACTGTTCATGAGCAAATGTCCCAAAATGCCTATGTTGAAAATCTGGGACAAAATTCCACAAAATAACTATGCTACGAGCGTGCATTGTGAACTTTCCATGCACACTCATAACTTTGAGAATTTTTAATATTTTCACTCCAGATTTTCAACATTGCCATTTTTGCATACCTTCTTATGAACAATACAGCTGTCATTTTTCACATCCTGCTCGAAATGTGGTTTCGCAGATCTGGTGCACAATAGCACGGTGGCTGTGGGAAATCAATGTTCGGGACAGATTAAGAAAATCATAGTGACACTTTTCATGAGCAGAAGTCCCAAAATGCCTATGTTGAAAATTTGGTGAAAGAATTCAAAATAATGACTGTGTTACAAGCTTGCATTGCACAGTTTTCATGCACACTCATAACTTTGAGCATTTTTAATATTTTCACTCCAGATTTCCAACATTGCCATCTCTTCACACCTCCATATGAATGGTGCCACTGTCATGTTTCACATCCTGTCGGAACAGTGGTTTTGCACATCTGGCACAGAATAGTACGGTCACTGTGGGAAATCATCATTCAGGACAGATTAACAAGTGCCACTGTTCATGAGCAGAGATTCCTAATGCCTTCATCAGGTGAGGGATCGCAAAAAGGCCATTCTATAAATTTGTAGTGCAAATATGAACAAAAGCCTGGGGAGTTAGGGGTTTCAAACCATAACGTCTCACCCTGGGCAGACTGACAGGTGTCAGGGGTGTGCCTTTGGATTGCTAGCCATAATGCTCATGCCATTCCACACCCACCCTGCAGCCAGTGACAGGCATCAAGGTCTGCCTTGGACTCTTCAGCCCCAGAGTTCACCCCATTCTCCTATACTGCACCCATTTCTGTGTATGTCCTCATGGAATGGGGTGACTATAAAACCGAACACCCAAGGCACACCTCAACACTTGTCGATGTCTGCAGACTAGGGTGAGGTAAAATGGTGTGAGCATTAAGGGCAATGACCCAAAGGCTTACCCCAATGCCTGTCCATCTCTGTAGAGTGGAGGTGGGGTTTGTGTGAAGTTCAATACTTCATTGCCATTCCTATTCTGCATCTGTCAAACTCCTGCACTTCCAATGCTAATACCAGCAAGCAAACATTCGGCATTGACAAATGCTTGTTGATAATGGTTTAGTGTGGCCACACTGCTAGCGTGAAACCTATTCTCCTTGTAACTAATTTGTGTTAAGTCCAACACACAGAACTGTGCTTGTCTGGACACACTGCATCTAGAACTGTTTTAGGCCCTGTACATATTAGAGCTGAAGATTTGCACCGGTTTAAAAAACGTTTTAAAAACGTTTTTAAACTCACCACAGCAGCCCGTCCAGATCAGTCTTCAACCGAGTTTTTACTCAGTTATACCACAGCCGACTCCCGTCTGCATCTGCCTTCAGTAATGTTTTTTAAAACAGGTTCTCCACGACCCTTAACACACTTCCTGGAGGAGCAATATGCAGACGCCCGTCCACACTACAGGGTAACATGCTTTCTCTCATAAAACCGTTTTTAAAAACGGACTTGAGACTAGCTTGCAGCAGGGTTTAAGCACGGCTTCCTAACACGCTTTGAAACCATGCTTAAATGCGGACGGGCGCCGTGTTTGCGCTAGTTAAAACGTTTTAAGCACCTTAAAACATTTTAACTAGCCTGATGTGTACAGGGCCTTAGTTAAACCATTACAGGTTAAAACGTTTTTACTCCTGGCCAGACCTGTGAGTCAAACCATGCTAGTTACAAAACGTTTTTAAAAATGGTTTTAAGACTAGGTATCTTGCAGGGTTTAAAAACACTTTTGTTAAAACATTTTAAGGTGCTTATAGTCTGTCTGCATACAGTGCTAGGGGGATTTAAAACATTTTAAGGCACTTAAACTGTTTTAAGTTCCCCAGTGTGCCCAGGGCCTAAGTTTAATCACTTTTACCTCGGGGGAGAAGAGGATGCTTGGCTCTGAACAAGGCTCGGTTCCAAGGGACCAAAAGTAGGGCCCAACACACCAAGTTTTCTTGGCAAGAGAGAATTCCGTTAAGGGGTGTATGTACCCTGGTGACCTGTAAAAAATATGTCCTCACTTCGGGACTGCTGGAAGAAAGAAAAGGCAGTGAGCCTTTTCTTGATATTCTTAATGCTATTCACATTTGCTGTCACAAAGGTGACAGTAGGAGGCAACATCAAGGCAAAAACGAAAAAAACAGAAGTGCCCGCCCACTACCCTTGAAAAAAGTATCAGATACCCTAATGTCTGACTGACTCATCAGGACTCTGGACAATGGAAAAGTAACAGAGTTTCATAATCTGAAACATCAGCATTATAGAGCTGTTTGCATTGTCTGTGAGATCTCATCCTGGTTTATAACCGCATGTTTGTTTTTTCCCCCACCATGCATCACTCTGATAGACAGAGTTCATCCAGAAACACCAGTCCCACAAAAACTGCCTGCACTGAGAGGGGGAAGTTGTTGGAGAAGGGCTGGGCTTTCACAACAACTTAAAGAGCAACTGACGTGTTCAGGAGGACTTTAGAAAAACATACTATTTAGACACCATTACGTTTGTATTTCACATTAGTTCTGTATTTCTCATCCCCATTATTTATCATTGAGGTCATTTGCATTAAAATAGGATCTTTGCTCCTGAAGATCGCATCTACTTCTGTTACTGTCTCCCTACCTGAGGTCATAACCCACGTGACCAAGCTGTCCACTCCCAGGGAACTCCGTGTGGTGTCCCTTGACATATGCAGTCTACTAAATAAATTTGACAACCTGCAGGGTTGGGTTGTCCAACAACAGCCTGATATCATCTCAGTGGTGGAAACCTGGCTCAATGACTGCACCTCAGACTCTGCTGTTGCTCTCCCAGGGTACACAATGTATCGAACTGACAGACAAGCTAAAAGAGAGGGAGGTTGTGCTATTTACCTCCAGGACTCCCTCCAAGGACATATCCTACCACCACCAGCTCTTGTTCATGGTGCCCAGATCCTCACTCTGAAAGTCAATATCTCCACCTCCAGGGCCCCACTATTCATCTCATCTGTTTACATGCCCCCCCCCCCGGAACCAACAAAACGCATTTTAATCAGTTCTAGCCCACCTTCAGCAACTTCCAGACAAGGCTGAAATCATTGCCCTGTGTGATTTCAATGTAAATTGGCTAGCTGACTCTGCAGCCCCTCCATGGCCGCCCTCAACTTATCACAAACAGTGCCATCAGCCACCTGCCACAACCCTAGAACTGGCACCTCGACCCTCCTAGACCTTGTTCTCACTAACTGCCCGCACAGATTCACCCAGGTTAGTGTACTATCTGACGCATTGAGTGACCACTCGTCAGTGCTCTGCCACTGGTCCTATATGGCTAAAAAGCACCCCCCCCCCCCAAATTGTCATACAGCGCTGTCTCAGACCTGGCAAACTATGGCCCCTGAAACAACACCTTTCCAACTGGGTCTGGTTGCCCATCACAGCCTCGCCAGATATTGATTCGGCACTGGAGTATTTTATCAACTCCTTTAATGCCACCTGTGACCTCTTTGCACCCTACTGCAAACATGTCATCAAAGGTGCTGACACCCTTTGGATGTCACAATCCCTGCTTGATCAAATGTGCAACCGGGACAATCTCTGGTACATAGCGCTGGAAACTGGTAAGCTAGCTGATAGGCAGCACTACCGTGAGGCAAAGAACAAATGCACCTGGAAAGTTCCCAAGGCCAAGGCCGAGTACAATCGAACTACACTCACTGCCTCCTGGGGTAACGGGGCACAAATTTTGGGATTCTCTTAGAGAAATTAGTGGCAAAACCTCGACTGCCCCACCATCCCAGTTGTGTGTACAAGGGTGCATCACCACAGACCCTGAGGCAATAGCAAACACACAGAACTCCTCATTCTCAGGCCTCAGTAGTGTGTTCCCCACCAATTTCTTTTGTCCTACCCCGCCACCCCCCTGCACCCACCCAAGTGCCTCCTTTTCACTTTAAAGCTATCTCCCAGTGCAGTGCAGCCCCTGTTTTACTGAAGGCACTCAGCAAATCCAGGTTCAGCAATGATTCCATTGATCTTAAATTACTAAGACTAACCCTCACTGACATGATCTACCCCCTCACAACCCCACTGAACTGCTCTCTCACCCTAGGGTAATTCCAAACAAAGTGGAAAACAGCCCTCATCACACCTATCCTTAAGAGTGGTGACCATACCATGCCTGGAAACTATCGCTACATTTCGATTCTACCACCTCTCTCCAAAGTACTCGAAAAAATCATCACCTCCCAGCTCATAGACTACCTTACCAAGTACAACCTCCTTTGCCCTGAGCAGCATGGCTTTTGCAAGAGCCACAGTACCAGTACCACTATTGCACTCTTAGAATTTACCAGTACCCTACATACATCCCTTGACGTGGGCCATATCGCTGGGGCTGTCTATATAGAACTATCTAAAGCATTTGACACCGTTCATCACTCACTCCTCCTAGCCTCACTCACCCAAACAGGCCTCTCACAGGATGCCACTGAGTGGTTCTCTGACTATCTATCTGGCAGAACCCAAAAAGTCAGATTAGCACACACGTGGTTGTCCCCCCTCTAAGTCACATCTGGGGTCCCTCAGGGGTCGATCCTCTGCTCCCTACTATTTGCCCTATTTCTTAACTCCCTGCTCAAAGCCTGCTCCAGGAATCCCCTTTTGTACGCAGATGATGCAGTGTTATTCAGCACCCACACCAACCCTGCTGCCCTCCAGCTAACCCTCCAAAGATCCTTTAGTGAGGCTGAAACCTGGTTTGCTGACCATAGGCTTGTTCTAAACTATAAAAAAAACTAAGTCTATGTTGCCCAAAATAAGTTCAGTGGCCACCCACAGCTCATTCATAACTTCCTCAATGAAACCCTGCACAGGTTGCTACATTTAAATACTTATGTGTTACACTGGACTCAGGGTTCACCTACCATGAGCACATCCGCTGACTGAGCACGGTTGTCAATGTACAAATTGGTCTTCTCTACCAATACAAGCACTGTCTCCCCCCTAAAGCACTGCAACTAGCTATTTCCTCTTCAGTCCTGTCACTCATAGACTACAGTATCCTGATCCATGGTGCAGCCGATAGCACATTTCTCAACAAAGTCAGGGTTGCTCTGAATAAGGCCTGCAGGGTGGCCACCGGTTGTGGCCGGCTCACGCACACCTGCACGCTTTATGCCTGCACCAAGTGGCTAAACTTTGAAGGTCGCCTAAAGTACCAGAAAATCACAGCTGGCCTCACGCCCACTGCTCTTGCACTGCTGCTTCAACCGCCTCTTATCACCAGACACACCTGTCACTCTAAGAATACCCCCTACCGGGTCCCTCTTTGTAAAACCACCTTGGGACAAAGAACCTTTAGGTACCAGGCTCCCTTCTGGTTGAACTCACTCCCCAAAACAATCCTCACGGAATCTAAACTTGGCTAGTTCAAATCCCTCCTCCAGAATCATATCTCACAGGACGCTGCCTGTGACTGCACCTGATCCCTTACCGTCACCTATAGCCACACTATGACAATAGGCCCTAATCTTGGTCCTGCCTGTATTGTACCTGTCTCAGACCACTGTTTTATTTACATTCAACTAAGGCCGAGGCCTATGGTTGCTGCTCTGTTACCTGTTTTAACTCTAATTGTCATGCACCTTCCTGCACTGTATTGCACCTGACTGTTGTAAATATCTTGTACCTCATTTGCTAGCATGTATTCTCCACTGTAACTATTGAACACTGTGAAATTTTTCTTTGCATCATTGTTACATTTTGTAATGTCATACAATGTTTTGCTATTGTATTGTCCGACGTGGAGCCTTTGTAAAGGAGTCTCTGACTCAAAGGTATTAATTCCGATATGTTCAATAAATAAATAAATAAATAAATAATGTATTAAATGTTACATCATAGTTACTCCCATGGCAACAAAGTGTGATGTCACAGCAGAGGATAATGACTTGAAGTAGGGAATAAGCTATAGAGGCAGATGAACTCTAAGGGATAAATATCAGGTATTCTTGTAAATTTCCTCAGTAATAAATAATGGGTAGGATAAATCTATAGAATATATATGGAATGCAAACTGAATTGTAACTAAGTGTTATGGTTTACAGTTTTCTTTGAGGAGTCAGCAGCTGTTTAAGCAAGTGAGCCACTGACATCCTAGAACCTCCACTCCCACCTCTGCTCCCTTCTAGGGGATGTGTGGGGGGTCGCATGAGGTGTGTACTTTTTTTGGTTCTCAAAGTAGGCAGAGCCATAGGGGAACCATACCAGACCTGACTGATTCTGCAATGTTCTCTGCTTCATGTTACATCAGCAGCCACCCATAAGGCTGAATTGCTGTCATGCAACCTACCCCCAACCTGGCCACCTGCGACATGCAGCTGGCTGGATTTCTGACTAAGCTTCTGTCGGTTTGGTGCTTGAACTGCGATCACAGTGTGGCAGTTAGCACTTCTGCCACTGACCTATGACACCATCCCTGCTACTGAAGTTTATTGGATATGGACTGTGTTTAGTGGCCCATAATGGACACGTAGATTGTTTTGTCCCATTTCCTTCAAATTGTTTTTCCCATTTTTTTATTCAGCATTTTTGCATACAGACTATACAGGATAGGACAATGGTGAAGATAAAAATGAGAAATAGCCTGTAGTGTAACATTATAGATGTGGTCAAGGTTTATACAGTGTAGCATCCTGTTGTAAAAACCAGAAATGACATGTATGCAGGATGAGTGTGGATGAGAAAATTAAAGTTACACTACATTATTGTTATAAAAGATGAATCTACTTCTATCTAATACAGTATCCGCCTGTGCCATAAATTGTCAAATGCCTCGAGTCTTTCTGAAACTTGTTACAATGTAAATTGAGGAATGCCATTTATCAGACCCACCATCCTCGACCCAGACATTCCCTGTTCTCCCTGCCTGAGCCCAGAAGAGATATCACAAGCCAACTGTCCTTGCCACAGGAAGAAATACCAAGTCTACGCACTCCACAACCACTGAGGAAATCTTCGTCCAGCATCCTACACATCACATGGAAAAAGAAACATCCCAGACCCCACCCACTCCCACCCCCATGGCAGGGCACAAATATCTCCTGACCTCCCTCCATGACACGAGAATCCATTGTACTGTATATCCTAACCATGCCCAGATATCAACTGACCTCCCTCTCCGACACAGAAATACCCTGTACTCCCTCCCCAGACCATGAACAAATATCACAAGGCCTTCCTTCTCATTCCAGGAACAAAATATCCACTGTCATACCTTCACGGTGAGGCAACAATTGCCATGCAACCCAGGGCAGGCAACTGCTGTAACCAGTGCACCATCACCATCTGGTGAACAAAAGTGCACTGCACTCCCTCCCCACACTGGAAACACATATCCACTGACCTCCATCCATGACACAGCAATACTCTGCACTCACTCCGCACATAACGACCAAACATCACAAGCCCTCACTCCATGTTCTAGGATGAAATATACCCAAACCTCCCTCCCCATCAGTGGAACTAATATCCCCTGTGCCTCACTCCCCAGCCCCGGGGGAATCATCAGAAGCCCTCCTTGCACATCACATGAACACATATCCCCTTCAATCCCTCTGTAGCCCTTAAACAAACATCAACTGCCTTCCATACCTGACTGAAGAATACCCTGTACTCCCTCTCAAGACCATGAACAGATATCAGAAGACCTTCCTCATCCCAGGAACAAAATATCCAATGCACTGCCTTCACAGTAATGCAACAAATGCCCTACAACCTAGGACAGGCAAGAACTATAATCAATGCACCATACATGTCCCAAAAACATACGGCCAGTGCTCTCCATCAGCAGCCCTGGAGCAAATGTCCACTGCCATGCATCCACTACCTAGGAATACCATGTACTTACTCCCCAGAAAATGACCAGCCCTCACTCTGAGTCCCAGGATCAAATATCCCATACCCTCTCTCAACAATAAGGGAACAAATATCCCCTTGCATCCCTCCCAAACCCGGGAGAAATATCACAAGCCCTCCTTGCACATAACAGGAACAGATATCCCATTCCATCCCTCCCTATCACAGAGACTCATATGCACTGCCCTCCATCCTCTAACACAGAAACACACTGTACTCCCTTCCCAGGCACTGAACAACTACTGGTCTACCACACAAGACAGGCAACAATTGCAACCTTCCCTCCATCCCCAACACAGAGATCCCCTGCTCTCCCTACCCAAGACCAGAATAAACATCCCAAGCTATCCCTCTGTGTACAGGGATAAATATACTGTGGACTCCTTCCACAGCAACAGAGAACAAATCTAACTAGAGCACCCTCTGCTTACCAGGAAAAAATATCCCCTGCACTCCCTTAATAATCAGTGCACAAATATCTCCTGCCACCCATTACTGACCAAGAATACATTATACTCCCTCCACAGACCATGAACAAATATCGTACGACATTCCTCCTTATCTCATGAGCAAAATATTCACTACCCTCCCTTCCCAGGCAGGCAACAATTGCCATACAACCCTTGCCTACCTCCAAAGAACAGGAAACAAATTTAATAACCCTCCTTTCATGTCTCTTGAACAAATATCCACTGCCCTCACTCCCCTGTCCAGTAACAAATATATGCTGCCCTCCAACCTTTGCCATCATCATCAGCCCAGGTACAAATACATGATGCCCTTTATCCTTTACTCATGAATACCCTGCACTCACTCCCAGGAAACAAATGCCAGTGTAACTGCTATAGTGCCCAGGTCTGGCAACAATTGCATGTGTGTGTTACACACCCTGTGTAATGTAGTGTGCAACAAGACCTCCATCACCAACACTAACATTTTATAGTTCATAATATATGGATATTTTCCTTTTTCTTTAAGTAGTGATACTGCATACCAGTCAGTGTTGTTGACCCTACCAATATTTAGGGTGCCATCTGACTGTGCAGTACTATCTGTGGAGTTCTCATCGCTGCTTTCAGAAGGAAGTTGAGGTTCAAACATACAGGATTGCATATTAAGGAGGTTGGGCCAGCCACACAGTGTTATGCCTAACATGTCCCTCTTCATCTTCCTCCTTGAAATCAATGTCAGAAAAGTTGATGACATGAATGTCAGCATCACTCCAGCCATAGACATTATCACCTGCCATGCTGTACAGCACTCTTTCTCAGTGATCATCCTCACCTCACATCATCACATTCTATGGTGGGGGCGCACATAGCAGGAGTTAACAGCTCACACGTGCAGTGAGGGGTGCTTTTATTTTACTCAATTTCTTAAGTAAAATCACATTCGTATTTAAATAAACAATGTGATTCAGCTAGTCGCAACACGGATGACATCAGGAGGGAGGAGACTTTAGGACTCTAACAGGTATGTGACACATGCTCTTTAAGATAGTTGCAGCAGAAATATTATGAGGGAGGTGCTTGAGCAACTAAAATATTAATTTATAGGATAAAGCAGAAGCAGCAACAGACCACTATTTTAAAGCTTTCTGATCCATATAAAAAGACTGTAATCCATTCACAGCCCCCCCCCCCCGGCCTGTTATATCTAACTCTCTGCACAATCAGAGGAACTCCCTTAAAGTCCAAGGGATAGTTGTTTTTCCTGTGACTACTAAGACCCCACTCCTTCAGGCTCTCATGCTGGTCCTACCCCCCCCATCCACACAGGTGGCATCAGCTCTGCCGCTTATCAACCATCAGACCCATAGGTCAGACCTGTCAGGCATGCCTGTTGATCTGACTGATCCCTGGTGGGGGGCTTAACCACGGATGCTGTCAGGAGGGGAAGAAATGGTCCATGCTGCACGACCAGGGGCAGTGTAGGGAAGCCTACTTGAGACCGTCATTCAGGGCTGTGGCAGCCATTTTTCTGTTTTTCCCTGGTCCCGTCCTCCCCTACTGGCTGTGCACATTCGCAGCTGGCTGGGGGGAGGGGTGCCTGACAGCACTGGGTCACCCACACTGTCATCGGCACTACCACTAGCCACCACCAGGAGCCAAAAAGTAGTGATACGACAGCCTACCTCCCTCCCTCCCAGGAGGAGAGCATCCATGAGATGCTCTTGAGCCCTCCCTGTCAGCCTCCTCTCCTGATGTCCCAGGTTCAGTGCGTGAACCCTGGTCGCCAGCATGCTAGAGCAATCCCCCATTACTCAATGCCATGGGGCCAGCGGAACAGGTTTTTTTGAATCCTATCAATTGCTACGACTCACTGACCAATAGAATTGCAGCCCTTTGTTGACCCATCCAGAATTTGAAAATTTCAACAGTGATTAAAAAACTCAAGACTGGGAAATGCCCTGTCCAGATGGCTATGAGGTCAAATTTTGCAAAATGTTTTAAGGAATGAATGTTTCCCTTCTCCACATAGTACTTTTCAGGACACATTTTCGGGTGATTTCTCCCCAGATTTCTGAAAATACGAAAATATTGCTGCTATCCCAAAGCCCTTGAAAGATGGATCAAAGTGTGAGCCGTATAGACCTATTTCAGTCTTGAATACAGGTTATAAAATCTGTATGTCCATCACTGTGAAGAGATGGGAGGGAACTCTTCTGGAAAAAGACCAAGATCAGTCAGGCTTTATTACCTCTCATCAAACTCACGGGCAATATCACTAGAACCCTGTTAATGCTACATCATGTGACTACAGCTCAAATTCCAAGCCTTATTCTAAGATTTAATGTCTTACGCAGCCAGTATAGTGTTATGCTTGTGCAATTGTGTTAGTTTGGTTTTGACCGTTTGCACTCTCTATTCCAGAGGAATTACCACCCCGTAGGGGTACAAAAGGCAAAGAACCCTCGGAGAGGTTTCCACCCCTAAAGGTGTCACAGGACGATTCCTGTGGCTAAAGACACCTTAGGAATCTCCCTAAGGAGAGAAGTGCTGCCGCTGGAGGAGGAGGGGAGGACGGTGGGGTAAAGAAAAAGTGCTTCACAATGAGGCTGAGATGAACTGCTTAAATGGCTCAGGAAGTGGGAGTGGCTGGCTGCTTGGCTATTGAACTCCAGGCAAAGCCTTTCCAATTCAATGTCCTGTGCAGCCAGTATAACTGTGTTAGTTTGGTTTTGGCCATTCACACTCTCTGTTCCAGAGGAATTACCACGCTATAGGGGTACAAAAGGCAAGGAACCTTCGGAGAGGGATCCACCCCTAGAGGTGCCACGGGATGATTCTCATGGCTAAAGGTACCTTAGGAATCCCCCAAAAAGTGTAGTACAATCATATCCCAAACAATGAGGTGACAAGAAGCTTATGAGCAAGCAGTAACTGTGATGTAGGAGCAGCAACTGTAACGTAGTAGTAGAGAAGCATAGACAGTTTGACAATGTAATGAGATGCTCAGTTTGATAACATAATGAAATGCCCAGGTTTGCATAGCATGATACTGATGGTGTGCGTTGAAAATGAGGGGATCTTCTAAGGAGAGAGGGAATGGCAGGACATCCTCCACCTCCATCCAACAGCGGAACCTATCTAAAGAAACTAGGGGATACTACTTTGCTAAGTAACAGTTATGGCCTGAGGCAATGGAGGAGAGAAAAAACCCTATGAGGAGGAACTCTCTGGGGATCCAAGGCCTAGGTCGCCTTCCCTCCAGGCATGGGATAGTTTATTTAGTGACAGCTCAGCAGCTGCAATTTGGAAAACCCAATTAAAGGGAGGTAGAAAATATTCCAATTTGGAGGAAGGCTCTCACTCAAACCCACTAGTGGGAATGCTGTAGAAGGCTGCGAGAAAACTCTGCAACAATACGTGCAACCAAGGCAGAGGAGAGAGCAACAACTACTGAGGCACTTACCTGGCCTACCTGCCCTAAATTCAAACCAGGTGAACCAGAGGCAGTCATAGGGAGAATGCGGTGAAGGTGCCTTGCTATGGAAACCACTAAAGTCAATGGCTAACTGTTATAGTGGAACACTAGAGCTAAAGAAGATTGTCATAACCACCTTCACCACTAGTCTTAAATTCTACACCAGGAGCTGCTGTCACATAGCAGGCAGCTAAAGCCAAGCCCGAGGCAAGGACATTCCCAGCTATGGGCCAGGTGAGAAGGATCCCCCCCCCCAAGTTGGACACACTCAAGATGCAGACTAAATTCAGAGTGAGACCATCTGCTGCAGGGACCTTGCACCAAAATAGAATGGCTGACATGCCCCAGAATTATATTGAGCTGAGAAGATGTCGAGCTGATTGAGCATGGTGTGCTGATCGTAATGAGCAGTGAGTGCTGAGACCTTGTAAGGTCGAAAGCAGATTGAGTGCAGCAGACATCCCAGAGGCTGAAGTCGAGAGGATGCAGTAGGCATGAGCAATCGATTGCCTAAGCAAGCGTGGACCTGTAGTAGGTCAGTAAACAGAGTAGTAATAAGTGGACTTGCATGTAGGTCTGCATAATGTAGTAGCAATGAAACAACACTGAATAGTGGGGCAAGCCAGCCATACATTGAAAAGTTAAATCAAGGTGACAAATACTCTGAGGATTTTTGGCAGCAAAGGCAGGATTTCACACAAAAACAATGAGCCACATGGGGCCACGACTCCCCAAACACTTCCCAGTCCCCGCGCCGTAGGACAAACAAAAAGTGATGGAAGGCCAAGAACCACATGCAGATATAAAGCTAATTTTACAGCCTCAGCAGGATCTTTGTTAGCTGACCTCAGAGTATAACAGAGTGAATAAATATAAAAGCAACATCCATATGGAGTATACTGAGTTGTAACTGCAATAAACATAAACAAGGAGACACACTGCTCTGAAAGCAGGTGTAGCCTGGCAGTGCAATGAAGCTGTTATAATGAGGTAAGCAGAATGAGAGGGCATGATTGAGCTGCATACCGTGGTTCAGTGTAAGCCCTAGTCAGGTGAAATCAATTGAGTATGCAACATGGAGCAGCTATGGTTGAGCTGAAGCACACAAACAATGATTGCAGTTGCATTGCAGTAGTTTGAGAGTTGTGAGTAACTGAAAGTAAGTAGTAGGAGCTCTGGAACAATATGCTAGGAGCTTAGAAACAAAGCCCCAAAAACTAAACAAAACCAAAGACACACAAACACAGAACAGGAAACAAAGAAGACGCACACATGCAGCCGAAGGCAAAATACAAACCAGAAGCAGGAAAATAAACACAGAAATCCAGCAAAGACAAGCAGGAGCAGCAAGGGGTTGGGGGCTCAGCCAGCCCTACAGGCCCCAGCCAGCTCAGAGGACAGATGGACAGAGCCTTCAGCTGCAAAGAAAAAGTGCTTCACAATGAGGCTGAGATGAACTGCTTATATAGCTCAGGAAGTGGGAGTGGCTGGCTGCTTGGCCATTGAACTCCAGGCATAGCCTTTCCAAATTATCTTTTAGTCTATCTCTCCAATTCCATTGGAATCACTCCCCTGATTACGGAAAGCCTTAGACACATTTAGAGCCATCATTGGTTACCGTCTCAGTCAACATAAAATGACAGTACTCCAAATAAATTATAATCTCACCCCAAATGATCTTGTATCCGATTTTAAATTTAAATGAGATTAGTCTCATATTAAATATCTAGGGGTTAATATACCCAAAGATTTATCTCCTTTCTGTGCTCTTAAAGAGCTGGTGACACGTTTAGGAGAACTTTAACAAAACATAATATTTAGGCACTGTCCAGCTTGTATTTCTCATTAGTTCTGTATTCATCCTCCCCATTATTTAGTAGTGTCATTTGTATGAAAACAGGATCTTTGCTCCAGAAGAGTTCATCTATTCCTGCTGCTTTCTCTCTATCTGATGTCATAGAGCACTGCTTGTGACCTCACAGTCACTCCCTTGGCAACAGACTGTGATGTCACAACAGAGGATTATGACTTGAAGTAGAGAGCAAGCTACAGAGGCAGATGAACTCAAAATGAACTCTAAGGGGCAATGTTCCTATAGTCGTATACATTTCTTTGGTAATAAAATATGGGAAGGAGAAATATATAAAAAATAAATGGAATACAAGCAGAATTGTACCTAATTATTATGTTTTTCAAACTTTTCTTTGAGGCATCAGTAGCTCTTTAAGGCACTCATATCAGATTTGCAGTGATGGTAGTTTTTACCACTATTACTACTCAGTAAAATAGCATTAGTCAGAATGAACCTAGAGAGAAGATTTTCATATTTTTTCCAAACATTTCCTATACATCCCAGCAAATACGTTTGCACAATGGGATAACTATATCTCCCAGTACTGAGGAAATAGCAGGTACCCCTGGATAGCTTAGAGGAAGCTGCAACTACCTGTTCCAAAAGGAGGGGTTAGCACTCCCCAATATGCACGATTATTTTGTGGTATCACAGATGAAACACATATGTAATTACAGTGTAGATCCTTCATTTATAACCCACTGGAAGGGGATTGAATCAGAATTATTTAACACCTCACTCACTCACTCCAGTGCTGTTTGCAGACCCCTTAATAGTTCGGAATAAAACTACAGCGTGCTGTTTGATACAGAATGTTTTAGCAATATGGGGAAAGATCTTCAAAGCCAAGAATATAGAAGTAGATAGCTGGACCCCCTTAACAGGCCTGTAAGGGGCTTTGCTTTGCGATAGCACTGCATATCGTGCCTTCATAGGTAGGTAGGTAGGTAGATAGGTAAAATCATTGTTTTTATACAGGAATTGACCATTAGAGCCAATATTGTCCTATTTTCAATGTTGTCCTGCTTATACTGTAGTTCCATTACAGTGCAAAAGACACAGCAGATATTAAAACAACACAATAATGAATTTACAACTACTGTATGTAGTGCTGCTCTCATATGGGGTATAGTTGAATATCAATTGCTCTGGCAAACTTTGCCCTGAGCATGTTTAACTATACCACCCTTGCAACATTACCATGCTTTGCTCACTGGTAAGGTACTTTGTGATGTGCTTTTCTCAAGCTTTTATTACAGTATGCTGCCCTCTGGGTTTATTAATCAGTTTACAAACCTGGATTATATCAGTCTTGATGCAATTAATGAACCAAAGTTGATTAATGATACTGGACAGCTGGTATGCACATGGGGTCCCCTAATAATGATTTTGCACAGCTTCTGTTTCAGTCAATTTCATGCCATGAAGTAAGTTGTGTATAACTAGAAAAGTGCTGGGGCAGACAATTCAGGACACAGATCACTTCAAATGGTTTCTGAACACCTGGGAAAACTAATTACAGAGCTGTTTAGTTTATCTTTATTAACGGGTAAATTGACATCTATTCACAAGTAGACCAGAGTACTTCCTCTGCACAAGGGAGAATGTAAGGCCAGCGAAATCTGTATCAAGTGATCGCTGTTCTCTCTGTGCTACCCGAAATGCTGAAAATGTTTACACATTGGCAGGTCTTTAGTTATTTGACAAGCTATATAAATGTGAATGAGTAAGTCTTTGGCTTATTTGAAGTAACAGTGATATTGCTAGCCAGGTTTAAGGAGGGAAGTTTATGAACAGAGTCCCTGATAGCATGAAAGTTCAGGAAAAACTCTTTTTAACAAGGTTTTTACCTTACCTGTTGGTAACAGCAATCCAAAGATCTCTGTTGCTAGGAATGGAATCCTGAGACAGCAAGTTATGTCATAGTTGGGGAATCCATGACAGGCACATACTGTCACTTCCCTACCCATGACATTGCTCATTGCCTCAAGATTCTGTGAGATGACTGCCACCTTGAATCAGTATTGGGAAGACCTGGGAATGAATCTCATCAAACTTCCAGCACCTACAGATAAGTCCGGTACCTTGATTAACAAATCTGTTTATGTCCTTGCACATTATCAGAGGTGCCGTTCATGATCCTTCAAGTTAAGCTATACCTCAGTCTGAAACATGAAAACAAACAAGTCCTACTTAATGTACTGTAGTTAAGAAATATGGTTCAGAGCTGCCTGATGGCTCAGTGAAAGCACATTGTGTGTCTGTGCTGGCAACCTGAGTTTGGAAGTAGACTTGGGGAGTCAGGAGTTGGTGCAGCCAGGGCTGGTAAGTGCTGCTGAGTGCAGCGCGAGCCAGTCTGGGGGGGGGGGAGATACCAGAATTCTGGCATAGCAGCAGTCCCTCATGGTAAGTCAGGCAGAGTCTCCATCATGAGGGGTGGGATCTGCCCATAGTGAGCTGCTGCATCCAAGGCCATTGGAGGAATGGCCCAACTTTGGGGGGGGAGGGGAGTAAAAGGGACTGGAAGAGGAGGAATTGAAAAAGATATGTGCCTTGAGCTATCTTATGACAGTTGTTGGCTCTGTTGGGCCCTGTTCCATATGGACCCCACCAGCTCGATAGTGGGAGGAATGGTTGATGGGATCAGGAGTGGCAGGGGCCTAAACCACAGGGGCCGGTGGCAGCTAAAGGGCCAAACAGTGTATATCCAGATTTGGGGCAGCACTCTTGAGTTTTTGGCTACATAAACAGTTATGTGTTCCTACTGCTCCCAGTGTCCTTAGATGTATACCTTGTGCATCGTTATCAGTCTGTTTATTTATTTTCCTCCTGTTAGCACGTGCAGGAGATATTGATCTTAATCCTGGACCCTCTAACCCTACCCTGTCACATTGCTCCATCAATCCTACCCAAAGGCCACATGAATCCCACTACCACTATTCAGCACCCTCCAAAGGGCATAAAAATAGCCCACATCAATATCATTAGTCTTTACCCCAAAATGGTTGAATTGGAAGCCTGGGTAACCCAGAAGTCCCCCAACATTCTTTGCATCACTGAGACTTGGCTTAAGCCAGCCATTAAACAGCATGAGGTGGAACTACCTGGTTTCAACTGTTTTAGGAAGGACAGGTTAGGAAAAAGAGCTAGAGGAGTTCTCATATATACCCAGCCTGACTTGGATGCCATCAAACTACCTGAGTTTGGCACTGGATCCCCAGATGCAGAATCCTTATTCCTATCCTTGACCCTTGGAATAGTCAAAAAGATAATCATCGGGTGTGTCTATCAATCCCCTAACAAGGCTGACGTTGGCCTTCTCACATTCCTTACCTCCCTTGCCAATCTCCCTCGCCACGACGTAGACCTATGTGGTGACTTCAATAATGACTGGCTCAACCCTGCTGTTGGCAAAGTGTGTACTGCAATAGCTGATCTAAACCTACCATGCATACTGCAATAGCTGATCTAAACCTAATGCAACTTATTCATGACCCTACAGGTCTCAACAAGAAGTCAGGAAAACATACCTTGTTGGACTGGGTGGTCACAAACTTTCCTCTCAAAGACAGAGCAGTGGGAGTGCTTTCGGACTGCATAAGCGATCACTCTCCCACTTTCTGTGTATGGAGGAATAATTGGCCTAACCCCCCTCCTAAAATCACCACTGTCCATGATATGTCCAGGTTTGATATCAATAACTTCACTGCCTCTATCAACAAGATGGACTGGAGCCCTATTAAGACTCTCCCGGACATCAGTCTAGCCGTGGATTTTTTTGTTTCTGCATTCACTCAGAATATAGATGACCATGCCCCACTAAGAAAATGCAGATCCAAAGGTATCAAGGCCACTTGATTCAGTAAGGATTTAAGGACTTTTATGTCCTCCAGGGACAGGGCCAGGCAATCATAGAAAAAAAGTGGGTTGCCCCAGGATTGGCAGACCTATAGGCAACTCCGAAACAAATGCAAAAACTCCCTTCATAAGGCCAAGCGACACCATTTTAAATCACTTCAGGGAGAACACCTCTGTAATCCTAAGGAGTTCTGGAGGCAGGTCAATGCTTTAGTGAAAGGGAAGGCTGGCAAGCTCCTGAAATCTATCTTGGCCCAGGGTGTCACCCTCACTGACCCCATGTCTATTGCCTCTGGATTCAATGACTTTTTTACAGACCTACACAAATATACATAGAAACATAGAAGTTGACGGCAGATAAGGACCCCAAGGCCCAGCCAGTCTGCCCATTTCTTTTTCTACCTTATAAATGTGCCATTGGCCTTTGCTCTGTCAGTGGCCTATCTATTCATAGTCATTTGTATTGCTCCCTTATGCCTATCCATGCCTGTTTGAAGCCCTGCACTGTATTCATAGCCACCACTTCTTGTGGTAAGCCATTCCATGCATCCACCACCCTTTCTGTGAAAAGAATTTCCTCCATTCCCCTTAATTGGCCCCCTTCTAATCTCATGCTGTGTCCTCTTGTCCTGCTATTTTTCTTATATTTAAACATGTTAGACTCTTTCACCTTGTTAATGCCCTTAAGGTGTTTGAATGCCTCGATCATATCACCTCACTCCCTCCTTTGCTCAAGGGTATACATATTGAGCTCTGTTAATCTGTCCTCATATGTCTTCTGATGCGGTCCCTGCACCATTTTGTTGCCCGTCTCTGGACTGCCTCAATTTAGTTAATGTCCTTGTGAAGGTCGCGGTCTCAATGTGCCACGCAGTACTCAGATGGGGCCTAACCAGTGTCTTGTAAAGAGGGATTATTACCTCCCTCTTAGCGACTTGTAATACCCCTACTAATACACCCTAACACCCCCCTAGCCTTACCTACTGCTTTAGAGGTCTGCTTGGATGATTTCAGGTCATCAGAGATGATGATGCCCAAGTCTCTTTCTTCCTTTGTGACTGCTAGCAACTCCCCTCCCAGCCTATAGGTGGCTTCAGGGTTTCTCTTCCCTATGTGCATGATTTTGCACTTCTTTGCATTAAATCCCAGTTGCCACTCTTCTGACCATTTTGCTAGTTTATCCAGATCTCTTCTCATTCTGCCCACCCCATCTGGATCATCTACTCTGTTGCAGATCTTGGTGTCATCTGCAAACAGACAAGCCTTACCTTCTAATCCATATGCAAGGTCACTAATGAAGATGTTGAAGAGGACTGGCCCCAGGACTGATCCCTGAGGTACCCCACTTGTGACTTGCATCTCTTCTGACTGTATACCATTTACCACCACTCTCTGTTTTCTGCCCGTCAACCAGTTTGCCACTCAGTTGACCAACTTCTGACCCACCCTGAGCCTACCCAGCTTATTTATCAATCTTCTATGTGGAACAGTGTCAAAGCTTTGCTGAAGTCAAGGTAGGCGACATCAACTGCTCCCCCTTGGTCCACCACTCTGGTTTACCCAGTCAAAGAAATCTATGAGATTAGTTTGACAGGACCTTCCTTTGTAAACCCATGCTGTCTTGGATCCTGTCCCTATGGATTCCAGGTGTTGCACTATCCTTTCCTTAAGGTGCCTCCATAATCTTGCCCACTACTGAGGTAAGACTGACTGGTCTGTAGTTCCTGCCTCCTCCTGCTACCACTCTTGTGGGTGGGATCACATGAGCCCTTCTCTAGTCTTCTGGGACCTCTCCTGTGCTCAGAGACTCACTAAACAGTTCTGCTAATGGCTCTGCTAGTTCCACCTTTAGCTCCTAAGTGCCCTGGGATGTATGCCATCAGGTCCATTGCCTTATCCACCCTGAGCTTAGCAAGCTCTTGTAGGACCCTTTCTTTTTGTGAAGGGTAGTGCTCACCTCCTCCCCTGTGTCCATGATGCTGGCTGTGGGCCCTGCCCTACCTTCTCTTCAGTAAATACTGAGCAAAAGTATCTATTTAGGATAGATGCCTTTACATGGTCCTCCTCCTCACATGCTCCCTTTTCTCCATTAAGCTTAGCAATACCCCCTCTGGACTTTCTCCTTTCACTAATGTATCTATAGAAAGTCTTGTCACCTTCTTTTACTGTTGATGCTAGTGTTTCTTCAGTTTGGGACTTTGCCTGCCTTACTGCCTTCCCTGCTTCCCTTAGGGCAGTTTGGTATGCCTCCCTATCTTCACCCCGCTGTGTTCCCTTATATTTCCTGATGGCTCTGACCTTTTCTGCTACTGTATTTGAGAACCAAAGCGGTTTCCTTCTTCTTTTGCACTTCCTTTTCTGTCTAACACACCTCGCTATTCCATAGTTCTCCTGGTGCCCACTCAGTCTCTTCCCCTGTGGAGGAAGTTGGGACTCTTCCCCCTTTCCACTTGAAACTGGCCACCCACAATGAAGTCCAGAGGCTTCTTGCAAACCTGAAGCCCGAGACCTCCCCAGGTCATGACACCCTTGAGCCTACATTTCTCAAGATGAGAGCTCCTGCCCTTGCACACCCTGTTCGAGATTTATTCAACCAGCCCTTCCTGACTGGCACAATTCCTGAAAAATGGAAGGTAGCTTTAGTTGTACCTGTACATAAAGTGGACTCAACACTGTTGTTGAGAACTTTAGACTGATCTCTATCCTTTGCCCTTTGGCTAAAATTCAGGAGTGCCTTATTTATAATCACCTTCGGGATTATCTTTAGCACCATGAACTGCTTTCACCTTACCAACATGGTTTCAGAAAGAACCACAGCACCCTCACAGCCTTGCTAAAGGTAACCTCAGACATTTACCAAGCCCTGGACCAAGGTTCTGCAATGGGCACCATCTTTGTTGACCTTACAAAAGTGTTCGACCTGGTGAATCATGGTCTCCTGCTCCAGCAACTATGAAATATTAGTCTTGACTCCAGCACCCTTCACTGAGTCCACAGCTACCTCTCCTCTCATTCCCAAAGGGTTAAGTGGGATGGTTCTTTCTCAGAACTCAGACCTATAACACATGGGGTCCCACAAGGCTCCATAGTGGGTCCTTTGTTGTTCTCACTTTTCATCAATGAGCTTCCTAACAATTGTGGAGGAATGGCTGTGCATCTATATGCAGATGATGCTATTATCTACTGCTCTTTTTCTGATGCTACTTAGATTAACGAGGAACTCACAAGTGACTTTGCTGACCTAGAGGGTTGATTCAGGTGTAATCAGCTTATCCTCAATACTAAGAAGACAAAAAGTATGCTCTTCTCTCATCTACCTTCCTCCTCCCGCTCCCCTGTCTGTATTACTTTCCTCAATGGTGATGTTCTGGAAGCAATCAATACCTTCAGATATTTGGTTATCAACCTGGATTCCTCACTCTCTCTCTCTCTTAGTGCCAATGTCTCTACCTTAATTAAGACTCTGAATCAGAAGCTGGGTCTTCTCTATCGCATCCACCTGTCACAGGGTTGAATAGGGCCCTGTCCCAGTTGTTCTGGAGAAAGAGTTTAAATGCAAGGATCTGTTCCATTCTCTCCTTTTCTGTCTCTTGTCTGGTTGCACAACCAAATTTTCTCGTGAGACTTAGGACTTGATCACCCCGACAGTCTTGCAATTCTCTGCCTCTCACTATCTCTCTACCCTCACTGGCTGTTCTGCATTTTCTCCCCCCTTCCATATCTGCTGGTATAAAAATATATGTGAATCTTTAGGTGGAAATATAACTAATACTGGGATCCCTTTGTTTAGCAATGTATATAGTTTTACTGTTGAAATTACTGCAAAAAGCTGTTTGGAACTCAAGGGGTTAACCTAAGAAGCTAGTTTGCAAACTCTCTGAGAAGCTGTAAGCAAGAGGTCAGTTCTCGGTCACAATGTACTTTTTGCTGCACTTGTTGAAACTTACAAGAACACTGTGTGAGAAGCATGCTGTTTTCTTAATGAGCGGGGGTTGCAAAGACTTATAAAAACAGAGCTGCAATTTCTTGCAAGAGAAACACAGAGACTGAGATTGGAAATTGAGAAGAAACCCTAATGGACTTTCTTTGTTTATACTGCCTTTGTAAATAGTTATACTGAACAATTTCATACTCTAAGCCAGGAGTTTTGTGTGGGTACTAGACTTGGTGCCAGGAAGGCACAGAAGAAAGGTATGGATTCTTCAGCAGCAAGCCCAGGAGTGGTTATCAGGAGAATGGCAGCCAAACTAGCAGAGATAGAAGTCCAAGCTGAGACTGTACAGCTAGCACCAGTTATAGAAAAAGAACAGGCAGTGACAGAACCTGAAAGCCTGACTACCTTTTTCAAATGGTGGGCTATACAACAAAAAGAGAGACACAGAGACTGAGAGAGACTGAGATTGCAAATTGAGAAGAAATCCAGATGGACTTTCTCTGTTTATACTGCCTTTGTAAACAGTTATACTAAACAATTTAATTTTGTTATTTTACTGTTAATTATAATAAAACTCTTTTTGCGAATTTTACAGCTGCTCCAGGTTTTCTTATGCTTCCTGAACTGTGCCTCGATGACACTGCCATTTCCTCACCTCTACCTCTTGCATCAAGATCGCCTCTTTGTCCCTTCTTCCCCTCCTCACTTATGGTGCTCCCTTATTACTCAATTCCAGTGCACCTAACATGTCTCTCCTGGCACAGGCATACCATAGGGTGGGTAGGTTCGCCTTAGGGGTCAACACCCGCCTCCACCACTGTGACGTCCTCTCCTCATTGGGCTGGTTGCCTTAAGAATCTAAATTGAGGCTCTCCACCTTGAGCTTCATGCATAAGCTTGTCCGCAAATTTACCCCCCCATGCCTTAGTGAGGTAATCTGCCATAGACAAGCTCCTTGAGCTCTCAGATCAGCCTCCCTCCCTCCCTCTCCTACTAAGACCTAATCTGCGGTTAGCAGTTGCACGTAAGTCCTTCTCCTTTGCAGCAGTAGTGAACTGGAACTCCCTGCCCCTTCAGTCCTGTCCTCCACCTCACTTCCTTTGTTCCAGTCCAATCTACTAGTGTTTTTTACCTCCTCTGCAAAATGCACTTGCTTCTGTTGATGACTGATCACTCCTGAGTTGCTGGATGAACACCTCTTGGAGCCTCGAACTCACCTTATACCCATTTTTCCCCTTATTTTCAACCCTATAGTCCCTCTCATCTCCCTCTCCCTCAGCTTATATATCTGATATTTGACTCCCCCCTACCTATTAAGCTGTTAGCATTCAGTGTTTACTACTGGTGCCACTACTTGTACATAGTTATGTATTATACTATACATCTACAAACTGTTTAATTATTTTCTCTTTTTGTCCATTTGGTTCTGTTAATGGATATGTGTCATTATGTTGCTCCTGTAATATGTCACTTTCTGAATTGCTGTAATTGTATTGTATTCTTTTTCCTTGTCTTTCCCGGGTCGACCCTGAAAAAGGGACTGCAACTGTCTCAGTGGTCCTACCCAGTTACCAAAATTCAAATAAATAAACAGCTCTGTTAACAAAAAAAAAAAGAAAAACACTTTTTACCTTCTTCAAGAATATCTCCTCCATTAGGCCACACCTTTGGAACAATAAGCCATCAGCATTAGGACCACTCAGAAACTTTTTGCTAGCTAGGGGCCACCCACAATGACATGCATATGTAGGGTAGGTTGTCAGCTGGTCCTGAATACTGTTTTTTTCTTTTCTTCCTTCCTGCTCAGCAGCGATGTATACCTTTATTTATGCTCCCCCCCCCCGGACCCCGCCACCAGAATTAAAAGGGCCAGGGAAAAAGTATTTTTAGCCAGACCAGTCCTCTTAAAGCCACACAGGGGTTGGGGGCTTAACACATATATAACGTGGGCAGCCCCATCACCCTTCAGTTCTTTCTCCCACTGTTGATCATTCTCATCAGATCTGCTGAAGGAAATGCTGTCAGCTTAGCCATTGCCATTTGTTATTTAATTCTTAATGTTCTGTCATCATCTCTGTATGCCTTTGAAGCTGAAAGTGCCTTTATTTCAATATTGTAAGTGCAGATATAAAATTTATAAAGAAAATACACACACAGTTTGTGTGTTCTGTTTGGGCCTGTCTCATAACGTGAGGACTTGTGAGATTTGCCAGAGGTTCAGGCGACTATGAAGCAATGCAGTCAGAAAGCTCTAGAACATGTCCTAGTATTAGAGGCACTGACAGCATGGAGAATGAAAAGAGTTCAAAAATCTGCTTCTCTCTCACTGTCGGCTGATAAAGTAGCCAACAAAGTCAAGGATAAGGACAAGAAACATTCATAGTCATGGGACTCCTCATCGTCCAGCCATAAGCATAGACACTGAAAAAAGGATAAGTCTGCTTTGCCAGCCAGGTGCCGGTCACCATTGAGAAAAGGTACATCCTTGTCAATGCCCACTCTGGAGACTTCGACTACAGCCTCCTCCAACTGTCATTGAGATACCAAGGTCAGAGCTTGGCTTGGGTGCTTCCACACCTACTATGGATGGTATGATGCCATCATCGTTGAGTCAAGACCCATTGATGTAAGTAGTCCCAGACCCTTTTGAGGGTGCCATTGCCTCCCAGGTTGTGCTAGTGTCATTTTCTGAAATGATTTGATGCATTCTACCAGGGTTGCCAGTGCAGGCAGTCATTCCACAGACAGGGCCTTCTGCTACTCAGCCTCCCCATATAATAGCACACCACAGATCCCTGCCTCTCAGCTGCCACCGATGTTGCCAGCCAACTCTGTGGCCCCCCATCATTGCTCATGCTGCTGCTGATGAAATGGAATAGAACCCTGACCTCATGGACTTAGAGGAGGATTTAGAGGAGGAATATCAGGGTAAACAATTTCTGGAGGGTTCCCCTCACTCTAGTTTTAATCTTCTGCCCTGTAGTGAGGACTCAGTGGTTTATACCCCAATATCTTCTCCTGAGGACCCATCTTTCCAAGCCATGATACAGCACATGCAGTCTGCCATAGGCTTTGTTGTGGAATAGGAAGATTCCACTAAAAGGAATCACATGGAATTTTTCGAGGTGCCATGCTGTCCCTCCGTTATTATTCCACCTATATATCCTGCACTAGAGGATGCAATGCTTGCAGCATGGTACAGACCAAGCTCACTGCCAGCATTTCCTAGAAAGGCTGATAAGCAGTATGCTGCACCATCTGCTAAGCCTTATTATACTAACCAGCCAGAAACTGACTCTGTAGTCATCATGGCTGCTCCTGATAGATCTAGAACTCCTAGTCACATGAGTGCTTTGCCTCCTGATAAGGGATCTAGGAGGCTAGATGTAATGGGCAAATGTACATATACCTGGATATTGTGGCAGTCACAGAAACATGGTAAACAGAGAACCATGACTGGGATGTCAACATACCAGGGTACACAATCTACAGGAGGGACAGGGAGCGTAAAAGAGGAGGAGGAGGAGTAGCTCTCTACATAAGGGAAGGGATCAAAGCAATGGAACTAAAGAGTAAACAGGGAGGACAGGAGGCACTGTGAGTCACCTTGGAGACAGGAAATAGCACCACAATCCGTACGGGGGATGTATACAGACCCCTGTCTCAGGGGGAGGAAATGAACAGGAAATGATAGAAGGCATCCTTAAAATGGCAGAAAAGGGGGTGATATTGTTGATGAGGGACCTGAATATGCCAGATGTTAACTGGAGCACCTTTGCTGCAGCCACATCCAAGAGCACGGTAATTCTTGATGCCCTCTGGGGGGCATGCCTGAGACAGCTAGTGTTGGAACCCATTCAGGATGGAGCAATCTTGAATCTGGTACTCTCAAACAGGGACGGAGAGAGGATCTCGGATTTAGAAGTGGGTAGCCATCTAGGAACAAGCGACCACCAAACAGTGTGGTTCACGATAAACACAACCATAGTGTCAAGTCACACAAAGGTGAGGATATTGGACTTTAGGAGGGTTGACTTTGGCAAAAAGGGGGGGTGTCTCAGAAAAACACTAGCAAATGGGCCAGAAGGTGGGGTTGAGGAACAGTGGGGAAAAATCAAAGCTGCCATCACAGAGGCAACAAGCCTTTGTGTGAAGCAAATAAACAAAACAAAACAAAACAAAGGCAAAAACCACTATGGTTCTCAAAAGAGTTGGCGTGGAAGGTTAGGGAGAAAAATATAGCATTCAGGAAGTATGAGGAAACACAGAAGGAGCAGGACAGAGAACTGTACCAGTTATAGCAGAAGGAAGTGGGGAAGGCAGTCAGAACAGCAAAGGCCCAAACTGAGGAAAAGATAGCCAACTCAGTGAAGATGGGGGAATAAAACCTTTTATAGGTACATTAGGGAGTGAAGAAAGCCCAGGGGAGGGATAGTGAGGCTTAATAAAGGGGAGAGGGGGTGGGCAGAGGATGAGAGTGGCAAAGCAGAGATACTGAACGAATACTTCTGCTCAGTATTCACAGAAGAAGAGGAGGGGGAGGTACCTAAACCAAATAATAGAAGCACACTGGATGGGGGGGTCAATACCAGTCCATTCACAGAAGAAAGGGTCCTGAAAGAACTCTTACAACCGAAGGTGGACAAAGCAATGGGGTCTGATGGGATTCTCCCCAGAATTCTAAAAGAACTAAGGGGAGAACAAGTGGCACCACTGACTACCCTTTTTAACAAATCATGGGAGGAGGGAGTGTTACCTAAGGACTGGAGGAGGGCGGATGTGATTCCCCTTCACAAAAGTGGTAGCAAGGCACAGGCAGGAAACTACAGACCTGTTAGTTTGACCTCAGTGGTAGGGAAAATGATGGAATCACTTCTGAAAGAAAGAATTGTTAAGTACCTAGAGGCCAGCAGGGCACAGGACCCAATGCAGCATGGATTCACAGTGGGAAGGACATGTCAGATGAATCTAATAGATTTCTTTGACTTGGTGACCAAAGTAGTAGACCAGGGAGGGGCAGTGGACATGGTCTACCTAGACTTTAGCAAGGTATTTGACACAGTCCCACACAAAATGTTAATAAACAAGTTAGCCAGCCTGGGAGTGGGTCCTAGGATGGTAACCTGGTTAAAAAATTGTCTGGACAACTGGACGCAGAGGGTAATAGTAAATGAAGTCCACCCCAAGGAAAGGGGGGTTACTAGCAGGGTATCACAGGGTTCAGTACTGAGACCGGTCCTCTTTAACGTCTTTATAGGTGACATTGTGGAGGGACTGGAAGGAAAAGTATGCCTCTTTGCAGATGACACAAAGATCTGCAATAAGGTTGATACACAAGAGGGGGTAGAAAGGATGAGAAGGGACTTGGCAAGGTTGGAGGGATGGTCAGAAGTATGGCAGCTTAGATTCAATGCCAAGAAGTGCAAAGTAATGCACTTGGGAAACAAAGATCCAAGGGAATAGTACACAATATATCCCACATATTTTATAGACGCTTGAAAGAACTGGCACTTGTCTATGGATAGCTTGAGGCTGAATTCTTCCAAGCGAGCAAGGACTTTGAACAGTCTGGCCTCATGTTCTTCTAGCATGTGACCAAAAACAATGACATCATCCAAGTACACTAAACATTCTAGCAGATTCATGTCTCCTACTGCATGTTCCATCGACCTCTGGAAGGTAGCAGGGGCACCCGAAATCCCCTGTGGCATCCTCAGAAATTCGTAGAACCCCAAAGGACAGATGAAGGCTGTTTTCTCACAGTCGTCCAGGGCCATCGGGATTTGATAATATCTGCTGCAGAGATCAAGTACTGAGAACCGCTGACTCCTGTTCAGGTAGTCTAGGGCATCCTGTATGCATGGCATGGCATGGTGTATTGATCTGGGACAGTCCATCGGTTAAGGGTTCGATAATCTACACACATCCTCACGGACCCATTTTTCTTGCACACAACTCTGATGGGAGATGTGTAGGGACTTCTTGACTCTTGAATAATTCCGGCAGTGAACATCTCCTGTAGGTGCTGCCGAACATCGTCTATATCAGCTGGAGCAAGGTGGCGGGACTGCTCTTGGAAAGGTTTGTCATCGTGCAGCCAAATATTATGCTCAGCACCATGGTCACACCCCACATCCCATTCTTTTAGCAAAAACACATGGTATCTCTGGGCAAGTTTCCTACTGATCCGAGTCTTCCACTTAGCAAACAAGAGGGAATCGCTGAAATCAAATAGGTCTGGAGTTACTTTCTTCTTTCCGCCATAGTGCTTGTTACTGGGTAATACTGCAGTGTCTGCACAGTGTACTGTAGCCAGCGTACATGCCCTGTTCACACGGATTTCCCTATCTGACACGTTTCAAATTTGGATCATCACTTGGCATGCATTGGCATGGGCACGGGCAGGTAGGATACTGGGCTTGACCATTAGCTCCTCCAGCAATGTTCTTTCACCTGGTGCATCCAGCATTAATAATTTTCACATCTCTCCTAAGACGGACTTCTCCATGAACAGTATACTGAGTATTGGGTGGCAATACCAAGGAGTCAGGGTCCTTCTGCCAGACAATTCCAATGGGCTCATCCTGGTCTTCTGCCACAGACTGCCCCTGCAGGTCTTAAGCTTTCTTGATCAGAGCTGGAATTCTCATTGCCCGGCCAGTCTGTCAGTCTCGTTTCTCTTGGTACACATGCGCTAACCTCACAAACATGTGGGCATTGGTTCCAGTGAGTAGGGGGACCCCATCATACATCCCTGTAGGGGGGCACACTAGGGCTAGCATCTCTACTTGTTCATCTACACCAGTTATGGCTGCAGGAAAAGACAGCCAAAACCAGACATATCCTAAGTAGGGATAAGACTTGTCACTCAGGCCCCACACATGTAGGCCTTCTAGAGATTGCAATGGCACATCAGATAAGTGTTTATCGTACCAGTCCTGGAATACAATGGTCACTTGCAACGCACTGTCGAGCACAGCCCGAGCATAGATACCATTGACAGTCACAGTAGACTCCATTGAAGGGCCCACCAATTTGGACCAGTCTGGAGGGGTGGTAGCAGGGACCTGGACAGATGATTTAGCCACAAAGAAGTTTGAGTTAGTATTTCTTGAGCCTTCACTGCAGTCATTGCCGGTGCCCCTCGGCCATGGTCTCATGTTCCAGAGCTCCCCTTGAAGTCTGTATACAACTTTATCTAGGTCTTTTGGGGACCAGCATTCTTTCTTCATATGCCTGTCCTTCCCACAATTATGACAATATATGCTTTCCAGGGTCTGGTGTGGCCGAGACACCACATTGGAAGCTGAGGCAGGGGTACCAGCAACTGAAAATCTTGGTTCCACCTCTGTCTGTGGTGTGATGAGCACTGGGAGATGTCTCAGTAATTCTCTCACTTCCATAGTCAAGTCATCAATTTTTGAGCTGTTGTCAGCAGGAGATGCCTGGGGGTACACCCCTTCCCCATAGCAGATGCACTGTGATAAAGCTCGGGGTCCGTATCCACAAGATCAGTCTTCATAAAGAGATGGGCTTTTGTTTCTCTGAACTCCCTCAACAGTTTGTCCCATGGCAGAGCATCCTTAGCAGTCCCCTTCTCGCTGGGCCCCCAGGACTAGCACCAGCATTTAGTTCTCGGATTCTGTCATGTGACTTCTGGAATTCCAGGCCATCAGCAATTGACCCCATGCCTGGAGCAGGGTTTGCAGCAGCTATGACTGCACAGGGTTCCTGAGATCCTTCCTCCTCCTCAACTTCCCGTACCTCCTTCATCAACATATGGAAGGGCAGGGGACCAGATTTCCTTTGGTGCAGTTGCAATTTGAGCAACACCCAGCTGGAATGCCAGACAGAGCGGAGTATATGATCCAGTCTTACCTGGTCCACCTCACAAGAGGTCCAGCCTCCTTTCAGAAAAATGATTTGTAGGATTCCTTCTAATCGATCCATGCAGGCAGATAACAATTCCCCCGGCTGTTGTTTAACATCTTTAAGTTTCCATTTCAAAGCCTCAACACTAGTGGTGCCCCCAAACACATTTTCAAGGGTGACTAAGTACTCTTGGGCTTTGGTGTCAGGGTCAGAGGACCTCAGGGAGCAAAAAGCATGTAGGGCGGACCCCTGGAGGCTTTCCCCCAGGCGGGCCCTTTTTTCGGCCACTGAGCATTGCCAGTCTTGTACCACAAGGGTAGCAGAGTCTATCCAGGTCTCCAGGTCAACTTCCCCATTAGGAGTAGGGAGGATGCCAGGGAACACCTTGAGCTTGCGGTGAGGATCGTGACTACCTGCTGGCACAGAGGCAGGTACAGACCTTGGTGAAAGAACAGGTATTGGGGCTGGTGTGGACAGCGGGGAAGGGACACTCCCAGGTGGCAGGAATGATTTTTTTAAAATCCTCCATGGTGTTACCATCCTCCAGTAACAACTTGGCAAACTTCTCCTCAAAAGACTCAGATAACGGTGGGGACCCATCCTCTAAGGGGTCCTTACTATCTTTAGTTATCACCCTCAAGGCGGCTGGGAATCCCTCTGGGATGATAGTCTGGGGCACCTTTAAACTGACCAGGGGGTCACTACACTCCACCAAGGCCATGAGAGTTTGGGCTGTTTAATCAGTCTGTCGACCCACCACTACAGCTTTTTTCAAACATTCAGCTTTGAAAAGAGCCCCTTCAACAGTGTCCTTACTAGTGCCCATAGTTATATCCACTATTAGCAAGGCATTGTGAGGGTCAATCTCCTGCCCCATACACCACCCCACCAACTGATGTACAGCCATTTCTACTGGGGTAGCCATTAATCTTTAACAATAATTCTTGATTTTGGTCACTAAGGGGCGCTAATCCCAGTGGTAGCCTCCAAGATGTAACCCCTAGGTGGCGCCCTCCCAAGGTCTACTACCCCTGCCTGTATGACCAAGTGCAGGTTAAGCGGCCTGGGTACTGAAAACGGTTGCCTCCACCCAGAGATCAGGGTTATTGGTAGTGTAGCTGACCTGGGTACAGCCCTCTGGGACACTGTAACCCCTCTTTTCCCCTCTAGTGGCCTAAGCAATACACAGTTACAATAACTCTCACACAGCAGACAAATCCCCACTCTGGTTGCACTTACTACCAGGGATGGTTCCACCAGTTTAACCCTGGAGACCCCCCTGTAAAATAAGGTTAGACACAGCAGATAACAACAGTACAGTGCTTTTGGTACAGAATGTAACCACAGGCAAATTATGTGCAAAAAGATTTAGATCTGATTTATTCGAGGGGGATGAACAAGGAAGGGGCATAATCTGGCTGACTGGTTTTGTAACTGATACAATCAGGTGGCATGGCATGCACTTTAGAGTCCCAACACCGTCCACCTCTGGGTACCCAGGTGTAAGGGGGTGGGCTAGCCTGATACGTTGCCTGGGGTAGGCCAGCTTTGCAGCTGGTCAGAGCCCTGTGATGGAAAGAAGAAGCATGCACAACCACACACAATTTGTAATCCGGAGCCAGGAGGCTCAGTTCGTGACAGGAAAACAAGAATTGAATCAGGTGACACACATTGATTTAGCTGATGTTGCAGGGAGCTACCCTGGTGTTTACTCATGCTACCCAGTACAAGATACAGGATGGACAAAATAGAGGCTGCAGGTTGACAAGCTGGTGTGCCAGGAGAAGCAGGGCCCACACGAATCACAGAGGTGTCATTCCTGTTCAAGGTGTTGAGAAGGGGGCTGATCCCCGGGCAGGTCTCTCGTCGATGGTTTTCTCTGCATCATGAGTAGCTGACTGGGCCAAGTTGGCAGGACCCAGGCCAGGTGAACAATTCAGATTCAGTCCTGTAAATGCTGGATGCGGCTTCCAACAAGCATGACGCACTTGGGTAGTGGGGAACCAAATCGTGACCCACTGACAGCATTCAGCACGTTTATAGTAAAGCAAAACACCATACCACAGTTCAGATGACAGTCCAGATGCAATTTCATATTTCCTGAGCAAAACTGTGAGCTCTGTGGTGATTCAGACGTCCTGACAGGCCGATCGCATACAGCAAATCTTCGGTCTTCTTCAGGTGATGGTACAGTCACAATTCGGTACTTCTGGTCACAAATGGTTCGGATACAGTCCAGTTATTAAGCACTTTTAAGGATCCCTCTCAAGGGATGGGTATGCAGACAGGCCAAACTCAGCCTTTCCACCAGTTTCCCGTGCAACTAGACAGGAGCAGCAGCTCGAATGTCTTGAGCTGTTCACTCTCTCCACTCCAAACTCAGAATGACTCTGCTGCAGGCAGCACCGGGACTTCCTTCTGATCCAAAAAGGGTTCGGTTGGTTGATTCATCTGTCTTTCAAAGCAAGAGCTCCCCCTCCAGGTCCATTTAGGCACCAAAGTGAAAAAACTACAATTCCTACAGAAATTCACTCCCACAAGACCCCTGGGGACAGACTCCATTTTAAGGTCCCCAAAAGGTACTGATTGGTGCAATACAGAAATGTCCATGCTGCAAAGAAAGGCAGGTTAGACAAACTATAATACCATTGTTATTAGAGCAGCTAATCAGCAAATAATTACCAGTTCTAACAGAGCTCTCTCTGCACCATTAGTGATGGCAGAACATAGCAATATTACTGCAGCTCAGGTGGGATTCGAGCCTGGAAACACTCGGCCCCTACCCAGATTAATTATATACTACAAAAATAATGTCTCTTAAAGAGACAAGGAAATGATAGAAAGTATACTTAGAATGGCAGATAAAGGGGAGATATTGCTGATAGGTGATCTGAATATGCCAGATGTTAACTGGAGTGTAGTTGCAGCAGCCACTTCTAAGAGTGGCGTTATTCTAGATGCCCTACAGGGGGCATGCCTTAGACAACTAGTATTGGAACCCACTCAAGAGGGAGCAATCTTAGACCTGGTTCTCTCAAATGGAGATGGAGAGAGGATCACAGATGTAGAAGTGGGTAGCCATCTGGGAACTAGAGACCATCGAACAGTATGGTTCACAATAAACACAGCAATGGAGTCAAGCCATACAAAGGCAAAAGTACTGGACTTTAGGAGGGCTGACTTTACCAAAATGGGTGAGTGCCTAAAGATGCACTAGCAAATGGGCAGGAAGGAGGGGTGGAAGAACAATGGGGAACAATAAAAACTGCCATCACAGAGGTAACAAGCGTTTGTGTGAAGCAAATAAACAAAACAAAACAATGTAAGAAACCACTATGGTTCTCAAAGGAGGTGGCAGTGAAGGTTCAAGAGAAAAAAAAAGCATTCAGAAAGTACAAGGAATCACAGAAGGAGCAGGACAGAGAATTGTATCAGTTAAAGCAAAAGGAAGCTGAGAAGGCAGTCAGAACAGCAAAGGCCTGAACCGAGGAAAAGATAGACAACTCAGTAAGGAAGGGGGATAAAACTTTTTTAGGTACATCAGGGAGTGAAGGAAGACTAAGGGAGGGATAGTGAGGCTTAATAAAGGGAAGGGGGTGGGCAGAGGGTGACGGTGAAAAGGCAGAGATATTAAACAAATATTTTTGCTCAGTATTTACAAATGAAGAGGGGGAGGTACCTAAAACAAACAATAGAAACACTCTGGATACAGAAGTTGATACCAGCCCATTTACAGAAGAAAGGGTTCTGAAAGAACTCTTAAAACTGAAGGTGGACAAAGCAATGGGGCCTGATGGGATTCATCCCAGAATTCTAAAAGAACTAAGGGTAGAACTAGTGACACCACTGACTACACTCTTTAACAAATTATGGGAGAATGGGGTGGTACCTGAGGACTGGAGGAGGGCAGATGTGATTCCCCTTCACAAAAGTGGGAGCAGGGCAGAAGCAGGAAACTACAGACCTGTTAGTTTTGCCTCAGTGATGGGGAAAATGATGGAATCACTTCTGAAGGAAAGAATTATCGAGTACCTAGAGGCCAGAGGAGCACAGGACCCAAGGCAGTATGGATTCACAGCGGGAAGGTCATGCCAGATGAATCTAATAGATTTCTTTGACTGGGTGACCAAAGTAGTAGATCAGGGAGGGGCTATGGACATGGTCTACCTAGACTTTAACAAGGCATTTGACTCAGTCCCACACAAAAGATTGATATACAAGTTAGCCAGCCTGGAAGTGGGTCCCAAGATGATAGCCTGGGTAAAGAATTGGCTGGAGAATAGGACACAGAGGGTAATAGTAAATGGAGTCCACTCTGAAGAAAGGGGGGTTACTAGTGGGGTACAGCAGGGTTCAGTATTAGGACCGGTTCTCTTCAATGTCTTTATAAGCGACATTGCAGAGGGACTGGAAGGAAAAGTATGTCTCTTTGCAGATGACACAAAGATCTGCAACAGAGTTGATGCACAAGGTGGGGTGGAAAGGATGAGAAGGGACTTGGCAAGGTTAGAGGAATGGTCAAATGTATGGCAGCTTAGATTCAATGCTAAGAAGTGCAAGGTAATGCACCTGGGAAACAAAAACCCAGGGGAAGAGTACACAATGGGGGTGAGATACTAAGAACAAAAATGGAAAGGGACCTAGGGGCAGTCATATCAGATGACTTAAAGGTGGGCAAGCAATGTGAGAGTGCAGTAAGGAGGGCTGGGGGGATACTGGGATGCATAGGGAGAGGCATCACCAGTAGAAAACAGGAAGTTTTTATCCCTCTTTACAGACAGCTGGTGAGACCCCATCTGGAGTACTGTGTGCGGTTCTGGAGACCCAGTCTCCGCAAGGACATAGACAAGATGGAAGCTGTCCAGAGGAGGGCAACTAAAATGGTGCAGGGTCTGCACCGGAAGACATATGAAGAGAGACTAAAGGAGCTTAATATGTATAGCCTCGAGGAAAGGAGGAGGGAGACATGAGAGAAACTTTCAAGTACCTCAAGGGAATCAATAAAGTCAGAGGGTAGCATCTTTCAAAAAAAGAGGTGTGCAGAACAAAGGCGGCACAATTTGAAGATGGGCGGCTCAGAGGTAATGTAAGAGTATTTTTCACAGAGAGGTTGTGGATGCATGGAGCGGCCTTCCAGAGGAGGTTGTGGAGTCAAAAACAGTGGTTGATTTCAAGCATGCATGGGACAGTCATAAGGCAATTCTAGGGGGTGGGGGTAGAAAGAAGTAGGCTGCTGGTTAACTAGGATCTGCAGCTTATCCATTAGGTAGGGAAATGGGCAGACTGGGTGGGCCAAGCAGTCCTTATCTGCCATCAAATTCTATGTTTCTATGTTAGGCACAGAGGCTGACAGGGCATTTGCATGCAAGCACTTTTACACCTGTAAAGACACAGAACAACTGGCTGGCACTGGGCATTCAAGCACACCCAAGGAAGACTTTTGGGAACCCCCAATTATAGGGGGGTTACATAACATACATTTGTATCTTACTTCTTAAGTAGATGCTGTCTAAAAAGATTCCATGTAAGGGTTTTTAGAGATATTTCTGATACAGGCTCCTCCGCTTGGGCTGTCCAGTGAATAAAAGATGAGAAGACAGGGCCGTCCGGCTCTTAGAAAGACACTGGGCAGCTTTCGGGATAGAATTCTGTAACGGAAGATAGAATGAACTCTGACCCCTGGTAAGTAAGTGGAACACATTCCATAATGCAGTCGAAAAAAAAAAAAAAACAGGAGCACTAACAAAAAAAATTCCTTATAATAGTTCAAACATAAATGCAAATGCATATTACAGTTGCAGGAATTCCTATACTTTCATAGTACCAACATTTTTGTGAGTGTTTACAATTTGAATATTTTATTATACCCCAGTGGTTTATCTTATGTAGTAGCTTAACTTCTTGTTAGCTGCCAAAAGACAAGAAAGGTAATTTTTATTATCGGACAGTTTTTCTGTCCAAAACAGTGTTGTGTTGGGTGTGGTGAGCAAGGTACAGGGTGGCCAAACAGCACGGTATTAATATATTGAATAACACCATCTCTGTGCTCTCGCATACAAAAAAGGAAAACTGATGTTTAGCACTAGTACACTGTTCCTTGACATTTTTAGGAATGATAACATGTCTTTTAAACACCCCAGGTTCAGCCATTTTCAGTGGTCTTTTACTATGTAATGTTACCCGTAGAGATTGGCTGACCGGGAAGACACAGACTAGTAAAGCGCAAGAATGAGCGCTGATTTCTGTCTGCTCTGGCCCCTCCAATATTATGGGTTCAAATTATTTGCTGTCGGGATAGAAACAGGTTAAGGTAAGATCTAAGTAAACAATAATACCCGGCAGGATGGGTGGTATTGGGAAATACTGGACTGCCCAGGGGTGTAATGAGGCCTGACGCCACAGGCAGAGGGTCTAATATTTTATTTATTTATTTTATTTTGCAATCAGTTTACAACCTTTGAGCCAGAGGCTCATTTCCAAAGGTACCTCGTCAGGTGTGGTGCAAAGAGAACATAATACATAAAGATGCAGGCATACATGGATCCAGGGTCTAGATTACACAGTTTACATTACAGGGTGCAGATTCAGGTATTGTAGACAAAAAGTAAGGTTACAGAGTTTGCAGCATAGAGAATGATACTTGCAAGAAAACATGAAGTAACAAGTTCCGTGGTACAGGTTACAGAGTTAGCAGAGCATGCGACCAGGCCAACACAGCAGATAGTTTGATTTGACTACAGTAGTGCATTCTAGTGGGACAATTTGCAAGCAGTGTATTAGATTCTAACACATGGTACATTCTTGAAAACAGAAGAGGTAGGCAGTCGGATAAGGTAGTAATGTCGAGGAGGTAGGATTAAGGCGGCACGGCCAGGGTGCAGCCCAGTGGGCCTTGTCACGGCAAAGGGTGTAGTACTCCCGTTATGCACAGGTGCAGCAGCGCGTGTCGATTACCTCGCTTTTGAGCGCAGTTTTGAACTTGGAGATAGTGGGGATTTCCGAGATGGTGAGAGGGAGCGTGTTGTACCAAGAAGGGGCTCTATGGTGGAATGACCTCTGTCCTTGCGAGGTCCTAGATCGAGGAACCAGGAAGGTGGCCTTGCAGGAGGTCCGAGTACTGACTAGGGGTTGGGCTAGGAGGAGGGAGGCTGTCAGCCCGGGTGGTGACAGTCCTAGCAGGGTTTTTTCAGCTATAAGGCAGGTTTGATACTGCAGCCGTTAGGTCGAGGTTTAGTACTGCTGCATGTCATAAAGCTGACACGTATTGTGAGCCTAGGGGCCCCCGTGATAAGCCTGCATGCCTTATTTAGGACAAGGCGGATTTTGTTTAGGGCAGTTGTGTTGGCAGCACCATAGACAGGTAGCCCATAGTCAACTAGGGATAATATGGAGGATGTAACTGCAAGCCAGAGGGCATCGGGAGGGAGACAGTTTTTGTAGCGGTATAAGATACCGAGCAGTATATTGGTAGCAGAGACAAGTGCATCAATGTGGGTGTGATAGGTGAGGGCTGAGTCAAAGGAGATCCCTAGGTACTGATAGGAGTGGACTTGCTCCAGTTGCTGTTTGGAGTAGGAGAGGATATGAAGAGGGGATTTGAATGCTTTGTTTTGGGGTGGGCAAGAGCATGGTTTAGTTTTTCAAGATTCTGACCAGTCTATGCTCTTTAAACCAGGTTTCAAGCGTCATTATAGGAGCGTTGCAGGGAATCCTGGAGGGAGGAGGGGTTATGGTCGATGGCGAAGATGACGGCGTCATCTGCATATAGCAGAATTTTCCCCGTGCAGGCACTGGGCAGGGTATTAAGGTATAGCGAGAAGAGTAGGGGTCCCAGGATGGAGCCCTGTGGAACCCCAGAGAGGACAGGACATGGATTGGAAAGTGTTCCACCAATATTGACACGTTGGGAGCATGTGGATAGGTAGCTGGAGCACCATGCAAGTGGCCCAGTGGCGAAGCCTGAGTGACAGAGGGCTTCCAGAAGGAGGGGGTGTGAGACCATGTCGAAGGCCTTTGATAGGTCGAGGAACACGGCCCCGGCTATGGAGCCTGTGTCCATGGAGGAGTGTAGGAATGATGAGAATTCAACAAGAGCTGTGCTAGTACTGTGTCCTGCACAGAATCCGTGCTGTTCAGGGCAGAAGATGTTGTGTTTGGTCAGGTATTCAGTGATTTTGCATGGCAACCAGTTTTTCAAGGGCTTTGGAAAGGGGTGGGAGTATGGAGATAGGTCGGTAGTTCCCAGCTAAGGACCTGTCACCCCCTTTATGGATAGGAGTAACAGTGGCGGTTTTCCAAGTAGTGGGGAATTGTCCCAGGCAGAGGGATTTGTTAAGAAGGCTGGTGGTGGGGTAGGACCTGATCCAGTACCAGCCTGAGAATTCTGTGGTCAGGGAGTTGTCACGGGACTGTTGCCTTTTAGTGCCTGCAGGTCAGGTGCGGTCTGACTTCCTGGGCAGTAACCCTACACAGGTAGAAGCTAGGTGTTGGAGGGCAGGGGCGGGTTTGGAGGGTGGTTGGTCAAAGAAGTTGCTGGGGAGGATAGGGCTAAGGTCAGTAAAGGAGGTGTTTAGGAGGTTTGCAATGTCTGCAGGGTCCGTTATGGTGGTGTTATCAGTAATAATCTGGGATGGGGGAAGGGAGTGAGTGTTCCCACTCAATTGTTTGACGTTGTCCCAGAAAGTACGGGAGCACCCCCAGGAGGCGGTGAGGGTGGCCTGATAGTGGTCGGCCTTGGCTTTCCTGATTGCCCATGTGCACTTATTCCGCGCAGCATTGTAGGCCTGTCTGTCTGCTTGTCGCCCAGTTTCTTTGGCAAGGTGCCATAAATTATCCCTATGCCTGAGCAGCTGTAAAAGGGCAGGAGAAATCCAGGGCAGGTTATGTTTTTTGGTTCGGACGGCTGAGAGGGGAGCAAAGAGGTCACAGGCTTTACTAAAGGTGTGGGTAAAGAAGGCAAGGGCAGTGTCTATATCAGGAGCGTGGTAAATGGGGGACCAGTCTTGTTGGGCAAGATATTGTTTAAGGTTTTTCAAACCACACGGTCTGAAACGCCGGCGGGGTGAGCACTGGGCAGTGGGTCGGGGTGAGGTGGCCATCCAGCGGAACAGCACAGGGGAATGGTCACTGAGTGAATCAGGGAGGACTTGGATGTCCAGAATTTTTTGGGGGCGGTTTGTGATGATGACATCTAGGAGGGTGCTGGTACCTCTCATAGGGTTCACTCGAGTGGGTTGGGAGACTAGTTGTGTTAGATCAAGGGCTGAGAAGGAGTCCCGGGTGGGGGTGGAGGAGGGGCTCAGCCAGTTCACGTTAAGGTCCCCCACAATACCTTGTTCAGCACTGTGAGGGAGGGTGGCAAGATAGTCAGTTAATGATAATAGTGCTGGGTTTTGATTCCTGGGTGGTATATAGGCAGCGGTGAGATAAAGGGGTGCCCTGGTGGGGTCCGGGGTAAGCTTAATGGTAAGGGCCTGTGCCCCACTTACAAGGTCCGGAGCAGGGAGGGCGAGCCTAGTGAGAGAGTCCCTGATGTAGATAGCACAGCCACCCCCTCGTTTGGTTACTCGATCCTCACGGTAGAGGGTGTAGCCGGGGAGGGCGATAAAGGTGTCAGGGGTGGATTTAGATAGCCACGTTTCTACCAGCGCAATTATGTCAGGTTTGTGCAGCGTGACCCAGCATTGGAGGGAGTCAAATTTTTTCAAGATGCTGCATATATTCATGGAGGCAATATTCAGACCGGGGACTCCACCTGGTGGGCAGGTCAGGGTGGGGCCAGGGTTAGGGTGGATATTGCCTGTTAAGAGTAGTAAGAGGACAACAGCTCTGGCCAGGGCATGGTGATATGCGTTTGCCTGCGGATAAGAAGAGATGGGGTGGGACCATCAGGGAGCAGGGGATGGGTAGGGATTGTAAGGTAGGGAGGGCGAGAATGATGTGCCACCAGGGATGGGCTGGGAGGGAGGTGGGGGAGTGGCCAGGAGATGGATGCTGTAGGCCAGTGTACATGGACATAGTAGGGTGAGTGAGAACTATGTCGGCAGGAATTAATGATGCAATTTCCTGGGGCACAGGGGGGATGTCAGGCTGGAGGGACGAAGGTACTAGAAGGAGGATGAGGGGAAGGGAGATTAGGATGAGGTGAACTAACATGGTTTGCTGGCAGTAGTGGGGTAGGAGGTAGAAGTATCTGGGTTGTCTTCTAGCAAGTGTGGCTGCCACTTTGGATTAGTGGTAGTGACATGGACTCTGGTGGACAGGGTACAGAGTTCAACTCTCTGTCAGGGCAGCAAGAAAAATGCCTGGGTGAGGGCAGTGACCCACGTTCAGGGGGTCCAAAGCAGACCAGGATTGGGCCTCAGCAGGGGTGAGATATAGCGACTCCTAGTGGTCACTGGGTGTTGGTACAGGGGAGAAGTGGTGGGTCAGGATGTAAATTTGGTACAGCAAAAAGAGGAACTGGTGAGGGTGTGAGCAGAGGTAGGTGTGTGGAGGGAGCAGAGTGGGAAAAGGTGATAGGAGGGATTCCAGGAAGTAGGTAGGCAGAGTACAAGATGAAAACATGCATTTGCCACTGGAAAGCAACAGTAAAATTAAATCTGAATTTATTTAGCTACTTAGAAATATAATTGCCAATCTGTTCATTACAGATCTGTTGCTGCGAGTGTTGGAGTGCCCAAGGAAGGAAGAATTAGAAAATAGATGTTTGTTAACATGAAATAATTCCTTTGTATTTATTTACTGTTTGTTTACTAATTTAAAGGAAAACAAGGCATTTTATAAACACCCCACCCCAAAAAGGAAAAACACCAACAATGCCTTTAAGCCAAGAAAATAATGTTTTCCTATCCTCTACTTACTGTAAAATTTAATTGTGTCTTCTCTGTCACAGTTTGAACACATCCAGCACTGCACAGTGCCATTTCGCTAGCACAGTGTGACTCCGTGCCAGTAACTTGTATCAGTTTGATATTGCCTAAATGGTTCAGAGATTACCAAAAGGGAAAGGATTTGAGTGTGGCCAACACTGTGGGGTAGAAGCCAACAAGTCAAACTGAATCATAGCATACATTGAGAGTGGTGGTGCTCAGAGAGTACTTTTGATCTGAACACCCTCCATCAGATAGTGCTGGTACCCACCTCAGACTCCGCCAGTAATCCGACCAGTCAGATTTCAGATCCAGAGTTGAACTGTTGTGTATCCAATGGTGAGATATCTGGCTCTGAAGGTTGGACCATCGGATTCTAATTGACCCCAGAGGCATGCTCAGACACTTACCTTGGATTCAAAAAGGATCTTTCATCAGATGCCTATACCATCCAAGGCCATCCAAAATCTGGAGTACGACGTTCAGTTCTGGTCCCCTTATCTGAGAAGACATATTAACATACTAGAAGAAGGCTCAAGGAGAGTGACCAAGGTTGTTGAGAACATGAGCTCTGAGGACCAATTGGTAGAACTAAGGGTCTTATCATTTGAAAAGAAGAATCTCAGGGAAGACATGATCACAGTATTCAAATAATTGAAAGGTATAACATCAGCAAATCAAACTGCGAGGGGAATCTCCTCTAGGCACAGAGAGGTGGTCCTTCCCCTGTACAGATCACTGGTCAGGCCTCACCTGGAATACTGCATGCAGTACTGGCATCCATTCCTCTAGAAGGCAACAGATGCTGGAGGGGGTGCAGCGTAGGGCAGTGAAGATGTTCCAGGGACTGGAGGAAAAATCCTATGAGGAGAGGCTGGGTGAGCTGAACATGTACTCCTTGGAGGAGAGGAGAGATGGGGGCATATGATCGAAACCTTTTCTGCATGTTTGTGCATCCCACGGAGTGCTGGAACGCCCCTGCACCACCCCCTGTCCTCTCCCCACATGTAGGGCCACATGCTGCCAGTGATCCAGCATGGGGGGGTGGCTGTCTGGTAGTGCATTCTGTGCAGGGGGCACAGTGGATCCAGGTGGGTGCAGAGTGGGCTATACACCAGGGTTACGCGGCACATACCCACTCTGCACTTTTGTGCATAGGTCCCAGTGTCCCTAGATTAAAAAACACATGCTATGATTGCTCACATTTTGTAGAGACTACAGATATAGCTGGTAGTTTTATTTTGATTCCTTTTTTTTCTTTTTAAAAGTAAAAAGCAGACTACCATACTGATGTTACCACTTACCATGTAAAAATGTGTGTGTTTACATTCTCTGTTCCACTGCATCTTTCCTGGAAATAGGATCACCCCTAACATACTCTAGCCACTCACAATGCTGTAAGAGAAGAGATTACTGCATCATGAGTTGCTGCACTGTTGATAGGTGTTCCTAGTGTTCAGAAGTACGCAATAAGAATAGATCACGTATTTGAAGCAAAACAAGGATGGGTATACTTGCACCTTTCCCATGCAGTTCACTTCTACTAAGAAAGGTAGCAGATCAAACAATCAACAACTTCAATGAGTTTTAGAGAAGATAATCATAAAATCTGGCTTTTCAGCAAGAAAGAATATGATGCAAAAAGGGTTGATCGTGTCCCTAAACAAAGTTTTTAACTACTACTACTGTGTCCTTGAGACAAGCAACAGCTCACTGGCTCTTCAAATCAAGCTGTAAAGTTACCTTTATGAGGAGTGTAAATGCGACTGCTTCTTTATATATTAGAAGTAGGGTTCTCTGCAAGGTGTCTCCTATGGTATAAGACACTCCAACTAGCATGAGGTTTGGGTGTGAGGACCATGAAAAAAAGCTGAGCAATTTTGGCTGCCAAAACCTCACAAGAGGAGTATCTTATGCCATAAGCAACACCGCACAGCATCCCTATTAACTCATTATAAATCACACAAGTGAGCTAGCATGATTTAGGTATTTTTTTAATTTTCAAATTTAAATTAAGCCACCCTCCTCCTGGCTGTTAAGCAGAATGCTCCACTCCTAACATTTCTGCACAAGAGACCACTGTCCACAGGCTAAGATGTAGAGTGGATCTGTGTGCTGATTGGCTGAAATCATGTGCAGATGTGTCAGCCACAATGAAGCGCAGTAGCTTGCAGTAATGACATGTCATAAAATCTTGCATGACAAAAGGGCTTAATTGCCATTGACTTACAATGGCCCCTGCAGTAAATTGCAGTATTCTGTGATATTCTGCAGCATTTCTACATTTCATCCTAGCTTGACACATCTGTATGTGATACCACTGGTTATTCATGTTCAAATAGACATGTTTGTTACTAGATGGTAGAACAAAGGCTTCATCGCCAGTACCAGTCAAAAAGGAAAAAGCTTCTCTAAGCCCCAACACATTTTCATACTATCTATTTCTCCCAAGTCCATTATAAGTAAGATCTCTCCCTACAATTTTTTTTGGTATCACAGTATGTAAAAGTATCGGAATATCTATGAAACTAGACTCATTTTCTCAAATACTGGCACCGATGTGGTGAAACCCAGAGGAAATGTTTAACTTTCCATTCTGTGGGAAAAGGCATTTAAACATTAGAAAATATAATTGACAGTGCAATTTAACAAGCATTCTAATGTCATTTACAGACATCAAAACTAAATATTGTTTACACAGGTGGGAATTCTGCAACTGTCACCAAGTTAAGCATTGTCTTCTATCCTTTCACAAGCAACATGTATTTGCAAAAGATAAGAATGATTTGGATATTTCGGTAAAGATAGCACAAAGGGAAGGGTGGCTCAGGGAGAATATATAGGACACTTCTTGATTCAGAGGAAGATTTAACCGAGGCATCCAGGTTAAGATGGGAAAAGGAACAGAACAGTTCCAGTTAGTTCCCTGAGGTATGGGACAGTCTCTGGGAAAATGTAACTGAAACCAGTAGGGAGGTTCAGTGTAGGCTGAACTAATTTAGCATAATTCATTATAGATGCCACACCACAGAAGCACTAGTGAAAATGGGTTTTAGAGAGGAAGAGGCTTGTAAGAGATGCAAGGATCAGGAGGCCAATCTCATATATATTCTACAGTCTTGTCATAAACTTTCAGCCATTTGGAACAAAATAATTGACTTTTGAGAGAATATATTACATATCAGCCATGACCCCAAAACTCAAATTTTTGGAGACTGCTTTACTTTATTTAACTTTTCCAGACATTAGCAAATATGGCTAGTGGTGTCAGCTTTATGTCTCAAAAGACTTATTCTTGCTGCGTGGAAAAGTACAGTAGTATAATTCCATCTTTTGATGAGTTACTGTACAAGCTATGGTTAAACTAGTCTTTAATTATAGACGGAGTCATATTGCACTGAATAAACTTCACATGTTTGAAAAGACTTGGCTGCCTTTTCTAAATTTCTATGACTCTGTCAGAATGCTATTACAATGTTTCATCCTCCATACATAAATCATGGCACCGTATTTGCATGTATGCAAAATGAAGTTAGCTATTTTAAAGATTTTGATAAAATGTGGGTATTTAAGAAATGGATACTATAAGTGCTTATCTACTCCTCTGTTTCATATTCAGTTTATCTTTCTGTAATCCATTCACATGGTTGTATTTATCTTGTAAACAAATGAAAAGTTATGAAGTATAATGAACCCTATAGCCTTTGCTACAACCTTCAATAACCTGTGTGTGACCTTCTGTAACTTGCATGTTACTTTGACTATGTGATGTTTTGTATGTGATGTCTTACTGTACATTTGCTCAGGTTACAAATGTAAATGGTCTTAGTTTGCAGTTGCCTTACCCAATTATCAAAAACAAATAAATGAATTAAACACTGCACATTTATCTGTACTGTAAAAGTGCTTTAACAGGTACACCAGAAAAGCACTGCACACATAAAACCTTTACTTCAGTCTGAATTTCAGAGCACAGGCTTGCATTCCATTGAACCAGTTTCATTTCTCTTATCTACAGGGGCTTGGGACATGGAGCCTTTGGAGAGGTATATGAGGGTCAGGTGACTGGGGTAGCTGGTGAGCCCAGCCCCCTGCATGTGGCGGTAAAGGTAAGTACAGTAGATATCCTCATTATGTCTTTCCTGTGCAACAATTTATACAGCACTGCCAGGAACCAATTCCGTTAATCAAGCTACAGCCCTACAGCTATTGCATTAATTTCTATTGATAATACTAGCGGTTTAGTCTGATGGGGTACAGCATGGTACTAGGGACACTGGTTTATGTTTTAAAAAAAAAAGTCAAAATCTGTTTTTACCCTCCCCCATTATAATGAACTGAGTTTTCTGTGATAACGGCAATTTGAGTCAATTGTTCACACTAAATGCTGCCCATTTTACTGTGACTGGAGCTCATTCACAGATCATTGCTCTAACCTCTAGGCTATACTGGGGCTGGCAGTATAGTTTAAAGATTAGAACAACAAGCTGTGAATGAGCTTGGTACACCTAGTTGACCTGGGTTTGCTTGCATACTTTGTGACCATGAGCAAGTCACTTAACCTTCCATGTGCTCCGTGTCACCCCTCTAAACAGGCCTTGTGCCTAGTGGGCCTTACACAGTTGTCAAAGAATACAAATAAAAAAAATGGAAAACCACAGTAAATTAGTGAAATTAGTGTCCCTGTACTGAATGGTGAACCAGAAAGTCCCAGGTTTGAATCCCACCACAATCACAAACCTTTTGACATTGAGTAAGTCATTTAGATGTTCTGTAATTCAACCCAGCACATTAGCGCCACAGTAGTACTGCCGCTTGTGGCACTGATGACCCAGGTTTGGGAGTGAATTCAGAGCATTCGGGGGTCGGCCGGGGGGGAGATAGAGTGTCCATCAGACAGTTCTTCTCCTCCAGGTGGGGTGGGTGATGGCTCTCAGCAATAGTCTGGTTCTTGGCACCACTTTTCCTGAGACTCTCAGCAGTGCTGGGGATTGGTGGCTGTGGAAGATGTCAGCACACAGCATGAAGTAGTGTGCAATTGTGTGCCACTAACATTGCACATCCATACCACCAGGGCAACACAACAAGCAAGGCTGCAAAAACACCTTCACAGCTGTGCATGATGATGCTGGGTTCTCCATCCTCCCTCCAAATGATGCCCAGAGTGACCCCAGAGTGACCTGTCATGGCATTAATGCCTTGCTGAAGTCCAGGCAGAGTAAGCCATTGCATGCCCCTTGTCAACTTCCCTAGTCACCTTGTCAAATAATTCAACATGGTTGGTCTAAAAAGACCTATCTGACCTGAACCCATGCTGTTTACTATCCAGAATTGCATTTTTCTCCAGATATTCCACTAGGTCCTCTTTTACAAGTGTCTCCATGACTTTCCCTACCACAGAGGTAAGGCTGATGGGTCTGTAGTTTTCCTACTGCTCCTTGTCTCCTCCCTTGAGCAGTGGAACTATGTCTACCATTCCCCAGTCCTCAGGAACCACCTGTTTCTGCAAGGAGCTGTTGAATATCCTAGCCTGGGGTTCAGCTAACAACAATGCCAGTTTCCTTATTATCCTTGGATGCATCCCATCCGGCTCCGGGGCCATATTTACCTTGAGGGCTTCTAACTCTTTGGCTAGCATATTTCTGCAGCATCATTTCCTTTATACTGCCCTTCAGCAAGGGCCCACTGTTCTCCCTAGTGAATACCGAGCAGAAGTAGTCATTCTGCACTGCTGCTTTCTGCCCTCTTCCTTTAACTTGATTATTTCTACCTCCTATCTTTCTTTTTTCCCCCTTATATATCTAAAAAAACTGTTTTCCCTTCCCTCAGCCCCCTATGCAATATACAGTTCTGTGTCTTGCTTCACAGTCTTGACCTTCCTGTTGGCCTCTCTTGTTTTTTCCAGATACTTATCCCATCCTTTATCCCCCGGTTTTTCTTTGTACCTTATAAAGGCCTTTATTTTGGCCCTCACTGCCTCCCTAACCTATTCAGAGAACCAGACTGGTCTCTTATACTTGTTTCTCTTGACAACTGCTCTTATTCATTTTTATGTTGGCTCGCACATGCGCACCAGCCAACATCTTGCGGTAGTAGCAGATTTGAAAGTGCGGTCATTGTTGGGAGAATGCATGGCACACATCAGTAGGTGCGTCCCTCATTCCCCAATGAGGCAGCTGCAGGCGCTGACACCAGGTGTACGTCAAGTGGCCACTAGATCTAACAAAAGGTCTGCTGCAATCACGCAGCAGCAGCATAACACGCCCTTCTGACGTGCCTGTCCTGATGACAGCGCCTGCAGAGTGCCCTGACCCACTTCTTTTGCCAACAGGGGAGCCCACTGCCCGTCAGCATAATGACCCCCCTCCCATTTAAAATGTATGCCGAGGGGATGTCCAATCCCCTTCGGCATCATGCACCCCTCAACAGTCTTTCTTTGCCGATGGGGCCTAATTCCCATCGGCTTTAATCCCCTTCCTCATTTCTTTTGCTTTGTGAGACCCACTCCTGTCAGTATACCCCAATCCCCTCGGCTCTTGTTCCCCGGTATGTGCTGTCGGGGTGCCCATTCCCCACTGGCTACAGCACCCCCAAAAACACTTAGGTGGCACACTGGAAGTCCATCCCAGCATGCCAAATTCCCTGAAAAACAAACACTGTCCTGTGATGTTCCCTTTTTTTTTTTTTTTACCCTGTGAAAAAGAAAACAGTCCCTTGCAGTCTCCCTGCTCCCTCCCACAACCCGGGCCCACCCATTGCGCATTCTGCCTCACCACACCCCCTTCACCCCATACATACTTCCGGAGCCCAGCATGATGACCTTTGGTGGACCACGAACACGTCTGCACTCTTCAAAGCCGACCGCGAACTGAAGAAATGCCGGTAAGCTGTATAATGGCATAAATAGGGTTTTTTCAACTTTGGTGCATATCTCAGGCATTTTGGGGAATTTTGACACCAAATTTTCAACATGGGGTTATTGGCACCCCTCCTCATGAATTCAGTCACTGTCATGGCGTTATTCAGTCCCAAAAGGTGATTTTGCTGTCACTGCGAGGAATCACCTTTCAGGACTGATTAACAAAATACAGTGCCACTGTTCATGAGGGGGCTCTCAAAAGCCTATGTTGCAAACTAGTGGAAAAAATTTTAAAAATGGCTGGTTTGAATGCATTGCAGTTTCACGCCTTGTAACTTCGTGAATTTGTAATATTTTCACTCCAGATTTTCAAAACTGGCATTTTCCACACCTCCTCATGAACAGTACAGCTGTCATTTACATATCCTGGCTGAAATGTGTTTTCGCAAGTCCGGCACAGAATAGCATGGTCGCTGTGCAAAATCAGTTTTTGGGACAGTTTGAGGAAATGACGGTGACACTGTTCATGAGCAGAGGTCCTAAAATGCCTATGTTGAAAATCTGGTGATGAAAGTCCATAAAATTACTGTGTTACAAGTGTGTTGCGCAGTTTCCACGCACCCTTGTAACTTCACAAATTTGCATTATTTTCATGCCAGAGTTTCAACACTGGCAGTTTTTCACACCTCCTTATGAACAGTACAGCTGTCATTTTTCACATCCTGCCCAAAATGTGTTTTCGCAACTGTGGCACACAATGGCATGGTCACTGTGGGAAATCAACTTTTGGGACAAATTAACAAAATTACAATGCCATTGTTCATGAGGGGAGGTCCCAAAATGCCTATTTTGAAAATGTGGTTAAAAAAAATCCCCAAAATAATTGGGTTATGGACGTATGTTGCATACTTTGTATGCATACTAATGACTTCACCAATTTTTAACATTTTCACTCCAGTTTTTCAACATTGCATTTTTTTTACACCTCCTCATGAACAATAAAGTTGTCATTTTTCACACACTGCCCAAAATGTGTTTTTGTCCCTGTGTCGCCAAATGGCATAGCCGCTGTGCAAACCTACCTTTCAGCTAACAAACTGATAGTGCCGCTCTTCATGAGGTGGGGTAACAAAATGCCTATGTTGAAAATGTGGTGTGTAAATACTAATACACACCTATGGTGTTGGGGTTTCCAACTGTACCTCCCTACCCTGTAGAGACTGACAGGTGTCAGGGGTGTGACTTGGGATCTTTGGCTGTAATGCTCACACCATTCCACCCCCAACCCCACCCTGCAGCCAGTGACAGGCATCGAGGTCTGCCTTGGAGTGTTCGGCCCTAAAGTTCACCCCATTCTCCTATACTGCACCCACTTCAGTGTATTTCCTTATGGAATGGTGTAAGTATAAGGCCAAATGATCCCAAAGCACACCACAATACTTGTCAGTGTCTGCAGGGTAGGGTGAGGTAGAATGGCATAAGCATTACAGCTGACGACCCAAAGGCACACCCCAGCGCCTGTCAGTCTCTGCAGGGTGAGGGTGGCATTGGCTTCAGTTCAGTGCTTCACTGCTATTCCTATTATGCGTCTCTAACTCCTGCACTACCAATGCCAATGCAAGTGAGACAACATTCGATATTGACAAATGTTTGTTTTTCGTTGCCTTCAGAATGGCCCCTTTTATAACTCCCCATCTTTCTTCCACTCTCCTGATTCTGTCTGCCCTAGCTGATCTGCCAAGTACTAATTTTTGCCAGACTGAAAGGAAATTGTCTATTTCACATATGCTTTGCCTTCTATTTTTTCCCCATATTAGACATTGCCTGAAATGTGTTCTGAGCAGGATGAGCTGGATTTCCTCATGGAGGCCCTCATCATCAGGTGAGTGGATATAAGTGGACATTCACCATTCACAGTGCACGTACTAAACTGACAATGTGTTTGGCAGCAGCATACCTCTCAACTGTCCTCGGTTTTCAGGGACATCCCTGATTTTGCTTCAAACTCTTCCACTGTCCTCCATAAAATTTGCATTTGTGTGACTGAACGGGGGGATTGTAGGCACACAATAATGTCAAACATTAAAGTTACAGACTTGCTGTTCTTCAGAAAATACTTCTTACACTAATCCCCTTATTCTATCAGCTATCTGAGTGACTATTACCAGTCTTTAATGTATGCCCCTGATTTTGAATCTTTGCCCTTGATTTTTTAAAGCCTTGTCCCTCATTTGTGAGGCAAAAGGTTAAGAGGTATGAGCAGTAGCCAAATGTCAAATAAGAACAAAAACACAGGTTAAAATTCATTCACATAAATCTCTTTAGTGCATTCTTGTCAGTGTTGCAAGTTTTTTCAAAACCGTGTCTACTTGTTAGTATTTATAGTATGTATTACTGTTGTCTGTGTTGCTTCTGTATCCAGGACACCTCTGTAAGAGCGGGGTTTCGTCTTAGTGAGCTAATCCTGGAAAACAAAATGTTAAATAAACAATAACTAATCAACCTCAACTTCACTCCTACACATAAACAGTGTTGCACTGGTCAAAGAGACACTGGCACTTGAGGAAACAATGCTGTAATTAGGGAAACCCAAAATGGCTAAACAACCATTCCAGACACCAGCCACTGCACTGTAGATGTTGGCTTGTTGTGTGCCCCTTCAGTTGGTGCTGCAATATCCATACCTCACTGTTGCCCTGTTTTTGTCTAAAGGGTTTCTACAGCCATTCCTAAATGTGGAATGCCTTTCACTGAACAGTAGGGAACTAAGTATAAAGTAAGGTCTGATCTTAGAGTTACAGATTAGTTCTCCTTCAGAAAATCCAGAAAGCCACGTCATAGCTTCGTGAGTTAATATTGTCATTTTGTAAAATGTGTCAAGGATTTGGGTCATAGTCCCCTGAAGATCCAAGCCTTGATGTGGATTCTTGAGACAGGGTTTTACAGGTATGACACTATATGTGTTGGAGTGGAATGAAGGGAAGGATACAATATTTTTGAGGGAACAGGTTCTTTTGATAAGTTAAAGAGCCATGGAAACACTGACTAAAACATACTACTATTTTATTTGCATATTGGTGACCAGGAAAGGCACACTAAACCAAGGTTTATTTCCAAGTATGCCAGTCTGCTACAGCCAGTGTGGTTTCCAGTCTCTGTAATGCAAAGAGAACAGAGGGAGGAGCCTGTTCCAATAGTAGGGAATATTAGTTATTTAAATATTGGAAATGAGGGCCACTCACTAGATTTTCTTTCTTTTTATAATACTTTATTAACTGCCAGATATATACAAACTGCCAACATTTTGTGATATCTCACTTCATCAGGGCATCTTTACACTAAAAATAACAATACAAATATTTCAAAAATTATATTCGTTTGTCTCTTTTTTATGTTCAAACAATATTTAAATGTTGTGTTCCACAAATTGATACATGAGTATTATGAAAACTATATAACACTCCCATAAAAGAATCCTTTATCCTGTAATGTATTTATCACTTTAATAAATAATAATTCAAAGGTATCTGTACCTTTAATTATTTTCCTGCATAGAAGTACTTTTTGTATTCCATTCTTTTGCCATATAAATGTTCAGACCTTATGATATGCAAAGACATTTTTAACTAATCAACTTTTCTTTAGCATCCTTATTAATAATTTGTATTTATATTTTTTATTATTTATGTTTCTTAATTTCACTTATCATTATTCACCCTTTGAAGGCCACTTCTTGTTGCATCAATGTAATGCACTGTATTCCTTTTAAGCTTTAATTTATGTCTGCCAAATAAAAAAAATCAACTTTTCTTTTACCCTGTCTCGCTATCCATTTATCATACAATGTTCTATTTGTACTTACTAATGAAATAATATGCACAATTCTATTGTTAAAAAGTAGAAAAAAGGCCCTGTAGATTCCTACTCTGCTTTGTATTCTGTAATACTATTATTGAAAAGTAAAAAAAGTCCTGCAGATTCCTGTTCTGCTTTTTATTCTGTAATATTTAGCTACTAAATGTTTATATATAACTGGTTAAATAGAATTCTATTATTTGCTTCAATATTCACATTCATTTTATAAATATATTTCCTATGCTTTAATCCTGTAAAAAATATCATTTATAAATAAAGAAATGTAACTATAAGGGCTGCTTTTCAAGTTTACTCTCTATTTCAGTTCGCACATATATACTGAACACTTATTTGCGTTCTTTCAGTTTTTTATATTACAGAATAAAAAGCAGAATGAGAATCTACATGACTTTTTTTTTACTTTTCAATACTAGTGCTGTGCATATTATTTCATTAGTAAGTACTGTACACAGGGATATAAAAAGAGATGGCAGAAGAGGACCTCCAGGTCCATCTAGTCTGCCCATAAGCCTACCCCTTCCCCTAACTGTATTCAGTGTTATTATTCTTTTGTACCTATCCCAAGCCTTTTTGAATGTTTCAACTGTTTTTGCTTCCACCACCTCAGGTGACAGGTAGTTCCATGCATACACCACCCTCTCTGTAAATAACTTTCTTGCATTGCCCTTAAATTTGCCCCCTTCTAGCTTCATGCTGTGACCTCTGGTTCTTGTGTGAGTCCTGAATTGAAAAAGGTCCTGAACCTGCACCTTGTTTATTCTCTTCATATAGTTAAATGTTTCTATCATGTCTCCCCTATCTCTTCATTGTTCAAGGGAATACATGTTGAGTTCTTGCAGTCGCTTCTCGTAGTTTTTATTGTGGAGCCCTATGTCATTTTTATAGCTTGCCTCTGCACTGTTTCAAGTCTGTCTATATATTTTTGAGGTGTTGTCTCCAGAACCATACACTGTACTCCAGATGCGGTCTCACCAAAGATCTGAAAAGTGGCATGATAACCTTTCTTTTTCTGCTTGTAATTCCCATCCCTATGCAGCCCAGCATTCTGGTTGCTTTAATGCTGCTTTCTCACATTGTTTTCAGATCATTTGATATAATTACTCCCAGATCTTTTTCCTGCTTTGTTAATTCTAATTTGACTCCTCCTAGAAGGTATTCTGCATTTGGATAACTCATCACTACAGTATGTGCATGAATATTGTATCATAAATCAATAGTGATACAAATTAAATAAACTTTTTTTAATTATGTGGCAGACAAAAGAATTAAAGAATAAAAGGAATAAATTACATTGAAGCAACAAGCAGGGACCTCCAACAGGTAAATAGTGTTAGGTGAAATTAAGAGACATAAATAAATAATAGAAAGTGTAAATACAAATTATGAATAAGCATGTTAAAGCAAACTTGATTAATTAATTAAAAAAGCCTTTGAACATCATAGAGTATCAACATTTAAGTGACAAAGGAATGAAATACAAAAAATACTGTACTTATAGGAGAGAATAATAAAAGGTATGGATACCTTTGAATTATTGTATATTAAGGTGATAAATATATTATAAGGTAAATGGATTCTTTTATAGGGGTGTTTCATAGTTTTCACAATACTCATGTATGAATTAATTTGTGGAACACAACATTTGAAGACTGTTTAAACATAAAAAAGAGACAAATATAATGACAGTATGCTGATATTAACTTGTACGCACGCACGCGCAAGCAACATCTTGTGGTAGTAGTACATTTCAGAGGTGTGTCAGTGTTGTGGCAAATGCAGGGGATGCTTAAGTGGATGCGCCCCTCAGCCACCAATCAGTGAGCATGCTGGCAATGACAGAAAACTTTGAAGAGACCCAAAAAGTTGAAAGAAATCTGCCACTGCAATCAGGTGCAGTTTCATCATTGCATCGGCAGATGACAAGACTCCAGCCATGAGCATTGCAGTGCATGGTAATGCACATGGCCAGAGTTATGAGCAACATATTTGCTCAGTGTGCCTTTCCTGGTGAAACATTTCAATAAATAATGTAGGTGCAGAGTGGCTTTCCACAATGGCGTCTCCTACCGCATGTCACACAGTCCCTCAAATACAACATCAGGGGTGCTCAATCCCCGTGTCATTATGTATTCTCCCCCTCCCATTAAATGTGGCACACTGGGAGCCCACCCCTGGTGTTGAATGGGCCCCTTCCCCCAAACCACTCTACATGATTTGCTGACATCGGGGTGCCCAATCCCTGTTTCAGCATACCCCCACTATTGTGGCACACTGGGAGCAGACCCCAGTGTGCATACAAAAATTTTTTTACTGTCAATTTCTTTATCCACCTGGTCCCTGGCAATGTTACATCCTGTTGGAATCCCCCAGCCCCATCCCCCGCTCGCAGCCTACCCTTCCAGCTGCCCCAAGTCTTACCCCCTGTGGTGGGGTGGTGGGAATCCCTCAACCCACCTAACTCTGGATTTGGTGCTGGAAGGGTTACTTCCCATCACAGGGGCAGTGCCTGTGAGGACCATCCTATCATTCTGCCATGCCAGTACTGATTTTCCTCTGTAATTGGATCCCCTTAGATGAGGCATGCCATGATGCCCAAGGAGTGAGTGCACATGCTCCCATACACGCTCCTCCAAATGACTGCCCCATATATCCCCCTTCTGTAGCTCTCAGTGTGCCAGCCCCTAGCCTCTGCCAGGTACCAGTCATGCACCAAGCCACTGGTGTCCCCCCTCCCCAAAGAAGAACAGCAGTCCTACGGATGCTCGATCCCTCTCCTCCCCACCGACTCCCGGCGGCCTGTGCTCATTCCTGAACATGGGTCACTGGCATAGTGCAAGATAAGGTGACCATTGCCTCAGCCCTCAGTGCCACCAGGACTGGGTGTGCCCACATTAATAAAAATAAATGTTCCCTGTGAAAGAAGAAAACCGTCCTTCACTGTCTTTTTTTTGTACCTGTAAAAAAGGAAATGCTCCATTGATGTGTCGCCGTCCCCTTCCCGCACTCCAACCCTCCCTCTGCACACCCACCTCCCCACATCCTCCCTCACCCCATACTTACCTCTAAAGGTCAGGTGCTGTTATCTTCTGTGGACCAGGACACATCTGCACTCTGCAAAGCCAAACCGCAAAATTAAGAATCAAGGGTAAGCTGTATAATGGGAGTCAATGGTGGAGGGGTCAACTTAGATTGATATCTTAGCCATTTTTTTGAATTTTGGCCCCAGATTTTCAACATGGGGTTCTTGGGACCCCACCTCATGAACACTGGCACTGTCATTTTGTTTCTCGGTCCTGAAAGGTGATTTTGCAGTCACTGCACAGAATCACCTTTTGAGACTGATTAATGAAACAACAGTGCCACTGTTCATGAGGTGAGGTCTTAAAAAGCCCATGTTGCAAATTTGGTGAAAAAATTCCAAACAATGGCTGCGTTATGAGCATGTGTTGTGCAGTTTCTATGCACGTTCGTAACTTTGCCAGTTTTAAATATTTTCGCTCCAAATTTTCAACATTGCCATTTTTTCACACCTCCTTATGGATAGTATAGCTGTCATTTTTCACATCCTTCCCAAAATGTGTTTTCACACCTGTGGCACAGAATGGCACTGTGGGACATCAACCTTTGGGACAGAGTAACACAATCACAGTGTCACTGTTCATGACAGGAGGTTCCAAAATGCCCATGTTGAAAATTTGGTGGAAACATTCCAAAACATGATTGCATTACAGGCGTACGTTGTACAGTTTTTATGCACTCTCTTAATGTCACCAATTTTTCATATTTTCACTCCAGATTTTCAACATTGCCATTTTTTCACACATCCTCATGAACAGTACAGCTGTCATTTTTCACATCCTGCCCAAAATGTGTTTCTGCACCTGTGACACCGAATGGTGCAGTCACTGTGTGAAATCACCTTTCAGGCTTGAATAACGAAATGATGGTGACACTGCTCATGGGGGGGGGTCCCAAAAAGCCCATGTTGAAAATTTAGAGTGAAAATACCAACAAATGCCTGGGGCATTAGGGTTTCCAACTGTAACACCCAACCCTGTAGAGACTGAGAGGCTTTGGGGGTGTGACTTGGGTTTATTGGCCCTAATGCTTATGGCATTCCACCCCACCCCCCCACTCTGCAGCCATTGACGGGCATCAAGGTGTGCCTTGGGGTCTTCGGCCCTAACATTCACCCCATTCTCCTATTCTGCACCCATCTTAGCTTATTTCCTTAAGGAATGGGGTGAGTGTAAGGGCCGAAGACCCCAAGGCACACCGTGACACCTGTTACTGTCTGCAGGGTGGGGTGAGGTGGAATGGCATAAGCGTTATGGCCGACAACCCAAAAGCACACCCCAATGTCTCTGCAGAGGGAGTGGCATTAGTTCAATATTTCACTGCCATTTCTATTATGCATCTCTCTAAGTCCTGCACTACCAATGCCAATGCCAGCAAGCCAACATTCGGCATTGACAAATGCTTGTTTTAGAAAAGTTTTTTATTGTTTATTAGTGTAAAGATGCCCTCATGAAGTGAGATATCATGAAATGTTGGCAGTTTATATATATATGGTAGTTAATAAAATATTATGAAAAGGAATATGGTGAGTGAGTCTCATTTTCAACATTTAAATAGCTGTTCTTTCCAGGTGTGACTGGGGGGTAGGGGTTACAGTGGGAGGAGTACAATAACAACTAGAAACATTAAATGTAAACGTCATGCATATTGGTACAGGTCAGTTCAAACTACTGTAGATAAAATGGGAAAGCAATAATGCTATATAAAGTACAAATAGGAAGCACAATACTTAAGTAATAAGGCATGACAGGTTGTGATTTGTATTTGGATAAACGAGACCTCGGGTGGCTTGAAGCACAAGGCTACAGGGCAAGTGCTTCTACCACCCGAAAAGTACTGCTATCCTAGTGCAAAATACACACTGGAGAGTCTTACTGTAAGTATGAAATGGAATTTTTGCTGTTTGGTCAGTAGATGGCATGTGCTTGTCTCTCTCTTTCTCTTCCCCCAACACACACACACACACACACACACACATATATATATATATATATATATATATATATATACATAGTTTAGTAAGTGAACTGAGGTGTATTGATACAGGTGTGTCTGCTTAATGTAAACAGGACTGTGAAGTGACAAATCTTTTTCCAGTGCTGTTTGTTGGGATATCAACACTGGATTCTGAGCTCCTCAGCTAATCTGGTTCTGGATTTTTTGTACCCATATCATAATAAAAAATATATAATAACATTAATAAAAGGAACACAAATATTAGTAGAGTGGTAGCCCACACAAGCCAAATAAGACAAAAATGCATCAAGGAAGGGAAAGTATGATACCTACAGGGAAAATAAATGCTACTACCAGATGGGGTACCAACAGTGAGCTCTAGCAGACAAAGAAGTCCGATCAAGTCAGGGGAAAAAGGTGTTTGAACCCTGAGAGGAGCAGTATTAGGCAGATGCCATCACTATGTATCACAAGAGCTGACAAAAGCCGACAATGTTTGCTTGCATGGTTTTATTGTTACATAAGAATATTAAGACATAGACAATGATGGAAGAAAAAAGACCATTGGCCCATCCAATCTGCCATAAACTCTAGGAAACCTGGAACCTATTGTTCATACAGGTTTTAACCCACAATATTCACCCCCCATGCTCCCCCTTACTGCTACCACCTTGAGCAACCATTAAGCCCTTCACTCTGTCCCAGTCATGGTTGAAACCATTGATAGTTTTGACACCTACCACATCAGCTGGCAGATGGGTAATTCCATGAAATGGGGATACCAACATGCCAAATACGTTGTGCATTGAGTTAAAAAAAATTAGCTGCCACTGCAGTCATAATAAGTGAATTTAAAAGGTAGCCACAAGTACAGATACATTTCATAGTTTGAGTAACCCAGGGGCACCCTTTTTATTGTTATTCAATGTCCAGCTCCAAAATGTCACAGATTTTTCTTAGCAAAATGTGACATGCAAAACCATTCCACTGCTTCTATGCTGACTTTATTTTAGTTGCACTTCAGTAAAGTTAAGTTGAAAACTACCTCTGGTGTTGTCTTTTGTAAATGAAGACATTTTCACCCTAGCTTTTCAATGCATTTGAAATTTCTGGTTCACTCAAAGTTTAGTGTGGCACATGCAACTGTGGTGTCCAAGCAGATAGCATTTTTTTACATGCTCCCCAAAATTTCAGCAAAAGCGTCCAGCTTTTTTTGAGTGTTGATTTTCTTTTGGGATGGGTTCTTAAAAGAACTGCAGGACTTTGGTAAGGGAGGGGTGCAGGAAATGCTTTTTTTAACTTAAACAGTTGTGTGGTATCCACTGTTGCACGTGCAGTATTTGGTGTACACCCTTACATGCTCCACACTGAAGGTGCTTTTTTCTCAAGTCTGATATGGAGTTATCCCACAACATAGTCCCATTTTCATTCTTGGATCATAGTGTCTTGAAATGCTTAGTTGAGGTCTATTGTTGTATAGTGTGTCAAAAGAATAGAATAAAAGGGTGTGATTCCTCTATTCACTCCCTTTTCACCCTTTCAACATTAATTAACATTTAACAGTACTCTTCTGTTGTTTTTACTGTTGCTAAATCTTTCATGCAATATTTTTATTGCTTAGTAGTTCTTGTTAATGTGAGTGGCTGCAGGGAGTGCAATAAACACAGAAACAGAGAAACACAGAATTTGAAGGCAAATAAGGACCTTTTGGCCCATCTAGTCTGCCCATTTCCCTACCTAATGGATAAGCTGCAGATCCTAGTTAACCAACCGCCTGCTTCCTCCTACCCCACTAGAATTGCATTATGTCTATCCCATGCATTCTTGAATTCCCCCACTGTTTTTGATACCACAACCTCCTCAGTAAGGCTGTTCCATGCATCCACAGCCCTCTCCATTAAAAAAATACTTCCTCACATTACCTCTGAGCCGTCCCCCTCTATCTTCAAATTGTGCTCCCTTGTTCTTGCACAGCTCTTTTTCTGAAAGATGCTACCCTCTTGGACTTTGTTGATTCCCTTGAGGTACTTGAAAGTTTTTAGCATGTCCCCCTCTCCCTCCTTTCCTTGAGGGTATACATATTAAGCTCCTTTAGTCTCTCTTCATATTTCTTCTGGTGCAAACCCTGCAACATTTTGGTTGCCCTCCTCTAGACAGCCTCCACCCTATCTATGTCTTTGCGGAGATGGGGTCTCCAGAACTGCCCACAGTACTCCAGATGGGGTTTCACCAACTGTCTGTACAGAGGGATAACAACTTCCTGTTATCTACTGGTGATACCTCTCCCTATGTATCTCACTATCCCCCAGCCCTCCTTACTGCCTTCTCACATTGCTTGCCCACCTTTAGGTCATCTGATATAACTACCACCAGGTCCCTTTTCAGTTTTGTTGTTGTCAGTATCTCACCCCCATTGTGTACTCTTCCCTTGGATTTTTGTTTCCCAGGTGCATTACTTTGTATTTCTTTGCATTGAATCTAAGCTGCCATACATTTGACCATTCCTCCAACCTTGTCAAGTCCCTTCTCATCCTTTCCACCCCACCTTGTGTATCAACCCTGTTGCAAATCTTTGTGTCGTCTGCAAAATGACATACTTTTCCTTCCAGTCCCTCTGCAATGTCACTTATAAAGACATTAAAAAGGACCGGACCCAGTACTGAACCCTACGATACCCCACAAGTAACCCCCCTTTCTTCACTGTGGACTCCATTTACTATTACTCTTTGCATCCTGTTGTCCAGCCAGTGTTTCACCCAGGCTACCAACCTGGGACCCACTCCCAGGCTGACTAATTTGTTTATTAATCTTTTGTGCAGGACTGTGTCAAATGCCTTGCTAAAGTCTAGCTAGGCCATGTCCACAGCCCCTCCCTGGTCTACTACTTTGGTCACCCAGTCAAATAAATCGATTAGATTCATCCGACATGACCTTCCCACTGTGAATCCATGCTGCCTTGGGTCCTGTGCCCCACTGGCCTCTAGGTAATCAAAAATTCTTTCCTTCAGAAGTGATTCCAGCATTTACCCTACCACTGAGGTCAAACAGACAGGTCTGTAGTTTCCTGCCTCTGTCTTGCTCCCACTTTTGTGAAGGGGAATCATATCTGCCCTCCTCCAGTCCTCAGGTACCACACCATCCTCCCATGATTTGTTAAAAAGGGTAGTCAGTGGTGTTACTAGTTCTCCCCGTAGTTCTTTTAGAATTCTGGGGTGAATCCCTTCAGGCCCCATTGCTTTGTCCACCTTAAGTTTTAGGAGTTCTTTCAAAACACTTTCTTCCATGAAAGGACTGATATCGACCCCCCTATCCAGAGTGCTTCTCTGACTGGATTAGGTAACTCTCTCTCCTCTTCCTTTGTGAATACTGAGCATAAGTATTCATTCAGTATACCTGCTTATTCACTGTCCCTCTCTGCCTTCCCACCCTCCTCTTTATTCAGCCTCAGTATCCCTCCCTTTGTCCTTCATCGCTCCCTAATGTACATATAAAAGGTTTTATCCCCCTTCTTAACCAAGTTGGCTATCTTTTCCTTGGTTTGAGCCTTTGCTATTCTGACTGCCTTCCCTGTTTCCTTCTGCTTTAACTGGTACAGTTCTCGGTCCTGATCCTTCTGTGTTTCCTTATACTTCCTGAATGCTATCTTTTTCTCCCTAGCCTTCCCCTCCACCTCTTTTGAGAACCATAGCGGTTTTTTTCTTTTGTTTGATTTATTTGCTTCACACAAAGGCTTGTTGCCTCTGTGATAGCAGTTTTGATGTTTCCCCATTGTTGCTCCATCCCTTCTTCTTGCCTGTTTGCTAGTGCTTTTCTGAGGTACTCTCCCAGTTTGACAAAATCAGCCCTCCTAAAGTCCAGTACCTTCACTTTTCTATGGCTTGACTCTTCAACTAAGTTTTTCATGAACCACACTGTTTGGCGATCACTTGTTCCCAGATGGCTACCCACTTCTAGATCTGAAATCCTCTCTCCATCCCCATTCGAGAGTACCAGGTCTAAGTGTGGAGGGATTGTGGGATAACAGATAGACCAGACACCAAACTTCAAGTTCAACACACACAATCTCGGTGTGATGTTTATTCAGAATATAGGAAATAAGCTTCAGCAATAGCATATTCCTTCTTCAGTACATCAGTTTGTAGCAACAGACTATGTATGTCCTTTCTCTGCACTTAGCCAGCACCTACTGACACTGATCTCTGATCTAACCACTTTTCAGTGAAAACCCTTCATCCCTATGTGGGACCCATTTGCTTGGGTAGTGGGGGTTCAAAAAACAAAACATGCTAAAAATAAAGAACCTCAGTGCAGAAACACTTAACAGGGGTTACCCCAAAGGGCACTGGCAACAAATCAGGTTTCAAAGAAATACAGCATCATACATACTTCCATAACGCAAAGCATCATGGGATATATGCAAATCATCATGACATTTCAGACTTCTTCAGTTTACAGCAATTTACATGCATTTTAAATAGCACAACTAACTTAATTTCTATAATAGTCACCTAGTACTTTTTACCATTATCAAAAACACCTAGTACCATGGAATTTTCAACATTTACAGGTTTCATAAACATAAGGTATATATATCAAGGTATTTTATGACATAGTGCTATTACATACTAAATCCAGCAATATTAAACACAACCTGTTTTACATATGCTTGGAGGTCACAACAATAACCTCCCTGTATGAGGACCTGAGAGAGAAAAGGAAAATTAAAGAGGACACTATAGCATAGTCAAGAAAGGGGAGGGGGTGCCCATAGGTGGCCAACCTTATGGACTAGAAATAGTAACGGATAGAGTAGGCTTAGAAATAGAAGAACTGTTGCAACAGATTTAAGAAAAGGTCAGCTCCCTGTCACATATCCCCCACCTTAAGAAGGAAGCAGTTATTGCAGACTGCTTACCACCTTCCTGTTGCAGGAAGGGATGGAGCTTCCACCCATCCATCTTCAGAAGCTCTGTCTCAGGGTCCCTATTAATGATATACATTATATCATAAACATAGTGGATAGCATCATTCTTTACCCTGAGGCATTAACACATTTCTCAACAGAGACTAACGGTACCTTCCCATTTCCTTTTAGGGAAAGTTTGTCATATTTCTTAACCAAAAATCTGGATGGCTATAAAGTCCAGTACCATAGAAAGACTTTCTCTGGGGTGAGTAATTACCTGATCCAACCTCACCAGACATGTCAGTTTTAAGCAGGAGCCCAGTCCTAGGTTTAACCCCTCTACATAAACCCACTATGTCTCTTGATTCATTCATTTCACTTGCTACTGATACAGACACCTAAGGGTAGACACTCTTTTGGTGTTACCCCAACACAGGTTCCAATCCATTTTCTACCCACCTCCTCGAGCTTAACATATTGTAACATTTTGGCAATATTAGCATCTTTAGCCTGCAGTATACTCCAGTCAATACTGTTAACAGATGTAGCTGCATCAATACAAGAAAAAGTCCTTTCAGTCGCATAGGCTTCTTCTTGCTTGCTTGGAGTCTTCAACCCCAGCACAATATCACTAGGCACAGTCTTACCTGGGGTCTCACATTCAAGTTCCATACGTGCATCTCTGACCTCCAACAGGTAACATCCTGGGAACACAGGAGACAAAGGAATATCCTGCTCAGTCAGTGGGTCCTCCACAAACTGAGACCATGAAAAATCCTCCTCTGACTCTTTGTCCAAACTGTCCAGCAGGGACCTCTCTAGCACCTGGCATTGGTGTTCCACCTCTCTGTGTAGTCGGTCTGCCACCAGCGATTGCTCACTCATCCATTGGATCATCCTCATCAGGGTCTCCACCTCCTGGGTGTTGTCTCTCACACCTCCAGTCTGCTTCAACCTGCATCTCTTCATCATCTTCAGGCTTGGCCTTCCTCCATGCTCCCAGGTCCAGTCCAGGCAGCAGCTTCTCTCTGTCTGTCAGCTATGGTTCTGGTCAGAATGCCACAGACTTTCATCTCCAGCAACTTCTGGTGCATTGGTCCACCTGGGATATCTAGGCAATATCCACCAGAAAACATCACTCCTTTATCCAGTACAGATGCTTCCAGCAAGTTATCCCACTTGTGATACCAAGTATGTGGAGGGGTTGTGGCATAACAGATGGACCAGACACCAAACTTCAGGTTCAACACACAATCTCTATGTGATGTTTATTCAGAATATAGGAAATAAGCTTCAGCAATAGCCTGTTCCTTCTTCAGTACATCAGTTTGCAGCAACAGACTATGAATGTCCTTTCTCTGCACTTTGCCAACACCTACTGATACTGATCTCTGATCTAACCACTTTTCAGTGAAAACCCTTCATCACTATGTGGGCCCCATTTGCTTGGATAGTGGGGGCTCAAAAAGAAAAAAAAACAAAACAAGCTAAAAACAAAGAATCTCAGTGCAGAAACACTGTAAAATGGGTTACCCCAAAGGGCATTGGCAACGAATCAAGTTTCAAAGAAATACAACATCATACATACTTCCATAATGCAAAGCATCATGGGATATATGCAAATCATCATGACATTTCAGACTTGTTCAGTTTACAGCAAATTACATGCATTTTAAATAGCACAACTAACTTAATTTCTATAATAGTCACCTAGTACTTTTTACCATTATCAAAAACACCTAGTGCCATGGTATTTTCAACATTTACAGGTTTCATAAACATAAGGGCCCAGATATTCAAACTGCACTCAAAATGAGCGCAACAGCAGGAGCAAGCACAAACAAGTTGCGTAAATGCGCAACAGGTGCGATATTCAAACATGGAGCAGAACAAATTGCGCAAACAACCAACGTCTGAATATCGCACATACTGCGCCATAGCACAACCAGGAAGGAGAAGCTGAGCCGAAATGTTGCGCTATGGAGAAACCAGGGCAGCCCAGCTGAGCATTCCAGAGGTACCATAGCGCAAGCAGAGCCCCACCCCCAGAGCAATGGAACTGCACATCCAGGGAGGCAGGCTGGGGCCCACCACCAGCCATGCCACACATGGGCACAGGAACACACTGCAGAACCCACACCACACCTGCACACCCCAAGCACAGCATCACTGGGGTGTGCGGATGATCTACTGGCCCATGGGGACAAGCCAAAAAGCATGAGCGGCCATGACACCCCAGCACAACCACTGGAAAGCTGAGAGTGCCACACACAGGGGTTGACAACCACGGTGCACATCGCCCCCCGTATGCACAGCACACCCTGCACTGTGACCCCAAGACACCACCTATGTGCAGTGACTGGCACTACAGGGAAACCATGCATCCCCAGCACATGTCAACCCATTGCAGCACAGAAGCCTACAAGCCAGACACACCCTGTGCACCCAGCAGTGGGTGGCAGCAGATGGCAAGACCAACAGAAAGTCACTGCCATGCTGGAGATACCTCCCATGCACACACGCACACACACACACACACACACACATACCCAGGACCATACCACCCCAGATGGCATGTACGCCCCTGCAACTGAGCACCCATAGCCAGCTGCAAATCAGAGACCAACACATTATTCATATCAAAATAGAAATGTATATTGAGATACTCAACAGAACAATAAAAACTATTTACAAGGGGGGGACGGGTACAAGGTAGGAGTGTTCAAGGGGTAGGGATGACAAACTTGGAGAGGGAAAGCAGGGTGGTAGGGATGGGAGAAGTGGGAAGGGTAAGATCAGTTATGGGCCCGCCGGGCGCCTGTCTCCTGGCTGGTGTCGGCCCGTCCCATGCCGCTTCCTCCGAAGGCCATGTCTGTGAATGGAATGCAGGATGGCCTGGTTGTCTTCCAGCAGCTGTCTCAGACCCCGGACATCCCTCCCAATGTGCTGGAGAACCTCGAGGCCTAGGAAAATGGGAACACAGTCAATGGCTGTGACTGACCACAACCCTGAACACCACCCAACCTGCAAGCCATATAGCCCAATGTCCCACACCTGTGATGGCATGCACCCACCCACAGTGAACATGCACATGGCCATCACAAACAGGCAGCACCAGCTATGCACACCACTGCACACACACACTCTGCCCATGTCCATCACAACACAAACAAGGCTGTCCAGTGACGTGGCAATGTGGTGCAATGCCAGTTACACAGCTATGTGCCCAGTGCATGCCTGGACCACCAGTGATGCATACACAGACGTGCTGTGATAGTGAACAGTGATGCATGTCACCTGTGTTGTGCATACATACATAGATACATAGACAGTGTCATCAGATAAGGGCCTATGGCCAACCCAGTCTGTCCATTTGAGCCTGTAAGTTCACTTTGTTTTCCTAGAAGTCTGTTGCCCCTTACCCCTGACTTCCAGAATTCCTTTATGTCTGTCTCGTGCATTCTGAAAATCCCGTGATTGTTTCAGCCCCCACCACTTCCTCTGGCAGGGTGTTCCACTTGTCCACCACCCGTTCTGTGAAGAAATCCTTTTCCATGTGTCCTCTGAATCATCCTCCTCCAACTTTATCCCATGCCTCTAGTCCTGGAACATCTTTTCACTTCAAAATAGTGTTTCCTGCACCTGTTCCTCCTGTAAGATACTTGTATGTCTCTATCATATCCCTCTCTCCCTCCTCTCCTCCAGGAGTACATGTTCAATTCCTTCAACCTGTCTTCATAGGACTTGTGATGCAAGCCATGCACCATCTTTGTTGCCCTCCTCTGAACCTTCCCTGCCCACTCGTCCTTACGTAGGTATGGTCTCAGAAATGTACACTGTACTCCAGGTGGGGCCTCACTAGTGTCTTGTATAGTGGAATTATGACCTCCCCTTTCCTGCATGGTTGTATTGTGCAGGGCTAGTGGTCTTCCCCCCCCAGCATGCAATAGCATCCATGAAGTCATGATACTCATATTGCTGAAGCAGTTGTGTCTGCTGCTGTTGCTGCTGCTGCTGCTGCTGCCGGGGTGCGACTCCCGCTGCCACCGGGGCCCTGGCATGGCCGTCCTCAACCCGGCCCTGCATCCTCACATCCTGGCCTGTGGGAGACATATGTTGAGACAAACATCAGTGTGACTCAAAAGCAGAGTGCCCCCTGCCCCAGTGAGAGTGCCTGCCCACACAGCCATACCCATTCATCTCACAGCTGCACACACTGACACAGCCAACCGTGGCGAGCCATCACCTATACACAGCCACCAAAGCACACACACACCTACAGAGAATACAGGTGCATAGATGGTACCCATCTGGCCTAGGCACCACGCCCCACCTGGCACGTGCCGCAACCCCTCACCAACATGTCTGGCTCCCTCCGGCAGGTCACTGTGCAGTGCGGCACTGCTCAGCAGACCGGCACCATCCAGTGGACCCCACCAGGTCAGTGGCCACTTGCTGCCACACCTCCGTTCTTGCTATGGTGAGGGGCCTCACCAGAGTGCCTCATAGTGGGGCTCTACTAGGGCCACCAGGTTGGCCACCTCCAGTGGGCTTCAACACAGCCCTCCTCCCTAGCCATGTTAGCAAGTTTACAGCAGGCAATATGAGCGCCCGCTGCACCGTAACCCCATGTGGAGATGTTGCACAATAGACCACCATGAGCTCCAATCGGCGCTGTTCGAACAGTGCGTCACTTCACATAGCGCTGTCACAGACGGCGCAATAAAGAACGATACTACATGGCGAAGCGAACAGTGGCAGGGGCAAAGGGGCATACACAAGGTCGCGAGCAATGCAGCGCGAGGCTACGCACAGCGCCATCTAATGTATAGGCATCCTGCGCTGACCGACCAGCTGTGTACCAGTGCCACAGTGGACTATGCGCAGTAATGTGCCACATGCCATATAGTGCCCAGTGCTGTAGCGCTACTGGCACAATGGTGGCCATGGCCTGAATTGCCGATCACGCTCAGCACGGCAGCAGCATGACAGATGCATGCATAAGCTATCTGGGCATGCACAATGCAGTGTACCACACAGGCACAGATCTGCACCATTGGCTCAGCTGACTCTTCTGTATTGCGCAAAGTGCAGATTCGCGATATTCAGCTGACACATGCAAATCATCTGATCAGCCATTCAAGGGCGCAGTGGCGCGATTTGCATGTCATTAAAGTTGCTCACTCCTAATTTGCATGTGTTGTGCTATAAATATGCGACAGTGGGCTGCATGGCCAGAAGTCGGTTACTGCGAGTGAGAGAGGTGAGTTGCATGCTGTGTGATGTTCAGGACAATGCTCATGGGAAATGCTGTAGACTGCACAGTGACAGGCGTCCACTTCCACCGCAACAGATCACCAAGACCGAGCAGAGCCAAGGTGAGGAGTGAGACGGTGGGCATAGGAGGCCCAACTTCACAGCAGCAGAGATGGAGGCCCTCTTCCAGGCCTACCTGGATGATGAGCCAATACTGAGTGGACGGAGGGGCACCCCTCAGTCCCATGCGGCTGCATGGGAGGGGGTAGCTCGGGCCATTAACCTGCATGGAAGCCATCAGCGCTCCGTGCAGGAATGCAAGAAAAAGATGGGGACAGACCGCAGGAGGTTGAAGGAGAAGGTGGCAGCCTTCAGGGCGGTACATGCTGGCACTGGCGGGGGCCCGCCAGTGGTGTTCCAGCTGACCCCAACTGAGAGACACTGATCACAGCCATGCAGCCGGCGCCGTTGAGGGGCATACCAGGTGGAGATTCCAGACAGGTGAAGCCCATCACTGCGGTATGACATGGTGTTGGTGTTTGGGGGTGGCAGTTGTTCACATGCACTCACATGTACTCTCTTTCTGTTACAGATCCTGTTCATCTTCAGGAGATGGTGGTGGTGGGTCAGACAGTGATGCTGACCTGCTGGACATGGAGGAGGGACCATCCACCTCCACCACCAGCCAGCAGGCACTGCAGCAGCATGCAGCTGGGCCAGACAACTCTGGTGTCAGTGATATCGGGTGCGGGGTGCACAGCCTGTCTCAGCAGTCTGGCATGCAAGCATGCCAGCGCTGTGACCATGGCAATAAGCGATACCTGCACCATTGATGATAGAAGGCCTGCAATGGGCAGTGATAGTTGTGTCCCATGATGGACACCCGGCGAGCCAACATGTGCCCCTGGGTCTTTCTGGTTCAAACATGTGTACCAGCATGCTGGCACAGTCCCAGGCTGTGCCTGTCAGCACTCAGGTGGGGCCAGCACGGTGGCTGTGCAGAGTGTTTGGCACTGTCACCAGCACAGCGGTGGAACAGGTGGACCTGGGGGCACAGCGGTTGGAGGGCAGCAGCAGCTGCTCCACACCAGGTCTGGGGGTACAGTGTCAAGCAGTGGCACATTCCACCACCTTATCGCCATTCCTGGTCTGGCGAACAGCACCCACCCTCAAGGGTGTTGTGCATCAGGACTATCCACACACCTGGGGTCAGGATGCCATTGGGCACAGTACATTGTGATGACACACCCACCTGCTGCAGGAATCAGTACAGCTGCAGGGGGGTTGCAAGGTCCGTGGACACTGTCTGTGTCCGTGGGTGGCACAGCAGAGTGTGCTCGGGACCAAGCCGAGCTGGTCTATCATGTGATGGATGTGACCTGCCGCCACTGACAGGCTGACCAGGCAGTGGTCTCTGTAATGGGGCGATTGGGTACACAGTCAGGTGCCCTGTACCCCACCACACAGTGCGCTCTCACTCCCATTCCGTCATACGACACCAGGCCTGTCGATGCGGTTCTGCTGTAGGCATCCCGAGCACACCTGGTGCAGAGTTTGTTGGGCATGCTGCAGACCCCTGCGGCGGTAGCAGCATCAAGTCGCAGTGGGACCCCTGGTGGTGCAACAGTGCCACCCCATGTGGCCCTGCTCAGCCTGCCCGTGCTGTTGGGTCACGGGCCGCCACACGCATCTGTGGTGGCCGCGGGACAGTGCTACATGACTGAGCTGTCTCCCAGTGAGGCCCTGTCTGGTGCTGCCATGTGTGCAATGTGTGTGTCATGGTGGGAAGTGCACTGCTGGGTGCTCTGCTCACCACGCCAACACCACGGACACCTGCACCCTCCCAACTGCTGTCCACAGGTGCGTGTGCATGATGATGCCTGCATTGCACTGTACACCAAGGTGCAAGGTGCCCAGGTTCTGACACGCAGTACTTGGACAGTCACAGGTGGTGGGGAGTGATTGGGTGGTGCTGTGTGTTAGCAATGTCGGTTCTGCAGTGCTGTGCATCTGCCATGTACGCTCTAGTGCCTGGTGTGTGTGTGTGTCCATATGAGTGCTCACCCTCCCTGATGGTGTGTTGGTATGCCTGGACCCTTCACTCCCTGACCGTCATGACCCTGGTGTGTTCCCTGTGTGCCTGTGGTTTGCGCATGGACAGTGTTGGTTGCACATGTCCCTTGACTTACCTGTGTTGTGCGTAGTGCTCCTCTGTGATGGTCCCAGTGCAGCTGGGCCTGCCGGATCAGTCGGGGGTCCCTCCGTCCTAGGGGGGGCTGCTCATCACCATCATCACCGGCGCCACTGGCGTCCCCATCGCTGTCCCCCTCTTAGACCTGTACGGCTATCCCACGGTCTTTGGCCATGTTGTGCAGGATGCAACAGGCCAGGAATATCCACAGGCCTTTTGGGGCTGTACTGTAGAACTGTGGTCCCACCGAGGCTCTCCAGGTCGATGGCACAGTCTGCAGACTGATGCCATATGAAGGCATCCATGTGCGCTCCACCAGGGTGTGTGGCACATACATTGATTATGCGCCAGTGGCATCACACACACCTGGCAGTTGACACTAGAGAATCCCTTTCTGTTCCGATGTGTGGCCATCGGGGCCAGGTGGCGTGCGGATGGCCACATGGGTGCAGTCTATGGCCCCTAGCACACCAGGCATATGTGCTACCCTGTGGAACTCCTACATGTTTGCTGTACGCTCTGGCGCTGTGCTGGAGAAATGGATGTACTCCGCAGCATGTGGCAGCAGTGTGCTGAGGAATTGGGTGAGGATGCGTGACGTGGCTGACTGTGTGATGCCTGTGGTGTCCCCTGTCGGCCTCTGGAAGGTGCCCGTGGCGAGCAGGCACATGCAGGCTGTCACCTTGGTCTCCACCGACAGAGCGTGACTCCGTCATGAGGGTGCCTGCATCACATCACTGCACAGCTCACAGAGCCATCTCAGTATTGCCCTGTTCAGGTGGTACCGGCCCACGATCTCTACATCTGTGTGCAGCTCAAAGCTGATGTGGGCACGGTACCGCCTGTCGGGGGCATACCGCCGATGGGCCCTTCCACGGCCACGTCCCCCTGCAGCATGGATTCTCACCCCCCTCATTACGGCTTCCATGTGGAAACTGGCAATGTCCATCTCCCTGGCTTCTGCCCCCCCGGCTGGTGTTGCTGTGTTACCCCCACTGTCCTGGCTGCTACTTCCACTGCACTGGGCACCCCCCGCTGTCCTCTACAAACTATGGGACACACTTTCCTTGCCTGCCCTTTTCTGTCTGTCTGTCTGTCTCTGTCTGTCTCTCTCTCTCCCCCACTTGGCAGCCTGGTAGCGTTCTTGCGCCGCTTCCTTGAGCCTTTTTATTTTGGCTCATTTCCGCTGGTCTTGCGCAATTTCAACTGTGCACGCCTATTGTGCATTAGCAAGTCTTTGAATATCGCATTGCGGTCTTTATGCAGGGATCTGCCCCCTTCAGTTGCACATGCCTTCATTTTCATTGCGCTGTTGCTCAGCATGTTTCCGGGGGCTCAACTGCCTCCTTCTGAATATCGCGAAATGGCTCAGTTTTGGACTTGCGCATGCTCAACCCTTTTGAATATCTGGGCCAAGAGGTATATACATCAAGGTATTTTATGGCTTAGTGCTATTACATACTAAATCCAGCAATGATAAACACAACCTGTTTTACATATGCTTGGAGATCACAACAATAACCTCCCTGTATGAGGACCTGAGAAGGAAAAGGAAAATTAAAGAGGACACTATAGCATAGTCAAGAAAGGGGAGGGGGTACCCCTAGGTGGCCAACCTTATGGACTAGAAATAGTAAAGGCTAGATTAGGCTTAGAAATAGAAGAACTGTTGCAACAGATTTAAGAAAAGGTCGGTCCTCAAGAGTGGCAGGAGCTCCCTGTCACACTAAGATTGCTCCCTCCCGAGTGGGTTCCAACACTAGGTGTCTGAGGAATTCCCCCTGTAGGGCATTGAGAATGGCCCTGTCCTTGGATGTGGCTGCAGCATAGGTGCTCCAGTTAACATCTGGCATATTCAGGTGCCCCATCAGTAATATCTCCCCTTTCTCTGCCATCCTAAGGATGCCTTCTATCATTTCCTTGTCCATTTCCTCCCCCCGAGATGACGGTCTGTATACAACATGTTTATTTCTGAGGCAGCCACTCAGCATGGTCACATAATTACGTAGAAGGGAAGGTTGCTTAAAGAAAATGTATTTCTCCCTATATTTCTTTTTTTTCATATTATCAAGGAGGGACTCCAACATATTGGACTCCGTTTCATTTTCATTTTGTAATGGGACAACAGTTTTGTTTAAATGGAGCAGCTCTTTATCTTTGGGTTATAAGTTATTGCGAGCAGATAACTTCCTCAATTTTTTTAGTCCCCATTAGCTCAGGGAAACCTCACTAATTATTCATAACAAATGGCTTCCTTGCCATTTCCAGCATCAGCTCACTTATAACAAACCACTCCAGCCAGCAAGGCTGTCTATTTGCTGCAGTTCCATACAGCCTTTTTGGTGACCAAGTTCAGGGAATAAAGAATAAAGCTAGAAAGCATATTATAATGATATACTACAGGTGGAAAACCTGTAGTGAAAAAAATAGACAACTAGATAGAAATTAGAGATGCTGTTGCAATAGACATAAGAAGGGGGGTCATTTTTGTGATGATTCTTTAGTTATCAGACAGGGTAGTTCCCTGTCACACAAGGTTATTAGTTTTTTCTGTCTCTTCTGACTCTCTTCTCCTGAGAACCATTTTGCCAGAGTACTACTCCAGTTAACAGGATTGTTATTTCTGTCTGCCATCCCACAGCTTGTCTTCCTTCCCTTCCTGCAGCTCAGCTGCCCTCCAGGTCAGCTTGATCACCATCCTGACAGCTTGTCCTGCACAGATAATGTCTTGGTTTGCAACTGCCTCATGCCACACTGCCCCTCCTAACTTCCCCTTCCCCTCAAACTAGGAAAAACAAGAAAGATGGTACACACTGACACTGTGCAGTTTCTCTTATTTCCACTAACACTTCCTGTGTCCACTGTATGCATGTGTGAGATCAATGGTTGCCAGTTTGCATATCTCAGTGACATAAGTACTGCAGCACAACAAAATGTCATCCTGCAGTAGTTACTGTATGTCACAACTGCAGTTCAACCACTTGTTTTAGGGTAGAAAGAGTTGCATACACGGCCACCTGTACCAATACATTGTCATGTAATTAAATAGCAATTAAGCCCCTTTTGTCATGCATTATTTTGTGACCTATTACATTCTGGCTGGCTAGTCGTAGATACATGGATACATAGAAATTGGTGGCAGAGAAATGCCCATTGGCCCGTCCAATCTGACATTTCATAGGGAAAGTCACCATTTTATAGGGAAAGTTAAATAACTGGGAACAGGGTCAATGGCATTATAGCGTCAAGTGCCAATAGCTATAGCCACATTACTCTCCACTGTACCTGAGTTAAGTGGTGAGGAAACCACCTTTAGTTTATATATGAACTACATTTTACACGTGTAGCTGATGCTGCATCTCTATGGAAAACTGAAAATTAGTGCTGGTTCACATGCTTACCAGTTTAATTATTTATTGGGATTTGTGAAACTACAGTATCTCCATTTTTTATTACTGGAAAAAGACAGTTTCCTTGGAGAACAAGTTCATTTCCAAGTGTGTTTCCAGGCAGGATTATAATTATTAAAAACATCAACTGCTCTACACCAGCCCATACTATAGGATAACAAATAAAATGCTGTTCTGCTAAAATATGACATATAGTCATGAAATATAGATATAGTCCTGAAATATGTAACAGCCTTCAGAATGGTAGGGTTTCTTCATGATTTCAGTGTCTACTGACTGACTGCATGAATGAAAATAATCGTTATCTTTACTTTTGGTGATGCTAGCAATACTAGTAACTAACTAGACTTGATGACTTAACAGCATGTAGCTGAGCTGATATAAATAAGTGCCTGCAATGTGCAGCAAGCAGTAAAGTAACAGTCTGCCCTTGTTTTAATTAAATGTGAGAGTTAATATTTATATGAGCCAATACTGTTTATACAGTATATGATGTACACCTACAGCAACTGATTGAACGTGTTTGAGTACATCAAATTATGATTTTTCTTGATCGTTGCCTTAGTAAGTGCTGAATCTTTGAGCTGTGGCATTCAGTATATTTACTAAGATACTTGCAATGGATGTTTTTCTTATATTGCCTGACCATGGTGCCACAGGGGTCTATCCTGGGTCCTTTAGTCTTCAATATTTTCATAAGTGGCATCACTGAGGGGCTGGGCAGGAAGGTGAGTCTGTTTGCAGATGACACAAAGATCTGCAACAGAGTGGACACTGCTCAGGGAGTGGAACAAATGAAAAGTGACCTGCTCAAGCTAGACAAATGGTCCAACATGGGGCAGTTAAAAATTTAATGCAAAAAAATGCAAAATGATGCATCTGGGCAGGAGCAACCCAGGAATGGTCTACTATCTGGGAGGGGAGCAGCTAACAGCCACCTAACAGGAGTGAGATCCTAGGGTCATCTCTGATGACATAAAAGTGGGCAGTCAATGTGAAAAAGTGGTGCATAGGAAGGGGCATCACACAAGTAGAAAGAGGGAAGTGATCATGTCACCATACAAGTCCCTGGTAAGGCCCCACCTTGAGTACTGCGTACAGTTCTTGAGGCCTTATCTCAGGAAGGATGTGGATAGATTAAAGATGGTACAGAGGAGGGCAACAAAAATGGTAAAAGGGCTCCATGAATTGCCATCCGAAAGCAGATTACGGCAACTCAATATGTACTCACTGGAGCAGCGCAGAGATAGGGGGCACATGATAGAGACATCCAAGTTCCTGAAGGGTGTAAACAGAGTCCTTACCCAGTAACTCTTTCTGATCAATAGTTCCACAAGGACAAGGGGTCATGAAATGAAATTATGGGGAGGGAGGTTCCAGGGCAACATACGTAAGTTCTTCTTTACGGAAAGGATGATGGATCCATGGAATAGCCGACCTGCAAAAGTCATTGACTCCAAAACAGTAGGGCAATTCAAATCTGCTTGGGATAGGCATAAGGGGATTGTCTCTAAGAAATTCTAAGAGGTGGTGGGACTCAGGACAGACTAGATGGATCTGTGTTCCTCATCTGCCATCACTTTCTGTTTACTCCCTGGACACAGGATGCATGCCACAGCACTGGAGGATGGCCCATGTGGTGCCTATACACAAGAGTGGCCCACAGAACAAGCCAGGCCACTACAGACCTGTCAGTTTCAGTTCCATAGTGGGTAAACCCATGGAGGCGATACTGATGGAGAGACTGGAGTCATTTCTCAAGGTGAATGGTCTCCAGGATGGGCAGCAGCATGGGTTCATCTTGGGCAAATCTTGTCAGACCAATCTAACAGAGTATTATGACTGGGTAACAAGTGAGCTGGATAAGGGCCATGCAGTAGATGCCCCATATTTGGACTTCTGCAAGGCCTTCGATTCAGTGTCTCATGGGTGGCTAGGGGGGGAAACTGAAATCTGTGGGGGGGTGGGTGTGAAGCTGGTTAACTGGATCATGAACTGGCAGAAGGGGAGGCAGCAACAGGTGATGGTGGTGGTGGGAATCTCAGCACCTAGGCCAGTGAAAAGTGGAGTGCCGCAAGGCTCTGTGCTGGGTCCGGTGCTGTTTATGCTATTCATATTGGATATCTCACATGGAGTTGAGAGCAGGATCAGTCTGTCTGCAGATGATACTAAAATGGGGGCAGTAGTGGATGAAGTTAACGGGTGGAAACAACTACAGGGGGACCTAACCAAACTGGAGGAGTGGTCAGTGAAGTGGCAGCTGGGCTTCAATGAGAAGAGGTGCAGGGTTATGCACTTCGGGACCAAGAACCCGAGTAGGGAATATTGGTTGGGGAGTGTGAGGCTGAGGGTCACTGAGGAGGAGAAGGACTTAGGGGTGATACTAACAGAGAGCATGAACAACTCTGCTCAATGGAGGAAAGCTGCAGCTAAGACTAATAGGATGCTGGGGTGTATTGTAAATGGATTCTTGCCCAGGCACAGGGAGGTGATCCTGCCCCTCTACAGGTCCTTGGTCAGGCCGCACTTTGAGTACTGAGTGCAGTACTGGTGTCCGTATCTGAAAAAGAATATTAGACTGCTAGAGGGGGTGCAGTAAAGGGTGACAAAAATGACACCGGGGATGTAAGGCAAAACCTACTAAGACAGGCTGAGGGATCTGAGTTTGTACACCCTGGAGGAAAGGAGGGATGAGGGATATGACTGAAACATTCAAGTACTTGAAGGGGGTCAACAAATCTAGCACTGATGGGTTATTTAAGATGAAGAAAGAGAAGGGACACAAGAGGAAATGGGCTAAGATTGGAGGGGGCAGATTTAGGAGAGAGATGAGGAGACATTACTTCACGGAGAGGGTGGTGTCAAAATGGACCGCCCTACCAGAGGTGGTGATTTCATGTAAGATGGTGGGTAGTTTTAAAAGGGCATAGAATAGGGCATGGGGAGAGTCTGGGTAAGTAGTGCTGAGAACGTCCTGGAGGTGAGAGGGGGGAGGGGTGTGGGGCAGGTGCAATCTAGGGGTTCTAGCTGCTCACTCAAGCAGACTTGATAGACCATGAGTCCTGTTTCTGATGGCATATTCAAATATTTGTTTGTATGTATGTATGTTCTATGTTTCTATGTTAATTGCCTTAAACAAATAAAATAGAGAATAATATATGGGGTGGTGTGTGTAACAAGATTTTACACACACCCAAGTTGTGGGATGCTGCATAAACCCTGAGAGCGAAGCCCGAGGGGTTTATAAAATGCATCCCACACTGAAGGTGTGTGTAAAATCAAGTTTTACACACACCACCCCATATTTTATTTTCTATAATTGCTGGCGTGCACTTTTTCACCTCAGCAATTATATAAAATTAGGAAATAGATTGGTGTTCAGGCAGCCACGGACTAGTCAGGATTCTGTGCTGCCCCAGTCCATGGTCAACCAACTTACAGAGATGCGCAACCAAAACAAGCAACAGCTCCACTCAGTTACAAGCATGAAAAAAAGCCGGTTTATTTATGTGCAAACACCCCTCCTGATGACGTTATAACCAGCTGGTTATAATGGCAAATTATAACTGGGTTTCCCTATAGGAAAAAGCACTACTCAGTAATTATACAATGAAAATATCGATCAGGCAAGTAAGGAAATGTAGTTATAGAATTATTGTACTCAGGTGCCCTTATTTCTTTATTTATTGAAATGTTTCACCAGGAGGACACACTGAACAGCAAGTTGCTAATCTCACAGTGCGACCAGATGGGAGGAGTTTCATAGGGTTGTGTAGGATGATCAGTTACAATAGTATGTGGGTAGTGCAAACAATACAACATTGTAAGATTGTGCAACAGTTGGAATACAAGGTATTGTACAATAAACAGTAGTGGAACATTGGGAACAGTGGAACATACCTTATATTCAGAAGGTTAGCATATCACTAATATGAATAGCCTCAAGCTAACTTGTCATAGCATGCCTCAATGGGGTGGGAACTATATACAAAGTGCTCAGTGTGTGTGGCTCTCAGCGAATAGCGTGATCATGCTACATACCACTGGGTCCATGTTAATAAGTGATACATCTTACATAGAGAGTACAGTGGTATATTGAAAGGATTTTGGAAGTACTTAAGGTTGCCATGGCAGTACCATTTAACACTTTCAAACCCCTTCTTCTAAGAACATGCACAGTGGTGCATGGCATTCCACACCCCAGCAGCAGTGGTGCCACTCAATATCAAGAATCCACCCCTCCCACCCTTTCCCTGATGTTAATATAAACATTCCCTGGCAGTCTAGTGTTACCCCCTCCCACCCGATTCCTAATGTTAATATAAGCAGTCACTGGCAATCTAGTGGCACCCACTCCCACCCAATCCCTGTTAATATGGTGGGCCCTTGATTCCCTTCCAGTCCATCCACTCAGTACCCCAGCACCCTCCCCACCCACTATCCAGCACCAATTCACCTTCAAAAAGCCTGTCCCAGACTTCTGACAGTGCCTTACATGGCGACCAGTACCGATCCTTCTCTCACCCTCCTTGGTCGCCCGTAGTCTACCAGGGCAGAGAGGGCACATATTGTAGAAACAATTCACATGCTATTTCATGCACAGTGCCATGTTTTGTGTGATACAAGTGGACCCTTTTGAATATCAGGCCAAGGATGTCTAATGCAGCAGCAGCAGGAAACCTTTTAACATGTGACTGAGTGGGTGGTGGCCTTCGAAGGCTTGCATGTGCTCAAGTGGATGCACCTGTTCTGTAGGTAGCTGTTGTGCTAACAAAGAGAAGAAAGCACAGATGAACCTAGTTATAGTCATGTCTTATACGACCCTGTCTTCTCTTACACTGAAAAGATTTTCTTTGTTTTTGTCCTCCATTTCATGACATGTATTACACTGTCATCTCTATTTGCAGCCCTATTAAAAACAGGGTTTGAGTTCTAAAAAAGATTAGAACACTAGCACTTTTTTAAAAGTTCTAGACTAGAACCAGAACTTTACAGAGCTCTGACAACCCTAATTCAGGGTTTTTAAGAATCATCTTGGAACCTTAAAAGTTACAATACACAAACTTTATGTGGACCATTATGCTAGACCTCATTGTTTAAAATCATGGCCAGTATCTTATGCCATGCATCAAAAAGTGGGTCAGGAGCTGGAATACTTACAGTCAACTGGTGTCATTGAGCCTGTTTAGTTTTCAGACTGGGATGTCGTGATTACACTGATGTTGAAAGCAGATGGGAAAGTAAGAATATGTGGGGTCTATAAGGTCACAGTGAATGGAAGTAACCAAGTTGGATACGTATACACTTCCCAGAACTGAGAACTTGTACTCTGTCTTGTCTGGGAGAAAGACATTCACAAAGATTGAGCTAAGTAATGCATATCTCCAAATTCTTCTGGATAGAGTCCAAGCCCTATGTGACAATTAATTCCCCTCGGGAGTTGTTTTATTACATCTGGTTGGCTCTTGGAGTTTCGGCTGCTGCAGGTATTTTACAAAGAGCAATGGAAAACTTATTTCAAGGTATACCATGTGTCTGTGTATGCTTCAGTAATATACTGACTGCATCAGAAACTGTGGCAAAACATACAAACATGCGAATATGCCAGCAGAAATAGACCATCCGGTCTAAGTCTGCTCGAGTGTGCAGTTAGCACCCCTAGTTTGCAGCTGCCCCACCCCCCTCCACTTTGTAATCCCACTGCCACCCCCCACTTTCCCCACCCTCAGTCTCCACTGTTCCCTGTCCCATGCCCTTTTGAAGCTGTTCACAGTTTTACATGATACCACTCATTCTGGTAGTACATTCCATTTTGCTACCACCCTCTCTGAAATAGTGTATCCTCATTTCCCTCCTAAATCTTCCCCCTCTATTCTTAGCCCATGCCCCCGGTGTACCTCCCCCTCCTTAGCTTAAAGACCCTGTCTGCCTCATCCTTATTGATTCCCCTCAGATACTTGAATGTCTCTGTCATGTCCCCCCTGTCCCTTCTATCCTACAGAGTGTACAAAAATTCAGGTCTCCCAGTCTGCTCTCATAGTCTTTCCCCTCCATTCCACATATCATTTTTGTTGCCTTGTTCTTCACCCCCTCCAGTAGTCTGATATCACGCTTTAGGTATGGTCTCCAAAACTGCACAAAATACTCTAACTGCAGCCTTACCAGCGACCTGAAGAGGGGCAAGATCACCTCTCTTTGCATGGACAAAAAAACCCGCGCTATGCACCCCAGCATTTTATTTGCTTTTGCAGCCACTCTCCTGCACTGGGTAGTGTTATTCATGGTCCCTATTACCATTACCCCTAGGTCCTTCTCCTCCTCAGTGATCACCAGCTTAACCCCCCCAGCCAGTATTCTCTCCTTGGGTTCTTCACCCCAAAGTACATAACCTTACACTTCTTTGCATTGAACCCCCAGTTGCCACCTCTCTGACCACTCCTCTAGCTTGCTTAGGTCCCCCTGCAGCTGCTTCCATCCTTCCCCTCTATCCACCACTGCTCCGATTTTGGTGTCATCAGTGAACAGACTTACCTTGCTCATCACCCCGTGTGCAATGTCTGGTATGAAGAACCCAAATAATACTGGCCCCAGCACAGAGCCCTGTGGCACCCAACTCATCACCGGCCTTGGAGTTGAGAGCTCCCCTCTCACCACCACCAATTGCAGCCACCCACTCAGCCAGCTTGTAATCCAGTTCATCATTTTTGCCCCTACCTCTACACCAGTTAGCTTCCCCACAAGCCACCCATGAGGCACCAAATCGAAGGCCAAGTAAAGAACATGCACCGCATGACCCTTATCCAGCTCACCTGTCACCCAGTCATAATATTGTATCACATTTACAAAACTTGTACACGATCCTACAAAGGCTATCAGGTATGTGCCTAAAGTGGGACAAGTATATTTTCCAGGTCCCAGAAGTTACTTACTATATCTGAAACACAGAACTGATACATCTGGTCTACATCCAGTTGAAGACGAGGTACGAACTGTTACAAAGGTGCCAGCACCAAAGGTGGTATCAGAACTCAAGATATTTTCTGGGCCAGCTAAACCATTATGATAGATTTTTACCTGACCTCACCTCAGTAATGGCACTGCTCTATACACTGTTGCAGAAGAATGTCAAATGGCAGTGGTGACAAGAACAAAGCACAGCCTTTGTCAAGGCAAGGAAACTGCACCATATCCTTCTGTTTCAAATGATCTGACTGAGCAGTAGTCAAAAACATAAAAACAGGGATTTATGGAAGGTGACAGAAAGCATTGAAGAAGTCAAATTAGCCAGATTCCTTTTCTACACAATATGGATTAACTAAGGGAAGGTCATGAATCACAAATCTTTTGACCTTCTATGAGAATATCAGTCTGAACACTGACAGTAATAAATCAATAGATATATACCATACAGTACCTTGATTTCCAAGAAGCCTTTGATATGTTACCATGCACACCTCTCCTCAAAAAAAAAGGAAGGGATGGAATAGATAATAAAATAATAAAATGAGTTAACTCTTAACTGATGGGCAGAACCCAGCAAGTGAGACTCAATGGAATTATTCCTGATGAGGGTAGAGTGAGAATTGGGATCTCCCAGGGCTCTGTGCTAGGACCGTCACTATTCTCTTATTGTATCAATGATATGAATTCAGATGTCAGAGGCAGGATACATAAATCAACCAATGACATTGAATTAGGCAGGATGGTGGACACTTTCGTACATCAAGAAGGACTCTGAAATCAGTAATGACCTAAAAGAAAGAGAAATGGGGCCCATACAGATGGATATGACCTTCAGTGTGAATAAATGTGTTATAATTAACCTGGGGAGCATTTTCTCCTATATGAAAATGCAGTTATAATTTGCTTTTATAAGCAGCTGGTTATAACAGCGAACATGTGCCGGGTTTCCACTTGCTCTGCACATGCGCTTACTGCTTACCATGCGCACACATACTATCCCTTCAGTGCCACAGTGACTTATTTCAGGACAGGTCTTTCAACTTTTGAGGATTTTTGCTTTTTGATTTTATAATGTGACAATCCTACAAGCTACACACTGTTCTTTTCACAGTTTGCACTCAGAAAAAAAAAGGAAAATGGCACTTCCCGCCACCATGCCTCGACTAATACAACCAGTACCACAAGACACACAGAAGAGAGGTGAGAGAGACCTGCAGCGATCTTAAAAGAGCAGGGAATTAAATTTGGGTGGGGGGCTTTAAACACCACTGTTTTACTTGTTAATAATCATGAAACCAGCACAAATTTTTACTCATCTTTATTGTGCAGCCGTCTTAAACACACTGCTCCAGCCAAGCAAGCTTCCCATAACACCCCACACTCTAGGGGCTGTCTACAAATCATCAGCTTCTTACATTTACCTTAGGGACCATCTAATAAGTATGTTAAATTCCTATAACATCACATCTTCCTCACTTAAAGAAAAGTTCTATATTATTTTCAAACTTAATTACTGGCTTACAGTAACTTGGCTGAATTATTATCACTATTATTTTAACTTCTTACAAACTGAGGTTTATAATTAAACTAAACCTAATCTTGAGAGGAGAGGTCACTAGTACTTCACTCTCTAGTGAGTCTTTACCACTCACTCCACTATCTAACAAGCTTCTATCAGTCTCTCTGGACATCGAATTTCTCTTTTGGATCTTGCTTCCTTCTCTGGTGACTTTTCAGTGGATGCACACTGCTCCTAATCATCCTTGCTATCAGTCTCTTTGGTGTTGTCTTGACTGACTGCTGTGAGAGAGCTGGTAAGTCAATTTCAATCAAATTGGCATCTTCAGCCTTTGGCAGAAGTCTTAAATCCACACGATTCCATCTCACCTCCGTTCCTCTTTCTGATTCAATATGGTATGACCTTGGTGCAATTTCCACTTGAACAGTGCCCCTTTGCAGCCACATTCCTTTGTCGTAGTCTCTAAGGCGCACTTGATCTCCAGGCCTTAAATCAGGCAAGTTTCTTGCTCTCCTGTCATGTAACTGTTTTTGCTTTTTCTTTTGTTTTTCTTTGCTTTGTTTCACCTGTTCTGAGTCATGTGTCTTCAGAAGCTCTTCATGTATTGGCAGATTTGTACTGATCCTCCTTCCCATAAGCATTTGCGCTGGAGAAAGCCCATTCTGTAATGGTGTACTTCTGTAGATCAGTAGGCTTTTGTAAAAATCTTCTTTTTCCATCATGTGTTTTCTTCATTAGACTTTTCACAGTTTTTACTGAGCTCTCTGCCAGTCCATTTGATCTTGGAAAATTGGGACTAGAAGTACTGTGTATGACTTCCTATTCATAGGCGAACTGTTTGAACCCAGCACTGGAAAACTGTGGACCATTATCAGGGAACACTTCGTTTGGAACACCATGTCTTGCGAAGAGTGACTTCATGCTGGTGATTATAGCTTTACTGGTAGTTGTAGGCAGTGTTGCTACCTCTGGATAATTTGAGTAATAATCTGTTACGACTATATGGGTTTTCCCACTGCAATCAAACAAGTCAGCACCTACTTTCTGATATGGTCTGCCTGGCACTGGATGAGGACATAATGATTGGCTTGGCTGTTTTGGTCTGTAGGTGAGACAATACACAGGTTGCAGTTACCTGGGCAATATCTTGATTCAATCTCGGCCAATACATTACTTCTCTGGCTCTTCACCTGCATTTTTCTTCTCCTAAGTGCCCTTCATGTATTTTTCGTAGCATTTTTTTGCACGGTTTTCCTAGCATAACAAATTTGTTGCCCTTAAAAATAATGTCGTTGACAACAGATAGGTCACTTCTACACATCCAAAAATCATGAATAGACAACGGACAGGCACTTTTCTCCTTCAGCCAACCTTTTAATATGGTATTTCTCAGGATTCTCATTGTTTCATCTGCCTCTGTTTCACTTCTGATCTGCTCTTGTCTCTCACTGGACACAGGAAAAGAGGTCACGATCATGTCAACATATGCCTTTATTTCTCTGTCTATTTGACTTTCCGGGCCTTCACTCTTGTCTACAGCACATGAAAGTGTGTCTGAAGCGTACATGTACTTTCCAGGACTACAGATCAACTGAACATCATACTTCTGTAATCTGATTAGCATTCTCTGTATTCTCATTGGACAATCATTTAGAGACTTGTCCATTATAGCTACTAAAGGCTTGTGGTCTGTTTCCACTGTGAAGACCTGACCATATACATACTGATGAATTCACTCACAAGCATAAGTTGTTGCTAGTAACTCTTTTTCTATTTGGGCATACCTTGTCTCAGCGCTCGTCAAGGCTCTGGAAGCGTATGCTACAGGCTGCCAGATTCCTTCATAATTTTGCAGAAATACTGAGCCCAAGCCAAACTATGAAGCATCAGCTGATATTCTTGTTTCTTTAGCATGATCATAGAATCTTAACACTGGTTCTTCTGTAATAGCCTTCTTCAGATCTTTCCAACTTTGCTCCTGTTCATGTGACCACATCCATTCATTTTTCTGCTCCAACAGCCATCTGAGTGGGGCTGATCATGCTGAAAGTTGAGGGATAAACTTCCCTAGGTAATTAATCATCCCTAAGAACCTCCTGACATCATCTTTGCAGCTGGGCTTTTGCATATTCACTATCGCATATGTCTTTTTAGGGTCAGGTTTAATGCCCTGATCTGTAACAATATCACCCACAAAAGTCAGTGCTTTTACACAAAACTCACATTTTTATGTTTGTTTGCATGCATGTGCAAGAAACATAGTGCCATCATCCGAGTTTTCGGAGGAGTGTCACCACCTCTTCCAATTCAGTCAGTGTGTTGGCAGGCGTGGCCCCAGTCTGCCAATGCATGCTGGAGCTGTCTATGACAGCTCCAAAATGCAGTGGCGTACAGTTGAAAGGGGGAGCTACGCTTCAGTGAGCAGCGATCAGATATCGCCTGCCCATGCGCAGCTCCCCTTACACACACACACACACAAACACACACACGCATACTGCATGCTGCCCCCCACGACACACGTATAGCCGACGGGGTGCCCATCCTCGTCGGCTGTGCTGCGCCCCCCACAGTTTTCCACATGCCACGCTGGGTGCCCACCCCAGCATGGCAACTCATAGTATAGCCGACAGGGTGCCCAATCCCCATCGGCTCCACTGTTCTCCCTCCAACCCAGAGTACAGGGTGCCACGCTGGGAGCCCACCCCAGCGTGGCAACTGATGCTATGGCCGACGGGGGTGCCCAATCCCCCGTCGGCTCCATGCCTCCCCAACCAGCTGTCCTTGTGCCATGCTGGGAGCCCACCCAGCATGGCAAATGTCCCGCATCATCAATTTAAAAAAAAACAACCTGTAAATTAAAGCGGTCCCACACAGTCTCCCTGCTCCCCGACAACCCGCACCCACCCACTGTGCACCCTGCCTCCCACACCCCCCTCACCCCATCACCTCCAGAGTCCGGCGTGACGATCTTCGGTGGACCGGGAACACGTCTGCACTCTTCAAAGCCGACCGCGAACTAAGGAAATGCCGGTAAGCTGTATAATGGGATAGATAGGGTTTTTTCAACTTTGTTGAATATCTCAGGCATTTTTTGGAATTTTTGCACCAAATTTTCAACATGGGGTTTTTGGGACCCCTTCTCATGAATGCTGTCACTGTCATGGCGTTATTCGGGCCCGAAGGGTGATTTCGCAGTCACTGTGTGAAATCACCTTCGGAACTGATTAATGCAATGACAATGCCATGGTGTTCATAAGGTGGGCTCTCAAGCCTATTTGAAAATTTTGGTGGAAAATTCCAAAATGACCAGAGCTTGATGAGCGTGTTTATGTAGTTCCTACGCACGCTCGTAAGTTTGCGACTTTTCAATATTTTCACTCCAGATTTTCAACATTTCCATTTTACCACACCTTCTTATGAGTAGTACAGCTGTCATTTTTCACATCTCACCCAAAACATGTTTCCGTCCATGTAGCGCACAATGGCGCAGTCGGTGTGCGAAATCAATGTATGGGACAAATTAAGAAAATCACAGTGACACTGTTCATGAGCAGAGGTCTTAAAATGGCTATGTTGAAAATTTTTGTGAAAAATTCCTAAATGACTGTTTTACGCGTATGCTAGCAGTTCCTATGCACGCTGTAAGTTCGTGAATTTTCAATATTTTCACCCAGATTTTCAACATTGCCATTTTACCACACCTTCTTATGAGTAATACAGCTGTCATTTTTCACATCTCAACCAAAATGTGTTTCGCCATGTAGCGCATAAATGACGCAGTCTGTGTGCTAAATCAATGTATGGGACAAATTAAGAAAATCACAGTGACACTGTTCATGAGCAGAGGTCTTAAATGGCTATTTTGAAAATTTGGTGAAAAATCCTTAAAATGACTGTTTTATTTAGGTGTGCGCTATGCAGTTCCCACGCACTGTAAGTTCGTGAATTTTCAATATTTTCACTCCAGATTTTCAACATTGCCATTTTACCACACCTTCTTATGAGTAGTACAGCTGTCATTTTTCACATCTCACCCAAAATGTGTTTCCACCCATGTAGCGCACAATGGCGCAGTCGGTGTGCGAAATCAATGTACGGGACACAGTAAGAAAATCACAGTGACACTGTTCATGAGCAGAGGTCTTAAAATGGCAATGTTGAAAATTTGGTGAAAAGATTCCTAAAAATGACTGTTTTACGAGCATGCGTTGTGCAGTTCCTATGCATGCTCGTAAGTTTGCGAATGTAATATTTTCACTCCAGATTTTCAACATTGCCATTTTATTACACTTCCTTATGAACAGTACAGCTGCCATTTTTCATATGTCACCCAAAATGTGTCTTCGCACATGTAGTGCACAATGGTGCTGTTGGTGTGCGAAAGCAATGTTTGGGACAGATTAAGAAAATCACAGTTACACTGTTCAGGAGCAGAGGTCTTAAAATGGCTATGTTGAAAATTTGGTGACAAAAGTCCATAAAATGACTGTGTTATGAGTGAGCATTGCGCAGTTTTCCCGCACCCTCATAAGTTCATGACTTTGTAATATTTTAAGCCCAGATTTTCACCAGTGGCATTTTTCCACACTTCCTTATGAACAGTACAGCTGTCATTTTCACAACATAGCCGAAGTGTGTTTTCACACTTTCAGTGCAGATGCATGGTTGCTGGGAAATCATTGTTGGGACAGATAAAGAAAATCACAGTGACACTGTTCATGATCGAGGCACCAAAATGCCTGAGTTGACAATCTGCTGTAAAAATCCCTACCTAATTATATTACGGGTGTGCGTTGCACAGTTTCTATGTACGCCGTGACTTCACCATTTTTTAAATATTTTACTGCAGATTTGCAACATTGCCAGTTTTTACACCTCCCCATGAACAGTACAGCTGTCATTTTTTACATCCTGTTCGAATGTTTTGCACCTGTGGTACTAAATGCCGTAGTCGCTGTGCATAAGCAGCTGCTAACAAACTGATATTCCCCTGTTCATGAGATGGGGTCACAAAACCATGTTGAAAATTTGGAGTGAAAATACCAATGAATGCCTGAGGTATTAGGGTTTCCAACCATAACGCCCAACCCTGTAGAGAATGACAGGCGTCAGGGGTGTGACTTGGGATTCTTGCCTGTAATGCTCATACCATTCCACACCCTGCAGCCAGTGAGAGGCATCGAGGTATGCCTTGGACTCTTTGGCCCCAAAGTTCACCCCACTCTCCTATATTGCACCCATCTCACCGTATTTCCTAATGGAATGGGTGCTATAAGGGCCAAAGACCCTAAGGAACACCGTGACACTTGTCAGTGTCTGCAGGGTGGGGTGTGGTGAAATGGCGTGGCCATTATGCCTGACGACCCAAAGGCACACCCCAATGCCTGTCACTCTCTGCAGGGTGGTGGTGGGGTTGGCTTCAGTTCAATACTTCAGTGCCATTCCTATTACGCAGCTCTGTAACTTCTACACTACCACTGCCAATGCCAGCAAGCAAACATTCGGCATTGACAAATACTTGTTCTTTGTTGAGTTTAAGATTTGCTTTTCTGGTCAGATCCAGCACTTGTCTCAATCTGAAGTCATGTTCATCTTTTGTGGAACCACATACAATGATGTCATCCATCATGGTTTCAACACCTGGAATGTGCTCAAAAATCATATGAATTCTTTTATGGCAAACTTCTGGAGTGGACAGTATCCCATACAGCAGACAAAGAAATCTGTATCTTCCTTCTGGAGTATTAAACGTGCATAACTTTGAACTAGCTTTATCAAGCTTCATTTGCCCAAATCCCAAAGAAGCATCCAGTTTGCTAAACCATTTAGCACCATCAAACTGTGACATTATCTCTTCTCTGCTAAGTAACTTGAAATGCTCCCCTTTTATAGCTCTGTTTAAGTCTCTGGGGTCAAGACATATTCTGAGCTGGCTATTTTTCTTCTCGACTACGACTAAAGAGCTTACCCAGTCTGTAGGTTCATCAGTTCTCTTGAATATACTTGTGGCTTCTATGCGGTTCAGCTCTTCTTTCGGTTTGTCCCTCAGTGCGAATGGCACTTTCCTGCAGGGGTGTATTACGGGTGGCACTTGGTCATCTATGCTTATTTTGTGCTCCACAGGGAAACATCCTAGACCTTTGAACACATCGCTGTAGTCTGTAAATAATGATTCACGTTAAGCTTCAGCTTGTGATGTCATGACAAACACTCTTCTCACTAAATTGAGTTTCTCACAAGCACGTATGCCTAGAATTGGTTGCACATCCTTCTCTACAATTAACAGAGACACCTTGAACTGCTGGTCTTTGTGCTTCAGAGCTACCATGCAGCTCCCTTTTACTGGAATATTCTCTCCTGTATAACCAGTTACTTTTATCTTGGCTGGGTAAATTTTAGATTTTACATGCAGAGTTTCATAGTCTTGCAATGAAAACAAGTTCACCTGTGCTCCTGTGTCAAGCTTGAATGGTATGATAGTCTCATTCACAGTTAAAGGTACAATCCATTCCTTTTTTCAGAAACACACAGATCAACGGAATCTACAAAGAACCCTTCCAGCTTATCTTCTTCGACAGTGTGAACTTTATTTTGTTCACTTTTCATTTTGCAGTATTTAGCAAAATGGTTCTTTTTGCCACACTTATTGTAGGACTTCCCATAGGCAGGACAAGCTTTAGGTTTATGGTTATTTCCACATCTACCACATGTTTTCCAATTAGGCTGCTGCTCCTTCTGCTGCTTTGTTTTCAAAAAATATTTCTTGTTTATCTCAAGCTTCTTTAGTGCATGCACAGCACCCTCGTTTTCTTTGTTCAGCCCTTTAGCCTGTGATTTGGTAGTTTCAGCAGCTCTACACATGTTTACAGCTTTGTCCAAAGTTAAATCTTACTCTCTAAGCAATCTTTCTCTGAGCCCATTGTCTGTGATTCTGCATATAATTCTATCCTTAATCAATGATTCTTTCAGATCTCCAAACTCACATGTTTTGCAGAGCAACGTAACTCTGTTAAATACTGATCAAAGCTATCACCCTTTTTCTTGTCGCATGTGGAAAACTTGTATCTCTCGTAGGTTACGTTTCTTTTCGGTACAAAGTACTCTTCAAATTTTTTCATAATTACATCAAGATCCATGTGTTCACCCTCATTGAACTGGAAACTGTTGTAAATGCCTAACACATCTTTCCCAATTACATGTAGAAAGATCAAGGTCTTTGTTTTGCCATCTTCGCTTTCAGTGCCACTTGTAGTTACATAAATATTAAACCTTTGTTTAAATCTCTTCCAAATTTTAGCTACATTTCCAGACAATTGCATACCTAACGGAGGATTTAGTTTATCCATCTTTTTTTTTTCTCTCTCGTTTTTTTCACCAGACCGTCTTCTTCTAGAGTTCTTTTTTATGTTCTTTTCCGTCTTTTCAAGTTTTGATATCTGCTTATGACACCATGTTTTACTTGTTAATAATCATTAAACCAGCATGAGTTTTTACTCATCTTTATTGTGCAGCCATCTTAAACACACTGCTCCAGCCAAGCAAGTTTCCCATAACACCCCACACTCTAGGGGCTGTCTACAAATCATCAGCTTCTTACATTTACCTTAGGGACCATCTAATAAGTATGTTAAATTCCTATAACATCACAACCATCACCAATGCTGCTGAAATGCTTTGAACAGCAGCACCTTCTACTGGCCATACTGCTGTCTATAATTACTGTGTAATGTTTTCAAGGCGAGAAAATGCTACCCAGCAATTATATAACACAATATATGGGGGAGAGTGCAAAGCTGAAATTTAATGCACAACCTCAGTGTAGGATGCTTTAATAAACCTCTCGGGCTTCACTCTTGGGGTTTATGTAGCATCCTACACCCCAGGTGTGCATTAAATTCTCGTTATGTACCCCCCCTCCCCATATATTATTCTATATGTTATGCACTTGGGACTTAAAAATATTAAACAGAAATACAAACTATATAAAATAAAACTGAAGGACACTGAAACTGAAAGGGATTTGGGACTTATTATTAGTTATGATTTCATGAATGGCACACAGTGCAAAAGTATTGTTATGGATGCAAACAGAATCCTAAATTATAGAAAAAAAATGTTTTAACAGGGCAAAACAAGCAAGCGTACCAGTGTATAGATCCTATATTTGACCACATCTAGATGTTTGCTCCTCACTGTAGAATCCATATTTCATAAAGGATATTGACTTTTTGGAATGGATGAAACATAGAATAAACAAAGTTATTCCAATGTTAAGAAATAGAGCATGTGAGGAGAGACTTGGGGAACTGGGACTGTTTTCATTGGAGAGTAGGAGACTAAGAGGAGACCTACTCTGACTCTGCCAGACAACTGGAGACAATATATTAACATGAGAACTAGGATTGACATTTAAAATCAGAATTTACCCTTACAGGCCATTAAAAACAGTTGGCGTCCAAACCAATCAGGAATGACGATAGGAGATATTTTATTTTCACTTATATTGGATGAGATATAGAATAGGTTCCCTGAAGTAATAGTGGAATCTCAGACTCTGAACATTCCCAAACACCAACTTGACAAGCACATGTCCAAAAGGGCAGTTAAAAGGATCTAGCCACTGAGAAATGAGAGACAGACACAATGGAAAATTGCCTTTTCTGTCCTAATACCAAGTGTCACAAAAGTACTCAGCAGGTCAGGCCCTCTGCTCCCACAGTGCCAACCTCAGAGTGCAGTAATGTGAACAGGTAACAGAACAGGGTAACCCTCCTGTCTGCTTGTGGGTTCAAATCACCTTTAGTCTCAAGTTCTGGGGGGATTCAAACTATGAATCTTATGCTAGCGTACCCAAATGTGCAGTTCAGATAAACTGCTCTTCGTGGGGATGCCAGATATCTTTCGCCTAAAGGCACCTAACCAGGTATCCAAAATGAACCCTTAAAACTCTGTAAAAGACCTTAGGTATATTCTTACCTTTTCCCAGTTTGGTAACACCATCAAGCCCTTCAGAACAGCTGTCAACTTTACCATGTATACATCACATGCAAAAAGAACTTCGAAGACACACCCAGGCAGTCTTTCAAATGAAAGGTTTACTTAAAAATGGATAGAAATATGTAAAATGTAAACACAGAGAATAATATATCAAAAAGCATACAATCACTTAAAAGAACAAGGTTAAAGTACAAAACATAAACCCTACCGCAATACAATTAGACTTTTTCTATCTAATGTATTACCTCTTTACAGTGCTTAAGTTAGATCTTGTTTCTTAAGAGCCCCAAAAGAAATGTCACTAAGATCAGACACAGTCCTAGGTTAAACTGTGTCTCTCTCACACACCCCTTCTGATGCTGTCATCTAGCTCCTTCTTTTAGAATATAAAAATTATACAAACAATGATCTTCCTGTCAGGAGATATTTCAAATAAGGTGACATCAGCAAAAACTAGTTTCCCAATATGACTCCTTAATTAACATCCCCTCTTTGATCTCGAGCAGTTCCTATTCCCAGGGCACATCAAAAGACTTTCATGACTTTTGGCACCATAGTGGTATAACATGTTTTTTCCTCTAAGATGTCATAAAAGTTTGCGAGTCCTATATCCTGGTAGCTGGGTCAGCTCTAATTAAGTCAGGAAAACAGGAGACCCTTAATTAAGTCTCTCTAGTCTTTTAATTACCTCCTGATTTCAGGTTAATATATCCTGTAGCTGAAACCTTGAGGGGGGTGGCACCCATCCCACAGGCTGTCTCATGAGAGACACTCACATACCACATTCTATATACAAATATCATAGAGCAATCATAACCTGCAGGCCAAGCATCACAATAAGTATATGTAGCAGGTGACACCACACACTACCACAGGAAAGTCACATGCTGAGCTACTTAAGGCAAGACAACTAAGGATGCATCTTGACCTGCTGCACCCTGATGAAGCTGCTAAAGTAAGAGAAAAACGGGCACAACAGAAAAGGCACCATGCTGCACATGCAGAGCCAAGAACACTGTGTGTGGGTGATGTGGTCTATGCCTGCAACTTTGGTACTGGTACCCACTGGATACCAGGAGTTATTGTAGCCAAGACAGAATGACTCTCTTATGTGATAGAGCTACTTGATAGTACAGTAGGTCTGTTTGTAGACATCAAAATCAACTTCATCTTTGGCTCAGTGAACAGTTTTCTGTAAATAAGAAACCTGTCAGCTCTTCTGAGTCAGCAGTGGTAGAAGTAAGTGTTACAGAGCTTCAGGATTACCTGGTACCCATCGAGGCTGTTGGGAATTCTTTGTCAAATACAGTAGCACCCCAGAGCAGGAAACACAATTACAGAGACTGTTGCAGAACCTGATAGCCAGATAGCACCTGATAGTGACAAAGGCATGGTGAGTGGGCCACTACACCATTTTAAACTTACTCCTAAGCAACAAATCAGGCTGGACTCACAGTTGATGTGGCACCTATGCAAAAGAAAGGACAGAATGATACCTTATACTGTAGTTGCCTGGAGTTCAGGATAGTCTACCCTAGTACTCTTAGTCATGATGTTTCTGTTACATGTTCTATGTTTTGTTTGATAAATATGTTGTTATAATGTTAGGGAGTATTCAAAACCTAAATTGGGAAGAATGTACTATTGCAAGCAGAAAATCTGAATTACAGTAACCAGAAGATGCCACCTTGTGGCCATAGTGGGGTAAGCAGTTTCGCCTTTTAGAAATGCTTCTGCTGTAGCAGGCATGCTCCTTGGGGTCACATAGAATCAAGATGGTGACTGCATAGCTGTATATGTGCAACTGATCTACAATAAAGCTTCTAACTCCTAACTTCTGGACTCCTCTTTTTTGATGCACCACATTCTAAAGGGCCTACAGGACCTGAACGTAACCAAAGAATTCTCAACAGCCAGTTCTACTGTCCCCTCTAACCAGGATCTTAAATCTGTCACTCATTACAGGTGAATTTCCCCAAATCTGGAAAGCGGCGGTGGTCACTCCAGTATTTAAAAGTGGTGACAGAACTAGCCTCTCCAACTACTGACCAATCTCAATTCCCCCCTTCTCTCAAAAGCCCTCGAGAGGATAGTATATAACCAAATAGTTGACTGTCTTGACAAGAACAATATTTAATGCCTGCAGCAGCATGGATTCAGGAAGAGACACAGCACAACTACAGCTCTGGTTGAGTTCACTGGCTATATTCATGAGGTACTTGACTGGGGGATCTTGGTGGGGGCTACCTTCATTGACCTTACCAAGGCCTTCAATATGGTTAATCATGAGCTACTTCTCAGCCAGTTGGCCTACATTGGGATATCCTCTGCATCTGTATGCTGGTTCCGGAGTTATCTCTCCAATAGAACACAGCAGGTCAAAATACATGATGTTCTATATGACCATCGAAATTTCACCACAGGGGTGCCCCAAGGCTCAATTTTAGGCCCCCTACTATTTAACTTGTTTCTGAATGACCTCCGAAAAGCATGCCAGGACAAGATCCTTTTATATGCAGATGATGCCACATTGTACACATGTCACTCTGCACCAGAAGCACTAGAAGAAAAGATGCAAGCTGACTTTCGGGCAGTGGAGGTGTGATTCCTAAACGACAAGCTTCTACTAAATTACAAAAAAACTAAGACAATGTTGCTCACCTCCCCTCATAACCACCATAAGTCATATCCTATCAAAATATATAACAACAGGAATGAGATACTAGACATGGCCAGTAACTTCAAATACCTCTGGATCATCCTCGACTGCTTTCTCTCATATGGACGACATATATACCATGTTGCTAAGGCAGCTAGTGCCAGAATAGGCCAACTTAACCGGCACAGACACTGCCTTATGGAGAGTGCTATCAAACTAGCAGTAAATAGCTTGGTCATGTCAGTCAATGACTATTGTCTTGTTGTCTATAGGGATGGTACTGACACTGCCCTTAAGAGAATAAAGGTTGCCCTAAACAAAACTTGCAGGCTTGTTTTAGGAGCACACTGCTTAACTGACACATGCGAGCTCTACTTAACTGCTGGATGGCTCAATCTGAACAACAGGATCCAATACCAGGTTTGTCTGCTTGCAAAAAAAGTCCACTCTTGGCCTTGCACCACCAGGTGTGCAGAGACTTCCCAGACCCTCCACTAACCCTAGACAAAACCAGGGGAACAAGCAAAGTTGCCTTTCAAGTCCCATTTCACCACACTGCACAAGGGCAGCAGTCCTTCGAGTATAGGGCACCCTATGGTTAAATTATTTTAGCACTGAACTGATTATGGAACCAAAACTTGGCCCTTTCAAATCTAAACTATAAACTCACCTCGTTGCACTCAGTGTGTGTGACTGTGATCCAGAAACCTAATGCGATTAGGTATACACCCAATTCCACTCAACCTCTACACTTACCTCTCCCCCTCCCATACACCTCTGAACCCACTCACTCAAATATAACCTGCACTTCTACTTAGTCACCTCTTTTCCCCCTAGGACCAACTCTACTTCTAATCTACACCAATGAAACTGTCTGGGTGGATTCTTTTCCTTACCTCTTGCTGTTCTAACACCTTACTATCTATGGAACCTTACATCCTTCTATGCTACACTACCCTCCTCCAGGGCCGAGAAAGTTTCCCAAGGGTCTGTCTGCACTACTCTGTAAAATCTTGCACATATGCAACTAAGTACCATTGTAATATTTGTTATTGTTGTCTGTTTATGCTCGACGATCCACTGTAGTCACTGTCTTCCTGATGAATGGCTATGTACTTTGCTCAATGTTGTTAACCGTTTGTACTCCAATAACATGGAACATTTGTAAAAGAGCTGTTTTAGCTCAAAGGTGTTAATCCATGATATCAATAAATAAATAAATAAAGTCCCCAGGGTCAGATGGGTTACAACCTGGGGGTACTGAAGGAGACAAGGCAGGCCCTGGCAGCCCCCTTAACAGGCCTATGTAATGAGTCGCTGGCAACAGGGAACCTGCCAGTGGACTGGAGGGTACTGAATTTTGTCAAAACACAAAAATAGCAGCACACACAGAGGTAGCAGAAAATGAAAGTTCCTCCCAGAAGCAGAGGGCTCCAAAGCACTGAGGGTGCTTTCTATTTGTCACTGCCACGATAAATTTGCACTAAGCACTCTGAATTTATCTGTGTGTTCTGCTGTTTTTTGTGTTTTATTTATTTATAATTAATGGTTTCCCTTTTTTCCCATAAGGAAACCGTGGCGTAATTTGCCATAATGAGGGAGTGTTCACTATGGCAAACATGTGCACAGTCTCCCTCATTGTGCGCATGCCTCCACACTTCCTTGCTTCACCACCGTGTCTGCTCGCATAACCGATAACGGACAGCAAACAGCCACCTGGACTAGGCGGTAAGTAGGAACCCCCCCCCCCCCCGAAAATCTGCCATAACATATTAAATTAACCATCATGGCTGTGCACAAGATGAAGAAAAAAATTAAAACTATCAATCAAACTGCCGACTGCAGCCAAGCACTTCAACGTAACCAGGCGGCGACTGCACGCAATATTTTATTTTATACAATTGCTGAAACGAAAAAGAAACCAACAATTTATAAAATAAAATATAGGGTGTGTAAACTCAAGTTTACCTCGAGGGGTTAGATGTTGTCATAAACTCCCTTAGCTTCTCTCTGGGTTTATTTAGCATCTAACCCCTGGGGTGTGTGTAAACTTCTCGCTACACACCCTGACCCATACTTTATTCCATTTGTTGCTCTGTCTAGCAGCCACACTGCACCCTTACCTTGAGCGTGTGATTTTCTTTGTTTTATTATACAGACACAGTAGCGCCTGTATGTTTGGGTTGAGTAAACACTTGTCTTGCAGGGCCGTGGACTGCTATATCAGTCCAGAATTCCTGTACATTCTAATTCTGTCAGCAGCCTAAGGATTAAACCCAAATTTTTTGCACCATAATAACTTTGCCCCCATTCATTCAATTTCTCTGAAATTTAAATTGTGCAAAAATGGTCCCAGGATCTCTGGATCCTGAAAATTTTGTAGCAACTGGTTCACGGTTGGGGGGGGCAAAGTTACAGAGGGGAAGTAAATATTACATCAATTAAGACCTTTTTTCCCCCTGACCTATAACTAAAACACTAGGGCAATTTGAAACCTGAATCTTGCAGGTTTAATAGAGCTTGACCCAAGATGCTGACTTTTGTTGTTTTGTCTCACAAACGTAAGTATTTAATTTTAATATTTAAGAAAAAACATTTCACTTCTGAGCATGTGTAATTTAAAAAACACAGCATTCTAAGAATAACTGAATTTGTACGCCCACATGAAATCATTTGGTCATATTATGAAAATGTGCCTGTTTATCAGCTGGCAGGACCAGCTCCCTGTCTGAGTATGCCATTCTGCAGTTTTCGTTCGGCAGGGATGGGTCTACATGTCATTGTGTAGCCCCACCCCTCTTGAGCATGCTGTGCGTGCGTGTGTGTGCTTTTTTCTTAAGCAGAGTGTCCAACATTAGCCACATGAGCAGCTCTATATATTTGAAGTGGTGCCAGGGTGCCCAATTCCTGGTTACAGTTTAATTATTAAGCATATAAACCAACACTGGGGTGCCCAACCCTGGTGCCAGTTCATTCTCCCAACCCCTCCATAAGGTCCACCCCAATGCCCATAATTTCATGTTGCTGACCCCGTGGTGCCTAATCCTCAGTGCCGGCATAGACAACTTCCCTCCCCCCAACCCAGCAGTCTGGGACACTGGGGTACCCATCCGCAGTGCATGTAAGTATCATGAAGACACTGGGGTGCCAAATCCCCAGTGTCAGAAGTACTTTAAAGAAAGAAAACCATCCCACGATGTCTGTTTCATTTTTTAACCCCGAAATAGAAGCACAGAAACATAGAATTTGACAGCAGATAAGGACTGCTTAGCCCACCTAGTTTGCCTATTTTCTTACCTAATGGATAAGCTGCAGATCCTAGTTAACCAACAGCCAACTTCCTCCTACCCCCCACTAGATTTCCCTTATGTCTGTCCCATACATTCTTGGATTCCCCCACTGTTTTTAACTCCACTGCCTCCTCAGGAAGGCTGTTCTATGTATCCACAACCCTCTCCATGAAAAAGTACTTCCTCACATTACCTCTGAGCCGTCTCTCCTCTATCTTCAAATTGTGCTCCCTTGTTCTTGTACATCTCTTTTTCTGAAAGATGCTACCTTTTGGACTTTGTTGATTCCCTTGAAGTACTTGAAAGTTTCTATCATGTCCCCCCCTTCTCCCTCCTCTCCTTGAGGGTATACATATTAAGCTCCTTTAATCTCTCTTCATATGTCTTCTGGTGCAGACCCTGCACCATTTTAGTCGCCCTCCTCTGGACATACTCCACACTGTCTATGTCCTTGTGGAAATGGAGTCTCCAGAACTGCACGCAGTGCTCCAAATGGGGTCTCACCAACTGTCTGTACAGAGGGATGACAACTTCCTGTTTTCTACTGGTGATGCCTCTCTCTCTATACATCCCAGTATCCTGACAGCCCTCCTTACTGCCTTTTCATGTTGCTTGCCCACCTTTAGGTCATCTGATATGACTACCCCCAGGCCCCTTTCCATTTTTGTTGTTGTTAGTATCTCACCTCCCATTGTGTACTCTTCTCCTGGGTTTTTGTTTCCCAGGTGCATTACTTTGCACTTCTTTGCACTGAATCTAAGCTGCCATACATTTGACCATTCCTCCAACCTTGCCAAGTCCCTTTGCGTCCTTTCCACCCCACCTTCTGTATCAACCCTGTTGCAGATCATTATGTTGTCTGCAAAGAGACATACTTTTCCTTTCAGTCCCTCTGCAGTGTCACTTATAAAGACATTAAAGAGGACCGGTCCCAGTACTGAACCCTGCAGTACCCCGCTAGTAACCCCCATTTTTCAGAGTGAACTCCGTTTACTATTACCCTCTTCGTCCTGTTGTCCAGACAATATTTTACCCAGGCTACCACTTTGGGACCCACTCCAAGGCTGGCTAACTTGTATATTAATCTTTTGTGTGGGACTGTGTCAAATGCCTTGCTAAAGTCTAGGTAGGACATGTCCACAGCCCCTGCCTGGTCTATTACTTTGGTCACCCAGTCAAAGAAATCTATTAGATTCATCTGACATGACCTTTCTGCTGTGAATCCATGCTTCCTAGGGTCCTGAGTCCCACTGGCCTCTAGAAACTCAACAATTCTTTCTTTCAGAAGTGATTCCAACATTTTCCCTACCACTGAGGTCAAACTAATAGGTCTGTAGTTTCCTGCCTCTGTCTTGCTCCCATATCCACCCTCCTTCAGTCCTCAGGTACCACACCATCCTCCCATGATTTGTTAAAAAAGGTAGTCAGTGGTTTCACTAGTTCTCCTCTTAATTTTTTTAGAATTATTGGGTGAATCCCATCAGGCCCCATTGCTTTGTCCACCTTCAGTTTTAAGAGTTCTTTCAGAACATTTTCTTCTATGAATGGACTGGTTTTGATCTCCCTATCCAGAGTGCTACTATTCTTTGAATTAGGTACCTCCCCCTCCTCTTCTTTTGTGAATACTGAGCAGAAGCATTCGTTCAGTAGTCCTGCTTTTTCGCTGCCCCCTCTGCCCACCCTCTCTTCCCTTTAGTAAGTCTCACTATCCCTCCCTTGGCCTTTCTTCACTCCCAAATGTACCTATAAAAGGTTTTATCACCCTTCTTAACTGAGTTGGCTATTTTTTCCTCAGTTTGGGCTTTTGCTATTCTGACTGCCTTCCCCACTTCCTTCTGCCTTAACTGGTACAGTTCTCTGTCTTGTTCCTTCTGTGTTTCCTTATACTTCCTAAATGCTACCTTTTTCTCCTTAACCTTCCCCAACACTTCTTTTGAGAATCATAGTTTTTTTTCTTTCATTTTGCCTGTATGAAGGCTGTTTTGATTTTTCCCCATTGTTTCTCCACCCCTTCTTCTCGCCCATTTGTAAGTGCTTTTCTGAGGCATTCTCCCATTTTTCCAAAGTCAGCCCTCTTAAAGTCCAATACTCTTGCTTTTGTATGGTTTGACTCTATGACTGTGTTTATCATGAACCACACTGTTTGGTGGTCACTTGTTCCCAGATGGCTTCCCACTTCTAAATCCAAGATCCTTTCTCCATCCCCATTTGACAGTACCAGGTCTAAGACTGCTCCCTCCCGAGTGGGTTCCACCACTAGCTGTCTGAGGCATGCCCCCTGTAGGGCATCAAGAATAACCCTGCTCTTGGATGTGGCTGCAGCAAAGGTGCTCCAGTTAACATCTGGCATATTCGGGTCCCCCATCAACAATATCTCCCCTTTTTCTGCCATTCTAAGGATGCCTTCTATCATTTCCTTGGCCATTGCCTCCCCCTGAGGTGGGGGGTCTGTATACAACCCCCATGCAGATTGTGATGCCATATTCTGTCTCTAGGGTGACCCACCGTGCCTCCTCTACTCCCTGTTTATCCTTTAGTTCCATTGCTTTGATCCCTTCCTTTACATAGAGAGCTGCTACTCCTCCTCTTTTACCTTCTCTGTCCCTCCTATAGCTTGTGTACCCTGGTATGTTGACATCCCAGTCATGGTTCTCAGTGTACCATGTTTCTGTGACTGCCATAATATCCAAGTGTCCCTCTTCCATCAAGACCACTAGTTCAGGGAGCTTGTTACACAGACTATGGGCATTGGTACTCATCACCCTCCATTTTTTGATGGCCTTACCCGCTTTTAGCCCCATCCCTCTCCTTACTGCCTTTTTCTGCATTTACCCCTGTTCTGCTCCCTATTGACTTCTCTTCCTTGGTGTTTACCTCTCTAACTACTGTGTTTTGTGAGGGGATGCTGGGCTTTCCCTGCTCCTTTTCAGTGCCTCCCCCTTGGCTAGTTGAAATGCTTGCCAATGAAACATTTAAACCTATCACCTAGGATCCTGGTTCCCCTCCAGGACAGATGCAGACCATCACACCAGTATAGGCCTGCATCCCTCCAGGTGGACCCCTAGTCCCCAATGAAGCCAAAACCCTGAGCTCTGCACCGGTTTTTCAACCATTCATTGAATCCCATGGTGCGGAATACCCTAACATCATCCTTGCCATAGACAGGCAGCACCTCTGAGAAGGTTACTGTACATGCTACTTGTCTAAGGCCCTTCCCCAACTCCACAAACTCCTCTTGCACTGCTCTGATCCCATTTACAGCCAGGTCATTTGTCTCTAGGTGGACAATAATATCCAGCTCCCTCCCTCATGCAGCTGCTCCCGCAAGCCTGAGGATTCGCTTCCTGTCCCTCCAAGCCATGGCACCAGGCAGGCACCTTATTGCCCTCTCTCCTTCCTCTCCCAGTTCTACCCCCCTAAAGATTGAGTCCCCACCAGGAGTTGTTTCCTTCCCCTGTGGGGTCCCATGCCACCCTCCTATGGGTCTCCTTTGTGGAGGTTCCCAGCATCCTCCTTGGTCTCCACTGCAGGTGCCTCCATAGAGGAACCACTCTCCACCAGAACAGCATATGAATTGTGGAGAGGTACAACTGGAGGAATGTGCCTCTGTTCCACCACCCTCTCCCTCCCTGAGTCCACCTTGGTTCAGCTGATCCTCTTTCTTGACAACCTCTGAGGTAACGGCAATGGCCCTCGTGGTCCCTGGGTGGGGGAGGAGGTTTCACGAATCCTAGCCAAGTCAGCATGGAGACGAGCAACCACCTCCCTCAGACCAGAGAGGTGTCTACAAATAGGGCAGCATCGCAACCTCCAGAATGTCTCCCAGAAGACTGACACCCCACAGTCATTGCACTGCACCACTCCCATCATGTCTTATTTTGTGGCCCCTCTCCTGTTGCTTAGTATGCTTACTCTCTCCTCCCTGTTTTTTTTTTTTTTTCTCCTACTGCCTATGTACCATTACAGCTCTCGCCCTTCCAGTTCTGGGACAAGAACTTCCTGTATTCTTCTGTAGTCTCCTTCTTCCTTGCTCAGAGTCAGATCTCCAGCAGCTAGGGGGAGAGGGAGAGCTACTCTTTTCCTTCAAGGATGACGAAACCAATGTGTCTCAGTGATCCTTCCCTTCCTACTGGCAAACAGGAAGTCGCGTTGTCAGTCAAATCCAGTGCCTATAAAAGTAGAACTGGCTAAGCATGGGAGGGTGGAGGGGAGGGAAGGAGGGCAATTAGTAAAAAAAGTTCTAGTTTTGTAGTTAGCTGTGCCTTGCTCTGAAAGCAAGATTTCTGTCTGCCAGAAGCTAGCACTAGGGAACTGTAATTAGTGACACCTACTTTTGTACTCCTAAGCCACACACCCAATTAACTTCTCCCCTCCTGATTTAGCAAACTCCCTTTACCTAACACAGAAAAACACACTTTCTTTTTTTTTTTTTACCTTAAATGAGACCCCCACTTCTAATAAAGTATCTGTTTTCTTAATCCCAACAGGCACTGACTCCTGCTGAAATAGAGGTGTTCTATTAGTAAAAAAAGTTCTAGTTTTGTAGTCAGCTACTCCTTGCTCTGAAAGCAAGATTTCTGTCTGCCAAAAGCTAGCACTAGAAAACAAATAAAGAAAATAATTCCACAGCACCCACCACCTGACACAACCCATACCCTATACTTACCCAGCTAAGGTCCAATGCCATAATCCTCTCTGGATTAGAGGCACATCTTCACTCTTCAATGCTGGACCTGGAAGGGGGAAAACAGGTATGGTAAGTGCCATATAATGTAGTTCAATGCATTTGAACTTTTCTTCATAGCTTCATCATTTTTTCATATATTTTTGCCCAAATTTCCAACATGCCCTTTTTTGGGACCCTATTTCAGGAACAAGCATGGTGAAGTTATTTATATCTGGCCCAAAAGATAATTGTGTGGTCACTGCGCAAAATCACCTTTCAGCCATGTTGAAAATCTGGGCAAAAAATATGAAACAAATGCCAAGTTATGAGGGTACATTGACATTTTTCTGTGCTTGCTCATAACTTTGATAATTTTCAATATTTTGACCCAAATTTTCAACATACCCATACCCATTTTACGCACCACCTCATGAACGTTACAGCTGTTATTTTTCAAATCCTGGCCAAAATGTGTTTTTGTACCTGTGGTGTGACATGACATGCTGATGGAGATTTGGAACTGAACATTTTCACTTAGTAGCTTTATGAGGTGAGGCCATAAGAAGACTATGTTGAAAATCTGTGGTCAAAATATTAAAAAAAAACAAAGTTCTGAAGTTATGTTGTCATTTTTCTATGCATGCTCATAACTGGTAATTTTCAATATTTAAATCTCAAGTCTTCAACACAGCCATTTTTTCATACCACCTCATGAACATGATGCAAGTCCAGACAGTGGTGTCACTCAGGTCTCCTAATGCAGATTCAGATTCAAATAAATCCAGGATAATACCGAGTGCATACAAAATGAAGATGTACTCCCTGCTCTAACAAATCTTCATTTTGTATGCACTCAGTATTATCCTGGATTTATTTGAATCTGAATTTGCAGTAGGAGATCCGAGTGACATCACTGGCTGGGCTTGTGTTTAAATTTACAAGCTGGCTGCTCGTTGTAGTATGCACCAGTTTGACCTTGCATTGTTGCAGCATTATTTTATTTGTTTTCATGAACATGACAGCTGTTGTTTTCAAATCCTGCCTAAAATGTGATTTTGCACTTTGGCATGAAATTATGTTTTCTCCAGTATTTTATTGAATGACACCTGTGATGTTCCATAGGAGGGGTCACAAAAAGACTGCTGAAATTTTGGAGTCAAAATGTCACAAATAAAATGATAAAGTAATGTTGTTTGCAGGCACGTACATTGGCCCACTTGGGACCACATTGCCTTCCCACTGCCAGCGACCTGATTTAAGGTGCAGGCTCAGGGAGGCAGCTTAATGGATCGAGGCCATACCCAGTTAGAACAGTGTTACAATAATTGCACCGCACAGAACAGCACGGTCTATACAGCACTTCCACAGATAGTGACAGGGTAATAACAGCACTGTGTAGTAAGCGCTCCGCAGGTCACTGTCCGTAGTGCTATAAGAGACCACAAGAGGAGATCAAATCAGGAGGCTGGATGAGCTGTTCCTCTGGTGTGGATGCTAATTCATGAGCAGCTTTGGCTGGAATGGTGGTGGAGACCAGGATTCTAATCCTGGTCTCCAGAATGTTATTTTATCCCCCGTAATCCAACTCTAACTCGGAGCTGATTATTTTAATTACAGGGGGTGCAGGGGACAGAGCCCCCCCCCCGGTGGGGTGCAGTTTAGTAGTGGTAGTGATCACAAACCAGAATTGCAGTTGCTAGTAGTGGTGCTGTGTTTGTTAGCAGCATTTGTTCCTGCCGCTTTTTTGATCAGTGCTGTTATTGACAGTGCTGTTATTGACAGTGCTGTTCGTGCAGTCGCTGTTTAGACCAAGTGCCACTGAAGCTGGGTGGAAAGTGCTGCAGCGTGCAGCACTGGTCCCAGCCTGGGGAGGGGTGGAGGGAAGCAGTGTTCTGGTGCACATATGACACCTTGTGGAGGGCCGGACAGCTTTCCCTCACAAGGTGTTGACATGCATGTCAAGGCCAGATGGTCCCATGACTGGGTCAGGACTATCTCCAGTATTCTGAGTATTTCATTTTGTGCAGCAGTGTGAATGATGGTACAGTTCCACTACCAGAAAAAGAAGGTAAATTAATTGCAAAAAACTACGTTAATGCAGACATTAGGGTTGAGGAATGCAAAGCACGCAAGCCAGTACCTTATAGTGCTACAGTCTTCAAAGGTAGAGAACTATGGCTCAGCACATGTTGCCAACAGAATCTTTTGTTGCTTTCTTCACACAGGGCCCTGCATAAAGAATGGGATCATGTCTGATCTTGTTTGCTGGAGGGTGGGATGGGCATTAGGGTTGATAACCCCAAGGAAGACACCACCACTCATTTGCCAATACTCCAGTGACACAAAACCCTCATGTTTTTTTATTTCCCTGCTTTGGGCACTTTGGGTTTCTTCAACCCTAATGTTTATATTAATGTAGTTTTTTGCAATTTGTAAATATATTCATTGCAAAAACTACATTAATGTGAACATAGTTTCAGAGAATGCAAACACACGAAGCGGAAATGGCTGATCAATAGTTCTGGGTCTCCAGAATCTTGGCAAATCAGTGGTGTGGTGTTCCTTGGGGTTGTCAATAATCACCCCTCCTCCCACCCTGTAGCCTCTTGTCTGAAGTACAAGGTATAGCTCTAAGCCAGTGGCTCATAGTGATACTGTCTTCAGAGGTAAAGAAGTATGGCTCATCACGTTGTCAACAAAAACCAGTCATAGTTTTCTTCACACAGGACCCTGTATGAAGAAAAGAGATCATGTCTAACCTTGTTTGCTCAGGGAAGGGGGTGGGCATTAGGGTTGACATTCCCAAGGAACATCTCACCACTGATTCGGCAAAGCTCCAGAGACCCAAAACCCTAATGGTTATTCATTTTCCTACTTCGTGCGCTTTGCGTTCTTCAACCCTAATGTCTGAATTAAATTAACATAGTTCTTTGCGATGGAGTTCCCTTTTTTGTGATAGTGGAATTGCATCCTCATTCGTGCAGGTCCCTGAGAAAAAATAAACAGAATAGCGGGGATATTCTCAGCCCTGCTTTACTAACCAACTAAGAAGCGAAAGTGTTAGTACTCGTAGTTACACCTTTACACTGTAGCATCCTAGATTAGATACAGTATGATAATAATGATTTCATACCTGGTTCCTGGGGGTTGTGGGATGAGTTTTGTGTGGCTTGAGGGAACATCCAGCCCTACCTGTAAAATAAGAATAGCAATGGGGTTGCAAAGGATATGCAGCTCTTTAGTAACTAACTGGGACAAAGTACTCTAAGCATAAAACAATACCTATTTGATACATGTGGTCAGTGTCTTCCAATGCCGGGGCTGGCATCTAGTTGTGCCGTCTTCTTTATTTCACAAGACCTGTAGACAGAAAGAGGAAAATGGGTTAGTATGATTAATGGAAATACCAAGCAGCAAGCAGCTGTATCAGGTAAAAAGGGATTGCATTTGTTGGCGGGGTTAAAGTGGAGTGGTCGGGAGGGTAGATACCAGTACCACAGCAGTGACCCAGATTCAGGAACAGACTTGAGTCACTTGTGGAGGCCAGCATGAGGGATATGGACAGGATTCAGCATACCTGGGCCCCCTCTCCCCTCAGTGCGGGCAAGTTGCGCCACTCATTGACTGCCACCAGGGCAGGATGAAGCCACCACCTTATGTACTCTCTGCAACACTGACAGGGTGATGGACTGCCAAAGTGGCAGACAGCCAAAGAGGGCAGAGATCCATCCCCCTCCTATACCTGACATGGGGGGAATCTGTGAGGGGGTACCAAAGGTACAAGCTAAGTTCCTGAGATGGAGCGTGATGTAGCTAGGTGGCTGACAGGAGTAGGAGGGCTGTTTGTGGATCAGGGGCTGCAGCATCCCGACATTCATCATGCAAGGTACACTTTTTCCCATTTTTCTTGCCACCCCCATTGTCCTGATGCAGTACATGGGCCCATCAGGCCTTGATACGCTCATCAACCCTTTGTGAGAGAAGGCTGAGTGACTCACCACAAGGTGTTGTCTGTGAAACAGAACACTGCTGTGTCCCTCTCTAGAATGGGGCCAGTGCCACACATTGCAATGCCTTCCCTCCAGCCTTGGCCCATTCAGACGGCTCACTGAGCTGGCACCTGAACTCAGGTCACTGGCAGGAGAAGGCAATATGGTCCCCAATGGGCCAACAGGCAAACAACATTACTTCATAAAAATTTTTTTGTTCCATTTTGACCCCAAATTTTCAACACAGTTATTTTATGATCCACCCTTCTGAATATGACAGGTATCATTTATAAAATACTGTCCGAAATGTAATTTGTTGCCACAAGCACAGAAACACATTTTGGCCACAGTTTGAACAAGCATTTGTCAATGTGAATGTTGGCTTGCTGGCATTGGCATTGGTAGTGCAGGAGTTAGAGAAATGCATAATAGGAATGGCAGTGAAGTATTTAAGTAATGCCAACCCCACCCCCACCCTGCAGAGACTGAAAGGCATTGGTGGTGTGCCTTTGGGCCATTGGCCATAATGCTTATGCCATTTCACCTCACCCCATCCTGCAGACACTGACAGGTGTTGCAGTGTGCTTTAGGGTCTTCGGCCCTTACGCTCACCCTATTCCATAAGGAAATAAGCTGAGATGGGTGCAGTATAGGAGAATGGGGTGAATGTTAGGGCTGAAGACCCCAAGGCACATCTCAATGCCTGTCAATGGCTTCAGGGTGGGGTGGAATGCCATTAGCATTATGGCCAAAGAACCCAAGTTACACCCCCGACACCTGTCAGTCTGTACAGGGTGGGGCATTATGGTTGGAAACCCTAACGCCCTTGGTGTTTGTTGGTATTTTCACTCCAAATTTTCAACATGGGCTTTTTGGGACCCCACCTCTTGAACAGTGGTACTGTCATTTTGTTAATCAGTCCCAAAAGGTAATTCTACACAGTGACAGCGAAATGACCTTTTGGGACTGAGAAATGAAATTACAGTGATAATTTCATGAGGTGGTGTCCCAGGAACCCCATATTGAAAATTTGGTGCAAAAATTCCTAAAAATAATTGAGTTATCAACCTAAGTTGAAACCCCCATTGATTCCCATTATACAGCGTTTACCAGATTCCTCACTTCGCAGTTCGGCTTTGAAGAGTGCAGATGCGTCCTGGTCCAGTGAAGATCACTGTTCCAAACTTCCAGAGGTAAGTATGAAGTGAGGGGGGGTGCAGGGAGGTGGGTGCTCAGAGGGAGAGTTGGGATGGGGAAGGGGAGACACAATGATGGACTATTTTCTGTTTACAGGTTAAAAAAATTTCAAAACTTCGGGGGACCATTTTCTTTATTTTACAGGGAAAAAAATTAAAGGCATTTAGGCACACTGGGATGGGCTCCTAGTGTGCCACAACAGTGTGGTGGGGGGAGTGCATGCCAACATGGAGACTGGGCACCCCGATGTCGGCAAATAACACTGACAGGTTTGGACTGGGGAGTTGCATCCGACACTGGGAGTGGGCATCCAAGCATTGGAAACATTAAACCATGCTTTCAGCACACCAGGAAGGGCTCCCAATGTGCCACATTAATGGGGGGAAGGGGATATATGCTGACATGGGGATTGGGCACCCCAATGTCGACTTTCGGGGAATGTGTGGTGGGTGGCAGGAACTGCCATATTTATTGAAATGTTTCACCAGGAAAGGCACATTAAACAAATGCCTTACTTCTGAAACAAATCTCAGCACAGAGTGCTTGGTGGCAAAAGCTGACCACTTGCTCCTGGAACAAGGCTCAGCGACAGAGTGCTTGGCTGCAGGAGTTGACAAGGTTGTGGAGGGGGGAGGTGCCGCTGCAATGATGAAACAGTTCATGATTGCAGCGGCACATTTCTTTCAAATTTCCTGCTCTCTTTCAAGTTATCTGTCATCGCTTGCATGCTCACTGATTGGTGGCTCTGGGACGCCCTCACTAAAGCATTCCCTGCATTGGCCACAACACTGACACACCTCTGAAATGTGCTACTACTACAAGATGTTGCTTGCACATGTGCACAAGCCAATATAAAAATGACACCTGTCACGTTTATGAGGTGGTGTGAAAAAAATGGCTTTTGTTGACAATTTGGGGTTGAAATACTGCAAACTACCAAAATTACGAGTAAACACACATTTCAATGCACCTTCTTAACTTTGTTTTGTAATATTTAATCCCCAGATATTCAACATGGTCTTGTTATGACTCCACCCCATGGACCCAGTAGGTGAAAATATTCAAATCCCAGATGAAACGTTACCTTGTGCTACAAGTGTGAATACACATTTAAACCAGGATTTGAAAAATTACACCTGTCAAGTTCATTAGATGGTGTGAAAAAAATGGCTGTGTTGAAAATTTAGGGGCAAAATATTGAAAATTAACAAATTTAAGAATGAACATTGAAAAATTTCAATGGATCTTCACAACCTTGTTTTTCGATTTTTTGACCCATCAACATAGTCTTCTTATGACCCTACCTCATGACCCCTCAGGTGAAAATGTTCAAATCTTGCCCAAAAAAGTGATTTAACAGAGCAACTGTGAAATCACCTTTCAGGCCGGATTTAAAAAATATCACCTATCATGTTAATGAGTTGGGGTCCCAGGAAGGCCATGTTGAACATTTTGGGGAAAAAATATTAAAAAATGACCAAGCTATGAATCAAAGTTCAAAGCCCATTGAAATACATCAACCACACTTACCTGATTTCTTCAGCTCCTGGTCTGCTTTTGAAGAGTAAAGACATGTCTCCAATCCCAACAGAATTACTGCAGTGGACAGAATTTAGGTGAGTGAGGGTTGTGGGTGGGTGAGGGGTGGTGGGTGCTGAGTCGGGTGTTGGGGTGGAGGAGGGATAGTGGTGCAACAGACAACAATGAATGTTGTCTGACCAATGGAAAATCATGTACATAAATGCCTATAGTCTGGGAAACAAGATCCCAGACCTGGAGGCAACAATGACAGAGGCTAAACTGGACATAGTAGCCAATAGCGAGACATGGTTCACCAGTAACCACACTTGGGAGACTCCGTTATCCATGTATGTACTGTTCAGAAGAGACCGAGGTGCAAAAAGAGAAGGGAGTGGCCCTTTATGTCAATGAAAATATCAAAGCTACAGAAATTCAGAATACACATAAAGAGCCAAAAGAACTGTGGGTCACCCTGGAAACAGGAAATGGGACAACCATATGAACTGGGGTTGTCTACAGGCCTCTAGACCAGGGGAGGACATAGACACATTACTGTTAGAAGATATACAAAACATGACAGCTAAAGGGGATGTTCTGATAATGGGAGACTTCAACATGCCAGATACAGATAGGTCAATGCCAGCAGGAACATCCACCAGAACTAGACATATAGTGGACTCCCTGCAGGGGAAGGGCCTCAGACAACTGGTACAACAACCCACAAGAGAAAGGGCTATCCTGGATCTAGTACTGACTAATGGGGAAAGGATCATAGATCTCCTGGTAGACGGTCACCTGGGGGCCAGTGACCAACATATGGTATGGTTCAGTTTGGCCATAGAAACATAGACTTTGACAGCAGATAAGGACAGCTTGGCCCACCTAGTCTGCCCATTTCCCTACCTACAGGATAAGCTGCAGATCCTAGTTAACCAACAGCCTATTTCTTCCTACCCGCCACAAAAATTGCCTTATGTCTGTCCCATGCATTCTTGAATTCTCCCACAGTTTTAGACCCCTCAACCTCCTCAGGAAGGCTGTTCCATGCATCCACCACCCTTGCTGTGAAAAAATACTTCCTCACATTGCCCCTGAACCGCCCCCCCTCTATCTTCAAATTGTGTCCCCTTGTTCTTGCACATCTCTTTTTCTGAAAGATGCTACCCTCTTGGACTTTGTTGATTCCACTAAGGTACTTAAAAGTTTCTATCATGTCCCCCGTCCCTCCTTTCCTCAAGGGTATACATATTAAGCTCCTTTAGTCTCTCCTCGTATAGCTTCTCTTGCAGACCCTGCCACTAGAACTAAATCATCCCATTCCAAGGCAAAAATATATATATGGGACTTTAGAGGAGCTGACTTTGATAAGATGGACAACAGAGTTAAGCTAGCCCTTTCATGAAGAAATACAGGTGAGTGGGTACAGGCAAAGTGGGCAAGCATTAAGGATGCAATACTTGAAGCAACATCCCATTGTGTTTGGGAGAAAAGCAAGAGCAAAAGAAGGAGGAAACCACTTTGGTTCTCAAAAACAGTAGCAGAAAAGATCAAAGCTAAAAGGTTGGCCTTCAGGAAATATAAGGGAACGCAGCAGGACGAAGATAGGGAGGCATACCAAACTTCCTTAAGGGAAGCAGGGAAGGCAGTAAGGCAGGCAAAGGCCCAAACTGAGGAAACACTAGCATGAACAGTAAAAGAAAGGGACAAGACTTTCTATAGCTACATTAGTGAAAGGAGAAAGTCCAGAGGTGGTATTGCTAAGATCAAAGGGGATAAGGGAGAGTGTGTGGAGGAGGACCAAGGAAAAGCATCTATCCTAAATAGATACTTCTGCTCAGTATTTACTGAGAAGAAGGTAGGGCAGAGCCCACAGCTCAGCACTATGGACACGGGGGGAGGGAGGGAGGGGTGTGCACAAATCCCTTCACAAAAGAAAGGGTCCTACAAGAGCTCGCTAAGCTCAGGGTGGACAAGGCAAACGGACCTGACGGCATACATCCCAGGGTACTAAAGAGGCTAAGGTTGGAACTAGCAGAGCCATTAACAGAACTGTTTAGTGAGTCTCTGAGCACAAGAGAGGTCCCAGAAGACTGGAGAAGAGCTCATGTGATCCCGCTCCACAAGAGTGGCAGCAGGGAGGAGGCGTGGAACTACAGACCAGTCAGTCTTATTTCAGTAGTGGGCAAGATTATGGAGGCACTACTTAAAGAAAGAATAGTGGAACACCTGGAATCCATAGGAGCACAGGATCCAAGACAGCATGGGTTTACAACCGGAAGGTCCTGCCAAACTAATCTCATAGATTTTTTTGACTGGGTAACCAGAGTGGTGGACCAAGGGGGTGCAGCTGATGTCGCCTACCTTGACTTCAGCAAAGTTTTCGATACTGTTCCACATAGAAGATTGATTAATAAGCTGGGTAGGCTCAGGGTGGGTCATAGGTTGGTTAACTGGGTGGCAAACTGGTTGGTGGGCAGAAAACAGAGAGTGGTTGTAAATGGTATACAGTCGGAAGAGATGCAAGTCACAAGTGGGGTACCTCAGGGATCAGTCCTGGGGCCAGTCCTCTTCAATATCTTCATCACTGACATTGCAGATGGACTGGAGGGTAAGGATTGTCTGTTAGCAGATGACACCAAGATCTGCAACAGAGTAGATGATCCAGATGGGGTGGGCAGAATGAGAAGAGATCTGGAAAAACTGGAAAAATGGTCAGAACAGTGGCAACTGGGGTTTAACGCAAAGAAGTACAAGATCGTGCACATAGGGAAGAGAAACCCTAAAGCTACCTATAGGTTTGGAGGGGAGTTGCTGGCAATCACAAGGGAAGAAAGAGGCTTGGGCATCATCAACATCACAGATGACCTGAAATAATACAAGCAGGTCACTAAAGCAGTAGGTAAGGCTAGAGGGATGTTGGGGTGTATTAGTAGGGGTATCACAAGTCGTAAGAGGGAGGTAATAATCCCTCTTTACAAGACACTGGTTAGGCCCCATCTGGAGTACTGCATGCAGTACTACAGGCCGCACCTGCACAAGTACATTAACAAAATGGAGGCAGTTCAGAGAAGGGCAACCAAAGTGGTGCAGGGACTGCATCAGAAAACATATGAGGACAGATTAGTGGAGCTCAATATGTATACCCTAAAGCAAAGAGGGGGAGAGAGGTGACATGATCAAAACATTCAAACATCTTAAGGGTATTAACAAGGTGAAAGAGTCTAACATGTTTCAATATAAGAAAAATAGCAGAACAAGAGGACACAGCATGAGATTAGAGGGAGGCCGATTAAGGGGTAATGTGAGGAAGTTCTTTTTCACAGAAAGGGGGTGGAAGCATGGAACGGCCTACTTCAGGAAGTGGTGAATATGAATACAGTGCAGGGCTTCCAACAGGCATGGGATCGGCATAAGGGAGCTATACAGATGAGTAAGAATAGATAGGCTATTGACAGAGTAATGGCCTATGGCACTTTCATAAGGAAGAAAAAATGGGCAGACTGGATGGGCCTTGTGGTCCTTATCTGCCATCAACTTCCATGTTTCTGTGTTTTTCTTTATATTAGGTTAGGAAAAAAAGACTACAAACAACGGTTTTCAGTTTAACAGGTACCGACACTGGGGACTGGACACCCAGTGTCGGTTTTCTCTATGGTGGCACTGGGGGTCAGCATGGTTACATTCTGGTTAATGTGCTCCACAACTTGCACTGTACTGTTAACTCCAGCATCAATCAGCCCCCTGTACAAATCATTCCCGGGCAACTCACTCCCATATAAATTTCATGAAATAAACTCCAGGGGCGTAATTCAGGAATGAATAGTGCAGGGAGCCAGTTCACTGACCAGGATGAATTGACATGTCACCAGTGGGCATCCCACCTGTTATGACCCCACCTCATGAAGCTGGTAGGTGAACATTTTCAAATCATGGTAGAAAAGTGATTTCATAGAGAAACTGTGAAATCACCTTTCGGGCTGGATTTGAAAAATATCACTTACCTTGTTAATGCATTGGGGTCCCAGAAAGGTCATGTTGAAAATTTTGGAGAAAAGTATTAAAAATTACCAAGTTATGAGTCAAAGTTCAAAGCATATTGAAATACATTAACCCCACTAAACAGATTTTCTCAGTTCCTGACCTGGCATTGAAGAGTGAAGATGTGTCATCAGTCCTGAGAGGATTACAATACGGGACAGAATTTAGGTAAATGAGGGGCATGGAGGAGTAAGGTTGGGTGGGTGCTGAGTGGGGGTAGGGGTGGGGTGTTTGAGGGAAGGATGATGGCACAACAGACAACAGTGGATTTTTTTCTTTATTTTAGGTTAAAAAAACACTACAAAGAAGAAGAAGAATCAGCATTTACACAGCACTTTTCATGCACAGTGTATCTCAAAGCACTTTACAAGCAATGCTAGACTGGTAGTGAAATGACTGAATGTGTAGTGGCAGCCATATCACACATCAACATCCACATACAGCCTGGACAATTGCATGAACTGGTTTTATGGGAAGGGGAATGTTGGCCAGGGCACTGGGAATGTCCCCTACTCTTTTTCGAAGAATTCCGTGGGTTCTTTTACTTCCACCTGGACACCCACTAGGACAGCACCAGGATGGGTAGATGGGACCACGGTTTAACATCTCATCTGAAGGACGGCACATCCCAGCAGTACAGCACTCCCTAATTCTGCACTCAGGTGCCAGCGTTTTAGATACAAGTCCAATCCCAGTGTGGGACAAGAACCCATGACCCTCTAGTCCAGAGGCAGATGTGCTACCAACTGAGACACACTGAAGTCCAAAGGGCAGTTTCAGTTTCACAGGTATAGACACTGGGAATTGGTCACCCAGTCAGTTTTCTCTATGGTAGCACTGGGGAGGGGCACCCCAGTGTCACACACTTGCAGGATGGGGGGGTTATGAAGCCAGAATCTGGGATTATGCACCCAGAACCTGAGAATATGCACCCTGGTGCTGACATCTCAAGCAGGCAGACAGGTAGGGGGGGCTTTACTGGCACTGAGGATTGGATGCCCTCATGTCAGAATATAATGTAAATGCCGGCCCACCAGCATAGAGGCAGGGTTTCCGCCTGCAACACTGATGACCCAGGTATGGGAATGGACTCAGGACATTGGAGGGCTGGCCATGGGAGAAGGACTGAGTGTCCCAGGGACTGCTGTCCTTCTCCAGGGGGTGGTGGCATTGTGTGTCCGGCATGCTATGGACCCCTAGTGGAGGCCAGGGGAGCCACAGTGCTGGTGCCGTATCAGTGGGGTGGGTGGGTCAGACACTGGCCATCATTGCACATCCCTGCCCTGATACAGCATACAAAAATGCTGGCCCAAAGTGTGAAGCTCTGCTCCACCACCTCCACTGCCTACCATGTCCGCTGGGTGGGGCACCACTCCCCTGGCCCCACCATGGGGGGTAAGTCATGTCAAGCTACCGCTGACCTTTGGGAGGGGGTGCCGCCCTGCAGCCCCACCCAAGAGGGTAAGCTTGGGCATGGGGAGGCAGCAGGGGTGGGAGCTAAGCCCCTGTGGGGGGATTGAGGGCTGACAAAAAAATATATATATAACGTAAAAACAGAGGAAAAAGTAAACCGGCTCCTTGGGTGAGCATCCCAGTGCTGTAAATTTCACTTTTTTCACTGGCACCAGGGATTGGGCACCCTGGTGTTCAGCTCAGATTTAGGAAAACTTGGATGTGGCTAATGGTGGCCATACAACTCAAACACACACATCTCCATTCAGGGAGGTAGGGCTATAGCTATGCACTGATGCGTAGCCCCACATCCACTGGTTGAACACAGATGAAAGAGGCACAGACACTGTTTGGAACATCAGGATAGCCCTGCCTCCTCATACAAACATGCATTTTCATTAAACAACCACATTAAGGAAAGTGGTTGTAAAAATTCAGTTATCCTCAGAATGCTTATTTTTCTAACTCTGCATGCTCAGAAATGGATCTGTTTTCCTAAATATTTCAAAAATTCTAAAGTCTGGGAAAAAAACCCACAAAAGCACACACCTTGGGGCAAACTCTATCAAACCTGTAAGTGAATCCCTTGCAGCTGACATCAGAGGAGGGCTGCAGCAGGGTTAGATACAATAGCCTGCAGTGCATGTTAGACTTTTTATAAGCTCTGATCTTTTATTTGCTGGTCCTGTTGTCCTCCGGGGGGGCTAAGTACAGTCCCAGAGGACTGTACTTAGCCCTAGGGGAACAGCCTGACTGCAAACATCTGATCAGATCTTACAGAAGCTCTAACATGCACTTCAGGCTATTGAATCTTCCACTTCTGCAACCCTCCTCTGATGTCAGTTGCGGGGAATTTGGAGATTTGTAGTTCTAGAAAATGTCAGCTTGCAAGCCAACAAACTGCTACAATTTACCATACTATAGTAAACAACAAGAAAAAAAAATGTTTCTGCACACAAAGTGTAAATTGGGACCAGCCCCACGCTTGGGTGTAGGGCTTTGTTCTCCTTTAAGGAACAGCACAATCACCAGGGACCACAATCTTAAACTGGAAAGAAGTAAATTCAGAAAGGATGTCAAAAGTATTTCTTTATTGACAGGGTGGTAGATAGAGGGAAGATTCTGTCCAGTAATGTGATCAATACTGGGACAGTTTCAGGGTCCAAAATTAATAGGACATCTTTAAGAGGGTAATTAAAAACAAAACAAAGACATTAGTGGCAGGCACTATGAAAGGGCAGAGTAAAACAACATAGGAACATCATTGCAGGCTTGATGAATTCAGTCTTTGTTCAGTTCTCCACCAGCTATGTATCTGTACATCTGAGTGTCAAAGTATTGTAGAGTTAATTGATCGTAGTAAAATCTGGGTGGGAGGGTTATAAAAGTTCCCCTCAATTTAAAATATTTTAGAAAATAAATAAAGGTGTGTCTTGTGACAACACAACCTGTTGCTGTGGAAATTATTATGGTGTCACACTCACAAGCAGAGCATTATGATTTCAGGTATAGACAAGCAGCCAGAACAGAGGACACCTAGGAAGCACTGATTCTGTTTAGAGTCAGAGTCTCCAGTTAAAATGGAAAATATGTTTACAGAAAAATATATAAACTCTAAACTGAGTTTCATCTAAAAATAATGTGCATGATGCACAGCCACTAGGTGTAGAGTCACAAAACCCTGATGCAAACAACCACCCCTTTGTGACCACACACCTAGTACCTATCCTCAAAGGACTCACAGTCATTGGGGAAGGGACCCCCTGCGACTTATGTTGCAATGCAAATGAGTGTCACCAGATTTAAGGAAATGCAAATGATGTTTGTAGCCTCTAACACCTGATTTGTAACACCCAGGGACATCTGTGTATGGGGCAGCAACAGTCACATGGCACCATGCCATGCATAGTTGCCGTGGCACAGAAACTACTGCCTTTGTCTCCCCCATCCTCCAGACCAGTACCTTTAGGCCCACTTGTGGGCTAGATTAATTTAGTAGGTTCCCCAATCCCCACCATTCTGCTGGTCCCTAGTATTTCAGTACCCCCCCTTCCTAACCCCAGCTTGATATCCAGTCCCCTGGCAGAAGTGAATCCCCCCAGTCTCATATCCATACTTGGTCCCTCGTTGATCTCTGTCCCTGACCAACTCAAACAGTAAGGGTGCAGTGTTTCCATACCCTACTACCTGCTTTGAATATTTCTAGGGCAGGGCTATTGAAAAGTGCTACACACACAGCAGCAAGGGTTACTGTACATTGAGGAAGGTCCTGTGAGCTGTTTGCATAGCAACCTGTGCCTCACTCATATTGCAGTTACAGTGCAGTTTGTTGATCCATGGGGGCACAGGGAAGAAGACATGCAGACATCAAATGTTTCAACTGGGGGAATCAGACATGGAGAAATACTATTTTTATCTTCTGGGGCTCTACCCCTTTTCCACTTTTTCTGCCTACCCACTTCCTAGGGGAGTCCTGATTTCCACTCACTCAGCACCCACTCATCACATCCTCAGAGAGACATTGCCCTGCTTGTTCCAAGCTCCCTAGATTACCAGGATGCACTCGCCCATCCCATCTGGAGGAAAAATCCATCCTTTGGGATGCCCAATATTACACCTGTGGTTGCACTTCAGAGTCCTTGACTTAGAATATACACCTGTATTCACTGTGTGGTCCACAGCTTCCCAGCCATGGCACTAACAAGTCAACCCACAGTTACCTATTGTTACATGAATTATGGGGGCTGACACCTTGAGACGTGTCCTATACATTTTCTGCCATCAGATAGGGTTTTTTAGTGAAGTGGGCAGGAGGACAAGCTTCCACATTCTAGCAGAGGTGCACACACACACACGCACACACACACACACATATACATGTATGCACACACGCATGTACACGCACACAGTTTAAGAACTGTAAAATAAGTTTTTGGGTTTCAGTGTGCAGCTTCTTACTGTGCAATTAGTGGCAGTCAGAGTAGTGTCTGCGTCTATGTAGCTGGGAGAGCGGTTGCTGTGGGCACTGAATTTTCATCAGTCATGCTGTGTAGTAAACCTATGAGTGTGGAAGAGACAGCAACGCTTTGGAGAGGAGCAGCAGCTGGCATCAGGGGTGTCCTTGGCACGTAACTCTGATCCAGTTCTGTGTTTCTATTAAGGTAATTAGTGTAACATATGGCTGGAATACAATCATTAATTTTCTATAGTTATATATAATGAACAGTACTGGATGTTTAAGGCTACGAATGATTGTTATACTGTATTTTACCGTTATGAAATTTCAATAAAATATGTTATACAAAAAAGTTGTTGAAACTATTGCTCTTCATTAGAACCACTGTAACAGCTCTAGTGTCATTGGTGTTGGCAGGCTTGGGCATTGGGAGAAGCAAATCAGTTATTCAAGGTTGCCATGTTTTAAGCAAGCAATTTCCTGAGGCAAAAATATGCTGTCTTGGGTGGGGGTGGGGAAGGGCATGCTTCCAGAAAAGAATGTGAAATATTCATGCAAAATGGTGCACTCTGCTGCAATTTCTGGAGCACTCTCCAAGCTTTTTAATCTATGAAGCATCATAGTAACACAGTGCATGTACTGAAATGATAAAAGTGGCTTTAGGATCCATCTTGACCACCTCCTCCTGCTGCTCTGCAGTAACTATATTCAATTTGAGTATGGGCATCCATCCAAGCTTAACAGCAGGTATGCTACTCTACTCAGGCTGTATAACCCTCGATGCCATACTCCCTCTGAAATCTGTCTAATCCTGCTTTGAAAGCCTGAACAGTGTTAGTTTCCATAACCTCACTGGATAATCTATTCCATGTTGTAACCACCCTCTGCATGAACTAATGTTTTCTAATGTTTCTCCATAATCTGTGCCCCCCCCCTCAAGTTTGAGGGTATAACTTCCAATTTGCTTGCACCCAGCAGCTCATACACATGTTTCTACTCCACCCTGTCTTTCCCATTTAGCATTCCAAAACACGTGATCATGCCTATTCTCATTCTTCTCTTCAGCAGGTTTAATAATTTCAGTAAATTCAATCTTTCTTCATAACTCTTTCCTCCTAAGTCATTAATCACCTTGGTGACCCTGTGCTGACCCATTTAATCTTTTCAATGTCCTTTCTGTCTCTGGAACATAGAGTGGAGAGGTCAGGGGAGCAGGGACCAGGGCTCCCCAAACATGTTTCACTACTGTTATCCACAAGATTCAAAACTGGCATCTGCCACCTAATAAATGATGGTAGATTATTTTGCATTAGGCAGGCAGGTAGATTCAGCCCCTCTGACGTCTGTTATTGGACAGCACAATTTTTTGGAATGTGTTAAAGAAATATAAAATCACACATACCCCAATAATGCAAAGCATCATGGGAAGTACATACTAGTCACCATGAAAGGAGACTGGTTCTGCTTTCAGCAGAAGTGTATGGTACTAAATGGCCTCTCCCAGAATCTGCAAAGGCTGGGAACAGAAGACACAGACACTTGTTTAGCCTTTCTCTGGACTCATAAGTATGCCTCATCTGTATTTCAGCCCAAAGGAAGGGCGAACCATCTCTCCTAGCAGTTTCTAATTTATTCTAGTGATCCATATTACAACTGTTTTTTATTGTACATATGTACTTGAATAATAACACACAAATTACTGTAACTTAACATACATACTGTAAATTATTGTTCATATTACAGTAATTCCATATGAAAGGCTTTAATGTACCCGACAAAGCCTATGGCTGCTTGAAAATACTGTACCTGTTATTGTCCTCACTATGTTCTGTATTGTTTCCCCAACGTGGAACCTTTGTAAAACAGCCTTGGCTCAAAGGTGTCTTTTGAAATAATAATAAACTAATAAACTAAATCTATGATGATCTTATGAGTTTTGGTCATGGTGGAAGCAGGGGGAGGTGGGTAAAGCAGTCAGAAGTGCAAAGGCAAAAACAGAGATAAGGATAGCCCAGACAGTAAAGGAGGGGGCCAAAACCTTCTTCAGGTACATAAGAGAAAGAAGAAAGGCCAAGGGAGGGATAGTGAGGTTTAGTAAAGGAGGGGGTGGGAGGGGGGCAAATGGAGACCTGGAGAAGACTGAGATACTGAGCAAATACTTTTGCTCAGTATTCACAAAAGAAGAGGAGGGGTATGGACCAATATTAGCAAGTAGACACACACAGGAATTGGGGGTGGACACCAATCCATTCACAGAGGAGAGAGTCCTAAAGGAACTCTTGAAACTGAACATGGATAAGGCAATGGGGCCAGTCTGTATACATCCCAGAATACTAAAAGAGCTCAGAGAGGTGATACTGTCACCACTGACAGTCTTATTTAATAAATCAATGGAGGAGAGAGTAGAACTGGAGGAGGGCGTACGCGATACCCCTTCACAAGAGTGGGAGCAAAGTAGAAGCACGTAACTATAGACTGGTCAGTTTGACCTCAGTGTTGGGAAAGATGATGGAATCACTTTTAAAGGAAAGGACTATATAATATCTAGAAACCAGCGGGGCACAGAACCCAAAGCAACATGGATTCACAACAGGAAGGTCATGTCAAATGAATCTGATAGATTTCTTTGACTGGGTGAAAAGGGTAGTAGATCAGAGAGGGGCAGTGGACATGGCCTATCTAGATTTTAGGAAGCCATTTGACCCAGTCCCACACAAGAGATTTGTAAACAAGTTGGGTAATCTGGGAGTAGGTCCCCAGATGGTAAACTGGGTCAGAAATTGGCTAAGTAACAGGACTCAGAGGGTGGTGGTTAACGAAGTTCAATCTGAAGAAAGGGGGATAACCAGTGGGGTGCCACAGGGTTCAGTGCTGGGGGGTAATCTTATTTATTTATTTATTAAATTTTGGTGACCGGATAGGCCCACTGAGCCCTGAAGGTCCCTTTTTCAGGGGCGACCTGGGATAACAGTACAAGTTATAAGAATGAACAAGGACATAAGGAACATTTGAGGCATTGTGAATTACATCATGAGGTGGTTACAGTAAAGAAAAATAGTGGATACAGGCATGGTTACAGGCATGGTAAAAGAAAAGCAGTGGATACAGGCATGGGTACAGGCATGGTTATCATCATGACATGTAAGCAATTGGTAGTACTTTGCATATAGTTATATATATCTGTATAAGCGGCATTGCAGATGGACTCAAAGTATGGCTCTTTGCAGACGACACCAAGATCTGCAATAGGGTTGACACTCAAGGGGGTGGAGCAAATGAGGAGAGACTTAGGCAAGTTGGAGGAGTGGTCAAGAGTGTGGCAGCCTGGATTCAATGCCAAGAAGTGCAAAATCATGCACTTGGGGAACAAACACCCAGGGGAGGAATACACATAGGGGGAAAACGCTAACAACAACCAAAATGGAAATGGACCTTGGGGTAGTCATAATAGATAATCCAAAAGTAGTCAAACAATGTACGAGGACAGTGAGGAAAGCGGGTGGAATGCTGGGTGCATAGGGAGAGGTATCACCAGCACAAAACAAGAGGCGGTGATGCTGTTGTACAGGCAGTTGGTGATGCCTCATCTAGAGTACTGTGTGCAGCCCTGGAGACCTCATCTCCAAAAGGACATTGACAGGGTGAAGGCAGTCCAGAAAAGGACAATGAAAATGGTGCAGGGGCTACACCAGAAACCATATGAGGAGTGATTGAGAAAACTCAATATGTATACTCTGGAGGACAGGAGGGAGAGGGGGATATGTTAGAGACATTCAAATACCTCAGGGGGATCAACAGAGTTCAAGATGGCAGTATCTTTTAGAAAAGGAGATGTGCAAGAACAAGGGGTCACAAATTATGAGGCTGGAGGGGGGAAATTCAGGGGCAACGTGAGGAAGTATTTTTTCACAGAAAGGGTGGTGGATGCATGGAACAGCCTCCCAGAGGAGGTTGTGGGGCAAAAACAGTTGTTGAATTCAAGAATGCATGGGACAGGCAGAAGGCAAAACTAGTGGTAAGAAGGAAGAAGTAGGCTGCAGATCAAATAGGAACTGGAGCTTATATATTAGGTAGGGAAAAGGGCAGACTAGGTGGGCCAGGCGGCCCTTATCTGCTGACAAGTTCAATGATTCTATGTTTCTAAATGTGTTGTGTGTGGCAGAAGGAGTGAGGACCACTGCAGTTTCATCTACATCACCAACACCATTGCAGAGCCAGAAGGGGAGGGAGAATTGGGCAACTAGGATACATAGATACATAGATACATAGACAGTGTCGGCAGATAAGGGCCTATGGCCCACCCAGTCTGCCCATTTGAGCTTCTAAGTTCAGTTTATGTTTTCCTAGAAGTCTGTTGCCCCTTACTCCTGACCTCCAGAATTCCTTCACGTCTATCCCATGCATTCTTAAATCCCGTGATTGTTTCAGCCCCCACCACTTCCTCTGGCAGGGTGTTCCACTTGTCCACCACCCATTCTGTGAAGAAATTCTTCCTCATGTTTCCTCTGAATCGTCCTCCCTCCAACTTCATCCCATGCCCTCTAGTCCTGGAACATCTTTTTCACTTAAAAATAGTGTATTCCTGCACCCTGTTCCTCCCTGTAAGATACTTGTATGTCTCTATCATATCCCCTCTCTCCCTCCTCTCCTCAAGCAGTACATGTTCAGTTCCTTCAACCTGTCTTCATAGGACTTGTGATGCAATCCATGCACCATCTTTGTTGCCCTCCTCTGAACCTTCTTTACCCTGTTTATGCCCTTACGTAGGTATGGTCTCCAGAACTGTACACTGTACTCCAGGTGGGGCCTCACTAGTGTCTTGTATAGCGGAATTATGACCTCTCTTTTCCTGCTGGTGATGCCCCTGCCTATACATCCCAGCATCCTATTTGCTTTACCTATGCTGGGTTTTAATTTTGTTCTGACCCAGGGTGTGCAAGGAACACACTATGTTGGGCTCTAACTTCTGCCCTGCCCCCCCCACACACACACACACGCACAGACACACAGTCCTACACAGCTAGTTCCTTTTGCAGTCAAGAAGAAAGGAGAGAAGCCGGACCAGTGGTGCTGAGGGTTGAGGCACTGGATGCCACATCTTTCACCACACCGGCGACCCAGGTTCGGGAACAAGCCCGGGTCATCGGGGGTCAGCAGGGGAGGACTAGGATCGAGCATCCGCTAACAGCTCTCCTAGTCCTGGGGTGGGTTGGGGAAGCAAACCATGCTGCGGCAGCCCCTGGGGACACCCGGAGGCACTGCAGATGCAGAGGGGAAGTGTGGTGGACATCTGCACGTTAGTGCATGGACATCACTGCACATCTGCGCTCCATCAGGGGACCTACTGGAGGAAAAATGGCTGGGCGTCACCAAAGCAGCTTGATGGCCGTGCCCTGTGATGCCGGGAGGACTGTAGTGGAATCACACTGGGGGGTCCGGGGCTGTCTCGGCTAGGCAGGGCATGGAGGAGCCTCCAGTGAGTCAGTGACAGCCGTATCGGACCCCCATCATGTGACTGAGCCTGCTGTTCTCCCTGATGGCAGGGCCGGTGGCTGGATGCCCCCGCCGGTAAGTCGCTGCAGCAGGCATATAAACAGTGACATGATAAAGAAAAAGAAGAAAGGAGAAGATTGACCAGATAAGAAGACAAGTGGGTGATGGGAAGGGTGAAAAAGAAAGATCAAGAGGCAGGGAAAGAAACAGAATAAGACAAAGGAGTCAAGAGGAGGCAAAAAAGAAAAGTAGATGAGACTGAAGGAGGAGATGCAGAAAAAAAAGAAATATACAAGGATGTACAAGGGAACTGTAACAAGAAAAAGCAAGGATGGGAGGAAGAAAAGGACAAAAGTTATAAGAAAGTATCGGTAGAGATACTACAGTCCACCAACCAGCAGGGCAGTAAGCCATCAGAATGTGCAAGGCCAGTGGGTTTTTCCACTCACTGACCCTGTTGGCTAGTAGCTCAAAAAGTTAATTCTGACCACTGAAAACACTTAAAATAGCCAAGTATTGAATTCTACAATGTTACTATCAATCCCACTGCGGGGCTTCATGCCAAGACCCGATATGGGGGCCTCTGTGGCCTCCAAACCCCTCCCTCAACAGTATAAGGCTCATTGTTCACCCCCACCCCATTTTTATTCTGCATGCTGCAGTGCTTTCTGTATTACTGTTAAGAGAACTGATCGCAGTATTCCAGGTGTTCAAACCAAGGCAATGTGCTCCTTACCCCCTCCCCAATGTATGATCCCAGCATTGTGTTTGCTTTCATGACTGCAGCAGCGCATAGCCATGTTCTATTTATGTAAACGCAATGTTAATTTCAATGTAGAACCCCTTTTCTTTATACAGTACTTTTCCTTAATACCGAATACATGATCCCAGCATTGTGTTTCCTTTCTTGACTGCAGTAGCACACTTCTGTGTTCTATTTATGTAAAAGCAATGTTAATTTCAATGCAGAACCCCTTTTCTTTATACTCCTTGTTAAACCTGGTCTATACACAATCGTGAGAAACACAACTGGTAACGAAGTTTAACAAGGAACTTCAAGAGCAGGTATTCGTTTCTATTGAACAACGACCAGCTATCCTACTGTGTTCTAACATGCTAGTAAAAGGCTACTTTACAATAATTGTGTTTCTGCCTTGACACTAATGGGTTTTCACCAATGCTTTTCAAACAGCCATTAAAAAGAATCCAGTATAATTCTGGTATTGTGAGATCAGAAACTACGCAGAAACATCGCCTGCCTGGCTTTAGCATACTGTCTGCAATCTCTGCCTTGCAGTGTTGCCCTAATAGCTTACGGGAATTCATCTAGCCATTTCCTTCAGACATGCTGTTCCAGACCATCTTAATTGGCTTTAGACCTCCCTACCTGCTTGACTTGGGCGCTGTGGAATCATGTTCAATGCCCACAGTAGGATGTTAATTCTGTATCACCTCCAAAGGGCAGCACGTTCAATTTAACAGCTAACCCAACATGCAGACCATGTTGGAGAAGATCCATGTTTTCAGTAGGCATATTTAACGTAAACAAGCTGTTGGCATGATCCATTAAGACTGTATCACGTCAGTTGTTTCCTTAACTTATCGTTGTTCACACCACTGTCACACATTAGTATTGCAGCACTTGAACTTCATAGGCAGGCTGCATGGGGATTGTTTGTATGAGTACCATAAATATGCACACCACACTCTTGTGATTCAAAATGTGATTACTGTATCTGTGCAGCATGAGGTTGTGCATGAAAGAAAGAGTGAGGTGTCTTGGGACATTCTAGTTTCCAGTTGCCTTAGTGGCACAGCTGGTAGCGCAACCAGAATGGTATTCCAGGCAGCCTGGGTTCAAGTCCCAGCTAAGGCACTTATTTCTTTCTTTCTCCCTTCTGTTTGAGTTGGTTCCATAAATATGCACACTGTACTCTTGTGATTGAAAAAGACTGCATGGGGATCCTGGACATAACCATTACATACTGATTCAATCCATAAAAGCAAACTCGGTACCATGCTCATACCAACACTGCTAATTGTACACAGTTTATCCTAAGATGTTATGTGGTCTGAAACCTTAATTCTTAGAACCCAATGTACAGGATTAAAGCAGAAGAACATAAGAATTTGCCAGCAGGAGACTGTGGGCCATCTAGTCTGGCTGAGTTATCTACCCCCCACTATCAATTTGTCTTGCTAAGGTGACTATACTGTCTATCCTATGCCTGTTTGAATTCATTGACCATCTTGGCTGCCACTACCTCCAGTGGCAGGCTGTTCCAAGGGCCCGCTACCCTCTCCATGAAAAGTACTTCCTAACATTTGTTCTGAATTTATCTCCCACCAGGTGCATGTTGTGTCCTCTAGGACATGCAGCCCTGTTTTCCCGGAAGAGGTTCCTGGTTTGTACAGTGTGGATTCCTTTAACAAATTTAAATGTCTCAATCATGTCTCCTCTGTTCCTCTTCTGCTCGAGGGAGAATAAATTTAGCTGGCTGAGCACAGCTTCGTACTTTTCGTGGTGCAGACCCTACACCATTTTAGTGGCACATCTCTGCATGGTTTCCAGATAGTCTATGTCCTTTTTTAGGTGAGGTCTCCAGAACTGCACACAGTACTCCAAGTGAGGTCTCACCAGGGACCTGTACAGCGAGAGGATTACGTCACGCTTCCTACTGGTAATACCCCTACCAATACATCCAACGATGCTGGTTGCCTTTAGTGACACTTTTTCACATTGCTTCCCTACCTTTTAATCATTTGAGATCATGACACCAAGACCCCATTCCAGCTTTGTTTCTTCTAGTAGCTGCCCCTCCAGGACATACTTCATGCATGGGTTCCTTCTACCCAAGTGCATAACTTGACATTTTTTGGCATTGAATCTCAACTGCCAGCTCCTGGACCATTCCTCTTGCATCCTGAGAACTGCTTCCATTTCTGCGATCCCTTCCAGTTCCTGTAATGTGAAGTCGTGCTTTGTAAGATATGGATTGTCACTTTGTCCCATAGGGAAACAGTGACATCCAAACTTCATGATGCCATTGTTGTGACCTCAGAATCTGACAATACCATCGATCTAAAATAACACCAATGTATAACAAGATAAACATTAATAAAAATCCACATGTGCAGCACACAAGTCAGCTAATTTTATAATCCTAACGTACAGTAAAAGCCAACGTGAAAACAAAACTACAGAAAAATGCTAGCGCCTCTCACAAAATATACCTAATAAATCACTCTCATGGTTGTGGTGTCACCAGAACCTCATGATGGAATTATAGCTTTATAATATATGGTAAGTGCCTATTAACCACCATAATCAGCAGTTACACAGCAAGCAATAATGCCCAACAGGGTGGGCGGTGGTAGGCAATACAGACTGGCCAGGGCGTAATGAGGCCTGATGCACTGAGGCGGAGGGCCTTATAGTTCCTTTGGCTATCCTGTATTGCCCATACCGCCTACCCTGGAGGGTATTATTGCGCTTAGAAAATGGGCTTTTATTTTTTTTTTTTATTTATAAAAATGATTTTGTAAGGAACAAATACGTAAAAAACTAATTAACATATGAGAAATAGGTGCTTGTGTTAAATAGTCCCTTTAGGATATGCCACTAGAGGGTGCTGTTGTCTAGGAAAAGCTTTGTTTCATATTTTTCAGTGTCTCTTTTGTTTGTATGGATTCATTTGTAGTAGCGACGCCCCCTTCCCCGAATACTGTTTTTTTTTTTAATTTTAACAGCGCGTTTCAGGTCTCCTAGTTAGTGTGTCCACTTCTTAGTGCACCTCATTGGTGCGATTTTGTTTTCGATGTCTTGACGGTTGCGACTTGGCTCTCTCCCGCAGCGCGCCGCAGAGAGACATTTGCTGAATGAGCGAGGAAGCCGGTAGCGAGAAAAAAAACTACAGGGCACAGCGAGGGGCAGAAGCGTCGCGTAAGAAATGTTTATGAGTTATATTTAACCTGTACACTGAGACAGCAGGAGGGGGAAGGTGGCGCATGACTTGTTATGGACTGACGACATCTGAGTGATTTAGCAAGGGCAAAAAACTGTCGTCTGGTCACTTTGTCAGTTCAGGGTGCCCAAGGAGATTCTTAGGTAATGGGGCACCTCGACTTGGCACCTCTTTCTAACCGGGCGTCTATCGTAAGTTAATGTACCCCCCTGTTTTAACCCTCAGCCAATCAGAGAGCTGATAGTCTTTTGCCCATTTTCTAAGCTTTGTTATGCACTGTTTAGAATTTTAAAAGTTGTTAACCACACTTTGGAACTTCCAAACAGTGGCAAAACAAAAAAGAATGCATCAGAGTTCCAAAACTCTCACACATAGAATGCAAACAGTGTTTTTTTGACCATACACTATAAAAGATGATGGCTGGTGATTGGGTGACAACCACGCTGAAATCACCTCTCATGGTTGCTAGGGCTACAGTAAACCTCTCAAGCTGTGCTCTTGAGGTTTACCATGTTGCCCTAGCAACCACTCGAGGTGATTACAGCGTGGTTATCACCTGATCCCCAGCCATTATCCTCTATGTAATTGTTCATTGCCCATCTATTATTCTTTTAATAATCTTTCTTCCTTTTCTGCCCCAACTTTAGTTTGAGGGCATAATGAAGGCAAATCATGAATTATCATTTATGGTTTTCGAAGGTTAGTCATGACTGATCGTTATCAATGATCAAATGTCTCCATGTAACCATAAAAGGATATCACAATCTTAATATAATTATCTAGATTATGATTTATTCATCCAAAACATAACTTTCAAATCACCAAATGATGATTACTCATTATTTTGGTAATCTTAAATCAACATGAGGATTTCTGATGATTTGTAATTGATCAAAAAACTATCACTGATTATTATACCAGTTTCATGATGTGGGTTTGCAAGTCATATTGGGAAAACTTAAGTTTTATTTCTCATAAATATAAAAATTTTAGTGTGTTAAATATCTGCTAAACAAAAATTATTTGTACAAGAAATAAATCACATGTGGTCAAATTTAAACTCTTTCAGAATGATAAATGTTAAGTTTGGTTAGAAAATTGGCTTTTTATTTGGAGGCATCTGATTGGCTAGTACCCATTCCACAGGGGTACATTAACTTTCAATAGATGCCCACCAAATAAAAACTCCCAACCCAAACCTGCCCGATGCCCAGCCAGATATATCCTTGTGCCCAGCCTGCTTCATCATTGGCTGAAGCAGTGGGCACACAATTTTGAACTGCCGCCATTTTTTTTACTCGCTTAGCGACACAGAGACTGAGTGAGAGCTCCCTCTCCCAAACACACACACATCTCCCAGTAATTTAAAAAAATTACAGCACTGTATTCCTAAAAGAAATAAAAGTAACTGGTTCGACTCCCACAAAATCAAGGGACCTTCCATGAAGTCCGTTTTCGGCTACTGTACATCGCTGCCGCCTGCCCGCCACCTCAGCTCCTCTCATACGGAAGACACGCACTCCACTCTTGTTCTGCTCTCCATTTGAAATGCTGCCGCACAACAAAGAAAGAAACTGCACTTACATTTCTTTACATAAAATGTAAATGTTTTACAGTCTCGAGAAGGTGGGTGTGCGTGTGTGTGTGGGGGGGTTGACACTCTGCACTGTTAAGGGGAGTTATAAACAGACTACTATAGGAAGCTTATTTAGGCGGAGGAACTATTTAATAACAAAATTAATCTTAAACAATTTATTAACAATTTTTACCTTTTTTTTTTTTTTTTTACAGTGATCATTTTCTAAGCGCAATAATGCCCTCCAGGGTGGGCGGTATGGGCAATACGGACCCTGCCAAGAGCTATAAGACCCTGGCTGGTACAGTATTGCCAACACATCACATCTTGTCGGGCATTATTGCTTGCTTAGAAATTGGGCTTTTTATTTCCTGGCATCTGAATGGTTAGTACCCTGGCCAGGGGGGTACATTAACTTTCAATAGATGCCCAGGAAATAAAAAGTGCCAGTGCAAACCAGCCTGATACCCAGCCTGGTATCCATGTGCCCAGCCTGCTTTGTCATTGGCTAAAGCAGTGGGCAACAATTTCAAACTGCCACCATTTTTTTAAAATGGCTTAGTGAGACGGACACCGAGTAAGAGCCCCCCAGTCCATAACCCAGATACCACCCCATAAGTTGTAAAACAAAAAGTCTCAGCACTGTGCACATGAACAAATAAAAACAACCTTTTTTATTTATTCACTTGTTCCTTCCGTTTGCCGACTGACCGAGCGTGGAGCGTGACAGCTCCCTACGGCCACTCCTTCTCTACTGCTTTATGCCCCTGTAGTAAACTTTGCTTGTTGCTTTTGAAATTTAATAGCCACATGTTACGTTATCCTTCGCCTACTCCAAAACCAACCTCAGCGTCTATAACCACTCATCATTAACGCTCAGAAGTAGCACCTTACCACATCCTGCTGCTATCAGAGCGTTCGTGTCTCCTAGCCGATGTGCCCGATCCAACCGAAAGCTGCAGTATGTTTGACAGTTATCTTAATCTCCCCATCCAATAGCGCTACAAAATTAGACATTCCGACATGCGGTTAAACGTAAACCGACAGAAACACGGAACACCAGCCAGCGTGCTACGGAAAAGCGGCGGGGGGGGGGATTCGCGATCAACAAGCAATCAAGATGGGTAGGGTAAAATAGTTAAAAAATATTTGAACACATGAATAAAACTGAATTAATTAATTAATAAAGTAAAGAAAACATAAAAAGCACTGTAACTTAAAATCTGAACGTATCTGTGTGGTTGGGAGGAGGTAACCATAACAACCAGCTCCAAAGTGGGAACTATGGAGGCTCCATTGAGACACAACTCCTAGGTGTAAAGAAACACAGTATTTTAATACAGGCGGAGGAACTATTTGATTACAAAATAAACCAAACAGGTAAGAGTTTCAACATGTAAATACAAAGATTTTTTTTCCCAAACATATATCATTCAGTGGCTCATTTTCTAAGCGCAATAATACCCTCCAGGGTGGGAGGTATTGGCAATACCGGACCTTCCAGGGGCTATAAGGCCCTCCGCCTGCAGCGTCGGGCCTCATTACGCCCCTAGGTGGTCCGGAATTGCCCAATACCGCCCACCCTGTCAGGTATTATTGCTTGCTTATAGTGTAAGTATGTGTATAACTAATTTGCATATTTCAAAAGTACAGTTCATGTACCAAAACAATTGTAATTTCTAACTCATTTTAATTTGTCAATGTTAGTTTGCAGACTGCAAGGAAAGGTTTTTAAGACAAACTAAGTACTTGCAGAACTCACTAGAATCTTAGAATAAACCTCTTTTTGGAGATATATAAACCCATTTGAATCTTTTTAATGTATGAGAAAGAGGTGAGTCTAAAAGGTGAGTCTTAAGAGGAGGTATAAATGAAAACTGTGAGTTGGGTAAAAGAAGCACTGTAGGCTGGCCAGTCAGTGCAGTGGAAGTGCTAGCCCTTGTTGCACCAACAACCTGTGTTTGGAAGCCAACTCAGGGTATCCGAAAGCCAGTGAATGGAGGAGGATTGAGCGTCCAAGGGACTGATCTCCAGGAGTAAGGGAATGCAGAGCCTGGCCTATCCTGGCTTCTAGCAGAGGCCAGAGGGAAGTCAATTTGGGACTGCCAGAGTGCCAGGAGGTGCAGCAGCCTTTAACACACGTCATGCAGAACCTTGTGATGTGTCATGATGGCATGGCACATCCGCACCTCTCAGGGGAGAAAGAGAAAAAAACTCTCAGCCTACAGGATGATACTGGTCACCCACAGCCCCTCCACATGCAGCTATCCCGGCCCAGCCTAGCAAACTGGATCCTGTTCGATGATGGGAGTTGGGGACCTTTACCGTCCCCTCTGGTGGAGGGAAGCCCTGGGAGCTGATGCAGACAGGTAAGCCCTAGAGGATGCCAAGGTATTAAGACTGCGGTGACTAATGGAAGGTTGGACAGGGAGGGGAAAAAAGATGCATTGTAACTGATGATTCCAATGCATATAGCTAAACAGATAAGATAAATTCCAAAGTACAGAAATGAGGAGTTCACTGTGTTTTAATTTGTTGCAGTGACCTTGACCATCTGTTTTCATTACAAATCATGATGATATGAGAACATAATGTATCACAATAATCATTTCCATAACATTATGGCTTTTGATTGGCGGCCATTTAATGATTAAGCAATAAGGCATGACAAGGTTGCATTATGGTGGGGTAATGAGCATACCTCAGGTGGGTTTCAGCCTCATACTTCCACCACGCAAGAAGTGCTGTTATCCCACTATAATGCATATGCTTGAGTGCCTTATTGCCATTATTAAAAGGGTCACTTGTAGAAAATGTGATTTAAAAACAATAATATATTTTTTAAATAACTTTAACAAAGAAAGTCCAATTGGAAATTGTATGTTCAGTAGCTTGCCAGCTGGTGGCACCAAACTGCATTACTGGCAGCAGTGAGTGCAAACTCACGGCAGGCAGTGGGCTTCACTTTCTAGAATGGCACTGGGGCAGAGCGGTACATGTTCACTGCCAGTGTCTTTTGGGAAGTGACTGCCATGGCTTTGGGTCAGATCCAGTGATTTGGGTTCACCACCAAGTCATTTGCAGTCAGGGCTAACGACTACAGATTTTAGAATGTGTGGCAGGCGAGTGGTGCCTTGTTATGAGGTTTCTGCCATGGCATGGGGTCTGGACTTGGTATGACTGGTATGCAGTGTGCTGAGTGGTTTGTAATCAGATCCAGCAGCTGCAGAACTAATCAAGAAAATATCTGATATCAGAGGCAGTTACAGGACATTTGAATTGGAGGTGACTTTTTTTTTCTTTTACTAACTGATTGAAGAAAATGTCAGCAGTCAAAGTAAGCCACTTCATGGGTTTTCGGTGGTTACACTGTTACCAGGCTACATATTTTATTCCAAATAATTTGAAAGATCAGCAAAGGGCAAGGCAGAAGGCAGAAGAGGTTAAAGTAAGGCATGGGCTGTTGGGCAGTTTCTTAATGTTTAGCTGGGAGACAAACATAGAAACATAGAAACATAGAATTTGACGGCAGATAAGGACCGCTTGGCCCACCCAGTCTGCCCATTTCCCTACCTGATGGATAAGCTGCAGATCCTAGTTAATCAGCAGCCTACTTCTTCCTACCCACACCCCCTAGAATTGCCTTATGACTGTCCCATGCATGCTTGAATTCCACCACTGTTTGTGACTCCACAACCTCCTCTGGAAGGCTGTTCCATACATCCACCACCCTCTCTGTGAAAAAATATTTCCTTAAATTACCTCTGAGCAGCCCTCCTTCTATCTTCAATTTGTGCCCCCTTGTTCTTGCACACCTCTTTTTTTGAAAGATGCTACCCTCTTGGACTTTGTTGATTCCCTTGAGGTACTTGAAAGTTTCTATCATGTTTCTATGTTAAATAAAAAAGGACAAGTAATGCAGTAAGACAATGTAATGCAGTTTCCCTGTTTAAACTACATAACAAAGTGATTCCATGGCAGCCATGGTTACTACTGTCATTAGTGGAGGACTGTGCTGTTGTGCTAGGATATCAACATCTAGTTCTGAGGTCCTCAGCAAATCAGCTTGCTAGATTTTTTTACACCCATTTCATGATTATGTTTAGTCATTGCTTGTCATAATTGCAGGCTCGTACAATAGATGTGGCACCCCATACTTACGGTACTGGAGAAAATGTGTTTGGGGATGTGCATTCTAATACTGGAACTGTGCTCTGTAACAGAGGAGTGAGGACATCTAACTGCCGGCACCACTGCAGAGTCATGGAGGGGGGCTACTCTGGGCTCTACTTTCTTCCCTAACACCCCTCCCCCAACACTCATACACTGCCAGTTATGTTTCTGCAACTTCAGCAGGAACTTCTTTACCAGATAAGAAAAGAGGAGAGAGACCAGATGAGATGAGATTAGAAGGTGTGTGTGGGGGGGCAGAAAAGAAAGACAAAAGAAAATAAGACAGAAGAGGCCAAGCAGTCAATGTGTGCCCCAGTTCTCCAGACCCCCAGCTATGGAAATAGGTAGAAGCAGGACCCCAATAAAAACAAACCTTTGCATATCAGCTGGGCTATCATGAGTAAATAAATTGCAAACAAAAAGACTGTGAGAAGAGCTTCGGGATGCTACTATCATCAGTCTAGGTGTTTGTTTTTCATAATTATTTGTATCACTTTTCCCTGTTTGATTCCCCCCTGTCTCCACCCTGATTTTGGGGTGACCCAGCTGCACTGTTCCTCCAACTGGGAGAACACAGAAGCAATTGCATTCACATCTAACATCAATGCCATTCTGAGGTCAGCCAGCAGGAGATGTGTGAATGCCACATAGCCTGCTCCTACCGTCACGGTCCAACCCAGCCTCTCCTTGGCAATGCGCCTGACCCACTACCAGCTCCAGCATAGGATTCCGAAGATGGTATCTGAACCCCAGTCTCCCAGGCCACATCCTATCCCACTACTGCTGTGCAAGTTGGCCACCCTAGACCAAGTGTGTTTTTAGTTTTCTTGCACTGGGGTCCACTATATACCCATACACAATGCCACCAACACTCTTTTGCACTGACATCACTCTTAAGGCCTCTCAGCAGTGGGAATCCTACAGCGGTCCCCCCCCCCCACCACCACCAACAGCCCATAATACCCCTCTTGCTTCCCATCCTGCAGTGAAGCTACAGCAAGATCCAAATGTGGAAAAGCAGAGGTTTTATGCCTGCCTGGCAGGGAAAATAGAGCAGACCAGCTGGGTCTACTGGTCCTTTTCTGCTGAGACATTTTATATTTCTGTGGTGGATTATTGGAATCTAAGGTGATTAAGCACCAATTTTATCTCTCTTTAACCCCTCTCATTCCCTCCATCCTGACGTCACTTGTGGTACCTCATGTGCATGACTGAGTCATGATGTCATGTGGTTGCCCACTGTCATGTTTTAAAGAGATTACCATTACAAACCTATGTTACTACAGGAGGCATGCATGCCATGGGCTGGTTATCACCTTCCCCCACACATCTAAGAGTCATGCTTCCAATGTGCCCTCCAGCATAGGATGGAAGTCTAATTTGCAATGCTACCCCGAGTCTCCAGTGTGATAGTGCAGCATGCTACCAACAGACTAATGGACTGAGCATTCCATGGGATTGTTAAAAGGGAACATCCAACATTAGAAAAAACTGTTTTCAATCTATTTTTCCCCAAGAGGCTCAGGAAATTCCAGTTATCATGCATTCCTGGAAGGGCATGCCCTCTGCAGGTGATTGCAAATCATCAGTATCTCCTGTTGATATTGGTGAAGGCATGGTGTGTCCTTTCTTCCTTCCTGTATGGATCCTGAAGGATCTTTGTGTTATTTAACTAGAATTTATATAAAGAGACAAAAGAGCTCCAAATATGGTTGAATTTTTCATGTTTCTTCTCCACTGCATAAAATTCCATTTAGGGCAGACTTGATGGGCCTACCGGTCCTTTTCTGACAACAAATTCTACGTTACTATGTTTCCCCTCTCTAATTCCATGCCATCTAATATTAGATTTAACTATTGATGTGCTGAACTTCTAGTTATTCCAGTGCATTAGAATAATTTATGTGCATTGACTAGAAGTATATTACGTAAGGTATGCTGATTACAGTATCCGTATATTCTGTACTAAGTTTATATTTTGTCCCTAATAAAAGAATCCGTGGATCAAATGGGTTTTTTAACTCAATAATTTGTTATAAAGTATGCTTAACTGTTGATCATAATATAAACAGCAGTGGGTTTGTTGCAAACATGTGTAATGGTGTATGTTCTTCTACTGTGTGTGGTGGGCATCTATCAGACAGGGCTGCATTAAGCCTATTAAGTTTTATTGAGGTATGGTAAGTTCTGTGGAAAATGTTAAGCTGGATTTGTTGCCATTTAAGATTCTTTGAGGCTGTAGAGGGTGTCATTAACAATTGGTTCCATTGATTCTGGTCAAATTGAAAATCTAGAACTTCCTGCCATTTTTTTTCTACAAGTTTGGATAATGATCCTAAATTATTGTCCCTAATCATGTTCTAGATTGTCTCAATTATGTTCGTATTGCATGTTGGAGATAGTAACAATGCTTCAAGGTGAGAGTGAGGGATTTTGCTGCTTATATCTGAATTTCTTCTCAGTTTTGTTGATCACAAACAAAGGCATCCTTTTGAAGTCCAATCTTTCTTTCAGAGCTGAAAAAAGTAATTAAGTGCAAGTCCATATAGAAGTCCTGTAATTCAGTAAGTCCCTTAGTAGACCATGGGCAGGATTCTCAAAGCTCTTAGAAGGCGCAAAACCTTCCCTAAGTCCACAAAACTCCCTCAGCTGTGGAAAAAAGGGAAGTTTGCTCCAAGTGCTATTCACAAAACCCCACGCGGCTGTGGGAAAAACCACTGTGGTCTGTGGAAAAAAGTGCAGCTGCGGAAGTCCCTCAGGACAAAAAGGTGTGAGATCAGTGGAGCATAGCCCCTGAAAGGCTATTCACAGCCAGGTTTTTCCCACAGCTGAGGAAAAAATGTTACGCACAGTGGAAAGAGGCATAACTATCCCTCAGCACACTGCAGTAGTGCCCCAGCAACTGGAATCAATTAAGGTGGAGGTGTACCACAGGTAATAGCATCTCAGACAGTATAGCAGTGGCTGATGTTACAGCACTGAAAGCACACATTGCCATGATATGGCAACAGGCAACAACCACTAAACGCAGTGCAGCCAATGACAGAGCCCCACAAGCAGTAGAGCCTGACTAGCCAGCAGCGAGTGCTACCCCCCCAGGCTACAGGAACACCTCAGGGAGGGACAACCAGCAGGGACAGTCAGCCACTGTGGTGCCAGGGTTTCCCAGGTACCTGTGGTGCTGCTGTGGTCCCAGTTGGGGACTGGTTGCTGGTCTCTGTGTGTGCTGTCAGCCTCATATTATAGCAGCACTGTTACAGTCTGCTGCTTCAGCTAGTGGTTCCCTATTGCTGTGCCTTCACAGCCTCCGCAGCTGCGGATTCGCAGCACTTGCACAAGTCCTGCGGCAGCTATATTGCTGCACCTGCAGCACATTTTATGGAAATCCACAACTGTTCTGGTTTTCTTTGAGAATACAGCGCAGCTGCATTTCCGCACTGCAACAAGCCATTTTCCCGTAGCTGTGGGAATTTCGGCTTTCTTTGAGAATCCTGCCCCATGTTTTTAGTGTTGAATTGTTCCATGAGGCTGGGATAAAACTGTTATACTGTAGTGGGGAAAATTCTGAGTTTTTTGTATTTGTCCCAAGGAGTTTTTGAGTAATATACCAGCACTCCACCACAGTTTTCAAAAAGGTTGAGTTTTTTTGATAACCTCAATTCAGAGTGTGTATTCTTGAATAATACATGTTTAATATCATGAAATGGGGCTAAAGTTTTTCCATTGTCTCGAACACTGGAGCAATGGTCCTATAGTGATACCACGAGAACATTTACTCTAGCTGAACAGCCAGGTAGTTTCAGTATATGTTTGGGAGACTTAAGCCAGCCTTATCTTCCGGTGCATATAATGATTCCAATCTAACTCTTGGTGCACTTCATAAGTTTATCAAGCAGAGTAGACTTGCATCCATTAATTGCTTGCCCAGATTACACCATCATGTATTTATTAACATTGAACTTATCCAGTCTTGTTTTAAACAGTTCAGTAGTAGTACTGCTTACCACCTCAAGAGGCAGGGTGTTCCATATGGAAGGCACCCTTTGGCTGAACCAACTTTTCCTCTTTTTTAGGTTCCAGTGAGGTAACTCTAACTGTAAGTGGTGCCCCCTTGTATTATACTTAGATTCTTTTTTTTTTTTGATTAGGCCATATTCTTCCCATAAAATATTATCATGGAGTGCCCTATAGAGCACACATAGGTCGCTTCACAATCTTCTATACTGCAATGTATAGATGTCAAGATGTTCTAATCTTTCTTGGGATGTTAATTGATTAGTGCCTACTACAGCCTTAGTTGCTCTGCATTAAACTCTTTCCAGTTTTAGGATATCCCCCCTCTTATATGGGGCCCAAACTTGGACTCCATATTCCAGGTAGGGCCATACCAGGGCCTGATAAAGAGGAATATTGACCTGCCTGTCCCTACTTTTTATATGGCGAAAGATACAATTTAATCTTTGATTTGCAATTTTGGTAACATAATTGCAGTGAGAAGTAAATTGTAGGTCAGAGGATATTATTATCCCTAGATCTTTTTCCTCAATTGTGATGAGTAGATTGGTATCCTTGATTCTGTAAACAAATTTGGGGTTGAGTTTCCCCAAATGCATGACAGCACATTTATTCACATTTAATTAAATTTTTTTATTAAGAGTTCAGGATGCTATGTCTAGTAGGGCTTTTTGCATATTATTTTGCTCCTCTCGAGTATTTTATTTATTTTACTTTTATTTATTTATTTCATGTGCAGATTAACACCTTTGAGCCAAAGGCTCTTTTACAAAGGTTCCATGTCAGGTATAACAAGCAGACAAACAATTTCCAAGGTTACATTTCATAAGAGGAAGAGACTAGAATACAGTGGTAGATTGATGGACATTGCTGTAGCTAATTCCTGATGACAGAATACTGACAGGCTGTACATGTAGGCAAGTAGTCTACATTTCCTAAATTATCCAGTTACAAGTAATGCATTTGGTAAGAGGCTGAACATATATTGTTAAGTCTTAAAAGAAAGCCTCAAGTAGTCGGGCCTGCAGTTAGGGAAGAGTGGCCTGAGAGGGCTTTGTCATATTTCGGAAAAGGGGTGGGGGTGGACCAGGAGAGTGGGGCATCTGCCTAGGGGCATTGTCAAGGAGGTGCTGGAGCACAGGAGAAGTGTGGGGGTGGGATGAGGGGTATATCATGGTCGTCTGCGACTAGTTGTTGCAGCCACACTGGTTGTCTTCTACCAAAATGGTTAACAGGTCTCTTTTAAAGGGGCCTATTTTAGTGTGTTCCAGAGTATTAACTATAGACCCCAGTCTGCAGTCGTCTGCGAATTTTGTCAACCGTATATTACTATATTTGCAGTTCAGTGATGTTATGTACATGTTAAATAAGCATGGACCCAACATGGACCCCTTGAGGCACCCCACTCATTTCCCACGCCCAATCCAATAAGACTCCATTCACCATCACCCTCTGTCTCCTCTCCTGTAACCATGAGGCAATCCAGTTAACCAATTTGGAATCCACTCCCAGTTGCTGTAATGTGCATACCATTTCTTTATGAGGCAGTTTATCAAACGCCTTGGAGAAGTCCAAAAAAGCCACATCCATGGCATTACCCTCATCTAGTGCTTTTGTTACATGTTCATAAAAAACTAGCATGTTAGTTTGACAGGAAACGGGATTTCATAAAACCGTGTTGTACTGGATCTATTTGATTTGTTACACCCAGATGTTCTTGAATGATGTCCTTAATTATGCCTTCCAGGATCTTACATATAGGTGATGTCAAACTAATGGGTCAGAAGTTACCTGGGTTGGACCTTGGACCTTTATTCAAATAGGGACAACCAGGGTGTCCCTCCATCCTTATACTACTATCCCCATGTCGATAGATTTTTGAAAAATATAAGTTAGTGGGCTGCCAAATTTTCTGCCAATTCGACTAAGATTCAGGATGAATATTGTCTGGTCCAGGGGATTTATTGATTTTAAATTTTTTTAACCTGTTTGCAACTTCTACTAGATCAATTTTTATATTACACGGACTAGTTTGACAACTTGTTATAAGAGTGTCTATAATATTTTCCTGCTTATTAAATACTGAGCAGAAATAATCATTCTGAATGTTTGCTGTTTCCTTATCACTGGTTTTGTTTCCATCCAAATTTAAACATGGGCCTATAGCATGTATAGTTTTTTTTTACTGTTGTTTATGTAAGTATAACATTTTTATAATCATCCTTTGTTTTTGTGGCCAATTCTACTTCATAATTTGCTTTAGCTCTCTTTATTGTAGTTTTTATTTCTTTTACTAGGAGTTTATATTTAATCAGATCCTCAGGATCATTTGATTTTAGGAATACTTTGTACGATAAATTTTTATTTTTTATTAGTTTTTTATTTTTGAGTTAAACCAGGCAGATTTATGCTTATTTTTGCCCTGTTTGTTGCTACTAGGTATATATTTAGATGTTTAAATTATTATTTTAGGTGAAAATATTTCCCACATTTCATCCACAATTTTATTGTAAAGTTGTTCTTGCCAATCCCATTTGGCCATCTCAATTCGAAAGGTATGAAAGTCAGCCCTCCCAAAATTTGGTGTATTAGTATTCTTATTTACAGGATCAATGGGGGAATCTTTTTTGATTTGGAACAAGACCATTAGATGATCACTATTTCCTAATGGATGTGAAACTTCTACATGTATCACCTTGTCACTATTAGTCATTATTAAGTCTAAAATACTACTGCCTCGAGTACATTTGGTGACTTATGTTCGAGTCCTATTTGATCTATCACATCTTCGTAAGTCTTTTCAGTGATAGTGGAACCAGTTGAATTGGCCCAGTTTATACCTGGTAAATTAAAGTCTCCCATTAAAATATATTCTTAGCGGGGTCCAACTTCTTTTCAATAAAAAAAAAATACAGATGTTTCTTCCCCATTTTCTAAAGAAACATTTATACAATTTGAAAGGGAGAACCTGAAACAAGAATAGGAAGATATTCATTTTAATGATGTTAGTAGTATAGGTTTGAACTTGAAAAAGCACTAGAGCAGCATGAAACATTGACGTATGTGGGGGTGCTACTCTGCTTATTTTCATTAAAATGCTTTTAACATGTCCTAGCATTGGACTTGTCTATAATTATTATGTGAAGCCGTGCAGTCCTTTTTCCTACTGTTACTACTGATGTTGACTCTGCCTATTAGAGAAAGGGGCAGAAGCAACCCTCTATTTAAATTGTATGAAAATTATTCTTATAAGGGAATAATGTTAAGGTGAAATACTGTAGATCTGATATTTCTACTGATAATTTCACTCCCAAGTACCTAAACTTAGTAGAGTATTGACCACATTTTCCGTCACTATAGGGTTTGGCTGGTTTTGTGATCCTAAAGATATTAGTTCTGACTTTGACTAGTTGATTTTACATCCTTAAAGTTCTTTAAATGTAGTTATTAAGTTGAATAATGGGAGTATTCAGTGGGAAATGTTGGTTATATATATAACAAAACATTGTCTATGTAAAGTGAAATTTTGTGTTCTGTGCCATAAATTTGAATTCCTTCAAGTCCTATTGACCTGTGATTGCTTGAGTTGACAACCTCAATGAGGACCCTACCATTGATTCTCCAAGACTCCTGAAACCCAAAACCCTAGTGTTCTTTGTTTCCTTTTGCTGCTGAAAGGGTGAGGTGGGGGACTTAGGGTTGGAAACCCTAATGCACATTCCCCTACTTTTGTGGCATTAACTTGAACCCTAACCAATGCATTAATGAAGTGTTTTGCAAAGAATTTCCTACCTTTTTTGAGAGAGTGGAATTGTATCCTCTTTCACAAAGGGCCTGTTGGGATCTGCCTGAGCACATGTAGACACACAGGGCCCTTTGAGCTCTATGCCAAGGGAAGAATCTGTCTGCCTACAGAAGTGCAGGAACAAATGTCAAGAATTCTTGGGGCTGTCTAGTAGGCTGTAGAAGCCAGGACCCTCTGGTCCCTGTGTATCCGTGTGGCCACAGATAAAGACACACAGGACAAAGAGCCTGTCAACCAATGCACATGGCCCTCTGCCACCCACGGGTGCAGAGGAGCAGGACCCTATGCCAAGAGAAAAGTTGTCTTCACTATATGGTACCTGGGTCTATAAGGGCAACCCTGCAACTTTCATTACCTGGATGGGGGGGTTGCTGCATAACAGTGTCATCCCCCATACTCACCCCACATAGCTGGGTCACTGACCTCACCCCCGAACAGAAATCACTGGCATAGTATCACAAAGCATACTTACTGGGGTGAATACTGGCACTACACAGAAAGTTTCAAAATACAGTAGAAGCCTCTTAAAGGGGACACTTCCGTGGATTCCCTATCATCTTTAAGTGGCTGTCCCATTTATCAGAAGCAGCCTTTTTTTCTATCACAACCAAAAAAGACTTTGTTCATGAGACACATGCACACACATTTTGGTAACAAACAAAACAGAGAAAACAAACAAAACATCAAGAAGTACTGAATACCAGTACTTTTTATGATTACAGCTCCTTTTTGTAAAAGTGTGCTTGGTTTGGTTCTTGATTTAATCTTTATTTAACTGATGAAAGCAACACACTGAACTTTAATTAAAATCACTTAGCTTTACTTAGCAACTTTTGAGAGAGAGAGTTGGGTAGCTGTAAAGCCTCAATAACTTTTATTTTCTCACTCAGTGAGAGGTTAACTCTTTTGTTGTTGCTGGTAGATGCCATTCTGTAAACCAAACACACTCCAGAGAGATGCTAAACATACTCCAGAGAGATGCCAAACAGGTGGGAATGTGAAACAGCATAAATACAGGGCACTTAATGAAGTGGATTACATTTTCAACACCTTTTCCTACACCTGTGACTACATAATCATCCCAATTAAGTGACATGACCATCCCAATTAAACAGAAGCTGGTCCCATTGAATAACATTAGACAACAATCGGTGCCCAGGGGGTCATCCCAATTAAGCAGATGTCCCCTTTAACCACGTCCCCTTTAAGTGGCTTCAACTGTAATTATAATTTTTCTTACCCCAAATTTTCAAGACAGTCATTTTATGACTCCCCTTATAAACATGACATGTGGCATTTGATGTGTATTGCCCAAAACATCATTTTGCATCACAGGTGCAAAAACACACCTCAACTAGGATTTTAAAACTTACACCTGTCACATTTATAAGCTGGTATGGAAAATGGCTATGTTGAAAGTCTGAAGTTAAATACAGAAAATCAGCAAAGTTATGAGTGAATATTGAAATATTGCAATGTTCACTCATAACCTGGGCATTTTACCATACTTGTACACCAAATTTTCAGCATGACCTTCTTATGATCCCAGCTCATGAACCTGGTAGGTGAACATTTTTGAATCCCTGCTGAAACATCATTCCATGCCACAGGTGTAAAAGGATTTGTAAAAATGACAGCTGTTACATTCATGAGGTGGTGTGAAAAAATGATTATGTTGGAAATTTGGGGTCAATATACTGGAAACTGTCAAAGTTATGAGAGCATAGAAAAAATTTCAACATAGCTTATAACTTTGTCATTTTTTTCATATTTTGACCCCAGATTTTCAACATAGTCTTTCTATGACCCCACCTCATGAACAAGGGTGGTGAAAAGTTTCGAATCCTGCCTGAGAGATGATTTCGCAAAGCAACTGCAAAATTGCCTTTCAGGCCAGATTTGCATATTTCCACCATGATTGATCATGAGGTGGGCTCCCAAAAGGGCCATTTTGAAGTTTTGGTGTTAAAATATGCAGAAAGGACAGCATTGTAAATAAAAGTTTAATACCCATTGAAATACATTAAACCTGACTTACCTTACTTTCTCATATGTCAGTCGGTGATTCCAACAGCAACACACGTCTTCAATTGGAGAGTGGATCAATGCCATAGGACCTGTTCAGGTGAATGAGGGGTGTGCATGGGGAGTGGGGGTGGAGGGTGCTGAGTGGGAAGTTGGGGTGGGGTGGGTGGAAGCATAGAGGGTCAGACCAGAGAAGGACCATTTTCTTTGTTACAGATAAACAAAAAAAAATCAATGAGGCATGGTTTTCTGTATTGCAAGGACATTCAAATTCTGACACTGGGGACTGGGCATCCCACTGTCAAGCTACTGTTTGCAGAAAGGGGGTGGGCGACCTGGAGGAGGGGGTATCGAGTGAAGCAGTACTGAAGTGAACACCCCATATAAACATTGGGAAGGGCAGGCTGGTGACCTGGAAGGGAAGGTGGAAGAAAGAAATGGTACTGGGGGTTGGCACCCTGGTGTGAGAAAGGAAAGGAAAGGAAAGGAAAGGAAAGGAAAGGAAAGGAAAGCAAAGCTCCAGCTGCAGCTTTAGAGTTCAAGAAAGTCCCCCTGTTCTCATACAGAGAAGGCGGGTGAATGGCTCATCACATGAAGCTGGGCAGCCTGGATTTTTGGGTGCCAAGAAAAGGTAATTCTGGCCATATTTTTTAAAAACAAACACCAGAATCTAGGTAAACATGTCAAATTTAACTATGTTCAGGTGTTTGTTTTTTTTTAAATGACACCTTTGTAGTGTAAATTTCCATGTTTTTTAGTTTGAGTGGAAAAACAAGATGGTGGCTCTCATGGCATGACATTTTTTTTTTGTCCTGTGAGAAACAAGTGGTGAGAAATGAAAAATGGTCTTGCAACACAACATTTTTCGTGTTGCATCAGAGTGTTATCCCAAAAACCCTACTGAGCATGCTTAGAACAGGAAAAAAGTAACACTTTAAATCCTTATAACTCTAGAACCATTTAATATTTTTTCATGAAACCTTCCAAAGGCACCACCCTTGGCATGGCATGCTTGTACTCTGAAAGTTTTAGAAAACAATTCCATTCTGTGTAGGATGAAAAACCTATGTTAAGTATAGAAAAAAATTTAGATGTCTACAGGAAAATTACATATGCGGATCACAGAAACCACACAAGCTGCCATCACAAAACTTTCCACATATTTAGACTGTGCCTAGTAGACAATGCATGATTTTGTCAAACACTGTGAAAGCTATTAAGGTGCAAAAAATTAGGTGTTTAACATAGAACCTGTCCTTCAACCCTAACTATACTTGCGCTTACTGTTTCAGTATATTATTAATATATATATATATATATATATATATATATATATATATATATATAGATAGATAGATAGATAGATATCTTTCCCCCTTCTTTGGGCTTCTAACATATCACATAAACCTTAGGCTTCTAATATATTACATAAACCATAGAGGGCTTTAGAGTAATAACTCCTTCAATTTAATTATTCTGCAGATATTTTTTTCCTTCAAGCATATCACATAAACACTGAAGGGTTTTAGAGTAATGACTCCTTCAACTTAATCATTCAGGGAATTTTCATCTTCATTCTCATCTGCTACCTCATAATCACTCTTATCTTCCTTATCACTGGGAGTATTGAAGATTTTCTGTTCTTGAGTCTGTGGTAATGTGTTCCTTTTTTACTGTAGTGCCTATCTTTAAGAGGATCTCTCCTGGAAGTAGTAACTTGACATTAGTTTTGTATTTGTTCTTTTTCTTGTTATGCTATCAATGGCTTTGTTAAAGTTCCTGCTGAGTCTCCTGGGGTGGTTGTGTTCTCAGGTTTCTCTTTGCTTATGTTCAGAGTTGCTGTAAAAGATCTGACCACATCATGGGTGCAGTAAATGTTCTTGTACTGCCTTGAAGTTGCACTTTCAATTTGGCTGGATATAGAATAGATAATCTTGTATTATTTAAGTGTAAAAGAGCTTTGGCACTATTGAAGGCTTTTCTTTTCGACAGAACTTAAAGGAGAACTGTGCTGAACCTGTGAGTCATTTTCCCAGTAGATGCTTTTGTCATATATTTGATTTCTTTATGTTATTGCTCCATCTTTACTGGCCTTTCAGTAAACACCATGGATTCCTAACACACTGTTGGTAAGTAACATTTTAGAACTGTATGATGTAGGTTATGTCCCCTTTGGACCACAAAGTTCCAGAGTGGAACATGAATGCATTGTGAAAACAACGTAAGTTCTTTAACAAGGGCATAACATACATCATACCATTCTAAAATGGTACTGACCACTGCAGCGTAAAGTAGAAACACCCAGTGAATTTACTAAAAAGTCAGTGTAGATGGAACATTATACGATGAACCTCAGACACTGACCACTGAGATAGGCAGGCTAGCACCTTACCTCCATTGATTATCTATTGATAATCACCGCAAAACGTGCCAGCCAGCTGCATCTTAAAAAAAAAAAATCTGTAGCAGAAATCACGAAACTCTGACTGCCATCTTGTTTCCTCACTAAGTGGAGACCGTCAAAGAGCAGCTCCGTACATCAGGAAAACCAAACAAAATAAAAACAGTGCTGTAATAGTGACTGGCTTATTAAGCATTATACCAAGTTCTGCTTTTTTTAAAATAATAAAAAAGCAGTACTTGGTATAATCGCAATAAGCCACTTGGAGGATGTGGGTTAATCAGGGGATTTACCACGGCTGGGGCAAATTTACCCACTTGGCTGCATCTCGTGGGCAAACCACCCCAGCCATGGCAAATCCCCTGATAACCCACACCCACCCTCGTGGCTTATTGCTTAATTATACAATGGCAAGAAAAATTCTAAGAACCTGATTGGCTGCTCACCTCTAGCGACAGTGATGTTATTTCACAATAACATCATTGTATCTAGGGCAGACACAAGGATGACCACAGTACAGTGAAATATAACCCTCTATGTCCAACTATCCCGAAGCTGACACAGCCTTACATGCCCTCGCTTGCAAGGAAAATTCAGAACTGAGCATATGCATCATTCACAATGAATAAACAAAAGCCAAAACAGTGCAAAGCGTTAATTTTTTTTTTGGCGACATAAAAAAAAATGCCACAGTAATCAGCAGCTTCTGGTAATTGGCAACGCTGCACCCAGACATCTTCTACTCCCCAAGTGCCTTAAAACACTAGCTCGGCCAACCAGTTTCATGTTACTAATCTGCACTCCTCCCAATGAATAAAAAAAAACTGTTTTCAGCATACAAAAGAAACTTCATTTTAGGTTGGTTTTCTTCCCTGAACCCCGGCTTCAGTGAACAGCGCAGACTGTAACTGCCAGACATCAGGTTCACTGACACCGCATCGGTTCACAGGAGAAAAGGTGTCATGAAAATTTAATATATCTTCACCATTTGGGCTGGCACGCATGCTCCATCCCCACCCTGCTCCACCTGTACTCCGCCAACAAACTCAGAAATCACACCCCTCACAGGACACCAAAAGCATTCCCAGCTTCTTCTCAGGCTCCCAAATCATCACTCCTATACAGTAGGCAAGCAGCTTGCCAACCACATAAACAAAAATAATGTAAAGAAAAAAGAGAAGCTAAAACAGAGGATGCTATAACAGGTGGGCGAATGGTAGTGGTGGTGGGGGGTGAGGATCGATATCAAAGTTCACTGCACGACAAGACGCAACTTAGGAGGCCTGACCATCCAGAGAGCAACTTCACCTACTGGTAGAAAAATATAGTAGATTTTTTTTGTAAACATGTACCTCCACACACCAAAAATATGAAAAAAAATGCAAAAAATGTTTTTTCCCCATTTCTTTTTTTAGCAAATGAGCCATTGTGTAATGGCAATAAGGTACTCCAGGGTGTGTATTATTGTGTAATAACGTCACTTCTCAGGTGTTGAACACACTTGACCTGTGACCTCGTGCTTCAACCACCCAAGGCGTGACATTATTACTCAATAACACACTCCCTGTAGTGCCTTATTGCTTAAATAACAGAATGTGAACCAGTATTAGAAACACAGCTTCTACAGAAAACACAGGCATGCAGATTCAAGGCAAATCTAAGAATACTTGAATAGCCATTCCCCTAATTTTCAGCCCCTTGTCTGTCCGAGTTTTCTGGAAGATGGCTTCCCTATCCTGTAAATGGTGGGGCTTTACACATATAAGTCAAAGTAGTTTACCCAGGTAGTTAGGGTTCTCAACTTGCTTCTCTGGGCTGTGCCTAGCTCCACTTTGTGTTCTGGAATTTTCTTCCAAGTGCCTCCTCAGTCAACAGTTCCTCACAGAACTGGAGTGAAATTGTTCCTAATGTGCCTTCTGGAATTATTGCCAAATGATATTGTCTCTTCTATTTCTAGTTTCCATTTCTCCCACCTTTTCTCAAGCTCCATGATTTGCTCCTTAAATCTTTTCTTCGGTGGGGGGTTACAGTAACTTCTGTTTTGCTTACCCTGGATTCTAGCTCTATTATACTAATTGTCAGGTTATCCAGCTTATGGGCTATCCCTGATACGGTTGAGTTCAGAGTTTGTTTTTTGTCTGTGTGAGAATGTAGTGCCCTTGAAAGGTAGTAGGCTGACAGCACTGCAAACTGAAGCTCTCAGTTTTTCCACATGGCAGATACAGCACAGGCAATCACAGTGCAAGCTTCCCCTAACTGCCCCGCCAATGTGCCTCAGTCCTCTCATGGAGGGACCACCACATAGGTGAGAGGGTAGTTCAGACTCCATGCCCATTCAATCCTTGGGCTCTCATGTGAGACTTCTGAGAAGCTTCTCATATCCTGTATTAGTAAGTCTGATGTAGCCTCAGTTGCTTGTGTTCCCTGCTGTTTATTCTGCTGACCACTCTTTGTATGATTTTCCTGTTATTTTGTTCTTTTTCTTGTTTGTCCTGCTTGTCCTGCTTGCTTGACTTCCCTTTGATACCTGCCATATTGAAAACCACATATACCTACTGCATATAGGGATGCTTATTTTATTTGGCTGCGGCAGGAAGTGTTGCACAGTTGATGCTTTTGTTGCTAAGCAGGGAGCCTATTTGTGTCACTATCAAGGGCTATCAAGGGCAATTATTTATTTATTCATTTATTTTTTTTTTTTTATTGTGATCTCAGATTAACACCTTTGAGAACAAGCTCATTACGTAGGTTCCACATTAGAAATTATACAAACAGTGATTCAATAAATATAGGAATATACAGCAGAGCTGGAAGTACAAGTTAAGACAACTATGAGTCTAAATATAAACATACTAACATACTAACATACTAAAACGCCAGCAGAATAGGCCTAATGGTCTTTCGTGTCTGCTTGTTTGGTCAGTCCCCAACCTGGGTGCTGACCTTGCTGTCCCCCTCGCCTTCTCTGGCTTCTCCCTTCCCAGTTCCGGATATTCTTGCTGCATTGGATTTTGCTTCCAGAACCCTTCCCCTGTACCTGTCCCACCCCTCTTGAACCCTCCACTGTCTCTGCCTCCACCAGCCCCTAGGCAGTGCATTCCATGGCTCCACCCTCCTCCAGTGAAGTAGCACCTCCTCCTTTCTCCCCTGAATCTTCCCCTCCAGCTTCCAGCCATGCCCTCTAGTGGCCCCTTCCTCCTTCCTTCAAGCACCCAACTGTTCCTCCCTATTTACCCTCTTCATGTACCTAAAGACCTCTATCATGTCCCCCGGTCCCTTCTCTTCCAATGTGTACATATTTAGCTCTTCGAGCCTCTCATAGGTCCTGTCCCCCAAGCATCAAATCATTTTGGTTGCCCTCCTCTGGACCCTCTCCAGGAGGTTAATGTCCCGCTTTAAGTGTGGCCTCCAAAACTGCATGCAGTACTCCAGGTGCGGCCTCACCAAGCAGTTATACAGAGGGAGTATCACTTCCCTCCTTCTGGAGGTGATCCCCCTAGCGATGCATCCCAGCATCCTGTTGGCCTTGGCTGCTGCCCTCCTACAAGTCTCAGAGTTGTTCATCTTGACATCCACCACCACCCCCAGGTCCCTCTCAGCCATCGAGACTTGCAGCATTCCCCCCAGGGTGTACACTTGACCTGGGTTTCTGGCCCCCAGGTGGAGTACCTTGCATTTCCCTGCATTGAACCTCAGCTTCCACTTTCTAGACCATCTTTCCAGAGCCTCCAGGTCCCCCTGTAGGGCCACCCTCCCCTCCTCCCCATCCACCACCGCCCCCAGTTTCGAGTCATCCGCAAAGAGACTCATCTCACTCCTGATTCCTGTCCTTATGTCAGATACGTAGGCATTGAACAGAAGGGGCCCAAGGACTGATCCCTGTGGGACCCCACTAATGACCCTCCTTGGGGATGAGACTATCCCACCAACTACGACCCTCTGGGTGCGGTCCTGGAGCCAATTGCCTATCCATCTGATCATCTGGTTCCCCACCCCCATTTCTCCCAGCTTATCCAACAGGCCCACGTGAGGAACAGAGTCAAATGCCTTGCTGAAGTCTAGAAAGAGGACATCCACTGGTCTACCCAGGTCCAAGGCACTTGTCACCCAGTCATAGAACTCCACCAGGTTTGTCTGACACGATTTCCCTGGGATGAATCCATGCTGTAAACAAAATAACATAGGCAATGGACTCTGCCTAACAGGCTACTATAAGCACTAAGAGTAGTAAAAAGGGCTAAGAAGTCTAAGAGAGAGAGGATATCACAGAATTACGGGGTCTACAAAAACAAATTCTGGTCAGATCCACTACGGCTGCATAATGAAGTTAGTGAGGTTGTGTGGAACTGTTAAGGAGACATGGAGAAACAACACAATGATTTTTAACTAGTAAGATTTGTTTTATTTTGATTCTAAGGAAGGCAGACACATTATTAGGAAAAGATGTGGAGGTGTAGATTTCAATGGAAGGAATGGTAAGCAATATAAGTTTGACAGGTAGAATAGGTGGCAGTACATGAAAAAGTAATGACTGGCATATGTTCAGTCTTGGGATTATTTACACAGTTTTATAGAGCAAAACAGGGGGTTTGTCCATGCGGTGATGTAAGTTATATTTAAGTAATGTGTTGATGTCAGACAGTCAGGTATAATGATGGACTTCATTAGGAGAGAAAATGTAATGGTAACTTTTATAAGGGGTCGACCTGAAATCATCCAAGCAGGCCACTAAAGCAGCAGGTAAAGCTAGGGGGATGTTGGAGTGTATTAGTAGGGGTATCACAAGTTGTAAGAGGGAGGTAATAACCCCTCTTTACAAGAGACTGGTTAGGCATCATCTGGAGTACTGTGTGCAGTACTGGAGGCTGCACCTTCACAAGGATATTAACCAAATTGAGGCAGTTCAGAGAAGGGCAACCAAAATGGTGCAAGGACTGCATCAGAAAACATATGAGGACAGATTAACGGAGCTCAATATGCTTACCCTACAGCAAAGGAGGGACAGAAGTGATATGATCGAAACATTCAAACACTTTAAGGGCATTAACAAGGTGAAAGAGTCTAACATGTTTCAATATAAGAAAAATAGAAGGACAAGAGGACACAGCATGAGATTAGAGGGAGGCCGATTAAGGGGTAATGTGAGGAAGCTCTTTGTAATAGAAAGGGTGGTGGATGCATGGAACAGCCAACCTCAGGAAGTGGGGGATATGAATACAGTGCAGGGCTTCAAGCAGGCATGGGACAGGCATAAGGGAGCAATACAGATGAGTATGAATACATAGGCCATTGACAGAGCAAAGGCCGACGGCACATCCATAAGGTAGAAAAAGAAATGGGCAGACCGGATGGGTCTTGCGGTCCTTATCTGCCATCATCTTCCATGTTTCTATGTCGCTGTTGATAAGGTTAAGGTAGTTATGCCTGTGATAATGGGAATATCAGGACAGTATGTGGTCTATACAGGAGTGGAGTACAAATATGCACTGTATCATAAGTATGTGTTCAGAGTGCAGGCAAATGCAATATGTAGGTTTATTTTACATATACAGTAGGTAAAAATAGGAATAGATGTAATTGATAGAAAAATAGATAATTACATAGATAGACATACAGATAGACAGACAGACAGAGGGAGAAGTTATAGTCATGACAGTCTTTGGAGAGGCAACTGCCCCTAGAGTCACAGTCATGTTCATTAATTTGGGTTGAAAAACTTTTCAAGCAGCACTATTTTGCTGTCAGTAATCACCTATGGGTTTAAGCATGTATTGGAATGTCTTAAAACAGTTATAGTACAGGAAAAACAATGAAAGCAATTGTGTTACAGTTTAGCACTGAAACATACATGTAACATACATGTTGCCACCGTGCTCCAATGAGCACCCTCCCCCAAGCAGAGTGCCAGTCTTAAAAAGCATCTGACGTCTTCAGGATAAGTGAAAGAAAACATAATATTTAGACACAGATCAGTTTATATTTCACATTAGTTCTGTATTTTCTCCCCGTTATTTTTTACTGAGGCCATTTGCATGAAAAGAGGCCTGCTACTCCTGAAGTGTTCATGTATTCCTGGTGCTTTCTCCCTACCTGAGGTCATAATGCATGGCTTGTGACATCACAGTTACTCCCATGACAGCAGACTGTGATGTCACAACATAGCATTATGACTTGAAGCAGGGAGTAAGCTACAGAGGCAGATGAACTCTAACAGATAAAGATCATATATTCATCCAAATTTCCTCTGTAATAAAAGATAGGCAGGAGAAATCTACAGAATATATTTAAAATGTAAGCTGAGTTATTAGTTATTAGTTTTTTCAAAGTTTTCACTGTGGCATCAGCAGCTCTGATTATAAAGAGTAGAGCTGAAAAAGTGTGTCTCAAAGAAAGTGCAGAATAAGTTTTCTTAAATCTGTTTCAAGATATTAGGCCTTTCCTCTTTTTTTTTTAAATTTAATGATAAAAAGAAGTAGCACCTTTCTTCTGACTGGACTAATGTCAATTATGACAGTCAGTGGTTTGGGATGTGCTAAGTGTCCCCAGGAGCAAGGTGCGCTCCTTCACTGGCTAGACAGTAGGCTGTTATAAAAAAAAAAAAAACACAGATCAGTCATTCTACCAACAAGACATGCAGAGTACAACAATTGGGGGGCAAGAGTTGTTTGGGACTGCAGCTTCCATTTTTGAAACTGAAAAAATTTCATGTTGATCTTGTCTCCTGTTCTAGCCTGAAAAGAACATATTTTAAATGCCTGTTTTAAGTGTGTATAATGGACTGTTTTGCCATTTAGGAGCCAAAGAATGAAGGGCCTGGATATTCAAACTGCACTCAAAACTGGCGCAACAGCAGGAGCAAGCGCAAACCAGTTGCGCAAATGCGCAACAGGTGCGATATTCAAACATGGAGCAGAGCAAATTGCGCAAGCAACCAACGTCTCAATATCGCACATACTGCGCCATCGCGCAACCAGGAAGGAGAAGCTGAGCCAAAATGTTGCGCTATGGCGCGAACCAGGGAAGCTCAGCTGAGCAGTCCAGAGCTGCCAAAGCGCAAGCACAGCCCCCCAGAGCAATGGAACTGCACATCCAGGGAGGCAGGCTGGGGCCACCGCCAGCCATGCCACACATGGGCACAGGAACACACTGCAGAACCCACACCACACCGGCACACCCCAAGCACAGCATCACTGGGGTGGGATGGATGATCCACGTGCCCATGGGGACAAGCCAACACAGCATAGCAGAGCCCTGACACCCCAGCACAACCACTGGCAGGCGGAGAGTGCCACACACACAGGGGTTCACAACCACAGTGCACATCAGCCCCGTATGCACAGCACACCTGCACTGTGACCCCAGACACCACCCATGTGCAGTGACTGGCACTGCAGGAAACCATGCAGTCCCCAGCACACGCCAGCCCGTGCAACACAGAAGCCTACAAGCCAGACACACCCTGTCACCCAGCAGTGGGTGGCAGCAGATGCAAGACCAACCGAAAGTCACTGCCATGCTGGAGTACCTCCCCATGCACACACATGCACACACACACACACACACACACACACACAACCCAGGACCATACCAGCCCAGATGGCATGTACACACCTGCAACTGAGCACCTATAGCCAGCTGCAAATCAGAGACCGACACAGTATTCATATATCAAAATAGAAATGTATATTGAACATAGTGCAACAACAACGATAAAACTATTTACAAGGGGGACAGGTACAAGGAAGGGGTGTTCAAGGGAGGGATTAAAACTTGGAGAGGAAGGCAGGGTGGTAGGGATGGGAGAAGTGGGATGGGTGATGGCGGCTATGGCCCAGCCGGCTCCTGGTCCTCCCTGCTGGCGCACCGTCCTGTGCCGCCCCCCAACGTCCATGTCGCCGGATGGCCTGCAGGATCTCCTGGTTCTCAACGCTGACCTGTGAGGTGCCTGACATCACGCCGACAACCTCCTGAGAACCTCGAGGCCTAGGAAAATGGGAACACAGTCAATGGCTGTGACTGACCACAACCCTGAACACCACCCAACCTGCAAGCCATATAGCCCAATGTCCCGCACCTGTGATGGCATACACCCACCCACAGTGAACATGCACATGGCCATCACAAACAGGCGGCACCAGCGATGTGCACCACCGCCCACACACACTGCCCACGTCAATCACAGTACAAACTAGGCTGGCAAGTGACATGGCAACATGGTGCGATGCCAGTTACACAGCTATGTGCCCAGTGCATGCTTGGACCACCAGTGACGCATACACAGACGTGCTGTGCTACTGCACTGTGATGCATGTCACCTGTGTCGTGCCTGCATACATAAATACATAGACAGTGTCGGCAGATAAGGCCTATGGGCCACCCAGTCTGCCCATTTGACCTTGTGAAGTTCACTCTGTTTTCCTATAAGTCTGTTGCACCTTACCCTGACCTCCAGAATTCCTGTATGGCTATCCCATGCATTCTTAAATCCCGTGACCAAGTCAGCCCCCACCACTTCCTCTGGCAGGTGTTCCACTTGTCCACCACCCGGCCTGTGAAGAAATTCATTCTCATGTTTCCCTCCGAATCGCCCCCTCCAACATCATCCCATGCTCACTAGTCCTGGAACATCTTTTACGCTTGAAAAATAGTGTTGTCATGCACTCTTCCCCCTGTCAAGATACTTGTATGCCCCATCATATCCCCTCTCCCTCCCTCCTCCAGGAGTACATGTTCAGTTCCTTCAACCTGTCTTCATCGGACTTGTGCTGCAATCCATGCACCATCCATGTTGCCCTCCTCTGAACCCTCTCTACCCAGTCCATGTCCATACGTAGGTATGGTCTCCTGAACTGTACACACTGTACTCCAGTGTGGGGCCTCACTAGTGTCTTGTATAGTGGAATTATGAACTCCCCTTTGGTTGTGTTGTGCATGGCTGGTGGTCTTGCCCCCCCCAGCATGCAATAGCATCCATGAAGTAATGATACTCACAGTGCTCCAGCAGCTGGGTCTGCCGCTGCTGCTGCCGCTGCCGCTGCTGCTGCTGCTGCTGCTGTGGTTGGGGCACAACACCCCCTGGCACCGGGGCCCTGGCACGGCCCACCTCACCCTCGCCCGGCGTCCTCAAAATCCGCCCTGTGGGAGACATATGTTGAGACAAACATCAGTGTGACTCAAAGCAGAGTGCCCCCTGCCCCAGTGAAGTGCCTGCCCACACAGCCATAACCATCCATCGCACAGCTGCACACTGACACAGCCAACCGTGTCACAGGCGGCACCTATGCACAGCCACCCCAAGCACACACACACCCCTACAGAGAATATAGCTGCATAGATGGTACACTCACCTGGCCTAGGGACTACACCGCCTGGCACATGACCGCAGCCGCATCAAAGTTCCGGCTCCCTCCGGCGGAGAGTCACTGTACGGTGCGGCACTGCTCAACTAGATGGCCCCGCCAGTGACCTCCACCAGGTCAGTGGCCACTTGCTGCCACACGTAAGTCCTGGGCATGGTGAGGGGGCCTCACCCCACAGTGCCACAGTGGGAGCTCCACCAGGGCCTGGGTTGGCCACCTCCAGCTGGCTCCAGGACACTGCCCTTCTCCGTGCCATGGCACCAACTTTACAGCAGGCAATATGGTGCCCGCTGCGCCAGTAACCCGTGGAGTTGTTGCGCAGACCACCACAGGCTCCAATCGCGCTGTTGAGCAGCACCGTCACTGTACGATAGCCTGTCACCGACTGCGCAGCAGAGCGACACACATGGCATCGCGAACAGCGCCAGGGTCAGAGGCCATACACAAGGTCACGGCAATAGCGCAGGCTACGCGCGCCACCGGACGATAGGCATCCTGCGCGCGACTGCAGAGATACTCACCAGCCACAGTGGACTATCGCGCGAGTAGTGCCACAGTGCCATATAGTGCCCAGTGCTGTAGCGCCACTGGCACAATGGTGGCCATGGCCTGAATCGCCTATCACGCTCAGCAGGTCTGCAGCGTGATAGGCGCGTCAATAGCTGTCTGGGCATCACGCCAATGCGGTGTGGCACGCAGCCACAAACTAAGCCATTGGCTGACGCGGACCTTCCGTATTGCGCAAAGCGCAAATACGCGATATTCAGCCTACATATGCAAATCATCCGATCAGCCATTCAAAGGCGCAGTGGCGCGATTAGCATGTCATTAAAGTTAAGCCACACCTCATTTGCATGTGTTGCGCTATAAAAATGCGACTGTGGGTTGTGCTGGCCAGATTTGGTTACTGCAGGTGAGAGGTGAGTTACATGCAGTGATGCTCAGGACAATGCTCATGGGCGGAGGATGATAAAGGCTGAGGGGGCTGAGCATGAAAAGGGCACTTAGAAAGGGACAAAGGGCACCCTTTCTATCAGTATCTGCCATGCGGAGAGGAAACGGGGCTTCCGCACCCCCCCGGGCCGGCAGCTATGCACATGGGGTAATGCTGTCGACTGCACAGTGACAGGTGTCCACTTCCACCCATACAGATCACCATGACTGACCAGAGACAAGCTGAGGGTGTGGACGGCGGGTGTAGGAGGAGGCCGAACTTCACCGCGGCAGAGACAGAGGCCCTCTTCCAGGCCTACCTGGAGGATGAGCCACTATTGAGTGGACGGAGGGGCACCCCTCAGGAGCGTGCAGCTGCATGGGAGGGGGTAGCTCGGGCCGTCAACCTACATGGAAGCCACCAGCACTCCGTGCAGGAATGCAGGAAGAAGATGGGGACTGACCGCAGGAGGCTGAAGGAGAAGGTGGCAGCCTTCAGGGCGGCACGTGCTGGCACTGGTGGGGGCCCACCAGTGGTGTTGCAGCTGACCCTACAGAGAGACACTGGTCGCGCCATGCAGCAGAGTGCCATTCGGGCGTACCTGGCGGAGGATTCCAGACAGGTGAAGCCCATCACTGCGGTATGACATGGTGGTGTTGTTGGGGGGCTGTTGTTCACATGCACTCACATGTACTCTCTTTCTGTTACAGATCCTGTTCGTCTGCAGGAGACGGTGGTGGTGGTGGGTCCAGACAGTGAGGCAGACCTGCTGGACGTGGAGAGGACCATCCACCTCCGCCACCAGCCTGCAGGCACTGCAGCAGCATGCAGGCTGGGCCGACAACTCCGGTGTCAGTGATACGGGTGCAAGGGTGCACAGCCTGTGTCACAGCAGTCTGGCATGCAGGTATGCCAGCATGCTGTGCCTATGGCTGTAGCGCACCTGCACCATTGATGATAGCAGGCCTGCAATGGGCGAGTGATAGGTTTGTGTCCCATGACGGACACATGGCAGGCCAACACGTGCCCCTGGGCCTTCCTGGTTCACACCTGTGTACCAGCATGCTGGCACAGTCCAGGCTGTGCCCGTCAGCACCGGTGGGCAGCACCAGTGGCTGTGCAGGTGTCTGGAACTGTTGTCAGCATGGAGGTGGGAACAGGTGGACCTGGGGGCTCAGCAGTTGAGAGGCGGCAGCAGCAGTCACACACCAGGTCTGGGGTACAGTGTCAAGCAGTGGCACATGTCCACCGCCTGATCCGCTCCCATACCTGGTCCTGGCGAACAGCGCCCACCCTCAAGGGGTGCTGTGCAGAAGGACCGTCCACACCCTGGGGGTCACGATGCCATTGGGGCACAGTACCCATTGGACGCGCACACCCGCCTGCTGCAGGAGTCGGTACAGCTGCAGGGGCGGGTTGCAAGGTCCATGGAGGCACTGTCTGTGTCCGTGGAGTGGCATAGCAGGGAGTGTGCTTGGGACCAAGCCGAGCTGGTCCTTATGCGGACGGATGTGACCGCTGCCATTGACAGGCTGACCCAGGCAGTGGTCTCTGTCACGGATGCATTGGCCACACTGTCAGGTGCCCCTGTACCACACACCCCACACAGTGCACTCTCCACACCCCGTTCCCGGCATCATGCGACACCAGGCCTGTCGATGCCGGGTTCTGCTGTGGGCATCCTGAGCACCCCTGGTGCAAGTTTGTTTGGCAGGATGCAGACCCGTGTGCGGGCAAGGTCGCGTTCGTGCAGTGGGACCCCTGGTGGTGCACCAGCGCCACCCGATGTGGCCCCTGCTCAGCCTGCCAGTGCTGCTGGGCCATGGCGGGGCCACCTACGCATCCGTGGTGGCCGTGGGACAGTGCTACCTGACTGAGCTGTCTCCCAGTGCAGGCCCTGTCTGGTGTTGCCCTGTGTGCAATGTGTGTCATGGTGGGCAGTGCACTGCTGGGTGCTCTGCTCACCAAGCTGACACACGGACCACCTGCACACTCTCCCAACTGCTGTCCACATGTGCGTGTGCATGATGATGCCTGCATTGCACTGTACACCAAGGTGCAAGGGTGCCAGGTCTGACACCACGTCGTGGACAGTCCAGGTGGTGGGGGTGGTAGGTGGTGTTGTGTGTTGGCAATGTCATTTCTGCAGTGCTGTGCTGCTGCCCATGTATGCTGCCTGGTGTGTGTGTGTGTCTCCATATGTGTGCTCACCCCTCTCTGCTGGTGTGTTGGTATGCCTGGAACCTTCGCCTCCCCTGACCTTCATGCACGGTGTATTCCCCTGTGTGCCTGTGGTTTGCACATGGACAGTGTTGCCTGCACATGTCATACCTGGCTACAACATATTCAGAAGAGACAGGGCAGGCAGGAAGGGAGGAGGAGTGGCACTGTATGTGAAAAATACCATAAGGGCCACAGAGATCCAGGAGGAACAAAATGGGGGAGAGATACTGTGGGTTAAGCTGGAAAGGAAAATGGGGCCAGCCATCCGCACAGGTGTGGTCTATAGACCACCAGCCCAGCAGGAAGAAACAGATAGGGAGCTGATGCTTGCCATCCAGAGGATGGCAGACAAGGGTGAGGTAGTACTGGTTGGAGACTTCAATATTCAGGCGTGGACTGGAGCAACCAGCAGCAGCATCAACTAGAACAGATTTATCCTGGACTCCTTCAGGGTGCCTTCCTCAAGCAACTGGTCATGGAACCAACTCGGCAGAAGGCAATACTAGACCTTGTGCTCACAAACAGGGACAGTGTGATGGGGTAACGGTGGGGAGCACCTGGGAACAGTGACCACCAGTCACTGTGGTTTGAAATCACAAAGAGCAGCACCAAACCACACAAAAACACGTATCCTTGGATTTTGAGGGGCAAACTTTGGGAAAATGGGAGATACTTGAAAGAGGCATTAAGGGAATGGGGCAGGAATCAGGGTTGAGGAACAGTGGTAAGTATTTAAAATAGGGATTACAAGAGCAACAGAATTATGTATTAAGCAGGTTAGCAAGAGGAAAAGGAAGAGGAGACCATTATGGTTTTCAAAGAGGTAGCAAAGAAAGTGAAAGCCAAAAGATTGCATTCAGGCAATACAAAAGACACAGGCAGAAGGGATGGAGAAGTACCAGGAGAAGCAAAGGGAGGCAGGAGGTCAGTAAGGAAGCCAAAGCTCAGACAGAAGAACACATTGCAAAATCAGTGGGTAGAGGAGACAAAACCTTTTACAGGTACATAAGTGAAAAAAGAAAGGCAAAGGGAGGGATAGTGAGACTGAAAGGGGAGGATGGGGGCTGTGTGGAGGATGACAACAGTAAAGCTGACATATTGAACAGGTATTTCTGCTCAGTCTTTACTGAGGAAGAGGAGGGTAATGGGTCTGAATGGAGTACAAGGGGTGAGAATGTTGCAGAAATGGACACAAGTCCCTTTACATGAGAAAGGGTCCTGAAGGAACTGGAAGTAATAAGAGTTGATAAAGCAATGGGGCCTGATGGGGTGCACCCCAGGGTCCTTAAAGAACTAAGAGAGGTGGTGGCTGAACCTCTTGCTATCCTGTTTAGCGATCACTAGAAACAGGGAGGTACCCAAAGACTGGAGGATAGCAGATGTAGTCCCTTATACAAAAGTGGGAACAAAGAGAGCGGGAACTACAGACCAGTCAGCCTCACCTCGGTAGTGGGGAAGATCATGGAAGCACTACTGAAGGAGAGATTGGTGGAACATCTGGTTGTCAATGGACTACAGGACCCAAGGCAGCATGGTTTCACCAGGGAAGGTCATGTCAGACCAACCTCATTGAATTTTTTGACTGGGTGACTAGGGAGGTGGATCAGAGGAGGGCAGTGGACATGGCCTATCTGGACTTCAGCAAGGCCTTTGACACTGTGCCACATAGAAGACTATTGCACAAACTGGGGAATATGGGTGTGGGCAGGACAGCAGTGCAGTGGGTAGGTAACTGGCTGGGCAGCAGGACACAGAGGGTGGTGGTAAATGGCTGTCACTCCACAGAGGGAAGAGTGACCAGTGGGGTACCACAAGGATCAGTGCTGGGACGGTACTATTCAATATCTTCATCAGTGACATTGCACAGGACCTAGAAGGCAGAATTTCACTGTTCAGCTGATGACACAAAGCTCTGTAACAGAGACACACCAGAGGGTGTAGACAGAATGAGAAGGACCTGCAGAAACTTGAAGAATGGTCAGGGTTTGGCAGTTGAAATTCAATGCAAGGAAGTGCAAGATAATGCATATGGGGCACAAAACCCTGGCACAATATATCAGTGGGGGTGAGGATACAGCATGCACCAAGCAGGAAAGGGATCTTGGAGTTATCATCTCTCATGACCTCAAGGCAGGAAACAGTGTGACAAGGCAGCAGGTAAAGCAAATAGGATGCTGGGATGCATAGGCAGGGGCATCACCAGCAAGAAAAGGAGGTCATAATTCCACTATACAAGACACTAGTGAGGCTGCACCTGGGTACACTGTGCAGTTCTGGAGACTTACCCTACGTAAGGACATAGACAGGTAGAGAAGTTTCAGAGGAGGGCAACAAAGATGGTGCATGGATTGCATCACAAGTCTTATGAGGACAGGTTGAAGGCACTGAACATGTACTCCCTGGAGGAGAGGAGGGAGAGAGGGGATATGATAGAGACATACAAGTATCTTACAGGGAGGAACAGGGTGCAGGAATGCACTATTTTTAAGCGAAAAAGATGTTCCAGGACTAGAGGGCATGGGATGAAGTTGGAGGGAGGACGATTCAGAGGAAACGTGAGGAAGAATTTCTTCACAGAACGGGTGGTGGACAAGTGGAACACCCTGCCAGAGGAAGTGGTGGGGGCTGAAACAATGTGGATTTAAGAATGCATGGGATAGACATAAAGGAATTCTGGAGGTCAGGGGTAAGGGGCAACAGACTTCCTGAAAAACATAAACTGAACTTACAAACTTAAATGGGCAGACTGGGTGGGCCATAGGCCCTTATCTGCTGACACTGTCTATGTATGTATCTATGTATGTCCCCTTGCCTTACCTGTGTTGGGCGTAGTGCTCTTCTGCAATGGTGTCCCGGTGCAGCTGGGCCTGCCGGGTCAGTCGGGGGTCCCTCCGTCCTAGGGGGGGCTGCTCATCACCCACATCACCAAGCGCCACTGGCGTCCCCATACTGTCCCCTCTTGGACCTGTACTGGCTATCCCATGGTCTTTGGCCATGTTGTGCAGAATGCAACAGGCCAGGAATATCCCACAGGCCTTTTGGGGCTGTACTGAGAACTCCGCCGGAGGTGTCCAGGCATCGGAAGCATGCCAGGCATCCCAAACACCCGCTCTATGATGTTACGTGTGTTGCGGCATGTGCCTCATTGAAACATAGCTGCGGCTGGGTGGGTAAGTGCCCGGTATGTATGGTGTGAGCAGCCAGGGATGGAGTGGGTATGCAGCAGTCACCTGACATAGAAATAGTGAGATCAGTGTCATGTCAGGTCCATATTGCCCATATCCTGTAATGCACTACCATGGCACCTGTGTCATTCCCACCCTTGCCCAGGGTTTGCATTCCATACATGTGTACTCACCCACTAGATGACCCGTGGGATGTTCCCACTCTCAAATCGATGGCACAGTGCAGACTGGTGCCATATGAAGGCATCATGTGCTCCGCCAGGGTGTGTGGCACAGACATTGATAATGCGCCAGTGACATCACACACCACCTGGCAGTTGACACTGGAAAAGCCCTTTCAGTTCTGATAAGCCTGGCCGTCGGTGCCAGGTGGCGTCCGAATGGCCACATGGGTGCAGTCTATGGCCCCTAGCACACCAGGCATACGTGCTACCCTGTGGAACTCCTGCATGTTTGCTGTATGCTCTGCCGCGGTGCTGGGGAAATGGATGTACTCCGCAGCATGAGGCAGCAGTGCGCTGAGAAATTGGGTGAGGATGCGTGACGTGGCCAACTGTGTAATGCCTGTGGTGTCCCCTGTCGTCCTCTGGAAGGTGCCCATGGCGAGCAGGCACATGCAGGCTGTCAACTTGGTCTCCACGGACAGAGCATGACTTCGTCGTGAGGGTGCCTGCATCACATCACTGCACAGCTCGCAGAGCTGTCTCAGTATTGCCCTGTTCAGGCGGTACCGGGCCACAATCTCGATGTCTGTGTACAGCTCAAAGCTGATGCGGGCACGATACCGCCTGTCGGGGGCATACCGCCGATGGGCCCCTCCGTGGCCACGTCCCCCTGCAGCATGGTGTCTCACCCCCCTTATTACAGCTTCCATGTGGAAGCTGACACTGTCCATCTCCCTGGCTTCTGCCCCCAGCTGCTGTTCCTGTGTTACCCCGCTGCCCCCACTGCTGCTTCCACTGCACGGGCATCCCCACTGGCCTCTGTCCTGGACCCACTGTCCCTCTCTGCCCTTCCAGCTCCTGTCTCTCTCTCTCTCTCTCTCTCTCTGTCTCTCCCCCAGTTTGCGGCCTGCTAAGGTTCTTGCGCCGCTTCCTTGAGCCTTTTTATTTTGGCTCAAATCCGGTACTGCGCAACTTCCGGCTGAGCCACTCTTGCGCATTGCGCAAGTGTTCAGATATCACATTGCGCACTTTATGCATGGACCCGCCCCCTTCGGTTGCGCATGCCTTCATTTCCATTGCGCTGTTGCTCAGCATGTTTTCGGTGGCTCAACTGGCCCCTTCTGAATATCGCAGAATGGCGCATTTTTGAGTTGCGCGACGCTGCGAACCCCAAGGGCGCATGGGCGCAACATTTTGAATATCTGGACCCATGTGTAACAGGTGACATTATGGTTACCTAGCAACTGTATGCCAAAGCAATGTAGGCATGTAATTAAGAACTGGATCAATGGAAGGCCATTGCCAGGTTATTATACACACTGGTAGAACGTAAATTATAGCTAACAAATTGCTGCACAGTACTTTGAGGATGCGCAAAGTGTAAAACAACAGTTGGGAATTTTAACAGCTGGATGCTGAGCTGGTGTCTTAAACAAATATGTTAAGAATTCTACATGGATGTTATTTTTTCTAGCTGCTCTTTATCATCTTGTATTGAGACACCTATATTTTCAATAAAGAGCTCTCTTAGCACTAGTATCACAAGATGTGCCAATGGTAATCACTGAACCCACATAAATGGAAAATAAAGGAGGTCAGCTTACTCCATTAAAATGAGATGTGTGCTGTCCCATTGTGTATCATAGCAGCATTTCTAATTTTGAACTTGGCACCACCACAACAGGGAGTTCTCTAGTTCTTCAACAACAAAAATTAAAAAACACACGTTATCATCAGAGTATGTGTTTACCAAGTACTGTGCCCAGGATTCAAATAATTTGAACCCCCTCCCCACAAAAATGTGCCCTGACATGAAACTGCATGTTTAACTGTAAAGACAATTAAAATATGTATTTCTAAATGCATTACTAAAATCAATGCTTCATGATTAAAATAATTTGAACCCCCTCCCCCAAAAAATGTGCCCTGACAAACTGCACTCTGGGAAGATTGCCTGGGACAAGATGCAATAAAAAAAAACCTGAATAACAGATTCCTGGGAGTAAATGTTAACATCCTGTTTCTAGTGTCCCTGATAAAATGAAATAAAAAATACAGTTGAGATTTTCTTTTTACTGTCAGCTCTGTTCAGAATAGCTTTTCAAATCACCAATTGTTTTCTTGTTCAGTATTTTCTAATACATACTTCTCAAACTTAAAAGAAAAAAACACACTTTATCATCAAAGTCTGTGTTCATCAAGTACTGTGCCCAGAATTAAAATAATTTGAACCCCCCTCCCAAAAAATGTGCCTTGATATGAAACTGCATGTTTAACTGTAAAGACAATAACAAATGTATTTTTAAATGCATTACTAACACCAATGCTTTAAAAGTTTTGAAACTACTAAAAAGAAAAATTATATATAAACTACATATTGAATATGGTAAACAAATATTGTTAATCCCAAAAGCTGAACTTCATGTTTTTAGTATATAAATGTTTAAGAAAAACATGTGGCTCTTACTGTAAATTAGAATGCTGTGTCTAAGTTTTCCTTGGGAGATGTAGTTTCACTTGTTGTCTCCTTCTGAGGCCCCAGGTGGCTCTGATAATCATTTGTTCAAAAGTTTTTTTAAGTCAATTTGAAGGCATTAAATATTTTATGTTCTCCTAGTCCTTAATAACGGCATTAAGTATCTTCTGTTCTCCTAGTCCTTAATAAAATGCAGGGGCTCCACAACTTCACAGACTTGTTCTGTTGCTTGATACAGGTCCCAAACTAGTGTGTCTTGTTACAGCATGATAGAGCCACCTCATGCCCCTCCCACATGAATCAAAAAAAGTTGGGGGTGGATCTTTAGGAGCTTCTCGGGTGGGGGTGGATCTTACTCCAAAAAAAAAACTAATGCTGCCTCCCACTACTCAGGTTCCAGTTCTTGTACCACCCATTTAAGAAAGAAAATAGTACCCTACAATCATTGACTAATATGAAAGTGTATTCATTTGGGGGCAGAAAACATTGCTTGGAGGAGGGTAAGGTGGAAGAGACTATTTACACCTTCAGTCAGTTCCACGGACAGAAAACATGACATCACTCCTTTTGTACATGCAAAACGTCTGCAGGCTCCACCTACTGAATAGTAGATAGGACGAATTCAAGTGGGTTAAAGTTGAACGTAGGTAAAACTGAAGTTTCGGTGGTGGACCCGGGACATAGGATAGAGGGGTGTAGGACTGATTTGTCCTCCAGTTTATTCTTGGGGGCGCTCAGATCCTTACCTCTGAGTGGGTGCGCGACCTGGGAGTGGTACTTGATGATGGGCTGACCCTCCATCACCAGGTGTCAGCAGTCATGAAGTCAGCCTTTTATCATCTTAGGAACATTGCCAGGATCCCAGGATCAAGCACCTTGTTCCATCCAGTGATCTGCCTGTATTGGTCCATGCCTTTGTGACCTCGCGCCTTGACTATTGCACCTCCCTTTACTTAGGGCTTCCTGGGGTTGATATCCCTCGCTTGCAGCTAGTGCAGAACTCTGCTGTTCGCTTAATGACTGGGGTACCTATGAGATCACATATTACCCTAGTGCTGCGTGATCTGCACTGGCTGCCGATTCAATGGCAGATCACCTTTAAGGTAGGTCTGTTAACCTACAAAGCCGTACATGGACTTGGTCCCGACTACTTGAAAGAGCTTCTGATTCTTTACACCCATGTGCGACAGCTCTGCTCGGCTGACAAGGGGTTGCTGGAGATTCCGAGGGTTACTTTGAATTCATCTGGGGCTCGCACTTTTATGTTTGCTGCCCCAATCCTCTGGAACTCTCTGCCCCATCAGCTTCAGGAGTGCAGGACTGTGGGGAGCTTTAAGCAGGCACTAAAAACATTTTTATGGACTAAGGCATTTCCTGTTCTGTTGTGTTAATAATGTTTTTAAAGGTATTATCTGAGATTTTGTGAAGCGCCTTGATAATTTTGAAAGGCCCTCAATAAATAAAGATATTATTATTATTATTATTATTATTATTATTACCGCAGCCATAAAAATGAGAGGACAGCAGCATGCAGTGTAGTCAGGAAGGAGAGCATTGTACTGGGACCACAGTCAGCCCAGGAGAAGCCTCATATGCACTAGAAGTAAAGAAAATATCATCCCGAAGAGGCCTTGTCAAAGCTTTTGGGGGTAGCAGGCTGAAAGCAGGACAGGAGAAGATTGTAGGAGAAATAGAGTAGTTCAGGGTGAGAGGGGAATAGGAAGGAGGAAGGAGAGGAAGAACTAGGTAACATTAAGACACAGGACAGGTGAGAAACACCACGTGCGGGATACTAGGGGGCCAAATGGGCAAGTGAGAGTGCTGCCTAGGCGCATTGATAAAACAGCAATGAGGAGCTAGAGGAAGCAGTCACAGCTGGCATTAGCAATGAGATGTTTTCGGAGCTCACATTTAAAGGTGTCTAACACTGTTATAGAGGAGACATCAGGAGGAAGATTATTAATTCATTTGAGAGCATGGTGGGCAAAAGCTCTTTGACCTAGGGAGGTGCAATACCTAGGAATTTTAAAGACGTGCTATCTGAGCTTCTGGTGGAAAGGCTGTTTTCATAGGGGATAAGGAGCTTCTGGATGCCCACTGGCATCAGGCCCAGACACACTTTCCAGGCCAGGAGGCAGGTTTGGAACATGAGCCAGCTGTGAACTGGAGCCAGTTAGCCTGGGCATATAGGTCACACGTATGTGTAAGCCATGCAGAGCCGGTTAAGAGCCAACAGGCTTTATTTAGAGTGACTGTGATATGGCGGAGGGCTGTGTCTGTTGCTGAGCCATTGATTACAATTCCATAATCAACCAGCGAAACCACTGAACTCAGGATAGCTAGTTTAAGGGCCTCAGGGGTAAGACTTTGCTTATGTCTATGAAGTAATTCAATACAGTTATTCACAGCCTTTGCAACATTGTCAATGTGGTAGGCATATGACATGCTGCTGTCGATAGTGACCCCCAAATATTTAAAATGCTGGAAAAGTTCCAATGTAGTTCCAGTCTCATTTGTTATAGTGACTGGGTGTGTACGATGCCTATTCTGGGGACTGGAAAACAACGTAATCATGTTTTTTTATAGTTCATAATCAGTTTTTGGTCTCTGAACTACCTTTTAAGTAAGCAATAAGACATGATGGGGTGTGAAACATAGAAACATAGAGTTTGACGGCAGATAAGGACCACTTGGCCCACCCAGTCTGCCCATTTCCCTACCTATTGGATAAGCTGCAGATTCTAGTTAACCAACAGCCTACTTCCTGCAACCCCCCACTATAATTGCCTTATGTCTGTCCCATGCATGTTTGAATTCCCCCACTGTTTTAGACCCCACAACCTCTCCAGGAAGGCGGTTCCATGTGTCCACCATTCTCTCCATGAAAAATAATTTCCTCACATTACCCCTGAGCCGTCCCCCCTCTAACTTTAAATTGTGTCCCCTTGTTCTTACACATCTCTTTTTCTGAAAGATGCTACCCTCCTGGACTTTGTGGATTCCCTTGAGGTACTTAAAACTTTCTATCATGTCCCCCCGTCCCTCCTTTTATCAAGGGTTTACATATTAAGCTCTCTCCGTCTCTCTTTATATGGTTTCTGCTGTAGACCCTGCACCATTTTAGTTGCCTTCCTCTGGACTGCTTCCATCCTGTCTATGTTCTTGCGTAGATGAGGTCTCCAAAACTGCACGCAGTACTCCAGATGGGGTCTCACCAACTGTCTGTACAGAGGGATAACCACTTCTCTTTTTCTACTTGTGATGCCCCTCCCTATGCATCCCAGTATCCCCCTGGCTCTCCTTACTGACTTCTCACATTGCTTACCCATCTTTAGGTCATCTGATATGACTACACCCAGATCCCTTTCCATTATTGTTGTCGTTAGTACCTCCCCTGCTATTGTGTACTCTTCTCCTGGATTTTTATTTCCCAGGTGCATTACTTTGCACTTCTTTGCATTGAATCTGTTGCCATATGTCTGACCATTCCTCCAACTCAAGTCCCTTCTCATCCTTTCTACTCCCCTTGTGTATCAACTCTGTTACAGATCTTTGTGTCATCTGCAAAGAGGCATACCTCTCCTTCCAGACCCTCTGCAATGTCACCTATAAAAGCGTTAAGAGGACTGGACCCAGTACTGAGCCCTGAGGTACTCCACTAGTAACCCCTTTCTTCAGAATGTGTTCCATTCACTATTACCTTCTGTGTCCTGTGTGCAGCCAGTTTGTTACCCAGGCTACCACCCTGGGACCCACTCCCAGGCTGGCTAACTTGATTATTAATCTTTTGTGCGGGACTGTGTCAAATGCCTTGCTAAAGTCTAGGTAGGCCATATCCACAGCCCCTCCCTGGTCTATTACTTTGGTCACCCAGTCAAAGAAAATCGATTAGATTCGTCTGACATGACCTTCCTGCTGTGAATCCATGCTGCTTTGGGTCCTGTGCCCGCTGGCCTCTAGGTACTCAACAATTCTTTCTTTCAGAAGTGATTCCATCATGTTCCCCACCACTGAGGTCAAACTAACAGGTCTGTAGTTTCCTGCTTCTGCCTTGCTCCCACTTTTGTGAAGGGGAATCACATCTGCCCTCCTCCAGTCCTCAGGTACCACCCCATCTTCCCATGATTTGTTAAAAAGTGTGGTTAGTGGTGTCACTAGGTCCTCCCTTAGCTCTTTTAGGATTCTAGGATGAATCCCGTCAGGCCCCATTGCTTTGTCCACCTTGAATTTTAGGAGTTCTTTCAGGACTCTTTCTTCTGTAAATGGACAGGCGTCAACCCCCCTACCCAGAGTGCTTCTACTGTTTGGTTTAGGTAACTCCTCCTCTTCTTCTTTTGTGAATACTGAGCAAAAGTATTCATTCAGTATCTCTGCCTTTTCACTGTCTCCCTCTGCCCACCTCCCCTCTCCTTTATTTATCTTCACTATCCCTCCCTTAACCTTTCTATGCTCCCTAATGTACCTATAAAAGGTTTTATCCCCTTCTTAACTGAGTTGGCTATCTTTCCTCGGTTTGGGCCTTTGCTTTTCTGACTGCCTTCCCACTTCTTTCTGCTTTAATTGATACAGTTCCTGTCGTGCTCCGGCCTGTGATTCCTTGTACTTTTGAATGCAGCCTTTTCTCCTTAACCTTCCCTGACACCTCTTGTAGAGAACCATAGGTGTTTTTTATTCGCTTTGTTTTCTTTATTTGTTTCACACAAAAGCTTGTTGCCTCCATGATGGCAGTTTTGATTTTTCTGCATTGTTCCTCCACCCTCCTTTCTGGCCATTTGCTAATGCATTCCTCAGGTATTCACCCATTATGCCAAAGTCAGCCCTTCTAAAGTCCAGTATCCTTGTCTTTGTGAGGCTTGTCTCCATGGTTGTATTTATTGTGAAGCACACTGTGCAGTGGTCGCTTGTTCCCAGATGTCTACTGACTTCTAAATTTGTGATCTCTCTCCATTTGAGAGTACCAGGTCTAATATTGCTCCTTCCCTAGTGGGTTCCACCACTAGCTGTCTAAGGCATGCCCCTTGTAGGGCATCGAGAATGACCCTGCTCTTGGATGTGGCTGCAGTCCATGTAGCCCAGTTTAACATCTGGCATATTCAGGTCCCGCATCAACAGTATCTCCCCTTTTTCAGCCATTTTTAGAATGCCCTCTATCATTTTCTTGTCCATTTCCTCCCCTTGAGATGGGGGTCTGTATACAACCCCTGTGCAGATTGTGATGCCATTCCCTGTCTCCAAGGTGACCCAGAGTTCCTCTTGTCCTCCTTTACTTTTAGTTCTGTAGCTTTGATCCCTTCCCTTATTTAGAGAGCTACTCCACCTCCTGTTTTTACCCTCCTGTCCCTTCTGTAGATTGTGTACCTGGTATGTTGACATCCCAGTCATGGTTCTCTGTGTACCATGTTTCTGTGACTGCCACAATATCCAAGTGTTCCTCTTCCATCAGGGCTACTAGCTCTGGAAGCTTGTTTCCAAGACTACGGGCATTGGTACTCATTGCCCTCCATTGAATGTTGGCTTTATCCTTTTTTACCCCATCCCTGCTCTTATTGCCCTTGTCCATTTTTCCGTTTACCCCTGTCCTGCCCACTTTTAAGCTCTGTACCTCAGTGTTTACCCTACTACCTGCCATGTTTTGTGGGGGGAGGCTTGAACTTTCCTGTTTCCTATCAGCATCTCCCCCCTTGGCTAGTTTAAAAGCTTGCCAAGGAAGCCTTTAAACCTGTCACCTAGGAGCATGTTTCCCTTCCTGGACAGATGCAGACCATCATGCCAGTATAGACCTTCATCTCTCCAGGTGGACCCCCAGTCTCCAATGAAGCCAAAGCCCTGTGCTCTGCACCAGTTTTGCAACCATTCATTAAACTTCATGGTGTGCAGTACCCTAGCCTCACCCTTGCCATAGACTGGCAGCACCTCTGAGAAGGTTACCGTGCTTGCTACCTGTCTGAGGCCCCTCCCCAACTCCACAAATTCATCCTGCACTGCACTGATCTCATGCCTAGCTAGGTCATTTGTTCCGAGGTGGACAATGATATCTAGTTTCCTCTCCTGTGAAGCTTCTTCTGCAATCCTGAGGATTTGCTTCCTGTCCCTCCAAGCCATGGCACCAGGCAGGCACCGTACCTCCCTCTCCTCTCCCTTCCCCAGGTCTACATCCCTAATAATTGAGTCCCCTATCAGAAGCTGTTTCTTTCCTCTGTGGTGTCCCCTGCCACTCTTTTGTGGGCCTCCATTGTGGATGTCCCCAGCATTCTTCTTGGTCTCCAATGAGGGTGTCATCATAGAGGAACCTTGATTTGCCAGATTGACATATGATTTGCGTAGAGGTACAACTTGAGGGCTACACCTCTGTTTCACCACCCTCACCCTCCCAGAACCTACTGTGGTCCATCTGCTCTTCACACATGGCAACCTCTGAGGCAGTGGTTGTGGAACTGGTGCTCTTTGGGTGGAGGAGGCCTCCTTAGTCCTTGCCAGTCCAGCCTGGAGGTGGGCAACCTCCTCCCTCAGAGCTGATAGTTGCCTGAAAATAGGGCAGCAATGCAGTTCCAGAATGTCTCCTGGAAAATTGCTGCCCCACAGCCAGTGCATTGCACCACTCCCCACATGTCCCTCTTCCTTATAATATACAATGAGTAATATATATTTTTTTGTGTGTGTGTGTACTTACCCTTTATGCACTGTGCTGGGTAATTAAGAATATGACAGTTCTGCCCCAAGATCTGTTGAGGAAGTGATGTCAGAACCTTGGCTATAAAGGAAATGCCATGCCTGGGGTGGGGGTGAGGGAAGGTGGGTGAGAAGCCACAAGCACTGGTGACTGTTAGAAACAATCAAATACACCACTGCTCCACCACCCTGGTGAGTATTGCCCTTTATAGTAAGTCAACCAACACCACAATTTACTAGACCACTGCTCTTACACAAACCACTTTACTGAAACCAGGAATAAACTCACTGCTCAGCCAGCTGGATACTTCTAAAATATTGCACAAATATCCTTCCAATTCCTATGTGTCTAGCACAGAAATCAAGCAATTTCAGTTGTATTTCACCCCCTCTGGTTATAAAATTGCTACACTTTAATGGAATCCTGCAATTCTTAATGCCAATAAGAAAATAATGAAACTTTCTGTAGAAAGCGTAGCTTACCTTCCTATCTAGTCCCCAACAAAATTATGTTTTACCAGGTTCCCAGTTCCTCAAATGCATTCTAGTTTGTTCTCTGCAGTATAGCAAGTTTTTCAGCTTCCAACAGAAGCAGGCAAGTCTTTTCTGACTTTTCTGACTGTATTACGGTGTGATAACTGCACTCCTAGGGGCGTAGTTAGGCACGAGGCCAAAGTCTGAGGGCCGGTCATCCCTAGGAGTGCGGTTATCACACCGTAATGCACAAACCTGGAGTGTCTTACTGAGCTTATAAAATGGCCCTCTATTTTTAGAAGCAGTTTTTTTTTATTTTGAAACACATTTTTAAATAAGTACAAATGTAAGTGAATCTGTGCTTTTAACATAAAACAGTCCTTCCGCCTATTTGTGCTAGATTAAAGTAGTGTTATACAGTGTGTGCCTCCCTGCCCACTTAAGCTTCATATTCCCCTGCCAGTCACAACAATTCACAAATGCTGTTTTCCTCATTCTAAGTATGACACATAGCCCTCTTACTTTATTTCATTCTCCTCACTCTGTAGACAAAACTAAAAGGAAGCCATAACAGAGGCTTCTCAGTTCCCCGATGCTGCAAGCATGAGCGTGGTTCAAAACTGCCACACTCACTGACAGCATCATGAACTGCTCACTCTGTCCTAAAAGATGAACAGCAGGGTGAGTCATTCACCACCTTTCCTTTTTGTTTATATAATATTACTGCTTACTTTCTTCATTCTGTTTTTTTTTCTCTGTGTTTCCCCACATTGAAGAAATGGAATGTTTATCATGGAATGTTTACCATGGAATACAGGGATTCAAAATTCTGCTCAGTTCTACTAGCAGAATGTTCCTCTACCAACATACTATACACACACAACAAAGGCCTGTTTTGGAGCCAGAAACTTAATTTTCTAACTGTCAGGGCAAGCAGAAGAGATTTCCCTGATGAGCAGGTAAAGATAGAAGGGGGATTTTTCACTGTTAGCAAAGAAACAGTTGTAATGAAAACTATAAACAATACTTAATGTTTCTAATTTGTTTATGTATGTAAGGAGACTGTGATGATCTGGTAAACAACATTTAATTAATTTGCTTTATTTTATATTTAAAGTAGTTTTATTTTTAGGGCCCAGTTGAAGGTTTCTATAGTGTAAAGGTAGCAGCCATGTTTGTGGTGGAAGATCAGCTCTGGTTGTAGGGAGATTGATGGAAGATAGTTCTCATTGAAGGAGGACTGATTTGCTCATTGTGTGATGTGGCTTAGGACCAGGATGACTGTGCGTATATAGAGATTTAATGTATGGTCAGCTGATCTCTCTTGGCCAATGAGATTTCTAGATTTTTTCTTGCCATTTTATAACTGCAGTGAAGCTGTCCTGGAACTTGTGTTCCAGGGAAAAGGGATCATGGTTACTTGCATACAGGACTGCATCATCTGTGTAGAGCAGAATTTGACAATTACTGGTGAGAGGGAGCCAGTTTAGGAATAAACTGAACAAAATGGAAACCAGTATGGAGCCCTGAGGCACCCCAGAGAAAACAGGTCTGCTGTCAGATAGGTCACTATCAATCCTAACTTGTTGAGAGCTAGTCATGAGGTAGCTCTTAAACCAGGTGACTGTATCTTTAGACAGACCAACAGAGGCAAGTTGCCTGACTAGAAGGTCATGATTAACCATGTCAAAAGCTTTTGACAGGTTGATCAATGTTGTGCCGACTAGTGCGCCATGATCCAGGGAACTGTGAATATAACCAGTAAACTCTAACAAAGCAGTAGTAGTGCTGTGTCCTTTGTGAAACCCATGTTGCTGTGTGCATTGTATATTGTACTTTTCTATATATTCAGTTAATTGGTCCACAACTATTTTTTCAAGAGTGTTAGAGAAAGGCGGGAGTATTGAAATGGGCCGATAGTTACCCAGTGAGGTTCGATCACCACTCTTGAAGACGGGTGTCACCAGGGCCACTTTCCATAACTGTGGGACCTGTGATAATCTAAGTGAAGTGTTGAGTATGTGTGTTAGTGGTGCCAGTATGCCTACTAAGGTAAGAGCCACAAATTTGAGGTTGAGGGAATCGCCACTAAATCAGGACTTCCTGAAGACCTTGTGGAAGTATTTCCTAGCCTCACCAATAGATTTGATTCAAAGTGGAGCTGGGGGTGAGTGAGTGGTAGGACTTCAGAACTAGATTTAGAGGACGAGACTGTATGGAGGAAGAAATCAGAGGGGAGGACACCACTGAGGACTGAAAAAGCTTTATTGAGAGAATTTGCAATGGAGTTGGGGTCAGTAAGGGTATACATCAATGTTCAGCATTGTGGGGGCTGACTTAATGTCCTTGCCAGTGACTTCTTTGAGGTTTATCCAGAATTTTCTACCGTCGCTCCAAGAGTGGGTGAGAGCTTCCTTATAATATTGATTTTCAGCTGCACATATGGCCCTAGTGCAGTCATTGTGGGCTCTTTTGTAGGCTTGAATATTGGCTTGTTTACCCATAGCCCTTGCTTAATGCCACAGGTGATCCCTTGATTTCATCCATTCAAAAAGCTCCGGTGGGATCCAGGGGTTGTTATAACCTTTGATTGTAAGCTTTTTTAGCAGAGTATGATGGTCACACACCTTATTAAATAGTAGAATTAATTGGTTTAAGGCTGCATCAACAGTATTAGAAAAGTAGACTGTAGACCAGTTTCACTGGTGGAGGTCAACTTTTAGCAATTCAAGGTGACCGTATTTGAGGACCCTTTATGTAATTGTTTTAGGTGGGGGTTTGGAGTAGTTGATAGCCCAGCAGAACAGAACTGGCAAGTGGTCACTACAGGCATCTGGGAGCTCCATGATGTGAGAGATGTGGTCCGGTCAATTAGACAAGACCTAGTCAAACAACGTAGATGTGCTAGTCTTGTAGTTTACCTGGTAGGTGAATTGACAAGCTGGGAATGGTGCACCGCAGAAACTGCATCCCTATAGGGACTAGAGGCTGCGGAGAGCCAATTGGCATTAAAGTCACCCAGCAGCACAATTTCAGTGTTTAGATTCAGGTTGCGGAGGCACTCCATTAGCAAGTTTAGCCCTGGGGTCTTCTGACCAGGTGGAATATACACCAAGAAAACTCTGAGTGTTTTGTTGTGCTTCCAAAATAGCACTTTTAATGCCAGTGCTTGCAGGTTGGTCCCAGCATCTGGAAGAGGCAGAATGAGGGCCTGTAGGTTATCCCTAATGTAGACTGCACATCCACCCCCGCATTTGGTTAGACAATCCATTCTGTACACGGTATAACCTGGGATTTAAATTGATGCATCAGCAATGCTTGGCAAGAGCCAGGTCTCTACCATGGAAAGGATATCAGGGTTATGCTGTAAAAACCAAGCATTAAGGAAATGAATTTTAGGAAGGAGGCTACAGATATTTATTGAGCCAATTGTGAGTTGCCCAACAATACTTTGTGGTTCGGCAGCAGATGTTGGTGGACCCGGATTAGGATGGATATTCCCAGATAGTAGCAATAATAGTAGTGCAATGCAGCAGAGATATTCCTTTAGGTGTTTACTGCTGCATTTGAGTATCCTACACTGATTAGGGTAGGAGGAAGGTCTTACCTGAGTATTAAAAATTCCACCTCGGCCAATGGAGGAAATCCCCCATTTAAATTGTTGTAGGTATCACCCAGGGAGGTATAGGAGATTTGTTGCTATAAGACATCGTTGCTGTGTAGTGGGAGTTGAGAGTCATTCCATGCAGAGCTGGACCAGCAGGAGGGAACAGATTTTCACTTAAATGTGTAGTCTGAGTAAGGAGGATTAGCACAAGAGCACCTCTCAATAGAAGGGCACCAGGCAGAGGCATAGTGCTGGTTTACATAAGGTGTGATCAACGGAGGAGTAGCCCCTTTAAGAGGAGAGAGTAAACATACATAGGATGCTGCCCCGTTAACAGGAGAGGGTAGACTAAATAATGTTCACTTAGGCTCACCATTTGGGAGAAGGAGGAGGAGAATTCGAGTCAGGGGGTGAGCATTTAAAGGAGGTACAGGGCGGGGGAGGGGTGGGCCAACAAATCAGGGATAAAGCAAGCACCACTGAGCAGCAGCGGGCACCAAAGCACAGAAATATGAATTCTCTGTAGCAGCCAATGAGCAGCCTGCTATGGAGCAGTATTGTCCAATGGGGAAGGTAGCTTTCAAGCTGATCAAGGTCCGTATTCAGCAGGGAGTGTACCTGGTTGCTAGAGGGCTTAAGAGGGTGGGTGGTTCCCTTAGAAGAATGCAGCTACCAGAGCCAGGTTCCAGCGTCCATGGGTGGGCTTTGCAGGAGGATTTCAGCTGGTTTCTGGTGCGGGGGGGTGGACTGTCCCATTGGACGAAATGCAGCCATCTCAGAGGAGTGGCTGGGCCGCTACCACTACTGTGGAGCCCGCTCAGGGTGATGGACAGAGAGGGAAAGGAGAAACATAGTTTTTAATTGATACTGAGGGCAAAAGATGCATAAAATGGGTTGGGAAGACAGGGAGGACAAAAGGGGGATTGTGTGGCCAGAAGAGGTGCTAACCAGGGGATTTAGCAAGTGAATAGAGTAGGGAGGGTGGGATACCAAGCACCCTGGAGCCAATGGCTAAAATACTGAAACAACGTGCCTGGGAACTGCAGGAGGGCGTGCAGGCAGTAGGTAGGGAAGGAAAAGAAATAAAATACTAGCAAAGGGACAGGTATGGGAAGCAGGTAGAAGCAAGGCAGATAGCACTTTTCATGTGGCTAGATAACAGAAATAAAGGGCCTGGGAAACGGCAGGAGTGGGTGCGGGCAGTAGGCAGGGAAGGAAAAAAGATTAATGAAATATTAGCAGAGGGACAGGCATGGGGAAGCAGGTTAGAGGCAAGAGAGATAGCGTTTTACAAGAGGAAGAAGGATGGAGAGATTAACAGCTTTAAACAAGCAGAACAAGTTATCAGCAAATTAACAATTTCTAAGGAAAAAAACTCTTCTGAGTTGCTGAAAAATATGGTCCAAGAGAAGTTAAATTCTTTCCTGACAGATCTCACTTAATAGACTGCTTAAAGAAGAAATTCCAGTGATCCATGAACTGTCAGCCCCTTTTTTGTGCTTTCTGATTTAGTATCAGTTGAAGTATCATTTTTTTCACTAAAGGCAAAAGGTATTTTGCTCAGCTGATGTTTTGTAAATTCTTGCTAAATTTTACTTCAGTTTTTTTTTGTCAGTCCCCCAACTTTAGGGAGTATGTAATGTTGTCAAGTTTCAGCTTGCTTTGACAGTTTTATACTTCAGTAGCACCTTTCCTTTATGTCTCCTGTGAAGAAGTTGTGCAAGGATTTTATATGGAATATAACATTTGTTTTTTACTTCTTGGTTTTCCTTGAAATTGCCATTTATCTGTTTTATCCAGTCATCCTCCTGTACCAACATTATGGCACTGGAGCCACTCTAGCAACATCCCAACCCCCCCAGCTGATGTGAGTGGTAGTGTTCAGCTGTGAAAGTGCCACTTTTCACAAATGCACTTCTAAAGCTATCAAAAGCTATGATATGCTGGTTGCCAGTCCTGTGGTCCTTCCAAAGGGTTCACCCATGTCAGTGCGACAAAAAAAAGGGTGACCGATATTAGGGCGCCAGGCCGCCAGCACAATGCTGATGGCGATCATCACGCCCAGCCGTTGTGCCACACAACCCCAGTTATGCCTCATGCCACAGGGCAAGTGTGGGCTGTTGCAGGGGGCTGTGCCCCCTGCACCCCTACCTCGAAAACTATAATATAATCACCTCTACATTGGAGGTGTGTGGAGTAAGGAGCACAACACCCGCAAAGCGCCGTCCTTGGCGAACGCTGCAAAATCCAGTTTGCCAACATGAGAGGCAAACTGGTCATGGCACCCACATTACAGTGCCCTGATGAAGTTGTGATTGTAATGGTCCCAAGACAAGTACTGGATATGCAACCTGAACATCACTTTCAGAGGGCTGCCAGCCTAGTGACCATCATATTGAAGCTTTAAATAGCTCCACGAATACATTTTGGATAATTTTATGTCCCTCAGATGACCACCATCATTGTCATCAACCATGGAGATTCTGGAATGCTGTTTGATTGGATCTAGTGTCATAATGTCATAGCAGTGGGGAGGGGGGCAGGATCTTCCAGATGAATTACAATTTCATGGAAGACCGGTAAGCGAAACATGTTATTTTCTGCAGAAAGTGCAAATCAGGGGCATTCCATTGGATGGTCCCCTGTAATATATTATACACTACATTAAAAGTAAATGACAAAAAAAGTTAAAAAACTTTTTTTTTTTTAAAGGAAAGTATACTTTAAAAACATTAAGTTTCATAAACATCTTTTCATTTTTATTTAATAAACCAGAAAAATGGTCTGGGTTACATGCCCACAGTTACAGCCACACCTTGTGTACACATATACAAACATTTCATTACATACAATAATTGAGCAATTAGGCAAGACAATGTGTGTGTTATCATATAATAATGTCACTCCTTGGGTGGGTTGAAGCACAAGGCAAAACTGAGTGCATCCACCACCCCAGGAGTGACGTTATTACACAATAACACACATCTTGGAGTGCCTTATAGCAATTATACAATGGCTCGATGGTATACAAAATAAAAAAAAAATGTAAACATTTTTTAGTAGATTTTTTGGGTTTCTGAAGAGACAACAGTGATAGAAAGCTCCAATAAAACAATACAGTGATGTTATTGTGTAATAACATTACTGTCTCAGGCACCCACTGACCAATCAGAATACAGGAAATGTCCTTGCCATTGTATAATTAAGATTGTGACAAATAATCACCATAAAAATTACATTTACACTTAATGTACCAAAAAGCAGAAAAATATTATATCTAAAAGTTTTCATGCTGTATTATACCCTGTAAAGTGAGGAAATCCAAAAACAAAGCTCTTGAGCTTGAGCTCCAACTGAACTACTGGTGCCAATTTGTGTCAACGTAACTTCATATAACATAATATACCAAAAGCATACTATACAATGCAAACTTCTCTGTATATTGTTTATCTCAAAAACATTGATAAACGGGAAAGGCTTGTAGAGACACGGATCATTTCCAGATGTGACCCAGTGGGTGGGATGAAAAAGGGGAGAGCACATAAGAACAGAAACAAGCAGTTGTCAATGCCGAATGTTTGCTTGCTGGCATTGGCATTGGTAGTGTAGAAGTTACAGAGCTGCATAATAGGAATGGCAGCGAAGTATTGAACTGAAGCCAACCTCACCACCACCCTGCAGAGAGTGACAGGCATTGGGGTGTGCCTTTGGGTCGTCAGGCATAACGACGACGCCATTTCACCACACCCTACCCTACAGACACTGACAAGTGTTACGGTGTGCCTTGGGGTCTTTGGCCCTTCTGCGCACCCCATTCCATCATGAAATATGGTGAGATGGGTGCGGTATAGGAGAATGGGGTGAAGTTTGGGCCCGAAGAGTCCAAGGCACACCTTGATGCCTCTCACTGGCTACAGGGTGTGGGTGGGGTGGAATGGTATGAGCATTACAGGCAAGAATCCAAGTCACAACCCCAATGCCTGTCATTCTCTACACGGTGGGGCATTATGGTCGGAAACCCTAACGCCTCAGGCATTCGTTGGTATTTTCACTCCAAATTTTCAACATGGTTTTTTTGTGACCCCCACCTCATGAACAGTGGCAATATCAGTTTGTTAGCCGAAAACTGCTTTTGCACAGCAACTACGCCATTTGGCACCACAGGTGCAAAAACACATTCCGAACAGGATGTGAAAAATGACAGTGGTACTGTTCATGGGGAGGTGTTAAAAATGGCAATGTTGAAAATCTGCTGTGAAAATCTTAAAAAAACTGATGAAGTCATGAGCATGCGTAGAAACTGTGCAATGCACACCCTTAATGTAACTAGTTTGGGGAATTTTTTACATCAGATTGTTAACACAGGCATTTTGGGACCTCCGATCATGAACAGTGTCAGTGTGATTTTCTTTATCTGTCCCGAACAATGATTTCCCACAGCGACCACGCATTTCTGCGCTGAAAGTGTGAAAACACATTTCGGCCATGTTGTGGAAAATGACAGCTGTACTGTTCATAAGGAAGTGTGGAAAAATGCCACTGGTGAAAATCTGGACTGAAAATATTACAAATTCATGAACTTACGAGGGTGAGTGGAAACTGCGCAATGCTCACTCATAACACAGTCATTTTATGGAGTTTTGTCACCAAATTTTCAACATAGCCATTTAAAGACCTCTGCTCATGACCAGTGTCACTGTGATTTTCTTAATCTGTCCCAAACATTGTTTTCGCACACCGACTGTACCATTGTGCACTACTTGTGCGGAAACACATTTTGGGCAAGATGTGAAAAATGGTAGCTGTACTGCTCATAAGGAAGTGTGGTAAAATGGCACTGTTGAAAATCTGGTGTGCAAATATTACAAATTCGCAAACTTGCCAGCGTGCGTTGGAACTGCGCAACGTGCGCTCCTAAAACATTCATTTTTCAGAATTTTTTCAACAAATTTTCAACATAGCCATTTTAGCACCTCTGCTCATGACCAGTGTCACTGTGATTTTCTTAATGTGTCCCATACATTGATTTCACACACCGACGCGCCATTGTGCGCCATATATGAAACACGCGGTGGGGCTAGATGTGAAAAATGACAGCTGTACTGCCATAAGGAGGTATGGTAAAATGGCAATGTTGAATATCTGGAGGAAAATATTGAAAATTTGCTAACTTACGAGCGCAAGTGAGAACTTGCAAGGCACGCCTCATAAAACAGTCATTTTTAGGAATTTTTCTCACCAAATTTTCAACATAGCCATTTTAAGACCTCTGCTCATGAATAGTGTCACTGTGATTTTCTTAATGTGTCCCAGACATTGATTTCGAGACAACGACTGCACCATTGTGCGCCATATGGGTGGAAACATGTTTTAGGTGAGATGAAAAATGACAGCTATACTGCTCATAAGAAGGTGTGGTAAAAGGCAATGTTGAAAATCTGGAGAAAAATATTGAAAGTAACAAACTTCATGGCGTGTAGGAAGCTGTAATGCACTTCGTAAAACAGATTACAGAATTTTCCAACACATTTCAAAATAGGCTTTTTGAGAGCCCACCTTATGAACACACTAGCAGTGTCCTTTCATTAGTCGGTCTTCCAAAGGTGATTTCGCGACAGTGACCGCGAAATCACCTTTGGGCCTGATTAACGCCCATGACAGTGACAGTATTCAAGAGAAGGTCCCAAAACCCCATGCTGAAAAATTTGGTGCAAAAATTCAAACAATGCCAGAGATATGCAGCAAAGTTGAAAACCCTATCTATCCCATTATACGCTTACCGGCATTTCCTCAGTTCGCAGTCGGCTTTGAAGAGTGCAGACGGTTCCTGGTCCATCGAAGATCATCGCCGCCAGACTGGAGGTAAGTATAGGGTGAGGGGGTGTGGGAGGCAGGGTACAGCGGGTAGGTGCGGTGGGGGCAGGGAGACCGCAAGGACCGTTTTCAAATTTACAGGGTTTTTTATTATTAAGATGATGTGGATGTTTGCCATGTTGGGGTAGGCTCCCAGCATGGCAGCTGAAAGGCTGTTGGGGAGCTGGAGCCGACTGGGATTGGGCACCCCGTCAACCACTCGGGCTTGTGCCACACTGGGGTGGGCTCCCAGCGTGGCAGCTGTGAGCTGTTTGGGAGGCTGAAGCCGACGGGGGATTGGGCACCCCATCGGCCATACGGACGTGGTGCCATGCTGGGGTGGGCCCCAGCGTGCATAAGGAAAGCTTTTTGGGGTGGCGGAGCTGACGGGCTATACAGTATGTGGGGGGGAGCATGTCATCACGCAATATGCGTGCGTGTGTGTTGAGGGGGGGAGCTCAGCTCACTGAAGCGGAGCTTTCCCTTTCAACTGTATGCCACTGCATTTTCAACTGCTATCATAGACAGCTGGAGCAGTGATTGGCACACTGCTACTGCACCTGCAAACACACTGACTGAACTGGAAGAGGCTGACACACCTCTAGAAAACTCGGATGATGGCACTATGTTTCTTGCACATGCATGCAAGCAAACATAAAAATGAAATCAACACACATGAGACAAGGCTCATTTTCAGGTGTAGCCCAGTGAGAGAGGTGAAAAAGAAGGGGAGCAGATAAGAAGGTTAGTAATGAAATAAAGTAAATACAATACTAAAATACTAAACATTGTGTAAGACATTCCTGGGCAGCAAAGTGGGGCCATGGGTAGCCAGGTTTACTTCATAGCATATTGTAAAACCATTCAAGGGTCTCAAAGCATTGAAATCCATATGAGAAAGTCTACTAGCATCAGCCACTCAGATGTGATTTTTCAAACATTAATCAGATTTAATGGTTTCTGCTTGTCACCCATGCCCAGCCCAATGTTTTGCCCTGCTGGGCTTCTTCAGGGGATGGTGGAGGCAATGCATACCCATATGGCCAGGGACATTCTTGTGAGCTGTTAAGCCCATTAAAGGAAGTTGTACATTTGAGGAAAAACACTGCCCATGAGCATTTGGTAGAAATCTGAATGGTGAAAAATTTTAAAGAAGTTACCAAGGACTAACATCCCCTGAAGAAGCCTGACATGGCATAATAGTATGGGCATAGGTGACAAGCATAAAAACCACATAAGTCACCTCAGTGGCATAGAGGGCTGAGGCACTGGACACCACACCACCTACCATACCAGTGATCCAGCTGCGGAAGTGGACTTGGGTTACCGGGGGTCAGCCAGCGGGGATGTAGAGGACTGAGCATTCAATGGACTACTCTTCTCTCATGGGAAGGGGAGGGTTCACCACTCTGCTGTCAACTACCACTGGGTAGAGGCCTGTGGGTGTTGCAAACAGAGAGTGACATGCAGGGTAAGGAGCTGATGGTTTGACACAGTGCATTGCATGCCTCCACACAGCTTACACTGACATCTGCACTGCAGCATGGAGAAGGTTAAGAAACCAGGAAGTATGGCTGAGCAGGTTTTGTGAAGCCTCCCTGCCTGTTACCAATCTGTGCCATTGCCCAGGACTGCTGCCCCACAATCTGGATGAGTGTCTTCAGGATTGGGGAAAGAGCATCCCACCCCCTCCTGGCTCTGACACAGGGTTAATCTGTGGGGGAGTATACTGGGCCAGGTGAGTGCCTGGAAGACAGGGCAGCTAATCAGGAAAGGCAGGGATGGTGCTGATTGCTGTCCACTCAGGCCTAGGAGGAAAAACACTTATATAGGGAAAACATCAAAAATCATGAGTGGCAAATGCTTGTGGATTTTCTCACAGAGACATTCTATGTAAAATACAATATAACTTTTCTAACAAAATATGTGCAGGGATGCTATGCAAAACATACAAAAGCACAGAGCATACTGTGCAAAATTAATATTATGTGGGTAACAAGCTATACAACGGATACAACGTTCAAAATATGGAGATTAGACAAACTGTGCAGAAAGCTACACCGGGGCAGTATAGATGCAAACATAGGACAAGTGGGAGAGGAGAGAAGGGCACCCTTGGCAGGTGAAGGAAGGAGTAAACTTTCAGAGGCTGGAGAGGTGAAAAGAGAAGGCAGATTGATTTATGGAGATTTTACGGTAGGAGTGGGAGGTAAGGAATGAATTAACGATTAGAGGACTGAGGAAAGTAGGAAGATTGGAATGAAAGGAAGAGGCAAATGGAGAGGTAAAGTGGGAAGAAGGGGTACCAAAATTTAAAGAGGAAGGAGGAGCAGTGAGAAAGGTCATGAGAATCAAGTGGGGGAGAGTTTCAGGTATAGGGAGTTAGTGGCGAAACAGTACAAGGAATGGAAGTAAGGAAGGAAGGGTCCAGTCTGATAAGGGTGGCCTTGGAGGCATCACTGAAGAACACATCCATGTACTCAAATGGCTGTTAAGTGTAGCAGCAGTTTTAATACAGTTATCAAGTAGTAAGTTTGTCTGATTTATACTTGCTATTTTATCTATGTATGTACTTTGTTTTTCCCTGTAATCTGTATTATATACATTTGTGGAATACTAAAATATATAAGCTGATGTAACTATGACAAGGGACACCATTGGAAATGAGTTTAGGCTCAATGGCTACGTTACTCCCATTTGAACATAGCTTAATGCTTACTGCTAAACACTGGTAAAATCTTCTTGAGGACCATCTCACATGGGACTGAGAGTAGGAGGCAGAACTTCTTGTGATACAGCATGCCAAGTTTATGGCAGGGTTTTTGAGGAATGGCACTGATGAGGGAGGAAAAATCCAGATTTTGATTCAACCGCATGGTGAGGTACTTGAAGTTGATGATTTCTTCAAGGTGAATGTTATCAAAAATCTTGGAAGACAGACTGACTTGAGCTGACTGGCTTCTGATTAGTGCCACAGAACACAGAAGCTGAGATTAAGAGCAAGCTGATTTGCATGGAACCAGTTTTAGATGTTGTTGAAGACATACTGAAGCAATGATTCCAGCTCTATGACCAAGGCACCAGTGTAAAGAGTACCATGTCATCAACATACATGTGAATGAGCAGTGTGGCTAAGACTGAAAGGAGGTCATTTAAGATGTATGCAGAGCTATGCCCAGTGCAGCTGTAAAAATGAGTTTGAGAGAGGGAGATGGTGAAAAGGTGGTAAGAGACATGTCAATTGGGAAGGGTGAAAAGTACAATTACAACTACCAACAGAGAGTGCAACAATAACGGAGTAACAAGATGCTAGGAATTCAGTAACATTACATTAACAAATAATGTAATACTAGTAATAACCAAGTAAAAAACTTACATAATAACATGGCAAACATGAGACCTGTAAATTATTTATTTATTTATATAAGACTTTGTTAACTGGGTACGTGCACTGATCTGAGGGACCATTTTCAGGCACGACCCGAGCCACAAGTGTGTTGCAAAGTCCAAAATCAGCATACATGTGCTAATCAGTATAGAGACAGGTACAAATTGATACAGTACAGCTGCAGGAATGCAGCAGGAGTGTGCAGTGTAAGGCTGATACAAATTAGATACAGAACAAATTACAAGGAGGGCAAACAGCAGTTACAACAATAATTCAGCAGTGAAATAGGGAGACCAAATATACATTAAAATAAAATATACATATGGAGGGAGATAATGATACCAGTCCTTAAAAGAGGCATACACTAAATAAAAGGATTCAGGCAAAACAGGAATAAAACATAGTTCAGAGAATTAAAATGCAAGGTATACCATAGATAAGGTAAACAATAGATAAAGAAGTAGTAATAATAGCTGATTAAACTGTGCACTTAAGCATGACAAACATGAGCCATTTAAACAGTAATACCCAGAGTCTGCATGTGGTAATCTGTAAATCATAGGATTCAAGCAGTGCAGGGATAAAACATAAATCAGTACTAATAGAATGATTATACAAAATGTCAATGGCTGAAAAGGCAGTGCAGATAAGTAATACATGCTGCCAAAAAACAGTGGCAGTGAAAGAGATGGAAAACAACTAGCAGATGCTAACATATTGGCACAGGATACATATTGTAGTATATGCTGGGATAATACACGTAATTTATATTATACAAAGGTCTTAATAAAGAAATTTGATTGGATGACAGCCATTGTAAAATCCTACACATAACAGAGAAAATGTCCTGGCCAACAGAATTTGTCATCATCATAGAGTCAGTGTGCCCATCTGTCCACATTTAGCCCACAAACAACATGGCTACCCTGGAATCACACCAACATTTGCCCTTCTCTCTCTCTTCAATCAGAGCTGCATTCATTTTCATATTACCATACTGGCTTACTGTAGTTCAGTCCCATTCTCTCTTAGCATCTCCAGCCAAGAGATCAGGCTGTAGTAATGCATTAAAGTGCACTCAGCTGGACCACAGGGAAGCCATTCTCTTTGTTGTCACTGCTGCTCTCTGGATTCATGACTGGACAAGTCACAGTGATCCCATGCCACGCGGTGGTGTAATATACAAGTAACTGCTAGCAATAAATAGGCTTACAGGTGCCATCCACATAAAATATTTTCATACTGTAGTGGATTCAATAGTGAAACTACACAAAAATGTAAAAAAGTCACTTCTATTCCATGCCATAAGGAATTCAGTACTCTGTAGCTAATGTTATGTCATGCTTAGCCTCTTGAATGTTCCTAATATCACCACAGAACTTTACTCTGTCCCACATAAAATCCATGTAGCCATCACTGAAGACTAGGTCATACCTTAATACAGAGGATTTTCACAAGTGAGAACACAGTGAAAGATACACAGAGGGGCAGAGAGTAAGACACTGCCTGCATCTATCATGCTACAGCTGCAGACTACCACAGCACCACTTACTGATGTAAAACACAATTAAAGGTAACTTTTTTCTTACAAAATATTATTCAATTAACTAAAACCATGAATCTTAAAAAACATTTAAGTTCTGTAATAGCAATAATATACTCTAGGGTGTATTATATCATGGGATATCATCACTTCTGCAATGCATGAGTCACTCAGCCTGTAGCCTTGTGGCTCACAACGCACCTGAGTTGTGACAATATCCCATGATATAACACACCTTAATAATAATAATAATATTAATAATTTTATTTATAAGGCTCTGTACATAAATAACAGATTAAAACAATAAAAATCATTGAAAGAAATTCAGCTGGATCAGAACAATTAATTCAGTCAATATTCTAAAAATGCAGTATCCCACAAAAAAGTCTTCAAACCTCTCTTGAAGCCCTCCACAGAAGTGCACTCCTGCAACCGACAGGGTAGAGAGTTCCAAAGGTTGGGGGCCACATACGCAAAAGCCAGAGCGCCCAAAGATTTCAAATTCACCCTTGGAACCTCTAGCAACCCCTTGTCGGCCGAGCGGAGTGATCGATTTGGGCGATAAGAAACCAGAAGTTCTTTCAGATCGACTGGGCCCAGATCGTGTAGAGCTTTGAAAGTCAGCAAACCGACTTTAAAGGTGATCTGCCACCGAATTGGCAGCCAGTGCAGTTCGCGCAGCACCAGAGTAATGTGACAGGATCTACTAGAACCTGTCAAAAGCCAGGCTGCAGCATTATGCACAAGCTGCAGGCAATGGATTTCAACCCCAGAAAGCCCTAGATAAAGGGAGTTGCAATAATCCAAGCGCGAGGACACGAAGGCATGGACTAACGTTGGCAGGTCGGCAGACGGAACAAGATGCCGAATCCTGGCCATGTTCCTAAGATGATAAAAGGAAGTCTTGATGACTGCTGACACCTGTGAATGCAGTGTCAATCCGTCGTCAAGAACTACCCCCAGGTTCTGCACCTGTTCAGAGGTCAGGAGAGAAATGCCTCCAAGAAAAATTCTGGAAGATGCACCATCACCTGACCCCCTATCTGTCGACCCGGGTCCACAACCAGTACCTCAGTCTTATCAGAGTTCAACCTCAGCCAGCTAGAATTCATCCACTCCTGGATTTCTTTTAGACAGCTATTAAAGACTGAGAGAGCTCCTCCTGGTCGGGGCAAAGAAAGGTAGAGGCTGGGTATCATCTGCGTGAACAATGAAACCTCAGCCCATACCTCCTTACAATGTCTCCGATGGGTAGCATACACACCACAAATAACATGGGTGACAGTACTGAACCCTGAGGCACCCCACACAACAAAGCCATTGAATCCAAGGAAAAAACCCCGGACACAACTCTTTGTGATCTCCAAGTGAGGAATGATATGAACCATCTTAAGACGGTTCCAGATATTCCACAAAACAGCCTCAGGCATTCTATCAACACCATGTGATCTATGGTGTCGAACGCTGAAGAAAGGTCGAGGAAAACCAAAATGGAATGACTCTACCGATCTCTAGCCATCAAGAGACCATTGACCACCCGAACCAGCACTGTCTCGGTACTATGTCTTTTACGAAAACCGGACTGGAGGGGTTCATAGATGTCATGGATGGTCAAATGGTCCTCCAGTTATGCAGCCACTACTTTCTCAATCACCTTCCCAACAAAGGGAAGGTTAGAGATAGGTCTGTAGTTTTCGAGACAGTCAGGGTCCAAAGTAGCTTTCTTCAAGAGGGGTGTCACTACCGCCTCTTTCAGGGAGCTAGGAAACTCACCAGATTCCAGGGAGCACCTGACTATCTGCACAAAGACTGGACCAATGATGTCAATACAACCCAAAATTAGGGAGGTTGGTCCAGGGTCCAATCTGCAGCAGGTGGGGTGCATATGCTGGACGATCCTCATGGCATCAATGAACTCCAGCTGACTGAAGGAACTCCAGGAAAACCGAGCCACCGTGATCTCACACCGGTTCACAGCAACCATCCTAGAGTGTGATGGCAGCAGTTCGGCCCTAATGTCGGCCACCTTATTTACGAACAACCAAGCAAGCTCATCGCACTCCAATTGCGAAAAGACTTTCCGAACTTGCAGACAGGATGGATTGCACAGTCTGTCCACAGTTCGAAACAGCTGAGCTGGTCGATTCCGAGCAACCGCAATCTCCCTGGACAGGAACTCTGCCTTCTTAAGGGTGATTGCAGATTGATAGATCAAATAATGATCCATCAATCTAAGGTGGTCGGCATCAAGGGCGGATTTTCGCCAGCAACGCTCTAACCTTCGCCCCTGTCTCCGCATCTCCCTCAACGTCCCATCAAACCAAGGGGACTTGGGGCGGAGGGAGAGGGGGCGAACATGAACTGGAGCAATGAAATCCAGAGCCCCCACAACGGCTGTGTTATAGGCCGACACGTGGGTCTCTGTATCACTGCTTGCCAACGAAGGGGACGAGAGGTCAAGCACTGCCGCAAGGCCTTGGGGATCTATATCCCACAAAGGGCGGTACCTAACCAACTCCATAGGGGCAGGCCTTCTAGAAGGGGTCAAAAACTAAACCCCATGGTGTAATGATCTGACCGCCCGACGGGTTCCACCCCACATCAGATGCATCGACCCCTAGAAGGAAGATTAGGTCCAAAGAGTGTCCACATTTATGTGTAGCAGAGGAAACCCCACCTGTGTAAGACCCAGCGTTGTCATTAACTGGAGGAAGTGTTGACCAAATTGCGAGAGTTTGTCGTTGACCCAGGTGTTGAAGTCGCCCAGAACCATCAATCTGGGAGACTCAAACGCCATATCGATGACGAAGTCTGCCACTTCCTGAAGGAATCCCTTCTCATCACCAGGTGGACGGTAAATGAGGGTGATTCGAAAGCCTACACCTGCTACAACTATACACTCAAAGGACTCAACCCTCCCCCCCCCCACTAGGACCTCCGTGAAGCCGAGTTCGGTCTTGAAACAAACCGCAACCCCTCCTCCCCTATGATCCAATCTTGGGCGGTGTAACACCAAGTACCCGGCTGGAGTCATAGCCTCCAAAATGGGGCCAGAGTCAGCATACAACCAGGTCTCGGTAATGCAAGACAGGTCCACCATACCAGCAAGATCAGCACACTGCAGTCTTGTTTTAATGGACTTGGCATTGCACAACACCGCCCGAGTAGGATGAACCTCGCGGGCCGCACAGGCCATCTGCCCACCATAATCGGTGGTGCCCTTGGGTATGGGCACCGGACATGGAGAACCACGATCAGGATTCCATTCCACCCCAGGGCGCCTTCTGGTACCAACCACCCCAATACGATGACCCCCCTCGATCATCCTCCCCGGAGTATATCATTGCTTAATTATAAAATGGGTTGGGAAAATCCTGTTCTGTGATTGGTGGTATCTGATCTCATGGCCATTGAAAATCATGAAATGACCCATGGAAGGTGTGTCTGTTCACAGATGACAAGAAGATCTGAAACAGGATGGACATAATGGGAGGGGTGGAAAAAAAAGAGGGAGGACCTGGTCAAGCTAGAGGAGGGGTTAGGAAAGTGGCAATTACAATGCAACACAAAAAATGCAAGATTATGCACATAGGGAGTAGAAACCCAAGAGCGAAATACTGGCTGGAGTGGGAGAGAAACTTGAGGTAACTGAGCAGGAAAGGGACCTGGGGATCATCATTTTGGATAACCTGAAGGTGGGGAACCAATGCAATAAGGCGATGGGGAAGGCTAACAGAATATTGGCATACATAGGGAGGTGCATTACAAACAGGAGAAAGGTGATGATGCCACAATATCAAAATTATGGTCAGACCATATCTGGAATACAGGGTCCAGTTCTGGAGGCTTCACTTGCAGGGTGACAAAGACAGGTTGGAAAGGATCCAGAGAAGAGCAACCAAGATGGTTCAGGGGCTGCATAGGAGGTCATATGAGGAGAGGCTAGAGGAACTAAACCTGTACACACTGGAGATGAGATGGGGAAGGGCGGATATGGTAGAAACCTTCAAATATCTTAAGGGAATAAACAAGGTGGGTGGTAGCATATTCAGGATGAGTGAAAACAAATCAACTAGGGGACACACATTCAAGCTGGGGGGGGCAGATTTGGAGGAAATGCGAGGGGGAAGTTCTTCACTGAGAGAGTGATGGGTCCTTGGAATAGGCTGCAAGAATGGGTGGTGGGGTAGATTCAGTGAGCAAATTCAAGAGGGCTTGGGACAACTACATGGGGCTAAATAAAAGTCCAAATGACATGGAGAGGGTAAGATAAACCAAACGGGGGTATTGGGCAGACTGGATGGGCCAATGGGTCCTTTTCTGCCAGCAAATTTCTATGTTTCTATGTTTTGGAATATTGCATTGTTCTCGTAAGCTGTTCAGCAAGGATATGTTTCAACTGTTTAGCTTTTTTCTAAACATTTTAATACTGGGATTCATTTTATAATCACAATAAGGCACTCCAGAGTATAAGACTTTGGGAAGCTCCCCACTTTTTGGGTTTACAAATAAAATATCTAAAGATCAGAAATCAAGGTTGTTACAGGACGGGCAATAGTTAAAAACCTGGTTGGACAGGTAAGTTTCAAGTAGATGTTTTTAGAGAATTTAGGAAATCATATATGATAATACCCAAAATTGATGATGAAAATTCAATTAAATAAGTAATTGTGTCCAACAGGTCACCTGGCTGCACATGTATCAGGAAAGCACATATTTGTGTGGTTCATTCGAGCACATCCATTGATATGTGCAACATGGCTGCCAAATCATTCTTTTCTTTTCATGGTGTAATGCCTTTGTTTGTTTATACCTAGCATTAGACAGTTCTTGATTTGCTTCTAAAAAAACATGTTTTCTTTGCTTCTACAGCAAGTTCAATCACAAGAACATTGTGCGTTGCATTGGAGTCAGTCTGCAGACCCTTCCTCGTTTCATTCTTCTGGAGCTGATGGCAGGGGGAGATCTGAAATCCTTCCTTCGTGAGACTCGGCCCAGACCAGTAAGATGGATTTCCTTATTTTATGTTTATGTTTCAAGAAGTAGTACCCTCAGATGTAGAGCTGCCTAACAGCTATATAAAATGTCATCATCTTGTACTACCTCCAGTCAGGGGAAAGAAGCCTATGGAAACAAGAGGTGTTGCATGCCCTTTAAGAATCTCTGAACTATACTGTATTTCCATCCTGCATGTAAAGCATGTGTATCTTAACTATACTGATGGTATGGCTGCTGGTTAAAGCTGTTGAGAATAACTATACAATTCAATATTATTTCATATAGCATCTTTCATACAAAGTATCACAAAACACTTTCAAAGGCAGTAATTCAAATACAGCAGAATATGAAACAACAAAATCATACAAATACAAAAATGTTAAAAACAATGAACATGGGGGCAGGACTTTCAGTCCACAGGATTTTGTTCAGGTTAGGCTGGTACTTGAGGGTCAGGAGTCAGAGCATATTGGAAAAGGGATGAGGTTTGAAGCGGGATTTAAAAATGGTGGGGTAGTCTAAGATGTCTAGTGAGGCTGGAAGACTGAAGGGACAGTTGAGGAAAATTACTTCCTCCACAGTGATGGGAACAGTAACATGAAAGACAGAGAAGATCTTAGTTAGAGCAACAGAGAATGTGGGGTAGAATGGGGAGTAGGGGGTGATGAGGTCAGATAGATAAGGCATGCCAGACCTTGTAGAATAGTCCACTCCCCAGTACTAATAATTGTAAAAGCCCGCAGGGCTATCATCCTCCCCAAGTCCTAATTCCCATGTATAATTAAGTTAATGGCCCGTTGACTGAGCTCTGTATGAATGTGTTATATAAACAGTACACACTCAGTGAATGACAGATGCTGTCATTCACTGAGTGCATATTATTTACAGTACACACTCATATAGAGCTCAGTCAGTGGCTGGCCATGGTGGCGAGTGGTGGGCTATACCAGTCACCAGCTGGATAGAGGTCGGGGGGAGAGGGGTGGTAGGGCACTGCCGTGTGTGGGGGTGGGAGTCAACTAGACCACCAGGGCTACATTAAGAGGACAGTAATCGACATATTATAATGAATGGAATATTTCAGGGAACAGGGATTGGGGATGGGGGGGCCCAATAGCCCTGCGGAGCATTAACATTAATTATAGGTGGGGATTGGGTCTGGGGACAATATTCTGCAGGGCTTTTACAATTATTAGTACTGGGAAGGGACTTGGGGACGATAACCCTGCAGGGCTTTCACATTTTTTATTACTGCTTTTTGGTGGGGGGCACTACTGTGCAATGCTGCAGGCTTGCGGGAACCTGTTCAGGTGTGCCCTCTGTTTGGCATACCGATCAGGTTGGCACAAGTAACAGGACTTAGCCACAGGGACCCTGCCTAATAGAGATTCGGGCGCAGGTTCCCCGGTGCTTTGGCATTTGGTGCAACTCACTTTTGACGTGACCTACTCAATCCCTTTGAGAATCGGGCCCTGACAGTCTTCTCATATGTCCTTTAATTAGTTATAAACCTGGTGACCCTTTTATGGATACTCTCCAATCTGATCTTTGCTACTATTCAAAGATCATCACCAGATCCTTTCTGGACTTCTGTAGGATAGCAGCAGCAGCAAAGAAGTGGGGGTCCAGTAAAACGTATCTCATCATTGATCACATCAGTGGTGGTGGGTTGGACTCAGAGGGTAAATTAAATGCATGTGAAATCATAGGTAATAGCAATTTCTGTGTAGCAGCAGTAGGGCTCAAGCTACTCCACTTTTGAAAATGCTGCCATAACGCATACCATGACTTGGAGCTCTAGCTGCCACTTGAGCTTTCATAATTGCTGATCTGCTTTCCCATGTCCAGACCCAGAACCCTGCTTTTGGTTTTTCATGCATTGGGGCATATATTTCAAATCAGATAGTGTTTATTGATAGTCATGAGATGTTACGGTCTTTTACATAAGACTTGACAGTAGTACAAGTTTCTTAAAATACAGCAATGTCACTATATATGTTTCAGTTAAACTAGTAGTAAGATTATTTTCAATATTAATTTTCCCTGTGTGTTTCTTTTCTATTTTAGTATGTTTTTTTTCCATATTCTATTTTTCTCCCACAGTCAGCAACTGGCTTATCAGCCCTGTCCCTGCTGGCCCCCCCACCAAGGCATTCATCTCCCCAAACCCTACCTGCCAGCAATCTCCATGGCTTCCACCTGTGGTAGGACCAAGAGAGGGAAGGCCATCTCTACCCCCCCCCCAGAAAATAATCCTTTAGTGGCAGCTTGGCTCAGCGATGGTGTGGATGAGGGGCCAACAGGGAAGGAGGGCTTCACAAAGCCTGCCACCCTGCATGCTGTTTTCTCTCCATTTTTCCTTGGGCCCCCACTGTCAGGGGCTGCTCCTACAAGCCTCTTCATGCACTGACTTCCCTCCAGAGGAAATTCTCTGGCCCACCAGCAGGGTTCCTAGGGTGATGGGCTTACTGTCCTCCTTTCCGAGGCTGGAGTGCTGCTGCTGAGTGGCAGAATGTCCCCAGCCCTTGGGTCACCTAGCCAGCTTCCTGAACTTGCTTCCAAACTCGGGTTGTCAGCATGGGAGCGCATGGCACTACCTGCTGGGTCAGCAGGCAGCTTGTATTTTAGTATATCTTAAAAAATACCCTAGTCTTAATAAAGAATCTATGCCAGAGGAGCTGAAGAGATGACAAACTAATGAGTTTTTTGTCTAAGTACAGTTTTCCAATAAAGTTTTCTATCCACTTTGATCTTAAAGCAGCAGTACTAGTTAGCCAGCACAAAATATTGTCCTACCTTTTTTTTTTTTTTTGACTTTTTATTTCTACATTTGGTCCTGGGAACTCTCTCTGGCATGCCCCACTCACCCCTACTGCTCTACCACCCACCTGGTACTCGCTTTCTGGGAAATCAGGGACAGACACCCTGCACCCTGTCCCAACAGACCTCCCAGCTCTGAACCCCCAGGATGGGGCCACCAACCAACCCTGGTGCTCTATCTAGAATCCAGTGTGCCAGACTAGGGTAAGGCGAGGGATCAGGACAGCCGAAGAGATGAGTCCAGCATTGCGTGTGTGGCTGTGGGGAACTAAAGGCTGCCATTGCCTATCCCAGAACAAAGGGATTTTTGACTGTGGTTACCTCTGAGGTGGTGGGCTTGCAATGATATCTATGTGGCAAGGGAATGGGACTGCCCCTATCACAGACCTCTGCCACTGCTTCCCCAAACATTGCATCCCCGCCTGATGCAGTGCCCCACATCTCCACCGAGGGCCAATGCAAGCAGGGAAGACCCCTGGGTCCCACCCCAGGAGAGGACAGCAGTCCTCTGGATGCTCGATCCTGTCCTCCCCCGCTGACCCCGAAGGCCCGAGTCCACTCCTAAACCCGGGTTGCCCGCATGGCGCAAGGTGTGGCATCCAGCACCTCAACCCTCAGTGCCACCAGGCCCATCCAACCTTTTTTTAGCAATAATGTATTCCTGATAATCTTAGATTCTTCCTTCAGATATTTTGAATTCAACCAGCAGTTTTTAGGACCGAGTTTAATTACAGTGAGCCCTACGCACTAAGCCTACTCGCTGTGTATCTGAGGCACGTAGGCAGCCATACACATGAATGCCATGCAGCAAGGGTGCAGCGCACCTCCAGCGGCATTCTCTATTGGTGTGCAAGCCAGCTGTCCACCAGATCCCCTGGTAAATCATGCCACTTTGCAGCAGGGGTGGGCCGGGGGATGTCAGGTACGTGCCCACACTCATCACCATTCACAGAGGCACCTAGTAACGCAAGTTACAGCTTGGAGGACACTGCCATAAATGTATTATGTGGCCAGTCCTCGCTCACACAAACCCCTGTGACTGGCACTGCTCTATCTTGAGATGCCACTGCCATACGTATAGTCACAATCATTGTCACTGGCACTATAGCATAGAAGCATTGTACGCAGACAAAACATAATGATGGTGACAACACCACTGCATAGGGAGAGGGTCCCATCCCCCATTAGCATGTTGGCCACATGCCATCCAAACTGATAGAACACACACAGCCACAGGAAACACAGATCACATAATGTTTTTATGCAGCCCTACCTGTTTGGATCCCTGTCTGTACCAGTGTGTATAGAGGTAGCTAAAATGGGATGGATATCAATGCAACGGGTCATGGCTAGTGGCAGCACCATGGTACTAGGTCCCCTGAACTGTGCACTATGGAACACTGTACTGCATCCCCAACCCCTAATCCATCACCTAACCATCCCATTCTGTTACACACATGTAGGTCATATTTGTGCAAACTGCAATGACACAGCGTGACTGCAGCCAGTAACCCCCAACAGTAGCAGGTACCACAGGCACATGGACTAATGCACTCATCACATCGCCACCCCCACCCCATCCTTCTCAATAGCACTTGTACAGCAATGTCTACACTGACAGATGGTCAACAGGTAGACATTACTGCTCTGAGCTGCAGGTGCACATCTCAACATCAGACAGTGCAGCTATTGAGTGCTGATGGTGCCACTTTATTCCGGAGGTTCTGCGGCATCCCAGACTCACCCACATGCCCACATACAGGATCCACTCAGGACCAAGTGTAGGTATCCGAATGGATGCCTGCCTTTGTCCCACAGTCTGCCCCCACACTGCCCTGATCCACCAACACACGGCTGCACACCGGGGAGGCAGGGTCACGGACAGGTTGGCAGTGATGGAGAATACCGGCTGGTGCACACCTGTCAGTGGGTGCAGAGCTGCACAGGCAAGGTACGTGCCTTTGGCACATACTTTACACCCTTTAGTGCATAGATCCCAACATTTGTAAATTGTGTGGATCAATAATAAAAATGGCAGCCCCCAGCAAGTTTCAAAAATCTTCTCCCCAGAGATCACACACTAACTGCACACACTGTATTTATACTGTAAATATGTCAGGGCATTGCCAGCAAATGTTTCTGATGGCCAGAAGCACAGCAGCAACCAGATCTGCTTACATCCATGATAGGTGATCTGGCAAAGGACCGATTATATTTTAGAACTTCAAAATCCTCTATCTTGACATAGAAATAAAATAAAGCAAAAAGAAAATTAAATATACTGGTGTTTTGGTTTGTTCTAACTGCCAACCAAAGTATTAACGTTTTTGTAAACTGCTGTAGTACTGCTGCTTTAATTTGCTTTAATGAGGGCATACCAAGATAACATAAACCATGTCCTTTTGATGATTGTAACCATAGATGCAGTAGCCACTTCTGTCATTGCTGGGGTCTCTATTATATATTTTTTCTAGGAGCTTGCTGGGAAACATCTCAAACCAAAATTATGTTATTATTGCTCTTATTTGAGGTTAAATTACATCAGTAAGATAACTTTTCATTACAGGATTCTTCATTAAGTTAGCCAAAATTGGCTGTAATCTATTTTGGACAACTGTTCCATTAAACATTGTCTGTACATGTCTATTAGTCTAGTTTTCACACTGGACTATAGGTGGAAATAGTATTAATGTTCTGGGCATACCAGTGCCAAAGATAGCCCTTACCCATAGAAGTTAGGGTGTTATTATCACAGTCTAGCTATGGCATTTTACATTTTCTCTTTTCAGAAATTACCATCTTTTCTTGCAGACACAATTTATCAAGGCCAGTTGTATTTTGAATGTGCAACCAGAAATTTTAAAGTCTCCAGAGAGCTACATCTTTCACCGAGGGGTCACCTAGTTCTAGATATACATTACATATCACTAAATTATTTAAGTTATTGGGTGAGTGAGTTTCATTATCCAGGAGTTGGTAACAGTTTAAAGAGCTACTGACACCTCAAAGAAAATGTTAAAAAACATTATTAGGCACACTTCTAGTTGTATTCCATTTATATTTTATATATTTCTCCTTCCCATAATTTATTAGTAATGAAATGTGTACGAATATATAAAACTGGCTATCACCAACAACTGCCAAGCCATGAAATGACATCACGGCCCTTAACCTCTCCCAACTGGTCCTGGAACCCAGCCGCCTAAATCATAAAACTCTTAACCACTCCCTGATAGACTGGGTTCTCACCTCTCACCCCCACTGAGTCATTATATCAGGTATCCCCCGATGCCCTCAGTGACCATCACCCAACCTTCTGAGTCCGGAAAGTCCATAGACCTAAACTGCCTCACAAAATTCTGCATCTCCACTCCTTCAGCTCCTTAGACCTTAATCCCCTTCTTAATGAGCTGGCCAGTTCCGATTGGTCCCCTATTGCCTTTTCCCCTTCCATTGACCAAGCCCTTGCTTATTTTAAAGATAAATTTCTAAGTACATAGAACTCCTACACTCCATTCAAATGCACTAGAGTTTGTGGCAACCATCATCCCTGGGTCTCCTCTGAGTTACTGATCTGTCTCGGAATAGGACAAAGCTTAGATGAAACATAAGGCCTCCCAGCTTCCCCTAGACCATGCCAGGTATTGCATGTTAAGAAATGCCCGCACAAAATCTACCAGACTTGCCAAGTCTGAATATTTTAAATCATCTTTTCTCAAAAACATCAATTCCCCCTCCAAATTCTGGAAAGTGGTCCATGCCCTATACCCCTCTTCACATCCGCTTCCCCCTGTGCTTAAAATAAACAACTCATTGGTCTCCAAACCATGTGCAGTGGCTCAAGAGTTTAACTCCTATTATACCTCCTGTGCCACAGCACTTCTAAACTCACTTCCCTCTAACCTTCCCCCTCCTCATCCTCCCACACCCAGTACTCAATCCCTACATGCCCATTCTTCCTTGTCTTTTTCTATGGTCTCCCCAGAAGAAATACTAATGGCCCTTCTCTCTCTTAATCCTTTGAAAGGCTCATAGCCAGATGAACGTGACCCTAAACTCCTCTACCTTTCAGCTTCTGCTATGGCTTACCCTCTCGCCTTGATCTTAAATCTTTCCTTCTCATCCTCATCTTTCCCTTCATCCTGGAAACATGCAGTGGTCCTCCCTCTCCCAAAGGGTGGTGACCCCTCCTCCCCTGCAAATTTTAACCCAATCTCCCTACTCCATCCCCTTGCTAAACTCCAAAGACACCTTGTCCTCTCTCAGCTAACCTCCTTCCTCGGTGACTCTTTCTTTTTAACCCCTTTTCAATTTGGTTTTCAGAGGAACCACTCCACTACCACCTCCCTACTCAGGCTCATTGATTCCATCCTCACTGGGATGGATAATGGCCTCACTACCTCTACCATCTTTGTTGACCTTGCCAAGGCATTTGACACAGTCTCCCATGCCCTACTTCTTGACTCCCTTATGGCTGCTGGGTTGTCTACTCTGCCCAAAACTGGTTTAGAGCATATCTCTCAGGCAGAACACAATCAATCAAGATCCAGGGTACAATCTCTCCCTCCCTCTCTATTTCAACTGGAGTCCCACAGGGCTCAGTGCTTGGACCCATTCTCTTCTCCATCTTCTTAAATGACTTGCCCTCAGTATGCTCCCCCTCCATCTCTATCCATATGTATGCTGACGATGCTGTCCTGTTCTCATCTGGCAAATGCCCTGCTGATGTTACAACCAAGACAACCAAAAGCACGCTCAAAACCTCTGCATTGCTCAAAATGCAATTCACATTTCTGGAGAAGGGTGCTGCTGGTGTGCGGCATCCAGTGCACCCCTCCCCCAAAAAACATGGTATATATTCAGAATTGAACAATTTAACTGCCTATTGGCTTTTCTTACTTTAAACTCCATGAAAAAGGCTTAGTTTTCAGATTGGAATTTCAAGGTGAGCAAGCTATACCACCACTACACAGTGGGACCCATTCAGTATAGTCCCTGCACTAGCTTCTCAGCTCTGAAATGCCTGCAGTGGCTATTCATAAATATAGAGTGCTGCCTAAATTGGCTTAAAATGTGTTGCCTAATTGGCTCCTTTAAATAAGGTGATTCCACCCAGGAATTTACATCAGGTTCAGTTATGGTTTGCCTCACATCAACTATTCTTAAATGCCGAAAGACTGTCTCCATGACCTTTGGCACTAGGCAGAGACTTTCTAGGCTCCACCCTTTATCGTCTTTCCATACCCTTGATGGGGCAATATTAGAGGGCACCTCCTCATTCAGGTACCTTGAGGTTTGCTTGGACCAACACCTCAACTTCTCTGGCCACATTGATGCCATTCTGACAAGAATTGAGCCCCAAGCTTGGTGCCTTATTCAGGAACCTTAGTTGCATCCCTCCTTCAGCGCAATGTGAACTAGTCCAGAAGATGATCCTCCCCATTTTCGACTACTGTAATGTAGTCTATGGTGCCACTCCCTAACCAGATTGGACACTCTATTTAACTCCTTCTGTTGATTTTCCCTTGATGCTGCATCACGCACTCATCACTATGACCTTTACCACAATATTTCCCTTCCCCCGCTTGCCAACTGGTGCCTCAGTCACTGTGCCAAACTCACTTCTAAATTTTGGTTAGGAGAACTTCCCTCCTACCTCTCATGCTTACTGTCTTCCCCCTCCCCCCTCCCACTCCCTCAGATCCTCTGACACTTGCACTTTGTTGGTCTCCAGTCATACCACTCTAATCAGTCAGTCAGGCTTTACCCATCATTTACCTCAAGTCTGGAACTCCCTCCCCCCCAAATACGGCACTCCTCCTCATCCCACTCCCTTGCCTCTGCCTTACATAACTTTCTCTCATCTAACTGCTCCTGCTTTAACCCTCCTTATTGGTCCTCCTATGCCTCTGCTCCTCTTCATGACTCATATCATCTATTAAACCTTCCACCCCCCCAGCCTGCATCTCAGCACACTCTCCTCTCCCTTCACCACTATGTACTATGTTCTTCAGATATGCCACTTGCAATTAAATGCATATTTCACAGGTATGATATATTTAATTGTTTGTTATGTTACAAATGCGACTGTATGATTATTTATGATATCGTTATGTCTTGTTACAAATGTAATTGAATGTTTAATTTCCTGTATATTTTAAATGTTAAACTGTATGTTTAATTCTTCATCCAATTGTAATCCCCCGGTTGCACCGGGAGACGAGCAACTTGTTGTTCAGTGTGCCTTCCTGGTGAAACATTTCAATAAATAAATAAATATGATTGTTGTCCCTTACAGTTCATTTTGAGTTCATCTGCCTCTATAACTTTCTCTCTACTTCAAGTCATAATCCTCTGTTGTGACACCACAGTCTGTTGCCATGGGAGTAACTGTGGGGTCAAAAGCAGTGCTCTATGACTTTAGATAGGGGGAAAGCACCAGGAATAGATAAACTCTTCAGGAACAAAGATCCTGTTTTCATACAAATGACCTCACTACTAAATAATGGGGAGGAGGTATACAGAACTAATAGGAAATATAAGGTGGACAGTGCTTAAATATTATGTTTTGTTAAAGTTCTCCTGAATGTGTCACCAGCTCTTTAAAGGCCTTGTTGCTGAGACAGACTCCTCCCTTTGCTTCTGCTTTTTCATCATAGATGATAGGCCACACTGGATTCCAGTAAATACACTATAGCCCAGCATTTTTATTGATAACTTAAGCAATCTGTTATAAAATGAATCAGTTGGTTTTTCAAGCTTGTCCTGTACCCCATATCCCCAAATTTCCATTCTGTACAAATAGTGGGTAATTGCTTTTGCCTTAAAAACCTTCATAGCTGCCTCTAACATATTCCCTCCATCAGATTACTTGACCTTGCTATGGGTAATATTGATCTGATGTTTGCAGGAGAAAATGGTATTGAACATAAGCCCCAAGTAGGAATGTTCCTTGACAATTTCTAATTTCTCATCTTTAATTTAAAAATTTGGGGGTTTTCTTTGAGGGCACCTTTTTTTTTTCTCAACCATTACTTAATTTTTTTCAGTGTTAATCACCAGATTAAGCTCTGTGCACTTTTGCCAGCTCACCAGCACAGTGGTTAGATTTCTGCTTGCAACGCCAATGACCCAAGATCAGAAGCAAGCTTGGGTATCAGAGGGATGGCTGGGGAAGAGAGGAGGATTGAGTGTCCAAGGGACTACTCTCCTCCTCCAAGAGGGCTGGGATCGGAGCCCGGTATTAGTCTGGCCTCTAGCAGCAGCTGGGGGTTGGCTCACTGGGTCTGTACACGGGGGGGACGAGGTGGAAGCAGAGCAGACACCCAGGATGTTGTATACAGAAGCGTGCACTGCTCAGTCACTGGCATTATTGCATGCTACTGTATGCATGCTTGGGTAATGGGAAGGGGGGAACAACCAAGATGTGAAACTCCCCACTGCAGTGTCTACTGAAGGGCTCCCCAGGCAGGGAACTGGCTCAGCGGGTAAACCCGCCACCAAACTGCCGGCAGTGGGGCACAAAAATAGATTTAAAAAAAAGCTCTTTGCACTTTTACATTATTCTGTTCAGTTGCAATTGAAAACCCTTTTGTGTCAGAGAAATTAGAGCTATATCATACAAACATAGAAACATAGAATTTGATGGCAGATAAGGACCACTTGGCCCACCTAGTCTGCCCATTTCCCTACCTAACGGATAAGCTACAGATAATAGTGAACCAACAGTCTACTTCCTGCTACCCCCCACTAGAATTGCCTTATGTCTGTCCCATGCATTCTTGAATTCCCCCACTGTTTTTGACTCTACGACCTCCTCAGGAAGGCTGTTCCATGTATCCACAACCCTCTCTGTGAAGAAATACTTCCTCACATTACCTCTATCGTCCACACATGCGAGTATGCAACAACTATGACTGTAAATTCCTCAGATGGTTATAGTGATGTTCATCCAGTACATTAATTAAGTCATTATACACTGAAAAGTATGTATACTAGTATGCAGCCATACTTTATCACAATATTCATTTTGATTTATTCAAGACAATCAGGTAGCTCAGGAGGCACTGCTGGTGCCGTCATGTACCTTTAGACTGTAGTACTGCATATGAAACTCACTGGCTAGATGTTTCCACTAACCTGAGCTCAGTCGTAGGATGAAAATAAAACAGATTTTAATTTAATTTATTAAAGTTTTAAGACAGCAGTGTACTACCTACACTAGCCAGCCAATGTTTCGTGCTGTGCACTTTATCATGACAACCTTGATAAAGTGCACAGCATGAAAATGCTGACTAGTGTGGGCAGTACACTGCTGTGTTAAAATGTCAATAAGTTAAAATCAGTTTTATTTTCATCCTACAACTAAGCTCAAGTTATTGGAAACATTTGGCCAGTGAGACGAACTTTATTTTGATTTAGACTGCCAAGCTGCCTTGTTTATCATAACTGACTTTACACCAGTTTTCAGAATAGTGTTCATTAATAATACTAATCAAAGAAATGTCAAGCTCCAGATCCATTAGTTTTTCACCCAATATATTTTGATTAAAGGAATCAAACACTTTTGTAAAATCAATGAATGTACCATATACACTATCTGAGATCTCACTGCTACATATTTTTCAAGACGGTGCTGTAATACACAACTTTAGTTTGTACAGATGAACATGCAACTCCGCTGGCAGAAACAGGCCTCATGGTCTATCAAGTCTGATCGAGTGTGCAGCTAGCACCCTTAGAGTACAGCTGCCCCACCCCTCACCTCCAGGAAGTTCTCAGCTAAATCAAGTAGGCTTATAGGCCTACAGGCTGTCAGGCTGTTTAAAATAAAGGAATGCAATAGCTCTTTCCAGATTTCAGTTAGATAAATGAATGAGAGAAAATTATAAAAAAGTTTTGTTAGTACTGGAGTCCCAAAAAAATGGTCAATTTTAAATACATCCATTGATACACGGTCAGAACCAAGGGCCTTTTTCCATTTTGTGGTAGATAGTGCAAAATTGATATCATTTTCAGAAAAAAAATAGACCTGAAATCAGATAAAGTTCCTTGGCTTGCTGTGTAACTGGGTGAATATGTGAGTCCGTATTATCTTGCCAGTTATTGGTTCCAGTACCTACAAATGTCCAGAGCATTCTACAATCTGATTTTTTATGTCTTACCAATATTTTATGCCACAGGCTATTCTGATATTATTTTTTGGAGGGGTTGGGGGTCCACTAGATATCAGGGAATGATGAGTATTTATTGAGCATTCCCCAGATGGGGATTGGTGGGGGGGACCACTAGACATTGCGGAACTAATTGTATATGTACGAGCAGTTCAGGGAGAGGGAGCCACTGGCCACCAACAAGGGACGGGCTTGCGGGGGTGGAGACTGCAAACGGGACTGGGGCTGAGTTTTTGTGGGGTGGACCTGTCAAACCAGGGACAGGGATTGTAAGCGGGGAGGGTCCACTAGACACCAGGGAAACCTTTCACAGGTCAGGTAAGTGATTGGGTGAGCAGAGGGACCACTACACACCAGGGAAACAGTTTACCGTGTTCGGGTGAGGGATCAGCTGGGGAGAGGGACCACTGAACACAAAGGACACTTTCTTCTAATATAAGGCAGGTGATTGGTGGGGGGAGGGACCACTGGACACCAGGGAAACTTACTGTAATGTAATTGGGCCTGTGATCGTGGTGGGAGGGGCACCATAGCATCTCTGCCACAACCACTAGTGTTGCGTGGGATAAGGCAAGATCTCGGTTGGCGGTATTTGACCCACACAAGAGGACCATGCAAGAGGCCCTTACGCAGAGCAAATATTTGGGAAATTGGACAGTGGTCATATTCAGGTTCCCTTCCCTTCATTTGCATTGCTGCCTCCTCCACACTTTGCTCCAGCACAAACCCAGTTTGTGCGTGCAAACCGGGCTTTTGTGAATACCAAATTGGCACAAAGCCCAGTTTGCACACACAAAACTGGGTTTGAGCCAGGGCAAGTTTTTGTGATGCAGGGCCATGGAACACATACAGTTTCTAAAGCAATGTTTATTGACAAGTGCTACCTGTTTTAGTTTTGAAAACCACTGCACATGAGCTGTAAAAAGTGCTGCATCTGTTCAACTTGTCTATTTATTCTCTCACACACTCTTTCTCTTGCTCTCGCTCTCATTCTCACTCTCTCTCATTCTCACTTCTCAGGGCCAGGCTTCTATTATTTGTATGAGAGACCTGTTGAATGTGGCCTGTGACATTGCCCCATGGGTGTCAGTATCTGGAAGAAAACCATTTCATCCATAGGTGAGTAAAATTGTTAGAAGGTTCCTTGTATAGAAGGCATGCTGCTCTTACAATATCTCCTCCTGCCTAGCAACCCACTGCACATTCCTCTGGACTTAAAGACAAATTATTATGCACCACAACCATTAAAGAGTGCTCCAATGAATGATGAAAAAATGCTGCACTTCCTCCATGAAACAACCTAGACTCTTGTGTTAAAAGAGATATCTTTATTTCTAATTCACATCATAAGAGTGCAAAAAGAAAACTTCTCAGCACACAAATTGTAATCCTTTTGTCTCTAATTAGGGATACAGCTTTATGGACTTACTGTATGCTGTGTAAGATCTGCCAGTACTAAGGAGTGCCAACTCACAATTGCAGTGCTGAAAATGGAGAACTTCAGTTGCACTGTATTCGTTATTGAATGCTGAACATTATTATGCACTGTATTAAAGGAACTGCATGCATATTTTAAATTATAGAAATTCTTCCTCTCCTTAAAGAGCACCTGTCCAACAGAATTACAAAACTCTCTAAGTATCAGTAAGATTCAGAGAAGTAGCCATCAGTCAGTTGAGGGGGTTTTATGTTTTACAAATAACAGTAGTCTGTTCAGTTTGGTTGAGGACTGCATTATAGCCTGACTAGTGGAAGTCAAGGAAGTGCTATACTAGTGTATACTGAGCGTACAAGCATTTTTAAGGCAACACTATGGCCCCATTTGTGGACAGTGCACCCATGTTTAACACTGTCACCGTACACATTGTGACACCAGTAAGTTATACTCAATTGGAGCTGAAATCTCTTCCCTAGCAACTTGTCAGAAAAAGTGAGGGGCCATAATGGAAATGGCCCGCAGGGCTATTCTAAAAGGCAGCCCTTACATGACCAGTTTTAGCCTCCTATGTCTCCCTGGAAGTGCAGTAGGGGGCGCAGTACTCTGGCCCCCAGCTGCAGGATGGATGGACACAGTTCAGGGACACAAATGGAGCACCAGGCCTAGTGAAATAGGGTTTCACTAGATTGCCCGAGACCAGTGACACATGGGGAACTAGGTGGGGGTCCACTGGTCCACCAGTCCAGTGGCCATCAGGCCACAGAGGTAGGAAAGACAACTAGACCACCAGCACATATTGTACATGACTTGGGGATATTAAGGAGGAGGTAAACTTCTGAGCAGGATTACTGTGGCCATAAAATTTCAATAAGGTCACAACATGGTACTTTGTCATATGCCATGGACAATTCCATGTTGCAACCTGGTTGTAGGCACAATCCAGCCTGTTAGTACAGTAGATGTAAACCTATTAGCTGTATTAATAATTTGCATTTTGCCTCTTTTGATAGAGGGACCCCTGCCTCCAGCAAAATGCACTCACCTTTATGTATGACACCATCAGGTGACATGGCAATGGTGCAACCATAATGCAACCAGTTTGTGCAGCTCCTGCTGGTGATTGAGAATGAGACGCCTGGCATCTAATGATGATGTCGATGTAGGACAACCCTCCGCAGCACAGTGGCTCTTTTGACTTAATGATACATACAGTTGCAGTTAACAAGATATACAGTAGTCATAATAGTTCCTATAATTTAACTCCAAAATTCCATTTCATGGAAAAAAACTCAGTTTAAAAGATTATATCCCTATGACAAAAGGGAGTGCTTCAGAGTGCTCTATACAAAGGCATCCTCTTTCTGCAGTGTATGAGAGATGTCGGGACTACTGTGAGCTTGAAAATGTTCCATAATTTCCCATACTCTAGACAAAATAAAAACTGTTGCAAAATATTACGTACTGTACTCCCTTTGGTATAACAATACTACTTCCCAAAAATAACATACAACTGTTACAGTACTTTGAATATTACCAGTAATCTGTGCTTTTTCATAAAATAGGTGACAAAATCCTAATGGTCTGATTGGTCAAGAGCATCATGTGAATGTCCTGTTATTACAACACAGCTGGAACCTCTGATCTTATGGCAGATTTTTAATATAATGTGGTAGTTTTCTTAAGTTTTATTATATATTTTATGAGAAATACTGCACTTCAGGGTGTCCCATTCTACTAGATTTTTAGCATATCCAAGGTCAGAATGCGCCCGGCATCATCTCATGCTTCGCATCACACTGGAAGTGTACGTATAGCTCAGCACAACCAGACACCTTAGCATGTATTATTCCTTACTTGCAAAACAGGTGGTCTTCATATACTTCCTGCTTTTTTGTCTTCAACAGGAGAAAATATGCATGGTGGAAAAAAATATCAAAATTATGTTGTTTTATCATAAACTAAACACAGAAAAGTTGTACAGAGACCCAGGGAACTGGCAATTATGTGTTAGGAAAAATCAACTTGGAAATGGATAGGGAAAGAAACACTGCACACCTCTACTTCTGCTGTAGAAAATGACAAATAAAGCTACCAAAACCAACAGAATACTGACGTTTCTGCCTTTCAAATAACCAGAGCTGGACACAGTACATTAGGTGTCATCTAACCAAGGCCTGTCTAGCCAAGGCATTCTACAGGGGGAGGATCATCTCCTTTGACCTGCTGGTAACTCGCTGATTGCATAACTTTAGTTCCTGGTCCACAATTACCCTAGATCCTTTACCTTAGTTGGGCTGTCCACTGTTGACCGCAACCCAGAATATGTGCCCCCAGGTGTATTTCCTTGTACTTCCCAATATTAAATCCCTGTCTGATTATAATAAGGAGTCATAAAAAGCATGTGTTGAAAAATTGGGGTCAAAATATGAACAAACAACTACCGTAATTTATAAAGAAACCTTGAATTGTTTCAACATTTACTCTAACTTTATTTTTGCAGATTTTGGCCCTAATATTCAATATATTACCCCTTATGTTACCCTGCCTTATGAACATGAAAGAAATCATTTTTAGATCCCCTCCCATACAATTTTTCACAGTTACACTGCGAAATCACCTTTTGGATGGGATTTAAAAAGTTCCACCTGTCTTGATCGTAGTATCAGGTCATAAAAAGATAATGTTGGAAATGTCAGGTCAATGTGGGAGCCCATTGAAAATTAGATATTGCATCGCATCTGGTCAACCCTGAGTAAATAAAGTATATAGTAAAAATGTGTAAAAGCAGGACCCCAGTACAGTGGAGTCCCCCCGAACTGTGCATCTATGCTGCTCTGTCCTGGGAAAAATACATTGTAAAAGCTACACCCCACTGAAAATGTAACGTACCTTTCAGCTGGGCTATTCTGTGTAAATACATTATAAAAATGGGAAAAAGCGGGGCCCCACTGGAAATGAGATTTTGCATCTCAGCTATACTATCCTTGGTAAATACAGTGTAAAAATAGAAACAAGCAGGATTCCACTGAAAACAAGACAGCCTCTGAGCTGTGCTCTCCTGGGTAAATACGGTACAAAAATATGTCAAAGTAGGACCCCATTCAAAATGAGATATTGCCCCTCAGCTGGGTTATCCTGGGTAATATATTGCAAAACAGTGTAAAACTGGAACATGCAGTAGAACCCCACTGAAAAGGAGATGTTGCATCTAAGATGAGCTATCCTAGAAAAATACATTATAAATGCAGTCCACACTAAAAACGAGATATTGCATCTCACCTCTACTATCCTGGGTAAATGCAGTATAAAACGGTGTAAAATCAAGACTCCATTGCAATTGACCCCAGAAACCCATGCTCATTCCTGAACATGGGTTGCAGACATGGCAGAAGGTAAGGCACTCAACGCCTTAGCCCTCCATGCCACTGAGCTAGCTAACCCTACTTTTTTAACTGTAACATATTCAACACACTTCCAGTTTCATTGGATGGTAAAATTGTCCAGTTCTACCAGAATGTAAGTATAAGTGCTTTAAATCACTTATTTTCTCAAGAAAAAAGATGACTGCTTCATTTAGCTTAGAAACAGCATTGCTAAATTGACAGAGGGTTAGGATCAAAAACATAAAACAATATACAGGTAACAGAATAGGAATCACCTAGGAAAGCAGATTTAACATGCATGCCAATATATTTACTGATTGAAGCTGGAAATTTGGCTTTTCAGAAAAATATTTTCTGCTGCACTGCTGCTTTATCTCATTTATTCCTGGAGTGTATATACAGAACATGCTGAAACGTTCTATGCTCAACCTTTTTCAGAATGGCTCTGCTTATAATGCTGTTGGTAAAGCTGCACTTTAAAACTTGAAAGTCTGTTGGTTCCAAAACATTGTAACAACACAATTTTTGAGAAAAAGGCTTCTGTTATTATGTTTTTAAAGCACTTCAGAAAATTACTTTGGCTCACGACTATGGTCAAAATTTTAATGGGATTGTGTCTGCCTATAATGGCTGTAATCAACTTAATAATGACCCTTCAGCCCTCTACAAGAGGTTGATTAAAAAAGGATCACAGAATTCGATTTTCATGTCTGAGTCCAACAAAGTATTAAAACCTAAAAAGAACTGGCCCACAAGTTTCAGAAGTGCCAAGACTTTGGGCGCTGTATACTTAAGGCAGATAGGCATACTGGGCTGGATATTCAAACTGCGCCATTCTGTGGCGCAAGCCCTTGCGCTGCTCAAATAAGTTGCACTGGGGTGTGGCCGGGGCGATATTCAACAGAGTTGCGCTATTGAGCAACTCCTTTGAATATCACCCCGCCACAGCCACTGTGCATGACGCAGTGGAACTTGTGCCACCGCAAGTGGTCAGAGTGGAGCATTCAAGATGCGGTGGCACAAGTTCCATTGCACCATGCGCAAATTTCCGATATTCAAAAGGTGACATGCAAATGGGGCCATAATTCATGCAAGGTGCAGGGGGCCATTTGCATCTACTTATGGCCCCATTTGCATGCTATTAGCATGCAGGTGCGCCTGATCCCCGATGACTCTGCGCCTGGCACCCCTGCCAGGCAGCAGCTGTCGGGGACCGACGCCTCTGCAGCCCAATCACGGCATGAAGTAATTCTCCTCGATTGGCCCGATCGCTGGCAAACCAGTAGTAATCCCCCACTCCCCCACTAGCCCGATCGCCGGCAGAACAGAGTTCAACCCCCCCAAGAACAATATCCCTGGTGGTCCAGTGGACCGTGAGCCCGATCGCAGGCATTAGAGTCCACCCCCAAGGTCCAAGTACCCTGGTGATCTAGTGACCCCCACCCCACCCACGGAGGCCCACCACCCCGCTCCCCATCAGCCAGTGGGCAGCACCCCACCAGCCTGCCGTCCCACCGCCGCCGACCGACTGCCGGAGTGCAGTCATTGCCAGAGCAAGAGCCAATGGCGCGTAGTTTACAGTAGTTCAGATATGGAATGAATTCATTCACATATCTGGACTGCCTTGTATGGATGGGATGCACTCCCATTGGCTCTTTGCTCTGAACCAATGGTGTGCAGCCCTACTGAGCAGCCAGTTGGCGGGCGGCAGGCGGCAGGCGGATGGGGTGGTGCCGCCACTGGCTGATGGGGGAGCGGGTGGTGGGCCTCGTGGTGGGTGGGTGGTGGGGCTACTAGATCACCAGGGTACTTGGATCTTGGGGGTGGACTCTAATGCCCGTGATCAGGCTTCTCATGTCCACTAAACCACCAGGGATATTGTTCTTGGGGTTGAACTTGTTCTGCCCGCGACATTGGGCTAGTGGGGGGGATTACTACGGGTTTGCCCACGATCGGGCCAGTTGGGGAGGGGGATTACTGCGGTTTGCCCGCGATCAGGCCAGTCGGGGGGGTTACTACGGTTTGCCCGGATTATGCCGCATGGGCTGGGGCACAGGGAAGAAGTGGAGGCCACCCACAGGTGGCAGCTGCTGTGTTGCGCCTGCAATGCGGCAGCTCACCGTGGGTGGCCCTCGACTTACTCCTTTTTTTGCTCAAAGTTGTGCAAGCGCGAGGTTGGGGTTGCACCTGCACAACTCTGCACAACCCGCTGAATATCGGCTGTGCAGTTTATGCATGGTTCCTCCCCCTCCGGTTGAGCATGCCTTCATTAGCATTGCGCTGTTGCTCAGTATGACTTGGGGGGCGCAACTGCCTTCTGCTGAATATGGCAGAATGGCGCAATTTTGGACTTGCGCAGGTGCAACCCTATTGCGCATGGCACAACCCTTTTGAATATCCAGCCCACTGAGTGCTACTCTTGTTCAGGATCAAATAATAAGTCAGCTAAATATAGTTTGTGCACAGTTTTTTTCCCAAAACAAAATCACAAAAGAGGGGAAAAAAAAGGAAAGACATTGCTCATCTGCTCCAACGTTTTTAGCTTTCGTCTATGGAACACCCCCCACTCGCTAGTTCACTCCCCACTCTGTCTCTCCCTCCTGCTCCTCTGGCTAATCCCTCCCACTGTCCACACTCAGCCTCCAGCCACCTGCTGTTTCTCTGTCCTTTGCCCATCTCCCCCTACTGTTCCTACGTCCCCCATCTGCTTGTTAATAAATTCTTCGTTTCTCACTTTTCTTTCCCTTAGGTCCTCCCGCCCTTACTGGCTGCTCTCCTCTGTGGTGCAGTACATTGCAGAAGTCACCACCCACCTGCTGCTTCACTACGGCCAGCCTGAAGTAAGGCACGCTTACCACTGCCACTCCTGGTTAAATTTTTGGTGCTTTCTCATGCTGCACTCCTATTGGACCACTCCTTACGGCTCCAGTTCTGCTGCAGACCTTCTCACAAATTTTGTCCCTCCCACGGACCCCCATGGGCTTTCTGCCCTGTTGTCCCCACCCCCAACCCCCGAGCCATGCACTCTAATGGAATGACAGCTATCAGCCTTTACCTCTTAAAGGGTCCTCACTGCTAACTTTCTTCCAGTTTAACTGTTTCCTACCGCCTTCTCCTCACCCTCACTAGTACTTCACTTCCCACATCCTTACACTTCCTCTCTCATTTAAAACCTAGCTTACCTTGAATGAGCCTCTGCCTTCCACTGTACTTCCTCTACCCCCACTCTCAGCCTCCTCTTGCGTCCTGGACCCACACTTATTCTGGGTTCCCCTGGTCTTGAACCGTGGCAGGTATCTTCTTGTCTTCTCCCTGCCAGTAGCCCCAACTGCTATACTACTTTTAAGTGTAAACCTCTGGAGCATCTTTCCCCTCTACTGTTTGCATCATGAAACTGCTATTTCTTCCCCTACTGGATGCTTCTATGCCATGTATCTTGCTGCTCATTGACTCTTGTGCTACAGTGTAGCCCTAGAACAGAATCCCTTATCTTCTTCTCGGCTACCCATCATCCCGCACTACACCCTCTTCTCTAGCCTTAGCTGGGAACTATCCCTCGGCCCTGGCCACCTCTTTTCTACCAACCTTGAGCACCAACTACTAGGCTACAATCTGCTCTCATTCTCCTGGTCTCCCTCCGACCCCCATCACCCTTATACCCACTTACTCTCCCTCCTACTCCTGGCAGGGGATGTTGAGAGTAACCCTGGCCCTGATAACTCACATATGACCTCCTCCAGTAGCACCTGGGCAAATGCAGTCAGGTTGAAAATTGCTCATATCAGTATCTGTAGCCTTCCCTCAAAGTTCCCTGACCTCGAAGCATAAGTATCACTCCACAAGCCTCATGTACTAGGACGCTCTGAAACCTTGTTAAAGCCGCACCTCCTGGACACCATGTATCAACTGGCTGGGTACTTTTCCCTATGCCTCGACAGGCCCAGCAAAAAGAAGGGCAGAGGTGTAGCACTTTTTCTCAAAGAACCCCTCTCTGCTACCATTGCCCTCTGTTCTGATCCCACCTCTCCCTACAAATGGCTCCTCTCTGAGCTAACCCTGGGCTCCACTAAAAACTCTACATCAGGTGCTGCTATAACCCTCCAGCTGGGGGACCCGAGGGACTACACAACTTCCTATCTGGTTTCAGCACACTCTCCCCCATAGAGACACCATTCTCCTTGGTGGTTTCAACATCAACTGGTTAAGTGCCCAGAAGTCAGACTACACTTGCCTACTAAAACAGCACAACCTCTTCCAGACTATTACACTTCCCACCAGACTTAACCCACATACTGTCACCCATACTCTTTTGGACTGGTTCATTACAAACAGGGAAGATCGAGTACTGCAGGCTGGGACACTGGCCGACTTTGTCAGCGACCATTCCACTATGTTCATCATCTGGTCATCAAAGACCAGATACCCACCTCCCAAATACCTGTCCTTTAGCAGTTTCCATTCCTCTGACACCTCCCCACCTCCTTGAGGTAATTAGGTCATTGGACTGATCTGCACTCTATACACACACTGCCATGACCTTGGCAGTTACATTCTTCACCCAGACATTGCTGGCACTACAAGACCGTCATTTCCCTCTCACAAGGAGGGTCAGAGGCGGATGTTCTCACTGGATTACAAAAGATCTCCTAACACTCATGAAAGACAGAGACCATAAATGGGCAGCCCACAAATCATCCCCCTCCCTTGTCCTCTGGGATGATTACAGGCACCTGAGAAACCAATGTAAGCACCTGGCTAAATCCCTGAAGCAGGACTATTTCCACAACCTCCAAAAAGAAAGCCCTGGAAATCCTAGGAAATTCTGGGGAACCATCGACTCCCTTCTCAACCCACACTCCGGAAGGCCTGTCTTGCAGCTAAATTCCCCTGCTGGCCTTGTGACTGACCCACTGAATGTGTCCCATGCCTTCACTGCTAAATTCACTGATCTCTTCGCATATCTCAGCAAGCTCCCAGGCAGTCAGCCTGTCCGCTCTGTCTACTGTACTAACCTTCCTGACTGCCTCTTCCTACCCCAACCCCTCTTCCTCTATTCCCCTTTTCTATTTTATGGCTGTTTTCTTCATGGATACCTCTAAACTCCTCAAATTTCTCCAGAACCAGGGTTCCCCTGGTTCTGATGGCCTCTCCCCCATTTTTTCAGGCTTATCTCCCCTGCCATAGTCAAACCCCTCACTTTTATTTTAACCTTGCCCTATCCACCTCCTCCATGCCCAACCCATGGAAGGCTGCTAAGGTGGTTCCCATCTTCAAAGCTGGCAACCCCCACTCCACTGACAATTATCGGCCTATCTCCATCCTCCTCTACTTGAATAAGCTCCCCGAGAAAGTCATCCACCATCAGCTTACCAAACATATAGAAAGATACAGTCTCATGTGCAGCCAGCAATGTAGTGTTCATAAGAACCATAGTACCTCTACTGCCCTTGCTCTGTTTACCAACCATGTCCTCAGTAACATGGATTGTGGGTGTACCACTAGCACAGTTTTCTTTGACCTCTCCAAGGCCTTTGACATGGTTAACCATTCCATCCTCCTCATTAAGCTACATCTACTTGGATGTTCCCATGAGGTCTCCACTTGATTCAGGAGCTACCTCTCTGGTCGCTCCTAATATGTTTGTGTAGGCTCGGCTAGCTCCCTGACCCTGCCTATCCCATCCGGTGTTCCCCAGGGCTCCATTCTGGGTTCTCTTCTCTTCTCTACATTTTTAAATTCTCTCCCCTCTGATAGCCTCAGCTGTAACTCTCTCCTTTATATGGATGATCTTGTCCTTTTTCACAGCGATAAATCCCTCTCCTGCATTTTCTCTGTCCTCTCCAATAACTACAGTGTTGCCCATAATTGGTTCACATCCAACCTCCTCCTGGTTAATAAAAAAGAAACAAAGTCCTTGCTGTTTGGGTATAGGCCTTTTCTAGCCAAGCTCAAATCTCCCTCTTCCCTCAACGCAGTCTCCCCTGATGGTCTGGTCCTCAAAAACATTGCCACGTTCAAGTATCTGGGTGTCTTGCTTGACCCCGCCTTCTCCTTCTCTGAGCAGTCCTTGCCCACAACTACAGCGCTGTCCATAATTGGGAAGAAAGCACTGAGGGATAGGGACTACTGGTGGAAAAAAGTTAGGAAATCCCACCTGGAGGCTGATTGGTTAGCATTCCGTACCACTAAGAATGCTTGTACCAAGCTAATTAGGTCAGAAAAAGCTAGGTACTTTCAAAAAGAACTAGAAGACAATAAAAACAGCTCTGCCAAATTTTGGAACATCCTCAAAGAAGTTGAAGGTCAGTCCACTGCAACACCCCTTCCAAACAAAATTGTGTCTGATGGTACCATCTATACGGACAAAGCTGATATACTAGAGAAGCTTAATGATCACTTTGCCACTGCAGGGCTTGCCTTTGACACCTCACCTATCAGCAAACTTAGCCCGGCAAGAGACTACACTGTTGGCTTCACTGATAATCACAACCATAACCAACCGCATCCCACCCCCTTCAGCTTCCTCACAATTACGTTCAAGCAAGTGGAAGACCTCCTTCTTTCTCTGGATACAAAAAAGAGTGCGGGTGCAGATAATATTGAACCTTACTTCCCAAAACTTGGCCATACCTATCTGACTGCCCCCATTACACACTTATTCAACACCTCTCTGATTCAAGGTGAGCTACCTGTCTTGTGGAAAACTGCCCACATCCTACCATTATTCAAGACTGGGGATCCGGTGATCTGAACAATTACCGGCCTATTTCTATACTATCCGTCCTCTCTAAATTACTTGAAAAAATTGGCAACATCCAACTTAGAGAACATCTGGATTCACAAAAGTTGCTAAACCCGGCTCAGTCCAGCTTCAGAGCCAAACACAGTACAGTATTGGCTCTTGCCAAAGTAACTACAGACTGGAAAATGGCCTTGGACTCTAAGAAGCATGTATTTGCCCTCTTCCTTGATCTAAGTAAGGTCTTCGATACTGTGGATCATACCATCATGTTTAAGCACTGAGTAACATCGGACTTGATAGTTCTACCATTAAATGGTTCACCAGCTACCTAACCAATAGGTTAAAACAAGTCAAAGCCATAGGAGATCTGTCCCCACAAAAATCCTTGTTACGAGGGGTCCCACAAGGCTCCATCCTGGGCCCTATCCTCTTTGCAATATATATCAATAATCTGGACTCGCAGCTGGGCACAGCAAATGTGCGCTTATTCGCAGATGATACTGTACTCTATACCACAAATTCATCCTTGGATCTGGCCCATGAGTACTTATAGAAAGACTTTGTCACCCTCCAATACAACCTTCGCACTCATAAGCTCCTCCTCAATGCCAAAAAGACTAAAGCAATGATTCTCTCACCAAATTCTACTTCCGGATGTCCACATATCACACAGATCCGAACACTCTTAGATGAACCCCTTGAAGTAGTTGATACCTGTAAATATTTTATTTATTTATTGTTCTAGGAATTAATACCTTTGAGCCAAAGGCTCTTTTACAAAAGTTCCACGTCAACTGAGTACATAACAAGTGTAGTTACAAAGAATGGCAAATAAGTTGAATATTGTCACAAGCATAAAAAGATAACACATTACCTTAAAATTTACAAAATTAATACAGGACAGGGAAACAACAATACTTTTCTTAAACAAAACAAAAATAGATTATGGGAAAAAAGTCTCAAAAGAGAATATACTAATTGAGAGAGTAGGAGGAGAGAAGGGAAGCAGTCAATAGTGAGAAAGAGCCTCCTTTGTCAAGATAATGTAGTGAGGAAAGAGGAAGAGAGAAAAATAAAAGAGAAGGGAGTAATTTAATCAAGGCCTAGGGTTCTGGCTGGGTAACAAGCTCAACTTTCTGTGCCACTTAAATGAAACCTCGAAGAAACTAAGACAGCGATTAGGTTTATTCTATCGCATTAAATACCTACTTACATTAGAAGCCAGAATGAGACTAGTACAAACTACATTCCTACCTATACTGGACTACGATGACTTCCTTTACAGTCATTGCCCATCAACGATGCTAAACAAACTGGACGCCCTTTACCACCAGGCTTTAAAATTTATCTTAAATCTACCACGTAGTACACATCACTGTCATCTATACCAGGTTTTGGGATGGACCTCACTCTCAACTAGAAGAAAAAGGAATGCTCTCCTCTGGTTTTTTAGAGCATTATCTGATAACCTCCTGCATAATGCCTCCAACATCTTCAAATGGGCTAAAGGTTCCTATGGCCTGAGATGCTTCTCCTTAATCTGCTTCCAAATTCCTAGAGTGAAAACTACCCTTGGCTCAGCAGCAATCAACTTCTCACTTCCATCACTTTGGAACACTATGCAAGACTCATTAAAATTATCCTCACTTTCAAGCATTTTCACATTCAAAGCTCTATTAATGGATTATCTGAAGGAATCATGCAACTGTTTCAGACGCTGATGACCCCTAAGCCCCAGGTGCCACTCTCAAATCCTACGCCTAAGTATCTCACCCACCCCACATTCCTAACAACAGAAACCTAGGACCTACAAGCCTAGTTCCCTTAATCTAAGATGGCCCTGCCTATTCTCTACCTTTTACCTATTCTGGCCTTCCTTTTGGCTGCCTACTCTTTCACCCCAATTTCTACCCTATTCCTTAATACCTCCTTATTTTTTGAGCTCTTACTTAGTGGAGACTATATGGGATTGTTGTCTCTTCTCATTTCAGTGAAGCTTATCATTATGTACCTTTGCATGTTAATTATGTTGACCGGTATGTATAGGCCCATATTGAGCAACACCTTCACAATGTTTTTCCTTTTTTTTTTTTTTTGCACCGCTGTCCACCATAATTGTAATCTTATGAAGTGTACTGTATTGTATTAATGCCCAGGACCACCTTGAAAATGAGCTTGCTTAACGGTGTTTATGCCTAGTTAAATACAGTGATTGATTGATTGATAATTGGTTTGCATCCAACCTCTTCCTTGTTAATAAAAAAAAACAAAGTCCATGCTGTTCAGGTTTAGGCCTTTCTAGCCAAGCTCAAATCTCCCTCTTCCCTAAACACAGTCTCCCCTGATGGTCTGGTCCTCAAAAACGCTGTCACTTTCAAGTATCTGGGTGTCTTGCTTGACCCCTCCTTCTCCTTCTCTGAGCACATTAACTCAGGAGTCCATAGGGTACACCAAAAACTGAGTGCTGCCTACCGCATTAGGCACTGCCTCACCACTGTGGCCTGACTTGCCATTATCCAAGGGAACCTACTCCCCATACTTGATTACTGTTCCCCCATCAATGCTAGGTTGTCTTCTACCCTTATTGCCAAACTCTCCTCTGCCTACGACAGTGCCTGTCACTCTGCCTTACTGGCCCCTTTCTCCACCCATCATTGTGTCCTCTACCAGTCATTTGGGTGGCTCCCCTTACAAAGGCATTTTGACTTTGCCCATGGCTGCTTGGTCGACAACTCTATCTGAGCTGGGCGGGTGTCTCCCCACCCCAGCAACCTTCCTCAAAGTCAGAACCATACACAGATGTCTCCACTCCACAGCTATCCCCCCCTTGAGGTTCCAGAGTATTAACCAACATGAGCAGGAGAGGTCTGTAGGTCTCAGCCCCCTCGCTGTGGAATAGGCTACCCATGGATCTCCACTCACTAGACACACATCTCCTGTTCAAATCCTGCTTCAAGGGCTAGCTGTTGGCCAAATCCAGCTGCCAGTGCTGGCCAGGGAGGATTCTTTCCCTCTGCCCTTTGTTATTTCCCAATGTCTGTCCTAGTTAACTCACTATTTTTGCTGTTTGCCCACCTCTACAGTTCCTACCCCCTCCCTCCATTCATTGTTCACACTTTGGATATCCGCAGGCCCTAGCTCTGGGAATCTCCCTTTGCACTGTGTTTTAGTTAGTTCACCTGCTGTTCCTGTGATTTCATCACTGCTTCAGCTCCTGTTGTTGCTCTATTACATTGTATGCAGTTATTGTTATGTTGTATACATGCTCTGTACACTAATACTGTACTGGACCATTTTGTATCTTCTTTCGTTTATAGGCGTCATGTGTTACCAACTGGCTTGCCAGTTCTATGTCTGTCTTGTTTGCTCTTATGCCATTGTTTTGGCCCTGGTCATGTCTGAAAATGGTCCCTAGGATCAGTACACCTACCCAGTTATCAAAATCATGAATAAATAAAAATAATGCCACACAGTGTCCCCTGCTAAAAAGAGTGGTAACATATTTGTAAAAAGAAACCTGCTGCTGAGGACTGGTCTAGATTTTGAAGCTGTTATGCAAGACTCTACTACCATCATGACAAACATTTGAAAATTCCTGGATGCTTTTGGAGAAACCAGCAACAACAGAAGTGAGGTAAGGTAGCATGGAGAAAGACAGCGGGAGAAGAGAAGAGAAGAAAAGCAGTTGGGATATCCCTCCTCCAAAATCTTCCATCCATCAAAAGTCCTGTGAAAGTCAAGTAGGTGTACAAGATATCTGCCTCTCACATTTAACTGCTAACAAGTCCACTTTCACTGAAGAATACACAAAGTTGCCATAGTCCTTGCTTTATGACTAAACATGGATCCTCCAGCCACATCAAACTGCTAGCAATACCACCCAGTACCCCAATTTAATTTACAACTCTGTCTCGTCTCAACTGCAACTTGATAACATTAACCATTTTTTTTACTTTTTTATGCAAATCTCTTTAGACATTAAATAGTCTATTTTCCTAGCTGCTTCTCTGTACTTTAGGGCCATCAGTATAAGAAACATTTTTTTTACTGTGTATAAGGATAAAATTGAAGAGGAGCCCAAAATAACTGTGTTTCACAACCTCTAACAAAATGATAAGAGGTTCTTTTTTTTCAGACAAATTTTGCCAACTCCCACCCTTGCCAGGTCGCCCCCTGTTCCTGTGAGGGTTGTCCACAAAGTAAGGTCTTTGAGTTGAGCTTATCATGCCTGCATCTGCTAGAGTAGAAAGACAGTTAGTCACTACTAAAGAATCCCATTTAATTTCAATTTAATTTGTTTACAGGGTTGATCCAAGGACAAACAGTGTCCATTTTCAAGAGTAACCCAATAAAAATATACACAACTATAAAAACAATGTGAAACAATTATTACATTTACAAAGTGCTTCATCTGACCAGTATCTCCCTAAATGTACTTTATAAATAGAAACCATACTACATGTATGTAAATCAAAAGGTAACACGTTCCAAAATTAAGCCACAGTAAATCTAAATGACCTTTGGCCTTGTACAGTTCATTTAAAAGGAACTTTTAAAAGTTCAAGATAATTTAACTTGGTGTAATGTGTAGAAGAAGAAAAGCAGGACATATTATTCAAGGCCAGGACCTTATTATCCAAAACAATATTTTTCAAGGTACTCCCCATATGATATAGAGGAGAATGTATGGTCATTGATGTTAATCGGTTTGTTAACCATCGAGAGGTTGCCAGGGCAACCATGTAAACCTCGAAATCGAAGATCGAGAGGTTTACGTCACCATGGCAACCTCGAGATTGGTTAAAAAATGGTGAATAATCAATGTACCATACATTATATTTTGTAGATTATGATACCATTTAGGTTTTTAAGGAAAGAAAGCAGTTCTTTACTGCAGTTTTTATTAAGTCACCGCTGCTCTGTCCTCACCGCCACGGCCATTTCAAGGCCGTCCGATCCAGTTGTGCGCATGCCCAGACTGTTCACGGTTGTTAACCCATCGATGTGACATGCCATCGATGGGTTAACAACATCATGACGTCACATCGATGGCAAAACGTTGTTATAAAAAGGTAGATTTCTACCTATATCAACGTTCTACCATACATTATGTTATATTTACTGGTTAGTGGTTATAAACCACTGACAGCAAGTGCCCAACAGCTCCATAAAACACGGGCAGAACAGTACGACAGCATCACCAGAAAAACCGCCAAACAAGCTGTCCTCACACTGGATGTTCACAAGCACTACACAATCGGTCACTCAGCATGAGACAAGCTTGTCAGTGGTAACAGTTACCCTCGTAAAGTAACAAAGACAATTTAAACCAAAAACACCAAAACCCAGTAAATATAAAAATAAAATATGGAGACGTGTGGTTCTCTAATATAAAAATAAAATATGGAGACATGTGGTTCTCTGGGGATTTTATACACCCCTCGGTGTGTGATGCCCATATAAACCCCTTGGGCTTCGCCCTCTGGGTTTATGGGACATCACATACCTTGGGGGTGCATAAAATCTCCATAAACCACACTTCTCCATGCATTATTCTATATTTATACAACAATCAAAGGAAGCTAGTTCAAACTGTCATGCAAAGTGCAATGAAGGGTTTGTCTAATGGATTTTAAAATAAAGCGGCATATTGAATTGAGGAACACCCAACCCAAGATAGTACTGTATCATTTGCAACTGTGTAGAAAATTTAACCACAGTCAATTAATGAGACCAATAAACTTTGAACAGCCGATTTTCTTGTTTAGGGTAAAAATTTTTTGAATTCTACATAACAAACTTCAGCAAAACTGAACAGTTTTTACCAGCATACCTATATTGGCTGCAAAAGACAGTGCACTATCCAGGGTTATTCCCAAGTTACCAAATATTTAAAGGTAGTAACATTTTCAATCACTTCCTCATCTATAGTTCTGATCTCCAACTGGAGGGAAGCTACACCAGACTTTCTAGTACTCTAAAACAACATTAATGGTATTTACTCACCTGGTAAAGGTGATTATACATGCAACATTTACAGTGCTCATAAATCCTCACAAATGGGTAGTACTCCGCCATCCCATTGGCTGATGCATGATCGCAAATCTTTTGGTCTGCTAGAGGCCGATCCCCCGACTCCAGCCAGAGAGACCAGTATGAAACTTCCCTAGCAGAAAATAAAACCAGTCAATCAGAAGAAACCCCCAACATAAAAAAGTGCGACAGGTAATATCAGAATATGGAAGGGACTAACTATACCGTCCTTTGGCTGATCCACAACAATACAGGAAAAGGAGTCAGCAGTTCTGAAAAGGACACTTTGTGGCTGAAATATGGTGATTCTTGTTGCCCCAGTACATCAGGTTAGACCATTATGGAAGGGAACATGAGCACTGTAAAGGTTGCAAGTATAATTACCTTTACCAGGTGAGTAAATACCATTATCCTATGCAACCTTTCCAGTGCTCATATATCCTCACAAATGGGACTTTGTAGCAGTGTCCAGACAAAACCAATGGGATGGTAAACAAGTGTGAACCACACCCTCAGGATAAAGCTACTGCAGCCCGAAGCAGCGCTCTGCCAAAGGTTGCCCTGGCCACTGAGGCAATATCCAATCTGTAATAACGCACAAAGGTGTGTACCAAGGACCAGGCAGCAGTCGCTCAGGTTTTCTGTAAGGATGCCCTTCCCCTCTCTGCCCAGGAAGCTGACAAGGCCCTGGTGGAATGCACCTTTATACCCTGTGGTGGCTCCTCACCTGGCTCTTTGGAAGCTGCTTGTCTCCTTCTCCTTCCAGAAAAGAACACAAACAATCTGTTGGACCTATAAAAACCTTCAGACATTGACAGATAAGCCTTTAGCACAGAGGCCGTGTCCAAAGGATGAGGAGCCCCCTCTGTGACCCCTTGAACCCCACTCATGGTTGGCAGATGGATTGCCTGTTCCACATGAAACTGTGAAACCACCTTCAGAGTGAATAAGGGCACAATCATCAGGGATACCCTGTCATTATGGAAGGTCAGGAATGGTTCCCAGCAAGAGAGGGCTTGCAGCTCACCCACACATCTGCCAGAGCACATAGCCATAAGGAACACTGTTTTCGAGATAACCCAGTAAGGAGACTTAGCTTCAAAAGGAGACCTATTTAGGCCGTCCAGCACCAAATTAATCTGCCTAGGAGCACAGAGTGTTTGAGTCCTCAGAGATGCAATCTGCACTGCCCTGAGCAAATGAACCACATCTGGATGTGATCCTATGTCCCCCACCTGGGAAGACGTCCCCTCACTGCTGCTATAGCCAAGACCTGGACCCACAGGGGGGAGTAGGCTACAAACTTGTTCAGGAACTTGAGGTTGAGAACTGGGCGTAGGCCTTCCATCTTTTTTGGGACCATAAAGAACATAGACTACACCTCTGTGCTCCTCTCCTGAGGCAGCATTAGTGCAATTGTGTTGCTGTTGAGGAGTTCGTGGAGGGTCTGCTGGATCACTGCCAGCCTTTGAGGGTCCTTGGGTGTCAGGGATATCATTGGTCTGTGTGGAATTATCTTTTGTGATAACTCTATGATGTATTCGTAAGAGACCAGGTCCCGTACCCACTTGTCTGTTGTGGTTTGGGCCCATTGATTGGCGAACAGCTGCAGATGACCTCCCATGAGCCGGCTGTCCATCGGGGCCCACCTGATCTCATTGGCTCTTTCCTGCAGAGCCTCTGCCAATCTTGCTGTCGTGGAAGCCTCCACATTTTCCAAAACCTCCCCTGAACCTGGATTTGGCCTATAAACATGCCTTGAAGATGCCGCCCTTCTGGGATTTGATCTGAGCTGACTTCAATTGGTCCCTGTTGCCCCTGCACTTGGGGTGAAATAGCAGACCTGATGGAAGGTATAGGTCCTTCTTGTCTGCCATTTGCTTCATTCCAGCCTTATCTCTTAGGAAGGGGGTCAGTGTGTCGCTGAATAGATGGCCCCCCTCCTTACATGGGAGCATCATCAGCATCGCCTTGGATTTGGCATCCACCTGCCAGAGCTTATGCCACAGGGCCTGCCTGGCATGGTTTGTGAGGACCGTGGCCATAGTGCCAAACTTCATGATGTTGGAGACCGCATCAGTGAGGTAGCAGGTGGCCTGCACTACACAGTCCACTTGTCCTGCCACTGGTGACTCCTCTGGGAGTTCATCTGCAATGGCCTCTACCCAGTGCAAGATGGCTCAGCTGGTATACCATACTGTTGTACCCACTGACAGAGCCATTCCCGTAACCTCATGGATTTTCTTCGGCAACTCCTTGGCTTTGTTGTCCATTAAGTCCTTAAGAGCTGCGGTGCTCTCCACCGGTATGACAGTGGCATGTCTACCTTTGGCACCGTATGCCATGTGGTCTGGTGTACCTGGGGCAGCGGGTATAATCTTCAGATGGAATTTTTCTCTGGAATCCTTGCAGGTTCCTGTGCTTCCATTTCCTTATCCAGAATGGCCTTGAGGGCTGTGCATGTGGGGAACTCAATCCCCATTATCCTGGACTGTGATGACAGGAGGGGATTTAATGAGGAGTGAGGTGTTTCTGACTCATCCAAGTCCTGCGATACTTTTTGGATCAGTTTCAGCAGTTCCGCTATGTCCTTCTGTGGACAAAGTCTGCCTGTGGTCTGTCTGAGTTCCTGATCATCCTTGTTGTCCTCTGAAACATCCTCTGTCCCCTCCACCTGCCTGTGCCTTTTCTTTGGTGGTTGCGGGGTCTAAGCTGATCCCGGATGCTTTGAGGCTGTGTCCTGTGGGTGCCCCTATGTCTGCAGTTGCATCTTTTCTAGCCTTTGAAAGAAGAAGTCCACTTGAGCAGCATTCAAGGTCAGTGGTGCTGTTGGGGGAACCGCCTCTGTCCTGGCAGAGGCCACATCCAGACTGGGACTATGCAGGGCCCCATTCTCTGAAACTGTGCAGACCACACACAAAGGTTCCCCCACATGAGTCTCCAGAAGAGCAGAGCCACAGTCCAGGCAGGAGGGCATGGCAGCCATCCGATGTGAGTTTTCTGATCTGGAAGAAGGAGAGATAAAAAACTGAATCAGAAACATGGCTCAGTTGCCTTCTTGTTTGCAAAACACAACAACAACAATGTCTGCCTAGGTGTTGGGGTAAACACGGGCCTATGGTGTACCACCTGATTAAGGACTGTTATTGCATCATATATAGCTGTCTGGCTGCAGTCGGGCACCATTTTTGGTAGTTCTGTCATCACCCCATGATGCCTTCTAAAATAGCGGCCTCCATAAAAGCCCCCAGTAAAATGGCCGCTGGTCTCACAAGAAATCCCCTCCTATGGGATTCAGGCACCAATCGTAAGGTTAACACCTCACCGGATGTCTAGGAGACCTATTTACATTCTCCCTTTGCACCCAAGTCACTCCCCACCTCCCAGTGAGCAACCTGATGTTATGCCCTGGTCGCTCCCGCCTCTTGCCCATGTATTCATGTGAGTTGCCATGTTTTTCAGCAGCCATGAGACTTTGGGCACTGGTCTCATGAGGTCCACCATCTTGCCAGTGGCCACGAGACAAGGAGGCAGCATGGTGGTCATAGGAATGTGCAAGGGAGGCAAGAGAAGTTACAGAATGGTGCGAACAGCTCCATGGAACTCTACGCCATGCTGGGAGGCTTGCGGGCCCAGGACTGACACTGGAGGACCCAAGGAGCACTCCAGAGCCCCGAAGGCTGCATGCCTGAGTGGCAGAACATCCAGAGGTGAGCCAAGCTCCAGGACAGACATGCAGATGGAGAGGTGGGGGGATCTGGACCTCACTCCTGCTGCTCCCAGGGGAAATGGTGCTTATAGGGGAGAAGACAGAGAAAGACCCTTCTGCAGGGAGTAGTCTTGCAACAGTGCAGTGTTTTTTATTAAGAGGAGTCGGGGGGGGGGCTCCTGAGCTGCTGCTGCTGCTGCTGCTGCTTACTGAACTTCCCTTTACTGCTAATGCACCTTAGGAGTGAGCACTACTTGAGGGATCACTCCCCAGTACAGCAAGGTTGGGGATGCTACCAGAGGGTCCCCAACTGGAGCAGGGGTGGCAGACAGATGCTACCTGAGGGTCTGAATCCACCTGCATCCTGTTCCTGCAGTGGTGAGCAGCTTGAATTGGTTTATTCATATCCCTCTCAGAGCTATTGCAGGCATGCTGTTAGTGGGAGAGACTCTAAGCTCCTACACATGTTCATCAGTTGATGAGACTATCCTAGAAAGAGGTAGAAGTAAGAGAAAATAGGGGAATAAATTTTACCTAAGGTGGGAACGATTTAGCTCGTGACTGACCTCCAGGAGATGCATTAAGTATACTGGCTTCTGTGGCTGGAGCCAGGGGATTGGCCTCTAGTAGACCAAAAGATTTACAATCGTGCATTGGTCAATGAAATGGTGGAGGATCACCCATTTGTGAGGATTTATGAGCACTGGAAAGGTTGCAGGGGATAACTTAGTGTTCCTCACATTCAGAGCCAGCCTATTTACTAACAGCCAGCTCTCAACTCACAGACAATTATGTTGTAAATTATGAAAGTCTGTATGTCCCCACAAAAAAGATGAGCATCATCAGCATAAAATGTTACATTAACATGTTGCCAAATGTTAGGCAGATCATTTACGTACAAACTAAACAATAATAGACCTAAAATTGATCCCTGTGGGGCTGCTTAACAAGTCTAATAAAAGACAAACAAACATAATTATAGTAAATCTTGTTCTCTGCATTCTGTTCTCCAAATAACTGGAAAACCAATAAATGTCATCAGATGATTGCCCAAAGTCCCGCAGTTTGGACAGCAGGTGGCCATGGTAACCACATCAAAAGCCTGAGTGAGATCTAAAACTACTGCTACAATACATTCTTTCCTGCCTTAATTCTGATGGTAGTTTAGAACATATCCTCACTGCAAGGGATGCTGGCATGTTCAGAGAGGAGTTCTTCTCCTCACTCCACATGGCATTTCATCCACACTCTGACTCAGAGCACATCTTTGCAGAAATGCCCTATTCAGGTTACCTCTCTTAGCCTGCTGCAGAGTAATTGGATACATACACTAGGTCCAGCCAAGAGTTACAAAGCTTTTCCATGCTTTAAAGCACTACCAACACCCACATATATGCAATAGCATCTTCACACCACCATGCACATGCAATGTCGCTCTCACTTCCTCCTCACACGCATGCAGCGTCACCACCCACATAAATGTGCCATTACCCCAGACACTGGCAATCATGAGCTGTTACCCTCACACCCCACATGAACTGTCTGTCTCACATCATCCCACACATGCAATCTCACCACCACACCCTGCACATAGGTTTTACCACCACAAGCCCTACAGATACATGCACCATCACCCCAAGACACCCTGACACATGTATTCTCACTCCTAAACCACCCACACACACATACACTGTCACCCTCAGACATTGCAAACATTCACTGTCACCCACAGACCCACATATATTGTACATTGCTGTCCCCCACAGATCCCCACACATTAGCAAACCCTCCATACACATACACTGTCACCATAAGACCCCTTCACACAAGCACTATCACTCACAGATCACCCAAATAGATTCAATGGAACTCACATACCTCCACATAGTCAATGTTGCCCATAGACTCCTCACATACATTATACTTCAACCAAAATGGTCTCTTCTCCTCAACTTATTTTTGCATCACCTACAAAAACAAACAATGCCACATTAAACCATGCAAGCAAACATTGCTGGCTTTTCACAACTCTTGTTCTAATTACTCATGCATTCCAGAACCCACTGACATCAGTTGAGCGGGAGCTCTACATGGATAGCTACACTGCAGGCTGCAACTCAACTGACGTCGCTGGGTTCTGGAACTCATAAATAATTAAACACTAATATTGGGTTGGAAAGAAGGCAGTATTAACAATAAACCCAAAATAAGGAAATAAAAATAGAACTATTTCAAAACAAACACACTAAAGAATAATTTTGAGTTATTAAACAGGTTTCACACGTGCCCAAATGAACAATTAAATAACAAAAATGTAAACATGGTTTATGCTGTTTCTAAGAGGTTTGTTAAAGGTCTGAATCACATGTATTTCAACAATAACAACTGAGAAGCCAGTCAGTTCTGAGGGATTAAGAACCAGTTGGGGGATGGGTGACCTAAGGAGCAGCCAGGGACCACCTCCACACAGTTGGTCATTAATCCGAGGCAATGACTGGTTTCAAGGTTGTAACTGGCTTCAAGGTTGTAACTGTGATTAAGTCTAATCGCAATAACAACTTTTGTTTTTACAGTTTTTTTAACAGAATTTTGCTGTTTAAGCAGTGCTCATGAGCAGAGTGGTAAGAGTACATCTTATGTTTGTGATGTGTGCCACACTGCATCAGTTGGCAGCTGGACTGGTCATTTCTAAGACATTAATGACTGAACCAGTAGCCATTCAGAAGCCTTACTAGGCTCATGAATAATTAATTAGACTTATAACCCCCAATAGAAAAACCATTCCCTGCATGGGACCTCAATTTGTTTTTCACTCAGTTGGTGGGTCCTGCCTTTGAGTCAATTGCTACTTTTGAGCTGAAATACATTGTTTAAGGTAGTTATTACTTCAGCAAGAAGGGTGAGTTTCAAGCATACCATATCAAGCCATGCTCCCTGGTAGTTCACAGAGAAAAAGTTGTGAACCAATGTTCATTTCTCCCTAAGACAGTATCTGAGTTCCATTTGAATCAGCCTACTGTATAACTGATTATGTATTTCCCTACATCACTTGTCAATATAGGGGAAGAAAAATTCCATTTGTTGGATATTTAAATAGCCCTCAGCTTCTACAAACTAAGAACTGAAGTGGTAAGAGGAGACAACAGCCGGCCCGGAGGCGCTGAGGGTTGAAGCGCTGGATGCCACACCTCGCACCATGCCGGCGACCCAAGTTCAGGAATGAGCCGGGGTCACCGGGGGTCAGCGGGGGGGGAGAGATCGAGCATCCGATGGACTGCTCTCTCTTCATGGGGTGGGTCGGGAGGCACTCACTCTTGGAGTGATCTCTGGTGGCAACTGGAGGATTGCCAGCTGTAGCAGCGCGGCATACATCTGGGGGTGGAGTCACAGCATTCTGTTGCCTTGCTGGCCGGGCTGCACAGGGAGAGGGAAGGGGACCAAAAAGTACAAAATACCCCGGCTTGCCAAGGTGATGACAAGGGCCCCCAGGGATCTCCCTCTCATCCCCAATGCCGGGTCAGGCCACACCAGGGATCTGTGGCTGACCTCCCAGAGGGATGGACCCTCTAATTTCAGACAGAGCCACTGAGGGCAGGTGGGCCCTGTTCTGGGGGGTGATACAGAGTGCTGGGAAGTTCCTCTGGGAGGGGTGAACCGGTGATGGCTGGCCACGGTGGGGAGAAGAAGGGTCTGGATTGAGTGAGCACCTCTGAAGGATGCCTAAGAGAGTATGGCGAATAAACAAAGTTAAAAAAAAAGAGGAGACAACAAATAGTTGTTACATATGGTGAGGTGCCCAAGGGTCACCCTACAGCTAAAAAAAACAAAAACAAAATTAGGTAGACAATTTCCACCACAGAGTACTGTACTGCTAAACAGAGGCATTAAAAGTCCCCCCACCCAGCGACCCGGGTTCGGGAACAGACTCGGGTTGCTGAGGGTCGGCAGGGGAGGATAAGGATCGAGCATCCGTAGAACTGCTCTCCTATCCTGGGGTGGGTTAGGGGATGGCCTCGCTCGGTAGTGGCCCCCAGTGGACACTGGAGGCACTACAAGAGCGGTGTGCAGGGGAACCTAGAAAAGTGGAAATACCGCTAGCTGGCTGCCGGATGACGGCTCTCTGGTCCCGACACCTCCGGTACCTTCCCAGGGTCTCATTCTCCTTGGCAGCATCCCTGGGCCCTAATTAGTGTGTGCTGGGGTTGTCCTCCCCGGTGCCTTCCCCCTCAGAGGAGAGGGACCCACCCAGTGAAGGGATACACCAGGATATCCCAGGGACCGTCTGCAAATACAAGGAGTCAGAGAGGCTCGAGTAAGGACAGTGGGGCTTGAAGGGACTTGTGGAGCCTGAAGGAGTGGGGGGTCACTGAGCACGACGGGGTGAATAAAGACAATACTACCAAAAAAAAAGTCCCCCCCGCACAAGGAATTAGAGTTTATTCTACTAGAGACATTGTAGCACCTGTGGAATTATGGCAAGCCATTAGGGACATAATTCATAATCTCTGGCTGTATAGTAAAACACATACACTACATACTGAAATACATATATCATATAGTGAAATATATACATCATATACTGAAATGCATACACAATGTAGTGAACCACATACACTATCTACTGAAATATATACATCATATAGTGAAATACATATACTGTATACTGAAATATATATATCATATAGTAAAACACATACACTATATAGTGAAATGCTTACATTATATAGCGAAATACATGCACTATCTACTGAAATCCACATACTGAGTACTGAAAATCCACATACATGATATACTGAAACACATGTACTATGTACTGAAACATATACACTACCTATTGAGATACATACACTACAGACTGAAACATCCATATAAACTATCTACTGAAACAAACACTCTGTACATTGAAACACATACACTATATATTGAAAAACTCTGCATACGCTATATACTCAAACAGATACACTATATATTGAAATACATACACTATCTATTGAAATGCATACACTACACATTGAAAACAGCACATACACTGTCTACTGAAACAAATACACTGTATATTGAAACATCTACACTTTATATTGAAATACATACACTATCTATTGAAATAAATACACTATGCATTGAAAAATCTGCATATACTATATGTGATTCTTGGCCAGCTGCTTATGAGTGTTGTATGCTATTTGTAATATAAAAATATAGTATGTGATTGTCTCACATAAGACAGCCTGTGCTCCATGGGTGCAGGATACAGAGGGCTGGGCTCATTGCCAAAGCTGAGAAGTGCCAGGTGGCCATGGCTGAAGTGGCATACTTTGGGCATGTTGTAGGCTGGGGACAGCTCCATCCTAACCAAGTGAAAATAGACGTGCTTTTCTTTACACTTAAGCCCACGATCGGGCTGCAAACGTTCCACTGGATCACCAGGGATCTAGGACGTGCTTTTCATTGTATTTAAGCCCGCGATCGGGCTGCGAGCAGTCCACTGGACCACCAGGGATATAGGATGTTATTTATTTAAACAGATGCCCGTGATCGGGCATGGAGGCGCCACCATGGAGGTGCAGCTGGAGCTCAGGTGGCCACCCAGAGGTGGCAGCTGCGTTGTTTACCCTGTCGGCAGCTCACCTGTCGTTGGCCAACCGTTGTTCCTTTTTTTGGTTTATCTCTGTGCAGCGCTAGTAGGGTTGTGCATGTACGGACCAAAGTACATCCCGGCTGAATATCGGGATGTGCGAGTATGCATGGGCACGCCCCCTACCTGCACTGCATACATTACTGATGCACTCCGGCACATCGGGATTTGTGCCAGGCACAATCTTCATTTGAATATCATGCTGGGGTGCATCAGTGGGTTGCACATGGCGCAACACTGTTGCACCATGCTCAACCCTTTTGAATATCCAGGCCATAGTATACATAAATAAGCAACATCTATAAATAACAGGAGCAGTCAGTTTCTGAATTAAGCCATTGTGATAGCTTATTTTTAAGGGACCATACAGTTCTGCTAATTAAAGATGAGCGAATACCATTAAAGAACGTTATTGCCCTATGACCACAGATCATTACCCAATAGACTTTCTGAAAAATGGGACCCTAAGCAATCCTTGAATCTGGGAATTTGTGCTATAGGAATTTTGTATTTTAATAAAATAAGACTGAAGGCTAAGAGGAAGAAAGCCCTTGATTCCCTTAAAGACAAAAGTACCCAACTTTATATTAACCCTATTCATTAGGGAAGGACAGTTTGCTTCTTTAAGTAGCACACAACGGTGGGTTCTAAGAGGGAGGCTTGTCATAAATCAAAGAATACTATGGTACATTACTTGACGTTTATGAAACATTTTTTCACTAGTTCCTGAGTAAACCATTAGACCACAGACAAATGCACTAAGCAAAAAACTATGAACTAAGAGTCTATGAGACTCAGGGATAACAAAGGATCTAGCTCTAAACAACATTCCTAACTTTTGGTGAACCTTTTTAACTGTTTTACAAATGTGAAGATCGAATGAAAGACTAGAATCAAGGGTAACCCCTAAATAATTAAAACTGTCCACCAACTCAATCCTATTACCCTTCAGGTCAAGTATCGGAACATTAATATCCCGAGCCATTCTAGGACCCGTAAAGACCATAGCTTTTGTTTTACCTGTATTGAGGACCAACAAGAGAGAGACAGCAGCCACCTCTGAAACAATTCAAAGTCATGTTGAACTTGGATCAATGTTTGATTCAGGTTGAAGGCAGATTTAAAAATGACCTCGTCATCAGCATATAAAATCATTTTGGATCCAATTCAGGAATTTGGGTCTGCATTCATAAATAAAGAAAACAAAAAGAGGCCCAGAATTGAGCCCTGTGGTACACCACAGGTGCTAGGATGGAAATCTGAACTTTTTTGAGAAATCACAGTCTTATGCTCCCTATTGGATAAATACCCCTCCAGCCAAGAAATCGCATCCCCAGAAAAATAAACTTCTCTAAAGGTTTCCAACAACAATGAATGATTAACAAGATTGAAGGCCTCAGTGAGGTCCACAAACACTGCTGCAATGGAGTGCCCTAAATCTAGGGCACCCTGTACACAGCCCGTGAACCCCAACAAGGCTGTCTCCGTATTGTGATTAGGTCTGAACCCATGCTAGTTGCTTATCAACAAATCATACTTTAATAAATGATCCTGAATCTGATCAAACACTATCCTTTTGAGTATTTTGGATAAAGGGGCTAACAGTGAAATCAGCCTATAATTTGAGACAGAATTCCTACTCCCTGACTTAAATATATGTTTTACAAGAGCCGACTTCCAACATCAGGGAAAGACACCATTACAAAGTGAATAATTGAATATAGTAGTTAAAGGTGTAGATAAAACATCTATTCCAGATTTCAATAACCTAAAATCAATTCCATGTAAGCCTCCATTAGGTTTTGGATTATATTTCAAAACATCCCTAACCAGTTCTGGGGATATAATCTGAAAGTAGAAATGTTGATGGTTATCATTAGCTTCCCTAATTGGACATGCCTTTTTATCCATGGCCTCATTGCTAATCTGAAACATTGCAAGGTGGCCAAAGTAATCATTAAACAATTTAGCCACTTGACCAGGCTCACTCACTAGATGATCCCCATCTTGAAGGGTAATTACTGACTCATGCACTTTTCTACCAATTAAGTTATTAAGCATCCGCCAGATTTCTTTTGGTTTGCCTAAGGCACCCATTTGTTTATTTTTAAAATAATCAACTTTTGCTTTCCTAATATGCACCTTACACATATTCCTAAGCATTTTATATAATGAATCTGGGTCACCATTTTTCTTAAAAATCTTCCAGGCTTTATCTCTGTTTCATAATAGCCAGTGCCTCTTCAGTTACCCATTCATTTTTATTAGCACGTATTCTCGTTTTCTTTAAAGGGGCAATTTTATTTATGATTTGATTAAATAGGCCACCAACAGTTTCTAACAGAACATCGATATCTGATACACCCTCAAGACATGTCCAGTCCACTTCCTTACAAGCTACAGTCATAACGTTAGTTGTCAATTTTTTTTTTTATATTTCTAGTCTCTCTAAAGTGAGGACGATTATGTATTTGTTTTGCTTACCCATCACAAAATATCGGGCAGTGGTCACTGACCCCATCAGGCAACACACCAAATTTACAATCCTGATGGGGTGAGTGACCACAACCCAATCAAAAACAGAACACCCTCCAGTTTTGCAATTATGCCTAGTTGTCTGAGTAATCAATTGTTGAACACCCAATTATTGGAATAACTCCAGCACGTAGTTATTCTGATCAACACCTCGATTTATATTAAAATCACGCATTACAATCCATTCCCTGTTTAAAGGGAGAGACTTTTTAATAGCAAAGATCATCACCAAACCCTGCTGAGATAAACCTGGTGGAAAACAAACACAAGTAACAAGGAGATGTTTATTGGATCCCAACAATATATTAATTGAAACAGCATCACAGTCTGTTTTAAAAGGCTGAGGCACTATTTTAGAGACCTTACATAAATCTTTACATAAATCGCTACCCCACCACCTCGCTTACCCCACCTGTCCTGTCTAAAAATGACATAATTTGGAAGGAGAATTTCACTGTCCTGAATTTTAGTAGTCAGCCAAGTTTCTGACAGAGTTATGACATCAAAGTTGAATGTTGAATGTTGAACTACCCAGGCTTCAAACTGGGACCATTTAGCAACCAGACTATATATATTAAGCTGAACAATTTTAATAACTGAGGCCTTACCTAAACACAGGTACACCCTGGGAGGGGAGGTGCTGGAAGCCTCAACAGGAGAAAAAGACCTAGGGGTCATGGTGGATACATGTATGAATAACACTGAGCAGTGCAGGAGAGCAGCTAGCAAGGCAAACAGGATGTTGGGATGCATCGCAAGGGGGATCACCTCTAGGAGCAAGGAAGTGATTCTGCCGCTGTACAATGGACTGGTTAGACCACACCTTGAGTACTGTGTACAGTACTGGAGACCACACTTGAAGAGGGACATACAGCTCCTGGAGAGGGTACAGAGGAGGGCAACAAAGATGATACGAGGGCTAGGGGATTTGACTTACGAGGACAGACTTGAGGAGCTCTGCCTGTTTTCATTGGAGGAGAGGAGAGAGGGGACATGATTGAGGTCTTCAAGTACCTCAAGGGAATAAATAGGGTAAACATGGAGGGGATCTTTAGACTAAAGCAGGGAGGCATCACCAGAGGGCATGGTTTGAAGTTGGAAGGTGGAAGGGTGAGGGGGGAAAAGAGGAGGAGGTTTTTCACTGAGAGGGTGGTGGGCCCTTGGAATGCTCTGCCTGGTGAGCTGGTTCAGAGATCCACAGTGGAGAGCTTTAAGAAAGGGTGGGACAGACACAGAAAGTGGATGTATCAGATGATGGCCTGTCCCAGGGGGGTGGGGATGGATGATAGGGGTTTCTGGAGCACAAGGGATGGGAGGGTCTCGGCACCCAACTAAGGATCTAGGTTCGAGCAGACTTGATAGACCATAAGGCCTAATCTGCTGGCAAATAGTATGTTAGAATATTAGTATGTTACCCCCAGTTATTCCATAAGCATTATGGTAAGAAGGCTCTTCATAACTGTCCCCAGTGTGAGGACTAGGGTGTGAGTGGACTGAGCCAGATGTCAAAAGAAGGAGCAGAATTGTTTTTCTAAGCATAATTGGGTTAACAAACCTCCTAAACCTTTTTGAGAGTTTCAGAATGATCTTATATCTGTTGGGAATACCAAAGCAAGAGATAAATAAAGTATCCATCCTTAGCCAATTGGAAATTACATTATTCAGTTCAGTATGAGGGGTAAAATTACACCACTCAACTAAATTAAAGCAGAAAGTAGGGTTCTTGTCAGTCAGATTCATATGTAACTGGAAAGTGTCAGTGTTCCTAATAGTTGGGGACCTATCCATATATGCAAACCAGTGGACACTGCTCAAAAGGAAAACTAAATAAAATAAATTCATTTTAAATGCACAATATGCCACAATCCAAACAACAAACCCAACCAACCCAAATTAAAACCTAAGCACTTATTTACTATAAAGTATGTCCTGAGTTGTATATAAAAAGTTAATATTTAACTTTTAAAACTGAGTTACTAATATTAATAGTACCTACAGTAATAGCCCCTCAAACGATTAACATAAAAGAGGAGATTTTGTAATACTTAAAACTAAGGGTAGGTTAAGGATGTTCCTGCAGCACGCAAACAAAAGCATTGACTATAACACAGTAAAAGGAACACACCTTTCATTTTGTGGGAGAACCACAGGAAACAAACCTCCTCCCAGAACTTTACCTAATATATTACTGAGTAATAATAAAACAATGTATGCGTTAAATATTTCTTCCCAGTGGCACAGCCACTCATGCTCGCACCCGAGGGCTTGGGCTTCGGGCCGGCAAGAGCCTTTTAAAGTGCACGGTCCCATCCCCTCTAGCTCCCAATTGGCTGCCGGCTTGCCAATGTGCCCCCTCAGCAAAATATAGAAACAGCCAAAACCAGGGCACAGGGAGAAATGTCCAGAAAAACAGTCACAGAGGCAGCAGTTCTTTTAGCTGCACTCATCTGGCAGGCAGGTGTTTTGGTGACAGCGACCAGCAGAAACTGCAGGAAGAAGGTCAAAATGCTGATTGTGTGGATCCACAGGAAATATTGAAGCCCCCATAACAGTTCCTGTTTTTTTACCCTATGTTTACATTGTTTGCTCCCATGAACACTCAGCATGCAAAGGAAGGGGCAGTGTATTTCAGATACAACAGCCAAAATAACAACAAAGAGAATGGCATCACCCCTTTCCCCTCAGAATCTGGTATAACATGCCTGTCAAGGGTCAGTGTTAAACTGTCAGAAGAAATAAAGAATATAAAGTAAACCAGAAACATTGAAAAGGAAAGGATTAAAGTTGTGTTATGTGTGGAGATTGTTTGACATAACTACTGCTAAAAGGAACATTTTCATTACCTAGTAACACATTATGATAGTAGCACAGTAGTGTGGAAGCAGAAGGAACTCAGTCCCATGCTTATGTTGCCTTTCCCCCAATTCAGATCCCTCCCACCATCCAACCCCTCCCTGGACTTTCTGGGGCAAATGAAAAAAAATGTCTAGTATCATTCCACCCCTCCCACCAGAAACTGTCCCTTCTGACCCACCCTCCTCCCCAGACCAACTCTTGTGCCTCATGATCATCTGTGGGCATAAAACTAATACGCTCACTCCATGATGGAGAGACAATGTTGTATTTATTTGTTTTTGTTTGCCAGGTAGTGAACTAGACAAGGAATGGCCAGTTTTCAGGCACAACCCATGAGGTTACAAAAGCTACAAAGGAGGTCAGAACACAAGCAGCAAGTGGTAATTCATAAGAGCAAACCCCAGTGCTCAATTGGGCCCCTCTTCTCCCATTCTAATATGACTTTAAGGCATTCCCCCTTGCTTAACTAACTCTTTCTAAGCCCTATATGATCCCCCAAATTCATGCTGTTGTGCCCTCTTTAACCTCTGATCCATGACAGTGGGTGACAATAGGTTCAGTTCCTGGCTTCTCAGACAGCGCCCTCTCCTGCTGCAGCACCTGACAAGTACTTGACATAGAGTGCTGATCAGCTGATCTTGGGCCTGCCGGAGGGGTGAAAGAGCACAATCTGTCTAGCTAGCCATACTGTCATAGAGTATGGCAAAAGGGCTCAGTGATGTTTACATTGGGGAGGGGGTACCTGGGGAGGATAAGAGGGTTTTCAAATGTTTTGGGGTATTTTTGGGCCAAATACCAAATAGCAAATACCCGAGTTATTTGGCAGCCTGAGTAAGAATACATGTTGAGTAATCCCAAGAAGGTATGTGTATTATATATCACTCTTAGTGTGAAGCAATGCTGTCTGATGTTCCCCATTAAAGAGCTGGTAGTGTCAAAAAATAGCAGGCAGAATATTTCAGCAATTTTAAAAAGTAGTCGCTTATTGGATTTTTTTTTTTTATTTCTGAAGTGTTTTTCTTTTTCTATGTGATCATTAGGTTGTTTTCAACCTAATATTATTCAGTGTGATATGAAAAGCAGTGCTTTATCTGGCAGCAGACATATCTTGTTTTAGTCCTCCCACTATGTCATCAGCATGTGACTTCACTCACTGTTACATCACAGGCCATGCTGCCAGATTGATAGCTTGTGTCACAAGTTACCAATCAAGTAGCAGAAGACTGGCACTTCTTGGTTACTACTGATGTCATAGTGAGATCACAATTAGGGCTGCAAGTTTGGTTCGACCAAAGAACTGAACACCTCGAACTTTGAGTGTTCAATTCTTTTGGACGGTGGCAAATCTTTAGGGGAAATGAGTGGACTTTTGGTTTGATTGGTTTGACCTTGTCCAAATGATGCATACCAGTAGAGCCACACACCGCAGTTCATACCTGAAATGGTCACCTAGGGTACAGTGTGAGTCATGGGTTCTAGCCTCATTTTGGAGTGCTAGACACAGCACAGTCATGTGAGCCAGCAGGAAAACTCACTCGCACACTTGTCATTGGGCTGTTGGGTAGCTCAGACAGGGCTGCGCTTCATTCTAGTTAGTTTATCAAGGAAATTCTTCAAAAGAAAGTGAACATCTTCAAAAGTTCGACCCACTAGTTCTGCAACAGCAGGGCTGCTGAAGGAGTATATTATTTAGGGGGAAAAGGAAGGGAAAAAAACAGGCTGAGCAGCGGTGTTTTAGACTTGCAGCAGGTCTCTGGGACCAGGGTCTTGCCTGAGAGGGGACAGGGAAGAAAGAGACTTTACTCTGGACTGAAGGAGGAGTGTGCTTGAGGCTGGGCCGTGGGCAGATGGAGCATGAGGTGGCAGTCTGCCAGTGCCCCCTTGTTGCCTGATAAATGTAATCTCAGCAGTGCAACATGCTTTTTTTTTTTTGCAGAACTAGCATTTCAGCAGGGCATTACAAATACAAACTGTTTCTATTTTTGACAGAAACCTCTGGCAGAAGCCTGATGTGTTTTTTTGGGGGGATTTACTTCTTAAAATTTTGCTGGGCATTAAGTGTGTGCCAGCTGGCAGCAGACCAGTGTCTGACCGTTGGTAGTTGGCACCTCAGTGGTATCCCCTCAAAAACAATAAAAAAATGATTTGTCTTTCACCTTTTTTTGTGGCTGTTTCAGACTCTTTATTCATTTGCCCAAGTTACAGGCTTGCTTGTCGCAGTTACTTCTTCCTCCTCCTGAGTCCTGAAGCAGCCTTTTGCACTGTGATAAGGTCAGCGTGCAGGGCAGCAAGTGTGTGCCATCTGGCAGCATGCTGGTGCCCAGCACCTGATAATTGGCACCTTGTTGGCATCCCATAAAAACATTTTTAAAAATGAAGTTTTTCGTTTTGTGGCAGTTTTCAAATTGAAACTCAGTTTTGGCGTCCTCCCCCACCAAGTTACTGTAGTTCTTTCCTCCTGAGTTCTGAAGCAGCCTGTGTGTGTGTGTCATCCTGCGCTGTGCTGTTGCAGTGTGATTTGGGCAGTTGGTAGCACGTGTATGTCAGCTGTTAATGAGTTGGTGCCTAGCCTCTGGTAATGCTTGATGGCATCCCATTAATACAAATAATAATGAAAAAAATCAAAAAATTAAATAAAATAAAGTCTTATTATTCACCATTCATCACCCAAGTGGCTGAGTCCTGTAGCATGAATTAGGAAATGGAGCATCAGAGAGGCCAAGGAGATGGTGGCATGGGATTATCTAGTCACACCAAAGGAAAATAAAAGCAGAGTGTGTTTGGTCACAGACCCTCTGCCTCAGTGGGAACTACAATTCTGGAGGAAGATGGCAATATTGGTCCAACAGTCCATAAAGTATCACACATTGTAGGATCCACTTGCAGTGGCACTGTAAGGGTTACAAAATGAGCAATCATTGCAGAAAAAAAAGGATAAGAAAGGAGTGCATCAGTTAGTGACATAGCTAGAGAAGGAGGAGAAAAGTGATTTGGTGAAGCCTGTGGACAGAGATACAGACTGTGATTATATACCCAATAAAAGTGATAGCAGCAGCAGTGGCTGTTTTGAGGAGGAGGAGGAGGAGGTGGAATAGGTGGGAGTTTGACTCACGGAAGGTGCCTATAAGAGATCAAAAAAGACCAAAAGTGGTGGTAAAACCAAAAAATAAAGGCCACAAAACAACAAGGGAAACGCAACAACAAACATGTGAAATGACAGCAGATAAAGAAACCATGGGCAAAGCTAGTGGCCCAGAACACATGGCAGAGAAAAAAAGAACCATTCCCTGTCCCTGGAAAACTGGTGGCGGAAGAGCAGTAGGGTGATGATGTGGAAGCAGACCACAGTAGCCCATCCATTAGGCATAGCCAAGAGTGTCAGGTGGAAAGACCAAACCGGTGACATCAGTGGTGTGGGATTTCTTTACAGTGGACAAAGAATCACAGGCACATATAGTGTGTCTTTTATGTAAAGACAGGCTGAGTCAGGGTAAGGAGGGAACAAGGGTGGGAACATCCACAATGAAAAGGCATTTGCTGAAGTCCCATAGATCTCAGTATGAGAAGGCAAGCCAATGCATGGTGTCAGCAGCAGCACCACCAGGCAGTGAAGCTGCTGCTGCTGCTGATGATGATGATGGCCAGGGGGAGGAGAACATTAGGAGATCAGCTGGGGAGGAAGAGGAAGACATTCTTTCAAGTGGTAGCTGATGCACAACTCCAGCATCTTCCATTCATCAGTTCTTTAGCCCACTGAGTCCCACACTTCCGAGGGGCTGGAAATCCCCAGCCACTCTCACCCTCAGGGGTGGCAAAAAATAGTAGTCAACCATCACATCACCGGAAAAAAACACTCAACTGCCTCCACTGGCCCAGTCCCTGGAAATGGGCCAGACATATAAAGCCAACAGGCCACAGGTAAAAAGTTAACAAGAGTAATTGTGGAAATGATAGCAACGGACTTGCTGACATTTTCTCTGTGAGCAGTGTTTTTTTTTTTTTAATCACAAATGCAAGTTGTAGTGCCAAGGTATCAAGCACCCAGCCATACCTACTTTTCCACAGTGGCTTTTCCTTATTTGTATCAGAGTGTCCACAAGACTGTGTTGTATGCCCTGAAAGCATCATTCATTCTAGCCATTCACATCACCACTGACATGTGGACCAGTGCTCAGACTACTGATTACATGGTAGTGACTGCTCCTTGGGTTAGTTTCTCCTCTGTTCAGTTCCAAGGTTGTCCTGCACCCAGTAGTACGTAAGCCATGTACTTCTTCCGGATTCAAAATTAAATGCTTTAATGCCAAGTAATTCCAGAAATACAATGTTGGACACAGACGCCTACAACTTGCCCTAGTGTTTTGGGTCTCTAAACTCTTCCTCAGGGTGTGTGGCTAAGTTGGAGATGAGTTATTTAAATATAGGTGCTCATTAATATTAACCCTTAGGCTGCCAACAGAATTAGAATGTATAGGAATTCTGGACTGATATATCAGTCAGCAGTACAGCAAGGGTTAAGCAACATACAATGAATATACTGTACACAGTCAAGGCTTCTTGTAAAAAATCAATCAAAATTGTTATTCTTTCAGCTAATGAATTTCATGTTATGCCTGCTATATTTAATCATAACTGTTCCATCTTATTTATATCACGAGATGGGTTAATCAAACTCCATTTATTATAATTATTATATTAGAGCAATTATGCTTATGCAGGTAACATGAAAAGTCCAATTAGCTTAATGAGGGCCATACGAAGAAAAGTCAAGATAGTTTACTTAAAAGATTTTTTCAAGACTAAATCCTTATCCACATGCAGCAAGACCAAAATGAATGGTTGAAGGGTTGAGTACATCTGGCAAGGCTTCTATGTATCAATCAGCAGCAACAGTTTGAGTATGGCAACAAGGTGAAGTTTCTGTACAGAGAGACAAGAAGAATAACAGTTACAATTTCACTCCTACGTACATGCACTTTAGTCACATTAGTCAGCTAAACATGATACTGTCTAACTCAATAGTTATTCTATTCTATTCTATGAATTCAATAAATGTTATATAATCACTATTTATTAAACATCTCATAGGGCATCATGTGTATTGCCTTCTATCTACATCACTAAACAAATGCATACATACTTTAAAAAAGCAAATCATTAATATAAGCACACAGATAGAGTGGGTCTTGGAACCCAAATATTCAGAGTAACTAACTAAGGCCCTCATTATATTCAGGCAGCAGTGCAATTCACAAAAAGCTCTCTCATTTATGTCCTTTGATCTGATTTTTTGAAGTATGTATGCATTTTTTTAGTGAAGTAGACAGAAGGCAATACACATGATGCTCTATGAGATGTTTCATAAACAGTGATTATATAAAATATATTGAATTCATAGAATAGAATGACTATTGAGTTATACAGCATCATGGTTAGCTGATTAATGTGACTAAAGTGCATGTACGTAGGAGCGAAATTGTAACTTATGCTTCTGGTCTCTCTCTGTGCAGAAACTTCCCCTTGTTGCCATACTCAAACTGTTGCTGCTGATTGATACATAGAAGCCTTGCCAGATGTACTCAATCCTTCAATCACTCATTTTGGTCTTGCTGCATATGAATAAGGATTTAGTCTTGAAAAAAGTTGCAAGTAAACTATCTTGACTTTTTTTCGTATGGCCCTCATTAAGCTAATTGGGACTGTTCATGTTACCTGCATAAGAATAATTGCTCTAATATAATTGTCACAACCCCACTCAGCAGGTCAGGCCCTCTGCTCCCACAGTGCCAACCTCCAAGCACAGTATTGTGAACAGGAACAGAAACAGGGTAACCTTCCTGTCTGTTTTGTGGGTTCGAATCAACCGTTGGTCTCAAGTTCTGGAGGGATTCAAACTGTGAACCTCTTGCTAGCGTACCCAATGTACAGGCTCAGATAATTCTGCTCTTCGGGGGGCCAGATATCTTTTGCTATGGGCACCTAACCAGGTGTACAAAATGAACCCTTAAAACTCTATGAAAAGACCTCAGATAAACTCTTACCTTTTCCCAGTTTGGTATCACCAGTAAGCTATGCACAGTGTAGACTTTAACCATATAGGCTTCACTTGTCAAAGAAAGAATTTCAAAGGCACACTCAGCAGTCTCTTAAAATAGAGGTTTACTTTAAAATAGATAAAAATATGTAAAATATAAATACAGAACAATATATCACAAAAACATACAATCACTTAAAAAGAACAAGGTTTAAAAAGTGCAAATTAACTCCTACCAGCAGACAATTAGACTTGTCTATCTAAAGTAGATGTTTCATCTTCAGAGTTCAAACATGAATGTGTCTAAGTGGAAAACAGAATATTGTTTAAAACTGGCTTTGCCAACCTCTTTGCATGAGGTCACCTAGCTCCTCCCTGTCAGAACATAAAAATTATATAAAAAAGAATGTCTTATCATTCAGAAGGTAATTAAATAGGTGACATCAGCAAAAACGTGTTTCCCCATGTGACTTCCCAATCAAGTCTGTAATTTTCCAAGTTCTTTCTTTCATCCATGAGCAGCATCCTGCTCTTTCACAGATATGAAAGGAACATTTATGATTTAGCACCTAAGTGACATAACCTGGTTTCTTCCTCTAACATCGCAAAAGTTTATGATTTCCTAGCCTAGCAGCTGGCAGCTACAATTAACCTAGATAAACAGGAGCTCCTTAATTTAAGTCTCTTCTTGCCTGTAATTATCTCCTGGTTGTAGGTTAACAGCTTGTAGTTGAAACCTGGGGAGAGGGGAGTGTTGTGGTCATCCCACAGGCTGTCTCAGCATGTCTTATGAGAGACATTCAATAACACATTTTGGTATTACAAAAATCATAGAGTAATCAGAACCAGCTGTCCAAGCATCACAATCCTCCCTACCTAGACTGAATTTGGGGGCTCTATCCCTTGCATGGGATAAGCTTCTTAAATCAGTTCACTCCTCATAGACACAAGACAACCCATCTGAGTTCTGATTTTTCACTCCAGCCCTATGTAAGATTGTCATATCATACCCTTGCAAAGCAAGACTCAATCTTAACAATCTACCATTATTCTTCCCCAATTGCATCAGCCAAACCAGGGGCTTGTGGTCAGTTTGTACCACAAAATGCTGCCCATACAAGTATGGCTCCAACTTCTTTGGGGCCCACACTATGGCACGGCACTCCTTTTCCACAGTGGAGTATGCATGCTCCCTGGGAAGTAACTTTTTACTCAGACACGCTACAGGGTGATCTTTCCCTTGGCTGGATGTCTGACTCAATACTGCCCCAATACCCACATCCGAGGCATCAGTCGGAACTATAAAGAGTTTGCTATAGTCAGGACTTGTCAACACTGAAGCATTGCACAGTGCCTCCTTCAGTCTGGTAAAGGCTTTCTCACAGGCTGGGTCCCGGGTAATTTTCTTTGGCATCGTTTTCTTTACCAGGTCAGATAGGGGAGCAACCAGGGTACTGTAATTGGGTACAAATTTTCTATAGTACCCTGCTGTCCCAAGAAAACTCCTGACCTGCTTCTGCATTTCTGGTCTCGGCCATGCATGGATTACCTCTATTTTTATTTGGTTAGGACGGAGCTGTCCTCGGCCTACCACATGCCAGAGGTATGCCACTTCTCCCATGGCCATCTGGCACTTCCTGGCTTTGACAGTGAATTCAGGCCTCTGTTCCTGCCCAGCACTTCCCTAAGGTGGGATAGGTGTTCCTCCAAGCTGGTACTAAAGATGGCAATGTCATCCAGGTACGCCACGGCATACTCCTCAGCACCATTTAACACCTGGTTCACCAAACTTTGGAAAGTGGCCGGGGTGTTCTTAATTCGGAAAGGCATTACTTTAAATTCAAATAAGCCTATCGGAGTGATGAAGGCTGACCTCTCCCTAGCTCTATCCATCAACTCTACCTGCCAATACTCCTTGGTCAGGCCAATGGTTGTAAGATAGGTCGCCCTTCCCAACTTGTCCAGGAGTTCATCCGACTGGGGCATCGGGTGGACATCTGACTTTGTGACTGCATTCAGTCCATGATAGTCCACACAGAAATGAGTAGAGCCATCTGGCTTGGGCACAAGGACTATGGGTGAGGCCCAGGGGCTGTGGGATCTCTGGATTACCCCTAAATCCAGCACCTTCTCCACTTCCCTCCTAATGTCCTTTTGGACAGCCTCTGACACCCAATATGCTGTCCGCCATATGGGCATCTGTGTACCTGTCTCCAAATTCTGCGTCGCTAAGGGGGTTAGTCCAGGCTTGGCACTAAACAATGGGGCAAAGTCTGCTAAAACCTCCCTTACTTCCTGGATCTGGTCCGGGGTCAGCTGGGGAGACAATTTAACTGCCTCCACAGAGGACTCCCACTTACTTTCTTCCAGCAAGTCCAGAAGGGAGTCTCCTTCATCCGTCCCCTCCCCAGGACTATACACTGCAAGCACCATGTCAGCCCTATTGGCATATGGCTTCATCATGTTGACATGGTACATCCTTTCTGTCTGCCTCCAGTCAGGTAACTCTATAATATAGCTCACATCATTTAACTTCCTAACTACTTTGTACAGTCCTGCCCACTCAGCCTACAGCTTGTCTTTCTGGACTGGAATAAGGACCATGACTTCCTGACCCACCATGTATGAGCGAGCTCTGGCTCTGCAGTCATACCACACTTTTTGTTTCTGTTGGGCAGCTGCCAGGGTGCTCTGGGCTGTCTCCATAAGCTCCTTCAGCCTTTCCCTAAACTTAAGGATGTAATCCACTATGAAAGTTCCCTGGGTGGTGTGCTTGCCTTCCCAGTCCTCCCAGATCAAGTCTAGGGGCCCACGTACCCGGTGTCCATATAAGAGTTTGAAGGGGGAAAATCCTGTCAACTCTTGGGGCACCTCCCTGTATGCAAACAACAGGTGGGGAAGGTATTTCTCCCAGTCCGTCCCATGCTGTTCAGCAAACACTCAGAGCATTGACTTCAGGGTACCATTGAATCTTTCCACAAGGCTATTGGCTTGTGGGTGATACGGTGTTGTGCATCTCTGCACCACCCCACACTTCTCCCATAAACATTTCATCAGGTCCAACATGAAGGAACCCCCTCGATCAGTGATAACCTCCTGCAGAAACCCAGCACGGGAGAAAATTCCAAGTAAGGCATCTGCCACTTTGTCTGTCCTCAGTGAGGGTAGGACGACTGCCTCTGGGTACTGGATGGCACAATCCACCACAGTCAGGATGAATCTCTTCCCTGAGGAGCTGGGGGTATTTAAAGCCCCAACAATATCCATTCCAACCCTCTGGAATGGCTCCTCCACTATGGGCAATGGAATCAGGGTGGCTTGGGTTTTCTTGCCCACCTTCCCTATTTCTTGGCACCGGTGACAAGACCTGCAATACTCCTTCACCTGCTGGATGAAGTTAGACCAATAGAAATTCTGGGCCAACCGCTGCATAGTGCACATGATTCCCAGATGACCAGACAAGGGAATATCATGTGCAATCTTGAGCAACTGCTCACAATACCCCTGGGGAACGACAAGCTGCCTGCCTAGCATCCCTCCCTCTGTCTGCACAGCCTGAGTATACATCAGTCCATTTTCTCAATAAACCTTATGTCTGCCTTCACCTCTCTGTGTTCCGTCAGAGTCTGCCCAAGCCCTCAGCTTCTCTAGACTAGGGTCACTTCTCTGAGCAGCTGCAAACCCCTCACACATTCCTGAGGCATGGGACAGGTCCCCTTCTGTCTCTAAACTAGGGTCCCTAGCACTAGCATCAGGGCACTCAGGATCACTGCCAATCCTAACCTTCGGACAATGGACCACACCTCCCTCCTCAGAGCAACCCTCTGTAGCTGTGTGGTTAACTGCTACTGGGGAAATTTCTACCCTATTTTTGTTAGTCTCCATATCAGGAGACACAGGCTGGGGAACCAGCCTCCCAGTGGTTTCTATAATGGCTTTTGTGGGGTCCAGGGAACTACAGTGTTCCCTTGCCTCTTGGCTATGGGTAACTGCACACACCATCCCTTGTTTGAGATTATTGCCCAGGATCACATCCACTGTTAAGGTTTTGGCTACAGCCACCTGTTGCACAGTTCCCCCTGTTTCACCCTAGTCTAGGAGATCACTAGCAAGGGGCAATGTTTTCTTCTCACCAGTAAAGTCCTGTATAGTGATGTATTTATCGGGTATAAGCTGACCAGGCTCCACTAGATCCCCCTTTACCAAGGTCAGGGAGGCCCCTGTGTCCCTTAACCCTTTCATCTGTACACCATTCACCATGACTGGGTGCATGTGCTCCCTCATGTTCACAGGCATGCTTCCAGGGACACACAAACAACCCACTTCTTTCCTAGTGCCACCTTGCATATTATTGCTTGTCTGTTTGGGACACTGTCTGACAATATGCCCAGTTTCTGTACACAACCAACATTCATTTCTTTTCTCAGAGAAATCTTTTCTCTGAAACCTGGGGCTAACTGGTTTTGGTGGAGACAGTGAGGGTTTTAGCTGCCCTGAAGGCACACTTTTCCCTTTCTGCACCGTCATGCCCACCCCATTCACTCTCAGAGCAAGTCTGCTCTTGGCATAGCAGTCCGAGAGTTCAGCAGCCTCTTACACTGTTTTGGGATCTTGTTCATACAGCCAGGTTTTCAGTTCTGCTGGGCATGCCCAGAAAAACTGTTCTAACAAAATCACATTTTCAATTTTATCAACAGTTTGCTTCTATTCCTTCCCACCAATGTTTTAAAAACTGACGTTGTTTCATGGCTAGCTCCTCATAGCTCATATCAGGGCTTCTCCTGAGCTTACGGAATTTAGCTCGGTATGATTCAGCAGTCAATTCAAATTTTTTTTAACAGTGCAGGTTTAAGTTTGCTGTAATCATTACTGTCCTCATTGTCCATTTGACCCAATGCATCCTGAGCTTTCCCGGTAAGTAGCGGGGATAGCTGGAAGCTCCAGGACTCCTAGGAATTTTAGCCTGAATACAAACTTTTTCAAAAGAATTTAAAAAGGCATCCATATCCTCCACCTCATTAAATTCGGCTATCAATTTGGAATTCAGTTTGTAACCCAGTCCTGTAGTCCCAGTTAAACCCAAGCCACTTACCTGCTCTGGTGCTGGTGGTTGGAGTTGTAGCTTCTCCAGTTCATGTTGCCTCTGTCGTTCACACTCCTCACGGTCAGCCTCCTGCTGTTCCCACTCTGCCTCTCAGTGTTCTCACTCTGCCTCTCGGCGTTCTTGCTCCCTCTTCTCCTCTGCAGCTCACTGTTCTCGCTCTGCCTCTAGGTGGTCTCGCTCAGCCTTCTCCTCTGCAGCTCACTGTTCTCGCTTCTCTTCTCTCTGGAACTCCAGCTCCATTCTGCACAACTCAATCTGCAGCCTGAGTACTTCTGGATACAGGATACTGGTGACCTTCCCCTGCTGCTGTGGCCCTTCACTGACAGTGGCCCTGCTGCCCTCCTCATCAGATCTGGACACTGCACTGGCCACTAGCCCTTCCACATTCAAGGTTTGGTCCCTTAAAGTCACTGTCTGTGACTCGATGCTCTGGGTATCTGCCACCTTCAGGGCATCCACAAGGTTCTGCTTGGTAGCTTTCACCTCAAACGGTACTCCTCTGTCCCTGAACAACTGCTTTAAGTAGTCTACAGTGTGCTCGTTGTAGTTGGAAGCCATCTTCTTCCTTAACTATGGCTACTCTGACTTGCACTTTAGAAAAAAAAAAACAGGTAGGAACTTGACTGTAAGCCAAGTGATATAGTTCTGTTTCCTTTTTAAAAATAAATCACTGCCTTTTTCTTTTTTTGCAAGTGAGCTGACAGTATCAAGCCGACACACTGAACAATAAAAGTTTGCAATACCAAACTTATGCACACCGCTGCCAACCAATCTGTCACAACCACACTCATCATGTCAGGCTCTCTGCTTCCACAGTGCCAACCTCCGAGCGCATTATTGTGAACAGGAACAGAACAGGGTAACCCTTCTGTCTGTTTTGTGGGTTCGAATCAACCTTTGGTCTCAAGTTCTGGAGGGATTCAAACTGTGAACCTCTTGCTAGTGTACCCAATGTACAGGCTCAGATAACACTGCTCTTCGGGGGGGGGACAGATATCTTTCACCTATGGGCACCTAACCAGGTGTACAAAATGAACCCTTAAAAACTCTATGAAAAGACCTCAGATAACTTCTTACCTTTTCCCAGTTTGGTATTACCAGTAAGCTATGCACAATGTCAGCTTTAACCACATAGGCTTCACTTGTCAAAGAAAGAATTTCAAAGGCACACCAAGTAGTCTCTTAAAATAGAGGTTTACTTTAAAATAGATAAAAATATGTAAAATGTAAATACAGAACAATATATCACAAAAACATACACACTTAAAAAGAACAAGATTTAAAAAGTGCAAATTAATTCCTACCACCAGACAATTAGACTTGTCCATCTAAAGTACATGTTTCTTCTTCAGAGTCCAAACATGAATATGTCTAAGTAGAAAACAGAATACTTTTTAAAACTGGCTTTGCCAACCTCTTTGCATGAGGTCACCTAGCTCCTCCCTGTCAGAATACAAAAATTATACAAAACAGGATGTCATTCAGAAGGTAAATTAAATAGGTGACATCAGCAAAAACTTGTTTCCCCATGTGACTTCCCAATCAAGTCTGTAATTTTCCAAGTTCTTTCTTTCATCCATGAGCAGCATCCTGCTCTTTCACAGACATCAAAGGAACATTTATAATTTAGCACTTAGCTCATTGTCTCCTAGCCGACGCCTGTAGTCGTCAGTAAAAAAACACTGGTGTGTCCTGAGTACGTCTGCAGAAGTCGGCTACTGACTCCCAGTGTGCCCAAGCAACGTCTGGAGAAGTCACTTATATATTTTAATATATAGTGTAACAGAATATAATATATATTTGACTGCATACCACCATTGGGAAGGTAATGTTGTTCTGAACAACTTTGCCACTGATATTTTGTGTATATCATGTATACTTTAGGAGTTATTCACATTTGTTTATGGTATGGTGTGTATGGCTGACATGTTTTCCATCAAGATTCACCTAAGCAGCTTGAATAAAATTCACTTTTTTGGCACTTCAGCAGGTATAAAATAAAAACCGTATTGATTACAACTGGTTGCATAGCACCGTTGGAAAGGCATTTTTGTGCTAATCAACTTTCATGCTGATACTTTGTGTGTATCACGATACTTTTGGAGTTATAATGATTTGTTTATGATATGGTGTGTTTGGTTGAGATTCAGCCTCAAATCTCGTAAAGCACCTTGACTAAAATGGGGAAAATTACGTTTTATAGTAAAAGATATCTTTTTTAACTGAATAATATTAAAACACCATCTACTGTCTGTATGCTTAATTTGGTGTTGATATTTTACATATTTTCCAACAAAATGGCTTATGTTGCACTTTTTAGTGAAAAAATATTTAGTTTCTCTTTTGACCAGCATAGAAAAAAAACTAAATTACTTATTATTACATGCATGCCACCATTGGAAAGGCAATTGTGTGCTGAATAACTCTGCCACTCATACTTTGTGTCTAGCATATACAGTTATTGAGCTATTAGCATTTGTTTGCAACATGCTGACTATGGCTTAATTTTGCTTAGAAAGGCCCAGGATTCACTGTTAAAAGTATACAGGAGATTCAGGAGGCAAGTGGTGTAATCTCAGAGTGAGCCTGTGGAGGCAATGAGTTAAGTGACATAACCTGGTTTCTTCCTTTAACGTCATAAAAGTTTATGATTTCCTATCCTAGCAGCTGGCAGCTACAATTGAGCTAAATAAACAGGAGATCCTTAATTTATGCCTCTTCTAGTCTGTAATTATCTCCTGGCTTTTAGGATAACAGCTTGTAGTTGAAACCTGGGGGGGTCATCCCACAGGCTGTCTCAGCATGTCTCATGAGAGACACTCAATAACACATTTTTATATTACAAAAAACAGAGAGTAATCAGAACCAGCTGTCCAAGTGTCACAATAATAATTATAGTAAATGGAGTTTGATTAACCCATCTTGTGATATAAATAAGATGGAACATTTATGATTAAAAACAGCAGGCATAATATGAAATTCATTAGCTGAAAAAAATAAAAAGTTTGATTGATTTTTTACAAGAAGCTTTGATTGTGTATATTCATTGTATGCCACTTAATGTTAATGAGCACCTATATTTAAATAACACGTCTCCAACTTAGCCACGCCCCTTGAGGAAGGATTTGGAGACCCGAAGCACCGGAGCAAGTTGTGAGTGTCTGTGTCCAACACTGTATTTCTGAAATTACTTGGCATTAAAGCATTTAATTTTGAATCCAGCAGAAGTACATGGTTTACTTTCTACTGAGTGCAGGACAACCTTGGAACTGAGCTATTCTATGTGAGGGTTGCCAAACCCTGTTCCTGCACCAAGCTACCACTGATTTCGCAGCCTTCCCTGTTATTGTGCAAGATTGTGTTTTTCCTCTGTTCCCCTCCTCTTCCTCCTCTTTTGGGTTTGGTGTCTGCAGCAGCAGTAGCAGTAGCTGCAAGTCACCAGTGCCTCCCAACTACCAAAAAGAAGACAGCTTACATATTGCTGGCTTTGACAATGACCATCATGCAGAAAACTTGTTACATTTCCTTTAACAGAATCTTGATGAGTGGCTCACGCCACACTCATTAATACCTGTTTTATAGTATCAGATATTGAAAAGAACATTGTAAAGGCAGTTGGTGATGGGGATTATACACATGTTCCATGTTTTGCTCACTGTATAAATCTGGTAGTTCAGGGATTCCTAAATGAGGAAGGCACCACTGTGCAGACATGTGTAGGTCTGGCAAAAAATGTTTGTGGTCATTTTAGCCATTCTGTAACAGCACAGAAAAGGTTACAAAACATTCAGCTGTGAAACCACCTTCCCTTGTACCACCTGAAACTGGATGTGGCAAAAAGATGGAATTCTGCCTATTACATGGTGGAGCTACTAGAACAACCCAAGGCTATCCACCAGTATACTATAGAGTATGGTATTAGCAAGAGAGATGAAAACATTAGCCTAAATCAGTGGTGCCTGATGGTGACCCTCTGCACTGTGCTGAAGCCCACTGAAGAGGCCACAATGGTGGTACATGCTGATGCAGCTGGTCTAAGCCAGGTACTCCCCCTTATTGCCCTCATTAACCTACAGCTTCTTTGTGTGAAAACTCAATGTGAGAAAAAGGAGGATATCACTGCTCTCAGTCTAGTACAATGGGTAAGATCAATTTCTGGAATGACACATACATTTCAAAAATGAGTACCAATGACCACTACACCCATGTGTACCGATGACCACTACACCCTGGCCATTCTCTTGCACCCTTGGATCAGAGACACATTTGAGACATTTTTTAATGCACAAGAATGAGGTAAAGATCAGCAGTCCTACAAAGCCTGACTTATCATCTGGTCTCTGCACATATTGTGCAAAACAAGAACAGGAACACAAGTAGAGCAGAAGAACAACATTCGTCATCATCCCTTTTTGCAATTGCACTGAGAGGCCAGGTGGAAGAGAAACAGAAGAAGGAAGATTCTAGTGCGTTTTCACTGCTGCTTCAGAATGTCACAGGAGTCACTCATTTTTGTCTCCAAGTCAAGCTGGTACTACAGCTGCTGCTACACCCCCCAGAAAGACAACCATTGATGACAAACCACTATGGGAATGATTGTCTGACTACGGCTTGATGAAAAAGCATGGCAAATTATTTTGTGATACAGTGGTGCCTGAAATGCCCACAAACAAACAGGTGTAGCATTAGTTGGATGAGAACATGCCGCTATCAGAAGATGAGCCTGTATTATACTGGTACCAAAAAAAGACCATTTGTCCCTCTTTGACACGGGTAGCTGTTAAGCACCTCTGTTGCCCACCTGCAAGTACGTACTCAGAGAGGATTTTCAATGCTGCATGCAATAATGGCACAAACAGGAGAACATGCCTTTTGACCCAACATGTAGAGATACCCACTTTTTTAAAAATGAGCCTGCCCCTTTTTCCAAAGCCCTTTTTTTGCCACAGTTTATTGTTGGTGAATCTCCTATACATCCAGATCAGCTAAAGTCAGAGGAGGAGGAGGTAGATGGGGAGGGCTTCTGTGTCCTTTTTTTTTTTTGAACCAGTAGCCTACACACACACACTGTGGGATGCTGCTCTGTTATTGTCATTCAGTCTTCTTCAGATTAATGTTGGGTGAATTTTTCTCAGGCTTACACAGGCTGAATTAATAATTTGAGGGGGCAGTATTGTCCATGAAACCAGTGTGCACAATGTACAATACTTATCCATGACATTCCTGGAAGCCTTATCCATGTGTGCCACTGTCCCGATGGGCACATCATTTTTGGAACCAGTAGCCCACACTCTGGGATTGTGGGATGTTGTACTGTTGCCTTCATTCAGTCTTCTTCAGATTAATGTTTGGTGAATTTTTGGTAGACCAACACAGACAAAAATTAATAATTTGGGGGTAACATTGCCTATGAAACCAGTGTGTGCAACACTTATCCATGGCATAACAGGAAGCCATGTCCAGGTATAATACTGTCCAAATGGACACACAGTTTTGGAACCAGCAGCCCACACTGTGGGATGCTGCATTGTTGTCTTCACTCAGTCTTCTTCAGATTAATATTTGGTGAATGTTTGGCAGGACTACGCAGGCTGAATAAATAATTTTGGGGCAACATTGCCCATGAAACCAGTGTGTAAAACACTTCTCCATGGCATAATAGTAAGTATTGTCCATGAGTGGTACTGCCCCAATGGGCACACAACTTTTGGAACCAGTAGTCTATGCTGTGGGATTCTGTATTGATATTTTTTGGGCATACATAGGCCTTACAGTTACAACCATTTTACTTTTTATTTAAACATTCTTGCTTAGCCCTGTACTCTTGTTTGTTACTACAACAGACACAGTTTTTGAAACCAGTACCCCTCACTGTGGCCTACTGCATCATACTGCTGTTTTGGGTGCTTCATCAACCCGATGAATTATGTTATTTAATTTTGTCCCATTAGCTAATGCTTATTTATAGTTGACCAATGCAAACAAGTCTGCTGTTACAAGAACGTTCACGAACTTTACATGGTTCAATGGTCAAAGTTTGTGAGGTTAAACTTCTGGAGGTTTGCACAGCCCTAGTCACAATGCTGATGATGTAAAGGGAGGAGGACAACTGACTATGTTAGCCTCCAGGTAAAGTGCTATTCCACACATCACATCTAGTACTGCCAGGTAGAAAATCATCTAATTAGCAAAACAGAAAAAGAACAAATATGATATGATATGTGATAGCGATCTACTTCTGAAAGTCAATATTAATTCCATGCACTATGCTAGCCCTTTAATCTGTTTTTCTCAGTTCAAGTGCATGCCGTCTGGTTTTGTTTGCACCCAAGAGCTCAGACTGCTGTCTATGCTTGACCCTCTCCTGTCCTCTCAGTTCAATATTCAGAATACTGTAAGTATATGCCCCCTCAGCCTTCTCTTCTGTAGATGGCTCTCCCAGTGGCAGTTTCCTGTGGGATAGTGTGTTCTCTAGTATGCCAATCCTAAATTATAATGGCAAAGGTTTTAGTAGTACAGTTATGAAACATGAACAAGTAGGTATACTTGCAGAACAACAAGATGTCTGTTACTTGCTTCATCTGCTCTGGCTGCTTGTGTACAAGTGGCATCATAATCCTCTGCCTGAGAAATTCCAACTGGTTTCTGTAGAAATGATTATGATGGTGACAAATAAAGGAATGTGCTGTCAGTTGTAGACAAATAGTTGGACCAGATGAAGAGCACATAACAAGAGACCTGTCACTCATGGCCGGGATCTATTTTTTTCAGCCTAATAATGTAACTGTTAGCATTTGTTATCCCTCTTGCAATTTCTTCCCAGTGTTGTACCACAGTATGGTTGATGCACCTGTGTTTTGATTAAGGAACTACATTGTTCCAGAAGTATATAATCTTTTGGAGCGCAAACCGTATGTTATGCAAATCAATCGTAAGCAAATTGAGAAAATAATAAAAATAAAGTTTAAAAAAATGTTACAAGTACATAATTACTGAAGTATGGAAAGAAGGTAAGTATAGGACATACAAGTGAAACTGTTTGCATTTATTACCTTATTTTAAAGTGGTCCCTGTGGTATTAGAATCTAAACTAAGTGCATCGTGCCCTGAGGGTTAGATTAATGAAGGTAACCCAATGCCTGGAGTGCCAGAATACTATTACTAACAAACATGTGTTTGTTGTTTTAATCAATGTTCTTGTACAGTGTAGTTTAAATTCTAATTGCTTTATTGTACAGCAGTGTCCAGTTGTTAGCATAACCTTTTAGAATCCATTGAACCAATCAGAACACTCTATTTCCAGCCACTGTTTTATTAATTCAGCTTATTTCTGTCTCTTCCCAATTGTGCAGTTGAGGGGCAGGGACTAAAGCATAGGAAGTTAAAGTGACTTACTTAAGGTCACACCACAGCTGTTGAAAGATTTAAACTTGGGATCTCCTAGTTCCCAGTTGCAGAATGTGTGCTGTCTACTGGACAGTGCCACCAACAGTACTATGACTGACTGGTGCATTTTGCATTGTCAGTGGAGCAGAGTCTGCAGAAAATTGCAGGCCTTGTTTTGTCTCACCTGTGTTGTTCCATCTGTTGTTCTGTCTGCTGGAAGAAACAGAGCATTGAGTGCAGCATTTGCAAAAACAAAAAAAAAATCTTAACTGTTACTGTATGAACACTAGCTTTCATTGCTTTGTTGCCTCTGTTTATCTACAGGGACATTGCTGCCAGGAACTGCTTGCTTACCTGTAAGGGACCTGGAAGGGTTGCTAAGATTGGAGATTTCGGAATGGCTCGAGATATATACAGGTACTGATACAGATAAGTTGGATTTCCCACTGCATGGAAATGTACTAAGATATTATACATCAAAGAATCTTGAGTAAATATTCATCAGCTGAGGTAATAAAGTCACGTCTCTACGGTCTGGGTCGCATGACGTTGCTGTCCCCATCTGCTTTGTAAAATGACTGCCAGCTTCCCTTCTAGTCATGGTGACTGAGGAGAACATATTTCTATATTTTGTTATAAATTTTGCAACACCTATGTTCAGTTGGTCACACTGTGGTAAACATTCAAAAAGGCAGATTGTATGCTACATGCCTCTACTTGAACTCAAGAATGTTTAGTTATTTGTTAATTTCTTTCTTTGTTTGTTTGTTTAGTTGTTTATTTAAAAATGTTCACCAGGAAACACATACTGAGCTGGTAACAGCTAATTTCCAGATGTGTCCTGGGGAGGGGGAATGGGAGGACAATGAGAAACACTTTGGACAATAATAAGTGAATAAGCATCATAAATAATTATTCAAAGACAAAAACTATGAGAAGTAAAAAACATAATTATACAATAAAGTGCTGGAGGATAACAGTATTTTCGATTATAATACAACAAAGTGCTGGAGAATAACAACATTTGCAATTAGAATACAACAAAGTGCTGGAGGATAACAGCATTCACAATTAGAATACAACATTTCCTTGAGGAGAGTGTGAAAGAATGATAGCCAGAGTTGTGAAGGGGGTAGGAAGTGGCTGAGGGGAAGAGAGGAGGGGAGGAAGCCAAGTTAGTATTTAGAAATGAAGGAAGCACAATGGGTGAGGCATCTGGCCTCAAAGGAGAGGAAGGAGAAGGAGAACTGCAAGGAGCAGTGGTTGGTGTTCTGAGGACAGTCCATAACAAAGTGGCAAAAGGAGTGAAAGAGTCTGTCCAGGGTGGACTTGGAAACAACACTGTATACTATATTACCATAGTCAAAGATGTGGAATATTATCTTCAAGATAATGTTTCAGCATGCAGGAAGCAGGATACACCCTTAATTCCTGTAAAGCGTTCTAAGTTTGGAGTGCTGCTTCTTGTAGATGGAATCCACAGGTGCTGAGAATCGAGGTGCTGGTCCAGCCAGACCATGAGGTACTTGCATGAGGGGATATCCTCAATTGCTGCACAACCAAGGGTATGGATGGAGGGGAGAGGGGTGAGCCTGGTGAGCCTCTGCCTAGTGCCAAAGGTCATAAATACTGTTTTCTTGGCATTTAGGGACAGCTGATTGGCCAGACACCTGTACTGAATGTTAGTAAAGTCCAGCTGGAGCCTGGCCATGAGGTCAGAGGCAGAGGAGCCAGAGGCAAAGTGTACTGTGTCATCTGCATACATATGTATGGACATAGTGGAGCAGGCAGCAGAGAGGTCATTTAGGAAGATGGAGAAGAGGCTTGGGCAAAGGGGGGACACCTGAGTTGATAGGAAATGAAGGGGACATGGATTCTCCAATATGTGCAGCTTGAGACCTGCCTTCAAGGTAGGAGTGGAACCAACCAAATGAGGAGTTAGAAAGTCCCACAGCCTTGAGCTTATCCAGGAGGAAGAAGTGGGCAACAGCGTCAGAGTCTTTGGCTAAGTCGAAAATGGTGGAGGCGATCAAGCCCTGATCCTTGCCAGATAGAATGGAGTCAGTAAGTCAGAGAAGGGAGTAAAGGTGGAGTGGGACTTCCAGAAGCCAGATTGGAAAGGGGTGAAGAAAGAGAATGAATCAAGGAAGGAAAGAGATGAGACAGCACAAAGTATTCTTGAAACAAAGCCATAATGGAGAGCAGAGAGATACAGTGGTAATTTCCAAGAGAGGTGGCGTCACCCCCTTTCCGAAGGAGGATGACTGTGGCCTGTTTCCAGGTGTCACAGATGGAGGCTAAGGAGAAGTAGAGGTCAAGAAGGGAGGTAATAGGTAGAGCAATGGCAGGGGCAGAGCGACGGAGGAGTTTGAGGTTTAGACCATCAGAGCTCACACCCTTGTGGGGGTTAAAGCAGCAGTGCAACAAAAAACGTTTTTCAAAACAATCTAGTTTCAGCTATGATCATGAAAAATATTAGCATACTTGTCAAATGTACTTGCCTCAGTGCCATCTATGCTGCACAGCATGAATCTTTTTTTTTATTTTTTCAAACCTAACCCTTTCTAGGTCGACAATGATGTTTCTATGGAAAATGTGGTGCCCATCTTTTTTTCTTGAGAAAAAATTAAATTAAAACATTTACAACATACTCAAATGTTGGTCAAATTAGAAAATTATACCACCAAATAAAACTGGAAGATGCACTGAATCTTTTATAGTGAAAAAAGGTAGGGTCAAATGTTTTGCCTAGTTTCATTACACTTCTGCTTTAAGAGACAAGAGGGCCTTAAGGAAAGCAGAGGGAGTGGTAGGAGGAAAGAGAAGGAGTGGTGTGGGGTGGAGGGAGGTGGGGGGTAGTGGAGGAGGAAAGGAGGAAGCAGGAACAGGAGGTGAGGAATGAGCTGAAATCTACGATGACAGGTGAGGAGTCAAGAATAGAAGTGTCCAGAAAGTGAATGACAAGGCTGGGCGCAGGAGTTGGACCGATGAGGGCCAGTTGGCTGTAGGAGAAAAAAAGTGCATTTATTCAAGAAAAAAAAAAAAGAAATAGAAGCGTCACCCACCTTGAGGACTGGGGGAGAGGACCGGGTTGGGGGAGAAGAGGGCATAGATAAGGGTGAGGATAACCTTCCAGAACGTCAAAAGGTGATTAAGATTTTTCTGAAGCATTGATGCAAAGTATTTAGATTTGGCAAGCCTAGTAGCTTTGGTATGGGCATTACAAAGAACCCAGTACTTGATTAGGTTGCAGGGAAGCCGGAAGACTTTTGGGCCTGACAGGCAAGATCACATGCACAGAAGCAGGCCAGCAACTCAGCCATGATCTATGGGAAGTGGGAATCTCGGACCCTGGTTCTTCAAAGGAGAGGCATGGAGATCACAGGCTGCAAAAATCTGGTGCTGAAACAATGAAGGGCAGTATTTACATTGCTGACTGTAGAGATGGGTGACCAGTCAGTAGCCACCAGGCTAGCATGGAGGGAGTAAGACCACAAAGGAAGAGTGCTCCAAAAAGGATGGATTCAGATTTTATTAATAGTACATAATAGTATAAAATAGCAAAAATATAGGCAATTAAGTAACTGCCTTGCAGCTAGTGAAAAAGTGCAAAAAATACAATCAGTGCAAAAAAAAACTATAGTACTTATAATAATGCAAGCACTTACAGAAAATGCTTGCAAATCCTGATGAACGTCCACTAAGCATGCACTTGTTATCGACTGTACCCATGTACCCTGGTGATTTGAGGAATAGCCCTCTTCGTCAGGGGGCAAGGAGGGAGGACAAGTCCAGCAGCCCAAAGGAATGGATCTGAATGAATTTGAAGGGAGGACTTTGGGACAATGAATCTTGCATATGCAGCAGACCACATGATGGCCACTGAGGGTACTGGGGAGGGTACCAGCATCCATGATACGGTGAGGGTGGGAAGTGAGAACCAAGCTCAGAAGGGAGTGATTGAGGGATCTATGACTGTGTTAGGCTGGGTCAGTGTCCAGTTGGGTAAACTGGAGGGACTTAATGTTTTAACACAGTATGTTAAGAGAGGGGGAGATCCAGCTGAGGTTAAAATCAGAGGATGAGCAGCTCACCAGAGGAGGTATGGGAAGGTCTATGACTGAAGACAGGGACTTGCCAGGGCAGCAGTAGGCACTAGCTATGAATATAAGGACAGAGACAGGGTGGGAAAGCTTGAGGAGCAACTCACAGGCACAGGGAGAGGGAATGGAGAGTACTGGCTCGAACTGAATGTTAGTGGAGAGGTAGCTTGCAACTCCATTGCCCCACTTAGGGAGATCCTGCAAGATGATTGTGTACCCAGGGATGGCAACTGCATATCAGGAATCTTGGGGGATAACCAAGACCCCAAGATCACCAGCACCTCAGGCTTGAGACTAACCATGACCAGTTGCAGCTGATGAATCTTTAGCAGGAGGCTTCAGATGTCGATATGGGTCACTCGCAGTTCTTTGGGGGAGATAAATTGGAGATGTTTTGGCAGGGCAGGACTGACCTCAATATCCCCCTGCTACTAAAAGCAACAAAGTGACAAGGAGCTTGAGGAAGCTTTTGAGTCACTCATATGGAGAAAAGGAAGGGGGCGAGAGTGTGGGGAGGATAAATGGGAAAGGGTACCTGAGGGCTTCAGGGTGAAGCCCGGCCAAAGGGAGGAGACTTCATCTAGGTTGCCAGGGCAAATGGAATAGTGTGGGAAGGCTGGAGGAAGGGAGGGTTGGAGAGGGGGAAAGGGAGGGAGATACAGGGGGAAGGCAAGAATAAGCAGTAGGGAGAAGAACACAAGGAAAAACAGGAGCAGAAGGAGTAATAGGGTTAGAAGCAACATTATTGGAGGGACAGTACGCAGCTGTCGCCTTGCACATAGTCAGTTTAGGTGATGGGAGAGTAAGCAACACCCTAGAAGGGTAGAAGCTGATTAATAATTTGGTTGGGGGTTGGGGGCTACACCCAGATAGGGAGGAAGCCATTTCATGTAATTATCAAAGATAATACTAACTGTAGTGAGAAACACAACTGAAAATGAGCCCAGACACCTGAATGCCATCTGAGAGTGTACTAGCCACTGGGCAATCAGAGTCAACTGATAAGCCTCAGCCATTTTCTTCCAGATTCTGCGAATCCTGCAGCTGGAAACATTTTGAGTTAAAAGGTAACAGACTGACAGCAGAAACAATATATCCACGCATTTAAGTATTGTGTGAACATGCTCAGTACACTCTTACACTCTCTGGTATACAATTGTAACTTAAAGGGACAATGTCAACCTTTTTTGCATCATATTACTTCTCAGTAAAAACCCACATTTTATGATTGCTTACCTTCTCTAAAATTCATTGGTGTTGCTGTTTCTTTAATCAGCCTCCTTGTTTATTAGAACTGAAATTAATGGGAATGTATAGTTATACACAGCTTTGTTTTGCTCCAAATTACCTAAAACAATGCATACTTCCTGAACATTAGAAACACCCTCAAACAGTGCAGCCACTCCTGATACAATAGTCTCATCTACTCCCACTGCACAATGAGCAGCTAGATAGTGTTGGGGTGTTCCTGAGTCCAGGAAAGATGCAGTTGTAGTTGAACGAGAAATGTAAATAAACTTGTTTTGGTGTGGTAACACCAGTTTGGTTGACACTCAGCTTTTTACTTTTTAAAAGGAAAAAGGAGTCTGAATCGAGCAACCAGCTGCATCAGCAGTCTCTATAGAATGAGAACAATCATAAAATTTGTTTTTTAAACTAGGGACACTTTGAGGCCAAATGGGGTTGACAGTGTCCCTTTAATACTGAACTGAAGGGACCACCTCTCTGAATAGAAAGAGGATAACTGACTCATTCAGTTTGCAGAGTCTGGAGGTGTAGAAACAAAGACAATGGTGGCAGAAAAAGACCATCCAGCCTGACCAAGTTCCCTATTTAGTTGTGGGACTTACTGTCCTTCCAAGGTCCTAGCTTTCCCTATCCCCCATCCCCCCCTCCATTCTCCTCCCTAATTCTGCCACCATGAGCAACCACTATACTCTTCATTCTGTCCTAACCGTGCTTGAAACCACCATTGGGTTTTGCACCCACCACCTTGGGCTGGCAGACTGTTCTATAGCCCCACCACCCTTTCTGTAAAATAGTACTTGGTAATGCCCCTCCTGAACTTCCCTCTTGTTACTTTCCACTAATGTCTGCATGACTGCGAGCTAGTATTCAAGCTAAATTGTTCCCCGCAGGTCACCTTGTTAATTCCTTTTAGGAACTTGAAGATTTCTTTTATATTGCCCCTCTCTCTTTTGGTCTCCAGCAAGTACATGTTCAATGTCTTGAGGCGCTCCTGATAGGACCTGCCCTGTTGGTCCAGAATCATTTTTGTTACCCTGCGCTGCACTGTCTCCAGCCTGGGACCTGAGGGGGGTCATAGATGCCAGGATGAATAACTCAGAACAGTGCTGGAGAGCAGCTGCTAAGGTAAATAAAATACTTGGGTGTATGTCTAGGGGAATAACATTGAAATGAATGGAGGTCGTTCTGCCCCTGTACAACTCCTTAGTGAGGCCTCACTTGGAATACTACATACAATTTTGGAGGCCTTACTTAAAGAGGGATGTTACCCTTTTGAAAAGAGTACAGAGACAAGCCACAAGGATGATCCACAGCCTTTGGAAATGTCCTACAAGGAATGACTTAGGGAGTTGAACATGTACTCCCTGGGGGATAGACGGGACAGGGGGCTATGATAGAGGTCTTCAAGTATATGAAGGAGATAAACAGGATAGACACAAAGGGTTTCTTTACACTGAAGGGGAAGGAAATACTAGGGGACATAACCTTAAGTTAGTAGGGGGGAAGTGAGGAGACACTACTTCACAGAGAGGGTGGTTGCACCTTGGAATGCATTACCAGGGGAGCTGTTGACAAAGGACACCATTGAGGTCTTCAACATGGGGTGGGACAGGCACATGGGCAAGGTGCAGGAGGGGTATGCAACAGGGAGCTGGGGGAAGAGCAAGATAACAGGGAGCACAGAAATGGAAGGGGGGCAGCTTCTGAAACTTAATTCTGGGGCTGCATCTAGGGCAGATGTGATAGACTGACATGCCTAATCTGCTGGCAACTTTGTATGTATGTATATATACATGTATCCCTATCCTTTCTGAGGTGAGAACTCCAGAACTGGACACAGTATTCCAGGTGTAGACTCACTAAGGATCTAGATGGGGGACGTATTACCTCTTCCTTTCTGCTATAAATACCAGTCCCTATACATCCCACCATCCTACTTGCTTTGCTGTATGCCTTGTTGCACTGACTCGATTGCTTTAGGGAGTCACTGATGATAACTCCAAGGTCTCGTTCCTCAGCCATGGTGTTAAGTTTCACCCTACAAATCCAGTACTCCACCCTGGGGTTCTTGTTCCATAGGTGCCTTACCTTGCACTTTCTGCCATTGAATTTCAATTGCCAAACCTTAGACCACCCCTCTAGCTTTCGTAAGTCTCTGCATTTCCTCTCTTCCCTCATTGCTATAGAGTCTCTTTGGGCAAAGACTGTCCTTCAGGACAAACTGGGTGTGGTAATTTTGCATTCAGAAGGACTGTCCTTGGAAACTGAGACTAATGCTACCACGCATATTTGCTAGCAACTTCATGTGGCATTTTTAAAACCCAGGCTCCAGCCTTAAAGGATCACTGAATTATATTTTGCTTTTCTCTGGCTAACTATAGAAACTGACTATGATGGAAGAAAGACCATCAATCAATCCAGTCTGCTCATCATACCCTATCTTACCTCAGAGACCTGTTGTCTATATGTTTTATGTTGTCTATTCTACCCACCTCATGTTCCCCCCAAGTAACTACCAAGCCCTTAACTCTGTCCCAGCCGTGCTTAAAACTTAATGATTTGGGCACCCACCACCTCAACCAGCAGATGGTTTGAAGGCTCAGCTACGCTCTGTGTAAAATAAAACTTTCTGACATCCCTCCTGAATCCCCCCCCCAAAAAAAACAGCTTCTACTCATGTTCTCATGTTCTAGATTTGCTACTCCCGTGAAATAGTTCCTCACAGTTTACCTTGTTTATTCCATTCATGAACCTGAAGGCCTCTATCATATCATTCCCTCTCTTCTGGCCTCCAGCATGTACATGTTCAGTGCCCTAAGCAGATCCTCATAGGATCCTCCCTGCTTGACTTAACTCATTTGGGTTACTCTACATGGCACCTTCTACAGCCTGTCATTGTCTTTCCTTTGGTAAGACTCCATAATTGGGCACAGTACTCCAGGTTTGGCCTCACCAGTGATCTATAGAGGTGTAGTAATACCTTTTTCTACTGCTCTCAAAACCCCTCCCAATACACCCACATCCTGGTTACCTTACCGTAGGCCTTGTTACACTGGCTAGTAACTTAGTTTAGTTTAGTTTATTGTTCTAGGAATTACTAGCTTTGAGCCAGAGGCTCTTTTACAAAGGTTCCACGTCAATTAGGTACAGTACAAAAGGTTATATAGATAACACAACAATTTGTGTTGTGTCAAGAGCAAGAAAACATATACAAATACATATCAAATCACTTGTGCAAAAGGCCATGAGATATCAATAATCACATTATTATTACAAGAAAGAGGTCATGCCAGATTAGGAGAAACAAATAGGGAAAAGTCCAGAACAGAGGTAAGTGAATGGTGTGGGAGCAGACAATAGCAGAGAAAAGGTTTCCAAACATGTCTTTCTCAAATAACGGAACAGGGTGGGTAGTGAGAAAATAGGAGGTTTAATCAGGGCAGTCACAGGAGCTGGGTGGCAAGGTGAGAGAAAAGCCTTGATTTGAAAATACCTAGAGGTGGAGGCAGTAATATGAGTGCTGAGGGCATTTAGCCAGCTGGGGCACGATAGGCAAATGGTCTTTGTCCCTGAGAAGTCCAGCATCGGGGGACTTGGAGAGGCTGGTGTTCTGATCTTCTGGTAAACGGGTGCTAGCACTCGGGCATAACAGTCTTGGATACAGGTGGAGTGAGGCCCAGGAGTGGATTTTTTCGCCATCAGGCAGGTAAGGTACTTTTATCCGTTTGAGAGTTGCAACCAACCTGAGTCAGCATAGAGTTCACATGTGTGGTACGCTCGATGTGCACCAGTGAGCAGCCAACAGGCCTTTTTAGGGATGTTGTAATGCGACTAAGTGCTGTAGTAGTGGCAGATCCATATATAACTGCTCATAGTCAACGACTGAGATGATAGAAGATTGGATGGCAACCTCAGTGCAGAATGGGTAAGAAGCTGTCGGTTCCGATACAGAATCCAATTCGGCTGATTAATAGTTTTTAAGGTACTATCAATGTGAGTTGCAAAGGTTAGGCCTTGATCAAAGTTGATTCCAAGATATTTGAAAATTGGCACTTGTTCAGGGTATTTCCAGGTATGTATTAATGGTGAGTGGGACTTGACGTTTCTTGTTTTGCGGGTTAGAGAAGAGCAGGGATTTAGTTTTTTTGTGGTTTAGAACCAGCTTATGTTCAAGGAACCACATCTCAACTTTGGAAAAAGCATGCCGAAGGTTGAGGCGTAAGAGGTTCAGATCTTTATGAGCGGCAAGAATCATGGCATCGTCGGCATAGAGGATTATTTGTTCAGGGCAGGATTTGGGGAGGGAGTTTAGGAAAAGGCTGAAAAGGAGGGGGCCCAGGATGGATCCCTGGGGAACTCCTGAGCGAACCGGTTTTGAGTCTGAGAGAACTCCAGCTACTTTTACAGATTTAGAGCGCTGAGCAAGGTAATTTTTTACCCAGCCACCAGGACCCTGCGAGAGCCCTAGGGATAGAAGTTGTTTGATAAGTAGGCCATGGTGAACTGTATCAAATGCCTTGGTTAAGTCAATGTAGACTGCTCCAGTTAGGTTTCCTTTGTCCATGGCATTGTGGATTGCTCCTGAGAATTCAAGTAGGGCAGTCGATGTGCTGTGCTCTTTCCTAAATCCATGCTGCTGAGTGCATAGGATGTTGTGCTTTTCAGGTAGTCTGAAAGTTGGTCCGCCACCAAGCATTCAAGGGCCTTAGAGAGTGGTGGTATTGATATCGGGCGATAGTTACCAGGCAGTGACTTATCACCACTTTTGTGCACGGAGTGACAACTGCAGCCTTCCATTTCTAGGAACTGACTGTAGCAGAGGAGAGATTGAAAATTTTTGTGAGGGGAGCAGTACTTCCTCCAGAGTGAGGACAGAAGTTTAAGGTCAATAGTGTCGCTGCTTGCTCGGACTTAGAAATGGCCTTCTTTACATATTTATAGACTTCTATGTGCCTTTACTAGTTTGAAATGGAAGGGTGGTTTGGTTGGAGAGGCAGTAGTAGAAGTAGAAATTGGAGGGTCAGCATCAGTGAAGAAATCAGATGAGAGGACACCACTAAGGTCCGTGAAGGTATCATTTAGGGTGTTTGCAATGATCTCTGGGTCTAATGTAGTGGTTCCATCCACATTCATTATTGTAGGAGAGGATTTGGACTGCTGACCCATGATATTCTTTATGTTGTCCCAGAAGGATTTCCCTTCGCCCCAGGAGTTGGAGAGGGCATTCTTGAAGTAGGAGCTCTTCATCAAGCGGATCTGTTTAGTACATTGGTTGCGAGCCTGTTTATACTTTTGAATGTCTGACAGAGTGCCAGTAGCTCTTGCAGTGGCCCAGAGGTGATCCCTACTTTTGAGTTGTGCCAATAGCTTTGCCGTGAGCCAGGGATTTGTGAGTGCTTTGATTTTGCGCTTTTTTACTGGTGCATAGGTGTCACAGGCAGTGTTGAAAGTAGTAATAAAGTAATCAAGGGCTAGGTCAACATCTTGAGTTTGTAAATCAAGGACCAGTCTATCTGCCTAAGACAGGTCTTGAGATGAGTAAGGTTGCCATAAGGTAGGACTCTGCTATAGATGGTTTTTGGAGGCGGCTTACGAAACTTATTTGTCCAGGTACATATTATTGGAGAGTGATCACTGAGCGAGTCAGGGAGAACACTTACATTGGTTATATGGGTAGGGTGGCTGGTAAGGATCCAGTCAATGAGGGTGCTGGTCCCTGATTTGTAGTTTTTCCTGGTAGGGGAGTTTACCACTTGTGTTAAATTTGCTGCTATTATGGCATCTTTGTTTGACCCTGCATCAGGAGCAAGCCAATTTATAGTAAAGTCCCCAAGGAGAAGGAGTTCGATGTCAGAAGGTTGTGTACTTATGAACTTCGAGGACAGCCTGTAGGCCGGAATCAGGATCTTTTGTGGGATATAGACAGCAGCAATCGTGAGGACTTTGTTTTGGGCACCAAGTAGTATCTTGATAGGGAGGAGTTGCACTGAGGTTTCTGTGGTGGGATAAGAACCAGGGAGACAGGTGAGGTAGTCCTTTATGTAGATTGCACACCCACCACCCCTTTTTGAGGTCCTATCCAGCCTGAATATCTTGTAGCCTTGTATAGAGATGGCATGATCCGGAGTATTAGGTGTCAGCCAAGTTTCGACGATGGCAAAGATATCCATAACTTGTGATGGTTCCCAGGTGCCTTTCCTCCAAAGCAGTGCCCAGCTTAATGCCTGCCAGCCATTATTCTGTCTAAGGGTTCTTGTTCCCTATGTGCATCACCTTGCACTTTTTGGCTTTGAATTTCAACTGCCAAGCCTTGGAACACCTCTTTAATCTTTGCTGGTCCCTCTGCAACTCCCTTACCCCCTCCTTACTCTCTACCCTGCCACAGAGCTAAGTGTCATATATGAAAAGACACATCTGGCTTTGCATTCTTTTTTCTATGCCACTGATGCACATATTCTAAAGGATTGGTCCTAGGACTGAGTCCTGTGGTACCACACTTGCGACTTCCCTTTCCTTCAATTTGACCATTACATCCATATTCTGCTGTCTGCCCCCCAACCAACTTCCCAATCAACAAACTAGGTACTTTGCTGCTCATAGATTCTCTTACTTTCTTCAGCAGCTCTCTGTTTGCACCATGTCAAATACCTTGCTGAAGTTGAAGTAGAGTAAATGTACTGCTTGTGTGATATCCACCGCTTTTGTTACTTAGTCAAAGAATACTATCAAGTTGGTTTGACAAGACCTCCCTGCCACAAACCCATGCTGATAACTACTGTGGAGTCCATTTCTCTCCAGTTGGTCCACTAAGTTCTCTTTGACTAGTGTCATGATCAGTTTACATACAATGGAGGTAAGACTGATGGGTCTGTAATTTTCTGGTTCCTCTCTGTCCCCTCCATTGTAGAGTGGCACCACGTCAGCTATCTTCCAATCTCTCAGAACTATCCATGACTGTAGTGAGTTACTGAACAGCCCTGTCAGGGGTTTACCCAGTTCCAGTGCCAATTCCCTGAGCACCTTCAAGTGCATCCTGTCCTGCTCAGTAACCTTAACTTTTTTCAGGGATGCAAGTCCTTTTCTAACTCTTTTGCCTCTTAGTTCTACCTGCCCCATTTCTGGGATCTCCCTTGCAGCAGCTTTTATGCTGCTTGTGGTCAGATGCCCACTATTCTCCACTTTGAATACTGAGCAGAAGTAGTTGTTAAGAATGGTTGCCTTCTTCTCATTCTCCTCTATTAATCTACACCCCTTCATCAGCCTAACCATTCCCCATCTTTTTTTCAGTGATGTACCTAAAGAACTGTTTTCCGCCCTCCCATGACCCCCTCTGCTATATGTCTCTCTCTCTCTCTCTGCTTTTGTGTCCCTGACTGCCTTCTTGGCATTTTTCACCTTTACCCAGTGATCCTCATCACCTTTTCATCTTGTCACTAATGAAGGCTCTTTTGTTGGCCCTCACCGCCTCTCTGGCATTTCTGAGAACCAGATTGGTCTCTTGTGCCTGTTGCCCTTGGTAACCATTCTCAAGCATGATTTTGTTGCTTCGAGAATGACCCTTATAATTTCTCATCAAAATCCTTTGTCCACAGCCAGAATCAATACATGAAAAACAAAGTCTGGACCATAAAGTACTGTACTCTTCCAGTGCAGTATATTCTTTCTTTGCCACTCTTTATATTGCAAAACCAACATTTTTAAACCCGCAGCATGGTCTCTTCATGAAGGTATGTGGCTACAAATAATAAAACAGAGAACATAAACTAGCAGTAATATTTCTCTTAAATGCTTCTAATACATCAAAAATGCATATGTATATAGTGTAATAATGAGGTAGATTATTCTCCATTTTACCTAAATATGCATAGGCTGAGTGTCCTAAATCTTTCTCATTCACTTTAAATCATTTCTCAAGTTCAGTTCATAAGAAGACATTTAACAATGAGATATATTAAATAAATAACATATTGCTGAATCATGAACAAATACTGTTGTTTAAAAAAAAGAAATACAGTAGTCCCACACTATAATGAACAGAATCGGAGCCACAGTGTGGGTTCATTAAAACTCCCTGTTCGTTACATCGTTAAAATCAAATAGTTCACTCACATATTATAGTACATACTGTAGTACTGTTTACCCCCTCACTCCCAAACAGGTCAAACAAGTACAAGAAGAAAAGACACAAAACACTTGGAAATTATAATAAATTAAATAAATATTAAAATAATTGTAAAAGTACAGATAACTTTTGTTTGCAAAATGTATCCCACCTCTCACCTGCCCTCTCATTTGGTTGTCTGTGTTTGTATTCTTTAAAAACAGTACTCCAACTCATTTCTTTTCCCATATTTCTACCTCTCTTCTCCTGACTTACTGCTACTAACTGCTTCCAAGACTGACTGAATCACGTGGTGTCTCACAGGCCTCTTAAAGGGGAACAGTCAGCACAAAGAGCCTCACACTCAAGTGGGGGGGGGGGCTGGTCCCAGTGTGGACTTTGTAGGCAAAACCATGTTGGTTTACTTATGTTTACTGTAGAATAGTACATTATATCACATTAATTTTGTTTGGTTATAGGTGGACATTTTCTTTTACTACAAATCCCAGAATCCCCTGCATCTCACATCAGAGCAGTAGGCAGCAGTGGGAGATTCAAGAGCCTGCAGTGCATGTTAGAGCTTTTATAATCTCTGATCAGATGTTTTTCAGGTTTTCTTTTCTCCAAGGTAAAGTTGATTTTTGGTTGCCTGGCATAAAACCAAAAACCTGTATCTCTCTCAACGTAGAAGACGCTAGGTAGGTGATGAGTACCTTGGTCAGAAGTACACAATCTAACCCTGATCCCCCTTCCCCGTCCAGATATTCTTTGTGCCCAGCATGGGCATTGGTCAGTCCAGGACATCTGCCTTCTGTTTCACTCAGAACAAAATGTCTGATATATTTACCCCCTTCTTTTTGAAAAGAATGGTTATTTGCTTTACAGTAGGTAAGGTAAGTGTTATGGCGATGAATAGGGTCTATTTAGGAGAAAACTTAACCCACTGGAATTTAAGCCAGATGCACTTTAAAAGTTGTGGGATTTTAAAACTGACGTTCAACAGAGTGCATTTTAAAGTCTGGATTAAAGCATTGATGTCTGTGGCTAAGAACTGCGTTGATTCCTTCAATAATCTCCTGGCCACAAAAACCCTATTGGGTTGCTACTCCAGACTATCTCAATATTTGATATGGATTGCATTTTTTCTTTTAGCAGGTTTCTACCATATTGGTAAACAGATCAGCCATCCAAAAAGACCCTCTATTTCCTAAGCCTTCAGCTTCACCTGCCCCATTTGTCTGACCATTACCATCATTTGGTGCCTCAGACTTATCGTTGTTGGAAAAGTCTAGGATCCCTCCCATCCTCTGGCATCCTGCTCCTGACCCTGAGGTGCTTGCAAATCCTGAGGAGGTTTGGAGGGGCCTGTTCATTATCCCTGGGATTAGTGGTCTGAGAGGGGTCTTGCTTTGGACTGTCTTAGGAACTGGCACTTGGTCGGGTGAATCTCCGCATTCATCATATCAGCCCAGGATGGGTTAGCTCTGTCTTCATTAACTGGAGAAACTGATCTCACCATCTGCAGAGGAGCATTCATTCTGAGTAATGCCAGCCTGTTCTCCTTCTCTCCCGTGAAATAACACCTGTTCCTTTCAAACTGTCACATGGGTCTATACGTGTGGATTGTTGGACTAGTAGCTCAGGCTGAGCATCTGTAGTCATGGCAGCTCCCAAAACCCATGTCTGGGAGTCAACAGTCACTTTTAACAGATCTGGGTGTTCATTCCCCTCAAGACTAGACTGAGTTGGAAAACCAGAAATACAAGAAGAAACATTGCTTACTTGTAGATTTTCTTTCTCACTTGCAGCATTTCTGTCAGTGTCCTTCAGTCAGTGTTAGCTGTGCTGGGTGTGGCAGTTGTTTTCTACACTGCCACATCATCCCTTTTAGAAGTTGCCAGTATTCCTGCAGATTCACCATGGGCTACAGTATCTGGCCAAGGGTCTGCAATCTAACTTTTTCTATCAGGGCTTTCCTCCAGCCAACTCCACAGATCGCCTTTTCAGTGCCAGAGTCTATATTCCATGCCCAGCGGTGCTCCTAATATTTAACATAAAATGCCTAATTAGAGCTCTGAGATATGCAGCAAAGACCCACATTATAAAAGCAGGCCCTTCCATGTGTACCAAATTCATATAATTTCTCCTTATCCAACCCCTATAATCTGGTTAGAAAAAATATGCACAGCTCAAATCTCAACAAATCCTAATTCCAGACCAACACACAGATTGAATACAGTATAAAGGGAAATATATGCATATACTTGTAAAAAAAAAAAGTCCCATTCTGCAAATTCCCCATAATGGTCTGATCAAGAATGAGGAACACTTTCTAACAGTGCAACAGGCAGTCTCTAGTCCAATTGTATTTGCCATCCCTAGACCGGGAGCAGGGTGAATAGTCTCAAAAAAAAGAACATTTTCTATGGTATCCTCTGAATATACTTTAACACCATGTAGTCAAAATTAGAAACATCATGGCCCCACTCCCCATAAACTCACAGACCACAAGTCCCCACAGTGGATCTTCAATCTTCCTCCGAGGAAATGTCCTTCTCTTCGGTCGCATCCTTCGACTCCTGTTCCAGCAAACCAAGAATTTTTTTCACATCCCCAGGCTCATTAAATTGGTGTGTTGTCTCTTGCCACATAAGCGACAGGTGTGCAGGGAATAACAGTTGATGGGTGATGTTTCGTTTTCGTAGACGGCCCCGGATGCCATCAAAGGCCCTGCATCTCTGTCTTGTAGAGTAAGACAAGTCTGGAAATATGCTCAAGTTATCAGGCCCATATTTTAATGGTTCCGATGTCGCACCATGCTTAACACTCGATCTCGATCATCAACATTTCGGCAGACAATTAGCAGAGTTCTGGGTGTTTGTAGACTGGCCGATGGTCTGCGTGGAGAGACCCAGTACGCTCTGTCAACAGCTATCAGGGATTTTCCTCTTCCAGGCCCAGTATAGAGGGCAAGAAAGAACGGACAAATAAGAGACAGTCCTCCCCCTCAGCATATTTCTCACTTGGTTTTCAACCACTTCCAAGCACTGTCAGAGTGCCGAATTCTCTTTGATTAGTTTTGTGGTCACATCACAGGCCCGTAAGATAGAGCTCTCATTCTTGTGGATGGTAGCTTTACATTTCTCCATCCTGGTCTCCAGCATACAGACCAGAGGAGTCAAACTGTCCAGGTTTTTGTTGATGTCCCAAATGGACTTTACCAGCTGATTAAGGGTGGTCTGGACAGTAAGCAAGGAGGCCTCCGAATCACTGTCAGTATCCAAGTGGCTGGCTTCTGTCTGGTCTCTAGGCTGTTCTACTAGTGGCTGCATGTTTTTCTTTGGCCCAAAAAAGTTGGCTGCTGCTGTGGCAGTTCCTAATTTTTTCCCAATTTCTGCAATCTTGAACTGTTACCAACTTGGTTATAGATTAAATGGGGTGGACAGGTTCAATACAATAGTAGAAAATTAAATAAATTATTATAATTTGCTCGAAACTCTGCACCAATGCTGCTTCCTGCAAGCTACTGAGCAGCGCCCCTAAAATACATTTCTGATGGATTTCTGGAGGGGAGAAGTCTCCGACCAATCCCCTGTCATTGGGCTGTCCATAGTTTCCTGGCCAGTTGTAGAGCTAGTAGAGATAGAATTACCAGCTGACAGTAAATCTTGTGAAACCAGAGATGAGTTCATACCAGAAGTCTGAGGCTTCAAATTTTTCTGTTGCTGTAATTCTGATTTTTCCCTTTCAAAGTTTTTGTCCTCCTCCACAAGCATAGCTAGGAGTACTTTCTTCCTAGCAGCCATTTCTTGCTACAACGTCAGTTCTTCAGGTGTGCAGTCATGTTCTGCTGTGTCCAAACCTGGATTTTCCATTACTTTGTCTCTCCCAGAATCAGTATCAGTATATGCCTACTAGACCTCCGTCAAATCTGGGCAGGGAGGTAGGCCTTGCCCCCTACCTCTCTAGCTGTTGCTGTATCCTGTACTCTAGCACCGGCCACACTGTCAGACTGACAGCCTGTCACCCCCTTCCAAAGAGTAGGGAATTTTTTTTTATTAAAATAAAAATAAAACAAAACTAAAACAAAATCATACAAAAAAAATCAAAATTCATACTTAAGAACCAATAATCAAATACATACATGAGTCTCTAGTAGGACACATTTGTGGATGGTTGGCGGGACATAGTCATTGTATTGATGACTGTTAGTTGGTAGCCTGCTTTTAGCAGTCTCTCTCTCTCTCTCTCTTTCAGGAGCCAAGCCACAAGCTATAGCTGTTGTGGAGTGGGATGAATGATTGGTCCTTGGGATAGTAGATCTTGTTTGTGTGGTAGTGGCCACGGGCCGTCTAGTACCACGGAGACTATCGTCGCAAACCATGCTCTGCATGGCCAGTGTAGAGTAATTAGTATTACTCTTGTTCTGGATGCTCATATCTTTCGTAGTACCGGAGTCATTAGTGGTATAGAAGGGAAGATATATGCTGTGTGGAAATTCCAGTGTGCTTTGAGTGCATCCACTCCTAGCGCTTTGCTGTCATTGAATCTTGACCAGAACTTCTGGCATTGATTGTTGTATCTTGACGCCATGAGGTCCATTTCTGCTGGTCCCATTTCTTGTTTATCATGTTGAAAACCTGGTGATGTAGTTTCCATTCCCCTGGGTGTATGCGCTGACAGCTCAGCCAATCCGCTGTGGTATTCAGTATTCCTGCTAGATGAATTGCTGTGAGTGATTTCAGGGTTTTTTGTGCCCATGGTATGAGCTTTGCAGTTTCCACCATCATCACTCTGCTCTTTGCCCTGCCTTGCTTGTTTATGTAGGAGACAGTCACTTGATTGTCTGATTTTATTCTGACATGTTTGTCTTTTAGTTGTTTTGCGAAATGGAGAAGTGCAAGGAAGACCGCTCTCATTTCCAGTATATTTATTGACAGTTTTTTTCTCTGCTAGTGACCATGACCCCTGTGCTGTGAGGGTTCCTATAGCAGCTTCCCATCCTGTTAAGCTGGCATCTGTCTCAAGGATTGCCTCAGGCTGCGCATCTAGGTGTATGCCTTTTTTCAGTTTGTGTTTGTTTGTCCACCAGTATTGGCTTGATTTTACCCTGTTTGGTAATATCACCTTTTTTGATAGGTCGATGTCATAGAGAGGAAATTCATAAGTGGTCTCATGTGCCACCGTGCCCAAGGTATTGTATCTATAGTGGAAGACATGATTCCCAATACTTGTGATATGAGAAGTAGCGTAGGTTCCTTTGCCCTTTGCAACAGGGATGTGAGGTGTGTTATAGCTTTCACCCTGTCATTTGATAGGAAGACTAGGCCTACTTCTGTATCTATGATTGTGCCTAGATGCTCTATAGATTGAGTGGGTACCAGGCAGCTTTTGGCGTGGTTTATTACCCATCCATGATCCTGCAGGCATTGCACAACTGTATTTGTCTCTCTGAGTGCTTGTTGGTGTGATCTTGTTCTGATCAGCCAATCGTCTAGGTAGGGTATTACATGTATGCTTAGTTCCCTTAGTTTTGCCACCAGCACTATAGAGACTTTTGTGAAAACTCTGGTGCTGATGCTAGGCCGAATGGTAGGACCTGGTATTGATAATGGCCTCCCAGTATGTGGAAACTAAGTAATCTGAAGTGGCTGGGTCTGATCGGTATGTGTAGGTAAGCATCTTTGAGATCTATGGAAGTGAGAAAGTCTCCTGGTCTGATTACTCTGATTGTAGATCTGATTGTCTCCATTTTGAATGGAGTGTATCTTATGGATTTGTTTAGGTATTTGAGATTTAATATGGGGGGTAGATCCCCTGTCTTTTTGGGCACCATGAAGAATAGGGAGTAGATTCCCTGACCCTGTTCCTGAGTTGGCACTGGCGCTATTGCATTGTTGTGGATGAGAGTCTGTTCACTTCTTGAGGTGTTACTTTGTGTGGTGAAATGGGGGATTTGACCATGTGGTTGTGGCGTGGTACGTTGTCGAATTCTATTGCATATCCTTCTCGGATTATTTCTCGAGCCCACTGTCTGTGGTGGACTTTTCCCATGCCTGTTGGAATAGGAGTAGTCTTGCACCAACGGGTGGAGTTTTGGATACCTTGCAGTTGTGATAGTCATGGTCTGGAGTGCTGTCTCCGTGTATATTGCCTGCCTCGGCCTCGGGGGGCCGATCCTCTGCCTCTGAATTTGATGTGCTGGTATGGTGGTGTATACTGTTGTCTGTAAAGGGAACCTCTGAAAGATGGATATCTTCGTCGTTTGTCCCGAAATGTTGACTGGGAGTGAAATCTGTGCCTGGTAGGGTGGTAGGTGTGTCATGTACTGTGCTTAGATAGTGCCTTTCCCTCTTCTTTCCCTTTGAGATACTTCTCAAGGCCTTCACCGAAAAGTAGGTTTCCTTTGAAAGGAGGTTTTTGGAGTGTCGCTTTGGACTCCCCATCTGCGTCCCAAAATTTCATCCATAGAGCTCTCCATGCTCTGTTGGTTAAGACGGCTGACCTGGAACTAATTTTGAGGGAATCAACAGCCATATCAGCTAGATATTTTGTGGACAGTATTGCATTGTCTATTAGCCCTGCTTCCGCAGACTTTGGTGGTAGTGTTTTTATGACCTCTTGCAGCCAAGTTAGTTGCGCCCTGGTGGCATAAATAGCTGTAGAGGCTGCCCTTGTGCCTAGTCCCACCAGTTCTGCATTTTTTTTGAGTATGTCTTCTAGTTTTCTATCGATGGGGTCTTTGAGCCCTGAGGTGGACTCTGTGGGTAGTACAGTTTTCTTGTTTAGTGATGCTATCTAGGGGTCTATAGTTGGTGGTGTGCACCATAACGCTAATTTGTCTGCTTGCAGTGGGTACATTTTGTCCCACAACCTGCACTCTGGAATGCGAGCAGGTTCACTGGAGCCCCATTCCTTTAGTACTACTTCCTCAATGGCCTCGCACACTGGGAACACATCCGCTATCTTTGAATGTGGTTGTAGCGAGGGTATGAGTTTAGATGTGGGTGCTGGTGTAGGCGTTTCAAACGTCACTGTAGTCATGATATTTCTGACTAGTGTAGGGATTTGGTCAGGAAAGCACCATTTTGCAGTGAGGGTCTGGGGTTCTGACTCCAGTTCACCCTCTTCTTCAGGTGTTTGTTCTGTTTCGATAGTGTCAATTTGTACCTCCGTAGGTATGGAGCCCGATGGTCTGTTATGACTCCCGACTGCTCTCTTTTTGGCTGGGAGAGGATTGGAAGTTTGTAGTGTAGAAAGCTCATTAAGCTTGGCTAGCATGGCCGCTAACACTTCTTGCTGTGCTAACATCAATTGATTGTTTTGTAACATTATGGCATTGCTGTCTGTGTTGTGATCTTTATTATTGATGTTGTTTTGTAGTCCACTAGTTCCTTGTCCTGGGTCCTCATTGTTAATAGAGGATGAGTTTTCCTCTGCACAAGTAGCGCATAGCCTTCCCAGGTGTTGTGGAGGTAGGGGCACATTACACTGTTTGCAGGATTTATTTTTCACCATCGTGATCTGTGGAAAATATAGCACAGATCAGATATGTGGCTTTTGTTATGTAGGAATATCAGTAAACAGTGAGCTTTATATATATATATATATATATATATATATATATATGTGTGTATATATATATATATATATATATATATATATAACACCTGAGATCAGGAAAAATAACATGGTTAAATACACAGTTGTATCTTTATAGCTGTGGCCATGTCTTCAGAGAATGTGTAAACATACTGAAAGGCATGAAAGTGGTGACTGTCCCTTTAAGAGGCTAAAAATTAGGTAGTCTGTGGGGTTTCAGTCATTATTCAGGCACTTTGCATTTATTTGGCATAGTAAATAAATATGTCAATAAGGCCAGGTGACATAAGGATTTGTTGTGTATATAGATTAGGCGTCTTGCCTCTGTTCTTATTTTAATGCTCAGAATCGTAAATGCTGGTATCTGGCATGAAATAGCATGATATCTATGCATCTGAGAGATGCACCCCTCAAAAACATGGAGTCCATAGTCTTGCGGGGTTTCCGAGCCAATCCGTGATCGGATTGCTTGCAGAGCGGGATTTGGAGCTGGAAGAGAAGGACAGAGGTAGTCATGGCTGAAGGAGGCTCTACACGGACGTAGGGGCCATAAAAAAACATCTTACTGGCCTCCATCTTGTCCGTGGAAGAAGGGATTGACCTGAAGGGAAGAGAATCAAAGGAGGCATGGGCGCGCCGTGATTCGGTCAAGCTTCGGGCGAACATGGGCATAATAAGAAGTTGTATTTCAGGAGGTATGCCCTTTTGATGTGTGCTGTGCTGCATTTGGAAACATTGTCTCCAGTGTAATGCACCCATATAGCCTGTAAGACGCCAATGGGAGAGGTGTGCAGCAGTTATTGTGGCAGGAATATTTTTTGTTCTGGCTGTTTTAAATTTGACTAGTGGCTCATTTGAATAGAGCCTTAGTGGCATGGTCATTACATGGGTCTGTGTCGTGTGTTTGCTCCTGGGACCACTAGTAGAGGTCTCCAAGTAGTCAAACATTTACCATGTATGGTAATTACAGTATTGTATGTGATATGAGCAACCTCTGGGACCGCTAGTAGGGGTTACCAGGTGCATTTGTGAAAAAGAACTAGTAGAGATGTTCTGTAATGTGTGTTTGCTCCTGGGACCACTGGTAGGGGTTTCCAGGTAGTCAAACTTTGTCAATGAAAATTCATTACAGCCTCGTATGCGAGAATAGCCAGTCTTGGGATCACTAGCAGGGAATACCAGGTGGTGTGGTTTAAATAACTAGTTTCATCTTTGTGGAACCGCTAGGAAGGGTTTCCAGTAGCCAAATTAATTCACTTTGAAAACTGTTCTGATCACAAAAAAACGTTCAAACCGACGTTAATAGACGCAGATCTAGAATAGCATGCATCATATTCCTCTTTTGCCTATTATAGTCTGTAGTATGGTAATTATATATATATATATATATATATATATATATATATATATATATATATATATATATATATATATATAGGTTTATAGAAGTAATCTGAGTCTTACCTTAGACTGTAGATTTGAATTGTTGCGGGTATATTGTGCCTGCAACCACATTGGATGCACATCTAGAACTGACCTGAGGTAAGCTGACCCCTGGGAGAAGGGGGACAGACTTGCTTCAAATCTACATGTGCATCAAGCAACCTATCAGGTGTACACAACCCATGATGTCATGAATGTGGAGTGTCTCAGAGATTATTCACCACAATTATTTATACACAAACTCAAATGCCAAAAACAAACGTAAAAGAAACATGAAAGAACAACACCCAAAATTGATGATAATCAACAAAAAAGACTAGCTCCACTGAAGGAGATAAATCTTAGGATGAAATCTTACTCTGTGTCAGGGTGGAATCCATGTCACTGGTTTCCAAAGTGACTGAAAAACAGGCTGAGGTAACATTTTCATATCATTTTCATAAACATGAAGGCATTCATTATAGATTTTTTTCTGTTAGCCCTGACAGAGATGTATCCTGATGCTGCAAAAAAAAACAAAAAAAAAACTGGCATCTTACTTGCCAAATACACCATTGGATACATGCTAGAATCACCCTTAATGTACTAGACTGAACTCCCCCCATCTATCACCCCATAAATCAAATTATCATAATTCCTCAATCTAAACTGCAGTTCCTTCCAAAATTTGTCTAAATTATGCCAAAAGACAACAATATAGGATCCTTGAAAAAACAAGTGTTCCATGGTTTCTAACTGGAAGTTATGCCCTTGTCTAAGACAATACATGCCCTCGAGGCTTTTATGTTTATGATTATTATGACTGAAGAGTAGGGGAGTGTCCCCAGTGCCATGGCCAAGCACTCCCCCATCAATAGGAACAGGTCCCTGCAACCCCACCCCTCAGGACACAAATGGAAACAAGCTGTCACAGCTTAGTGTGCCTTTCCTGGTCAAAAATTATACAGTAGCTACAAAAAAATAAAAATGCTTCATAATGTATGGTACTATTTTTAGTATGGATTTGTATGAACTGTTTTATGTTCATTCCACATGGAGGACTTATATAACTGAAACAATAGAAGGCTGGTATTAACTAGCAGGAATGCTTATAAAAAAACAATGAGTCATATGTGAAATTGTTTATTAATAAAAAGTTTAACTTAAAAAAATAAAAGACAGTGAGCTAGTAAGTAGATTTGTATTACGTTAGTAGTTCAGTTTTTAAAATAACAGCATTTTTTAATTATTCAGAAATATTTTATTTAATATATCTCATTTTTTAAAGGTCTTATTATGAACCGAATTTGAGAAATATTTAAAGTGAATGAGAAAGATGTATGGCACTCATACTGTGCATATGTAGGTAAACTGGAGAATAATCCTCTCCATTATGACACTAAATACAGTGGTGCCATCCAGGATGCAACACAATACTGCAGCACACTGCAGTAAACAAAGCAGTTACATACGAACATATGAAATGCCAGCAGAAACATGCCTCACGGTCTATCGAGTCTGCTCAATTGTGCAGCTAGCCCCTCAATTTGCAGCTACCACACCATCCTCTCCCCTCCTCACAACAATCCCCCCTCTTAAATTGAGACACTGCATTGCATCCTGGCCAGCACTACTGTACGTATGTATCTTTGATACATTAGAATCACTCCAGAGAAATATCACTGTTGATTTATGTTCCCTGCTTTATGATTTGTAGCCAGATTCCCTGATGAAGAGACCATGCTGAGGGTCTTGCAGCATTTGTTTTGCAATATAAAAAGAGCGGCAAAGAGAGACTAAAACTGCACTGGCAGTGTACAGTACTTATTGGTCTAGACTTTGTCTTTCCACCTTTTAATTTCTCCCCACCTCTCCTCTATCCCCCTGATTTTGTCCACCCCAACCAACTTATCCTTTATTAATTCCCTCGCCTGGTCAAAGTCTGCTCGTCTCAAAATCAGAACCACAGTCTTTGACAAGGGTATAGTGGTACTCAGGACCATTTCAAACTATATTATGTTATGGTCACTGGGCCCCAGTGGTTCCCCAACCCACACGCCACCTACCATTGTATGAGTCTGGGAGTACCATGCCAAGAATGGCATCCTGTTTTGTGGGTGCTCTAGCCAGATGCACCAGCAGGCAATCCTGTACCATATCTAGCAGGGCCCGACTTCTGGTGCTCTTGGCTGCAGAAATGTCCCAATCACTGTTTAGTAGACTGAGATCCCCCACAACCACTACCTCACCCTTTGTGGCCCCCTTCTCAGTTTCTACCCCTAATTTCCTATGCTTCTCATCTCCTTGTCCCGGTGGCCTGCACACCATCCCCATGCACAACTTCTTTCCCAGTGCTGTTGTGAGCTGTACCCACAGTGATTCTGTGCTCCCATTTCCTCCCCTGATGGACCTATCCTCTATCACCTTTATGCCTTTCTTGCTATGGAGTGCTACCCCACCTCATTTTCCCTTACTCCTATCTCTCATATTTAAGGTACTTCAGTACTGCCAGGTCCTGGTCATTATTCCTGGTGGCCCACGTCTCTTTAATGACTGCAACATCTAATCCTACAATTGCCACCATCACCTGGAGCTCACCAGTTTTGTTCCCTGGGCTCCTGGCATTTGGGCAGACTGCCTCCCAGCTTGAGCTTATACCCTTAGAAACACAGATTTTGACAGCAGATAAGGATTGCTTGGCCCGCCTAGCCTGCCCATTTCCCTACCTAATGGATAAGCTGCAGGTTCTAGTTAACCAACAGCCTACTTCCTCCTACTCCCACTAGAATTGCCTTATGTCTGTCCCATGCATTCTTGAATTCTCTCACTGTTTTTGACCCCACAATCTCCTCAGGAAGATGGTTCCTAATTTCTTGTTTGTCTTGCTCTCCACTTGCTTTCTGACCTCCCCCCAGGTTCCTTACTTAACTTATCATGGACCACTGCTTTGTTGCTTTCATCCCCACAGCTCCTAGCCCTCATTTCTGGGTGAGTGCTAGCTAGGTTACCCTTTTGCTCTGTATCCTCTGTGATTCCCCCAGCCTCAGTCTCCCCCCTTCTAGTTTAAATGCCCTGCTACGTAGACATCAAATGTCTGCCAAGCACTGGCCTCCTCTTTTGTTAGGTAAAGGCAATCACCCTTGGGGCTGTGGGGGCCAGAATCAAGTGAGAAAGCACCAGTGGGAACCACATAAAGTGCTTTCTGGCACTAGGGCAAGCTATGTGGGCAGGAGCAGAGAGAACTCATTGCTGAGCACCATTAGCAGCACAATACACATGCGCAGCAGACTGAAAGCATAACCAGAACTCTGGTTACAAATCAGGCAGCATTTGTATCACTCCTGCAGCATTCCCAGTCCCAGAGTAGGCAGCCGTGCTGGAACTGCTAGAACACGGAACTGAAAGGCATTAAGTACTATACTAGGAGCTACACAGAAGCTGCCAACAGTCACTCACAAATATAAACAAATATGGCTGCCACCATGCAGACAGAAGCTCTCCGACCCCGCAAGGACTGCTGGGAAAGAGGTGCTACAGTTTCTATGCCCATGAATTTGGACCAGTGATGAGCTTAGGATTTGCAGTCTCTATCCATGCAAACCAGACGAACATATGAAATTTGCCAGCAGATAAAGGCCTAGTGGTCTATCAAGTCTGCTCGAATGTGCAGCTAGAACCCCTTATTCTGCCTTATTATGTATGGTAGCTGGCATCCAATTAAAGGTAGTTTTCATTGCCCTATAAGACACTGCTGAAGGTAAGTCTGGGCTTAGTCTAGATCAGCCTGAGAGCCAGAAGGCTGTGTGTGCAACCCAGGGAGACTGCAGTTACCAAGGCTCCCTGAGCCTGGCAATCTGAGAGGGACATCTATGAAATGAACTTCGTATATATTTAGAAAAATGTGATGACCTGTATATACCTGTCCACGATCCAACTAGCCTAGGGGGTGTATACTACAATGTTATAAGTTATATTATGACCAATCCAGTCCTTGAGCTATGCTACACTCCTATGTATGATGACCTGTATATATCTGTCAGTTGAACTAGCTAGTCTAGAGTGTATAATCTGAAATGTGCTTACTACTGTATGTTTCCCCTAGCGTCAAATTATGTATTTCCCATGTTTGTTTACTGTGACAAAAAAACTGTGCTCTCTTTGCCATGTCTCCTTGATTGTTGTTCCTCAAGTTGTACTCTCCCGGGTCATTCCGGAAAATAGGCATAATACTTGTCTAGTGTACTTATCCGGTAAACAAAAGCTAAATAAATAAATATCGAAAATAGACTGTGTGCCTTCTGAGAAGTACAGGAAAGAGGTGCTTCTTGGAAAAAAGGCCAGAAATGTTTCAAAGCTACTCATACTTGCAGATCAGCTGTCTCAGCAGGCCCAGAGACTCTGGGGCAACCCTCTGACACACAGTAGGTTCTAGCCAGAGCCCCAGTGGTGCAGAGGTAAGGCATGCATGTAGTTTGCTCTGTTGATAGTCACTTCAGGGAGCCATTGTCAGCCAACGCTCAAAGCCAGAGCTTGGTGTCTGACTTCCCAGTGTGTGTGACCCTAACAGGGGCCATGGCTATTGTAGCACAGTTGCATTCTCCTAGGAAGTGATCTGATCAGTCAATCAAATCCCGATCCAGCCCGTGAAACGAGGTAATCCAGATCAGAGGGAAAAGGATAGACTGATGAAGGCTCTGTGTGCTTCTGTTGGAAACATGTTACAAAATTATATTATTTTATCATATCCTGTTTGCATAGATTATAAGTCCCCTTGATCCTGCCCTTTCCTTTCTACCCCTATGTTCTGGCCCTCCCTTCCCCTACCTCTAAATAAATTTCTGGTTTATTGTATTTTATGTTGGGCATACTGGCAACTTCTTCAGAGTTATAACTATTTTAGGGGTAGTGCTTCATGTGTGGGAGGGTGAACTGTATTACTTCCTTTGGATTCATAAGTACAGTGTCCAGATACCCCTATTTCTACCCCAGGTGGAGACACCACATAATCACATAGGTATATTTAGGTTGTCCGCAGCCAACAGAACCCAGGTTGAACCCCCCCCTTAGAGGTAAAAGTACACAAGAGGTACGACCTCCAAGGGCCCCAGGCTTATATATAAGCAATAAAGCATAACCTGGTATATGATTATGGATCAATAATCACACACCTCTCAAGGGTATTGTTAGGCACAAGGCTCTTGCGCTGAGTGCTTTTAAACACCTAAGAGAGAAGCGTGATTCTTGATCATAATTAGACATCCCTGGATTGTTTTATTGTCCTTATAACATGTGTAAGAAAAATCACAGCAGCTGGTTTTGTTAAAGCATGTTATAAAGTTATAATAACTATTTTAAGTGGGAATCAGTGTAAAAGTAAAACAAACATTCCTGTGTCAGACTGTGTAGCTCACTTAATGTCCTCAGCACTTCCCTCACTCATTACTTCCTGGATGGCAAGAGCACGGCTGAGCATCAGCTTCCTAGATACAGTAGGGATGGAACCTGTCTGAGACTGCAGACTGTGCGCTATCCTTTTATTATTCATGTTTTTATTTTGTTTGTTTGCTTACAACACCAGCTCAATCTGCCAAATGACTCCTGTTACTGGAGGCTGAAAGTGCAGTTTGCTATACAGGATGAGTGTGACTGGGAACTTTTATGTATCTTTTTTTTAAAGTTCTTAAAGACCATTAGTGTTGATGGTGCAATCCATGCAGGGGGCCCCTGTGAGTTGCAAGCTTGAAAGAAGTGCAGGTGTGTGATTATGGGTTCATAATTATATGGCTATACTGGTGTTTCAATCAATAAGAACACTTGATTTTTTTTTTTTTTTTTACACATGTTATAAAGGCATTTACCCTTGTGGCACCTTGATGCCCCCTGTTTGAAGATAGTTTTTTTTGTGTTGTCTTGTGCACATGCGCAAGCAACATCTTGCAGTACTAGTAGCAGTGAGAGGTGTGTCAGTTGTGGCAAATGCAGGGCACGCTTTAGTAGGTGCGTCCCTCATTCTCCAATTAGCTAGCATGCTAGCGCTGATGCAAAACTTATGTAAAGTGGACACAGCTTATAAGAAAAGTGCCGCTGCAATCAGAGACAAGCTCGTCATGCAGTGGCAGAGATGATATGCCTCCCATACGTGCCTTTCCTGGTGAAGCATTTCAATAAATATGGTGGCTCCTGCCATCCGCCACACAATTCCCAGAAAGCAGACTTTAGGGGTGGCCAATCCCCATGTCGGCATGCCCCCCAGTTCAATTTGTTTGCCAAAGGGATGCCCAATCCCCATCAGCATAATGTACCCCCCCATGCTTAATTTGTTTGCTGACAGGGGTGTACAATCCCCATCGGCATCATGCCCCCCCCACACACACACTCACTTTCTTTGCCAACAGGGTGCCAATCCCCATCGGCACCATGTCCCCCTCCCCCCCACACACTTTCGTTGCTGACGTGGGTGCCCAATCCTCATCGGCTTCAGTCCCCTCAAACTCATGTGGCACACTGGGAGCCCATCCCGGTGTGCCCAAATGTATTTTTTTGTAAAACCTGTAAAGAAAGAAAACATTCCCTCAATGTCAGTGTTTTTTTTGTCCCTGTAAAAAAGAAAATGGTCCCTCGTCATCAGGACATCCCTCCTCCTCCCCAGCCCGCACCACCCTCTGTGCATCCCACCTCTCTGCAACCCCCCACCATACTTACCTCCGGAGGCCTGCTGCGGCAATCTTTGGTGGGTGGGACACATCTGAACTCTTCAAAAGCCGACCATGAACTGAAGAAAATCATGGTAAGCTGTATAATGGCATCGGGGGTTCAACTTAGGTGGATATCTCAGCCATTTTTTTTAAATTTTGGCTCCAAATTTTCAACATGGGGTTCTTGGGACCCCACCTCATGAACACATGCTCTATCATTTCGTATTCTGGCCCAAAAGGTGATTTCACGGTCACGGCACAGAATCACCTTTCGGGACCAATTAACGAAATGGCAGTGCCACTGTTCATGAGGTGGGGTCCCAAAAAGCCTATGTTGCAAATTTAGTGAAAAAATTCCCAAAAATTACTGTATTACAAGCAAGCATTGTGCAGTTTCCATGCATGCTCGTAACTCCAGATTTTCAACATTGCCATTTTTTCACACATCCTTATGAACAGTAGAGCTGCCATTTTTCACATCCTGCCTGAAATGTGTTTTCGCACATCTGGCGCACAATAGCGCAGTCGCTGTGGGAAATCAACTTTCAGGACAAATTAACAAAATCTCAGTGCCACTGTTCATGAGCAGAAGTCCCAAAATGCCTATGTTGAAAATTTGGTTAAAAAAATCTCAAAAATAATTGCGTTATGGGTGTGCATTGTGCAGTTTCTATGCACAATTGTGACCACCAATTTTTCATATTTTCACTCCAGATTTTCAACACCCCATTTGTTTTACACCTCCTCATGAACAGTACAGCTGTCATTTTTCACATTCTGCCCAAAATGTGTTTTCGTACCTGTGGCACCAAATGGTGCAGTCACTGTGCAAAATCACCTTTCGGCTAATGAATTAATAGTGCCGCTGTTCATGAGGTAGGGTCACAAAAAGCCCATGTTGAAAAATTGGAGTGAAAATGCCCAGGGCATTAGGATTTCCAACCGTAATGCCCCAACCCGTAGAGATTGACAGGCATCAGGGGTGTGACTTGGGATTGTCGGCTGTAATACTCACGCCATTCCACCCTCACCCCTAACCTGCAGCCAGTGACAGGCATCGAGGTGTGCCTTGGACTCTTCTGCCCCAAAGTTCATCACATTCTCCTATACAGCACCCACCTCAATGTATTTCCTTATGGAATTGGGTGAGCATAAGGCCGAAAGACCCCAAGGCACACAGCGACACTTGTCGGAGTCTGTAGGGTAGGGTGAGGTGAAATGGCATGAGCATTATGGCTGACAACCCAAAGGCACACTCCAGTGCCTGTCAGTCTCTGCAGGGTGGGGTTGGGGTTGGCATCAGTTCAATACTTCACTGCCATTCCTATTATGCATCTCTCTATGTCCTGCACTACCAATGCCAATGCCAGCAAAACAATATTCAGCATTGACAAATGTTTGTTATATTCCTGATGCCTCACAACCCAGAAGTGCTCCCCATTCCTTCCTGTCGCAATTATACTAACAGCACATCAATCGCTCCTGCTCATAAATAATTCTTTCCTAAAATATTCCTCTCCTCCACTCTTTCTGTTTGATCCCTGGAAACTCTGTTTAGGTAAATAAATTTTATATCACTAGAAGCTCTGTGCTCTCCCTATGCTGGCCCAGTGTAAATGGTCCCTCCACAAATTACAAATATTTCTATCCACAAATTACATGCCATTCACTTCTCTTTCAGTACGGTGAGTTTACATGCAAGCTCTTCCTTGCAGAAAGTCTTACACCATATGCACTGGTTGCCACAAAGTTTCTCCCATGTGGTCCACTAGCCCCCCCCCCCAAATGAAAACATAAGCATCTGAACCAGATAACAAGCTAGGTGAGTTCACTCACCCCTGGTTTCACTGGGCAATACTAACTCAGGGTAAAGCAGCAGTAACTGTAGACATTAAACAATTTCATTATATAGGTTTTTTTTTAGCAAAACTATATTTCTGACACCCTTAGATTTATCATATGTGTATTTTTAGTTTCTTAAGATATGTTTACAACAGCTTTTGTTACTAAATATTTTTATTCTCACTTGCCTATCCTGAGTATTAATTTATGGATGTATGTTATTGTATTGGTTTTAAATACTTACAGTTTTAAAGGTTTTATTATAAACACGCTTTGGTACTTGTTTGAATTGCGCTTACAACAAATAAAGATTATTATTATTACTATTATTAAATTTGTAATTAATGATTTAAGTCAATAATGATGGGCAATACTGTCAGTTTTTAAGTATCTCTCTCCTAAGGTTACTTTTTTAACCACACATACTAGATTCTTACTGTGTATGCGTTAGTATTGTGTTAGTACCCTTTTTTGGTGGTTAACCACATAGCATCAGACTAAGAAGTTTGTTGTATTCACTGTGGGCATATCAAGCAATCATAAACATTTAACAATGTCAAAAACACACAGGAATGAAATAAGTAAGGATTAACTCACGACAGAGCGTGGGTTACTGGGGGGTGTTGTCACATGGGGCAGGATGCCGAGTGTCGAAAACCACCCAAGTGTGGATTAATTCCACACATAACCCAAGCTCTGGAGTGGGTTAATGCACATAACATGGGGATGAAAACTGTGTTACATGTTCCCTGATACTGTACCATCTGCCGTGGCTCCTCATCAGCTCAGTTATACCTGACTTACTCCCACTTCCTGCTTACTCACTCCCTGCTATTCCATCTTTGTTTTGGCTGCCACAGTACCCCATGTACTTTCCAAAAGCCAGCACTGTAAAACCAATGGATCAGGAATTCTGAGGGAGACAGAATTAATAGACAGAGCAGGCAAAATGCAGTCCTTGCATACAGAACTAATCATTCATGGTGAGATGTTTTACATGTTTAAAAGAGTGTCTCCCTCACAATTCCCGATGCATTGGTTTTGCACTGCTCGGTTATGTGTGCTGCAACACATGAATGCTGAGGGAGATGGAGCAGGCAAATGCAATCAATGGAAACGGAAAGCCATGTTCATGGCGATAACTTTTACATTTTAAAGCTTGTCTCCCTCACAATTCTCAGGCTGTATGACACAGCAATTGTGGGTTGCAGCACACATAAGCCAAATTCACATCAGTCTCACTGCCTCGGATGCCTTCCAGGAGCAACCATGGCTTATTTGAGAATTAATCCATGGTCAGCTGATGCATCTTCATGAATCAGAGGGGGAGCATTTTTTCATCCCCATGTTATAAAATGCAATGAAAAATGGTTATAGTGTGGTTCTCGACAGAAACAAATGAATACTGAAAACAAATTTTACACTAACATACTATTGCTTTTACCTTTATTCCCAGTCTTTATTCAAAGTCTTTGTTAATTTTCTTGTATTCCTCCCCTTGCACATGCCTAGTAGCAGGTTTATTGCAGTTCAGCATGTCTCTCCAAGTAAAATATTGCAAACAAATAAATGTAATTTTGCCATTCTATATCACTAATTCTGTTGTTTCTCTTCAGGGCAAGTTACTACAGAAAGGGAGGCCGTGCCATGCTGCCAGTCAAGTGGATGCCTCCTGAGGCCTTTATGGAAGGAATATTCACATCAAAGACCGATACATGGTACAACATGTTTCTCTGCAGCAACTAACATTTACATGATGATTTAGTATGGTACAGCAGCATTTGTGATATTAATCTATGTTCTATTTGGTCTGTAAAGATGTCTGCTGACTGGTTCAGCAGGCAATTAATCCTTGTATAAACGCATGTACAACTTAAGTAAGTAGAATTTTTGGAACTTTGGCTAAAAGCTTAGGCTACCTAGGTTTAGCCATTAACTCTTTCTGCCGCATGATGGGGACTGCCACTCTTTCAAGGTACCACAGAACTCAGTCATGTGAACAATGAGACCCTCTTGACAAGGGTTCCACCCCTATATGTGACACAGGGACATTGTCCCCTTAGACAAAATGTGAATATGCATAGGTGGGGTTCAATAGGGCAAGGGACAAAGCTGAGGGTGGTGGTGGGCAGGATGCTATAGCAGTGAAGAATGAGCAGCCTGTGGATGCCATCGTGCTGGAGCATGTGGTTAAAATGCACTTGGCTGGGGGAGCACTGTGAGTCGCCTGCTCACAGAACCATAGAACTAGCCTGTGAATTCTCTTAGCTTGAGAGCTGAATTTTGTTCCAGCCATTAGAACCATACAAATACATATCTAGTCACCCATCAAGTATTGAAAAGTCCGAGGACCAGTTATTTATTTTTTTCCGACATTTTTCCTGGAAAAAACATACTGAGTTGGTACAGTACCATCTAATTTCTGGATGCATCCTGGGGAAGAGAAAATGGGAGCAGTATAATGCAGTGAAAAAATCAAAGCAACAAGACCAAGGATATAACAAGGCAAGTTACAACTTGCCAACACATCATTCTGTGCGGCCTAACTGGCTGCCATCCACTGAAATGACTATCCATTTCTGCAAAGCGACACAAACCCCAGCTGCCCTCTGTGACTCATGTAGGAGCCATTTATTTCTCATAAACCTGCTCTGACAACTTGTAAGGCTACAGATGAAAGAGGGGAAAAGAAAATGGCATTTCTAAAATGACTTCTACCCTTCAGTGTTTTCTTAAGCCTGCATTGACAGTGAAAAGACTAAAGTACTCAATCCTTCACAGAAAAAACTAATCAGTGCTTGGAACCAGCAAAAACGTAAGGATACTCAGTTCCCTTCTTATTTTTCTTCATTACTAAAGGTAAGACACAGGCTTATGACTTGTTTAAGAGCAAGTCTTGCACCCTTGTCAGTCCTACCAAAACAGATCTCAAGAGGAGGAAGCTGGAAGTTGACGCACCCTGACATAGCAACATTGTGGATACAGCATGTGCTGTCAGGTTAGAAGAATGTTTGAACCTAGAAGCTGTCATCTTTATTGATTAGAGACACTAAATTCCAAAATGAAATATAAAATGATGTACAGACTGGCTAAATACAGTACTTTTCAAACTGAAAGGCCTCTCGAGTGCAAGTGCTGCTCTCATGGAAAACTAATAGCACACAAAGCAAAAGGCTGGGCACTGTGGATTTAAAAAGTTCATTGCAGACCTCACTAACACACACAATGTTTCACACCAAAAATCGGGGTGCTTTTCAACCCTGAATAAGCACCCCAATTTCTGGTGCGAAATACTGGGTGTGTTAATGGGGTCTCATATGGACATTTTTTAATCGAAAGTATATTCTAATAAATAAAGCATATGTTCTTTTGACACTATAGACTGTGATCTCTTTCACTCAGTGAGTGATGGTACCTGACTTTTTTGCCTTGTGAGTTACAGCAAATGAGGTGCTGTAGAATAAACCACTGCAGACTCTGAGGATGTCAAGATAGGAACATACTGCTTCAAACAAGCATTTGTCAATGCCGAACGTTCGCTTGCAGGTATTTGCAGTGGTATTTGGCACTTGGACATGGCTTAAAAAAATCAGTGACAAAGAAGTACAAGCATTTGTCAGTGCCGAATGTTGCTTGCTTCTATGTGCTGTTTAGGTATTTGGAAGTCATTGGAGTACAAATATTGAAAATTCGTGAACTTACAAGCGTGCGTAGGAACTGCGCAACGCACGCTCATAAAACAGTCATTTTTAGGAATTTTTTCACCAAATTTTCAACATAGCCATTTTAAGACCTCTGCTCATGAACAGTGTCACTGTGATTTTCTTAATGTGTCCCATACATTGAGTTCGCACACCGACTGCGCCATTGTGCGCTACATGGGCGGAAACACGTTTTGGGCAGGATGTGAAAAATGACAGCTGTACTGCTCATAAGGAGGTGTGGTAAAATGGCAATGTTGAAAATCTGGAGTGGAAATATTGAAAATTCGCAAACCTACGAGCGTGCGTAGGAACTGCGCAATGCACGCTCGTAAAACAGTCATTTTTAGGAATTTTTCACCAAATTTTCAACATAGCCATTTTAAGACCTCTGCTAATGAACAGTGTCACTGTGATTTTCTTAATGTCCCATACATTGATTTCGCACACCGACTGCGCCATTGTAAGCTACATGGGCTAAAATCGTTTTGGGCAGGATGTGAAAAGACAGCTGTAATGCTCATAAAGAGGTGTGGTAAAATGGCAATGTTGAAAATCTGGAGTGAAAATATTGAAAATTCGCGAAACTTATTTAGCTATGAGAACTGCGCAACACACTGTACAGTGTGGAGGTAAGAGGCTTATGGTGCAGCAGGGCACAGTGATGCAGGGATAGAGGACAGCATGATGCAGAAGCCTTGACTGTGGTGCAGGACACAGTGGGGCATCAGGGCACAACAACCCTGACTGTGTGCCAGGGTGCATGGGGTACAATGGCCATGCCCATTTGGGGCAATGGAAGTGGATATCAGGGTGCAGCAAAAGCCCCACCTTTGGTGGCCTGGGGCAGCATGATGCTGCACCCCAAACTGTGGAGGCAGAGGCCCTGGGACTCTAGGGCTTAGCAGAACATATCAGTCCTGTCTGTGGAGACAGGAAAAGGGGGCAACAGAGTGCACTGGCCCTGACTGTAGGGGTGGGGGACAGAGGGAAGCAGAGTGCAGCAGCCTCAGCTGACAGGCAGAAAACAGGGGCATCAGGATGCCATATAGTATTTATAGTTATACAAATACACAATGCATTTCCACTTAACTGAATTTTGTGAGTTCATACAGTACATATTCCTGAAATAGCAGAGTGTGGCAGAAACAGGTTTGTCAATCTGACATGGAAACAAACTTTTTATCACATGAACATGAACATATTTATTGAGACTACAATAAATACATGCAGCTTCTATGAATTAATGAGATGTAATTTATTTTATATATATTAAACAACCCTGTGTTATATAGCCAGAACAGAATGCAGAGTTGTGATGACAGGGAACTGAGAGCGGTGATACAGAAAATGTTGTTTCTGACAGATTCATTCATACCACTTCAGTTGAGCACTGAATCCCAAAATTATCAACTTTTTATGAGAAAAGAAAGATTTTAAGCATATCTCTCTTAACACAAACCACATGGGTTAGTAACGAACTCTGACTGAAAACAATTAGCTCTACAGACTTCTCTAGTTAGGGACTGCAACAGCTTATTTAACAATCAGGGACTTAACTGCAGAAGCAGCAGACAGGACACTTATGATGGCATTGCTCATTGACAGGGACAGAAACATCTTCACTGTTCCTTCACTGTTTTAATTACTACAGAGCACAGTAACAGATGCTGATTTAAAGAAAACCGCAAAACCAAACAGCATGGTATTTTCAGGAAACACTAGTCATGAAACATGGATGTGAATTCAAGCTTTTTATGAAATATGTGTGCATCTGATCTTTAAATTTGCTCTGGTGTACAGAAGGCTCAGAGGTGACTATTGTGTAGCTCACCAATTAGGAGAAGGCCACACCTCTCCTGTTTACAATGCAACCCTGGCTAATACTAACATACTAAAATGAGAGCAGAATAGGCACAATGGTCTCTCGAGTCTGCTCGATTTCCAGCACCCGCACTGAGTGCCAATTTTGGTGTCCCCCCTCCCCCTTGGATTATACTGTCCCCAGTCCCAAATGTTCCACCTGTATTGGGCCTGGTAAGATTTACCCTCCCCCTGTACCTGTCCCATCCCCTCTTATACCCGTCCACAGTCTCCACCTCTACCAGCTCCATGGGCAGTGCATTCCAGGGCTCCACCACCCTTTCAGTGAAATAACATCTCCTCCTCTCCACTCTGAGCCTGCCCCCTTCCAGCTTACACCCGTGACCTCTTGTTGCCCCACCCTCCTTCCTTTGGAACACCCTGACTGGACCTCCTTTATTGATCCCTTTCATGTACTTAAAGACCTCTATCATGTCCTCCCTGCCCCCCCCTCCAGGGTGCACATGTCAAGCTCCTTGAGCATCTCCCATAGGTCCTCTCCCCCAGACCCCAGATCATTTTGGTTGCCCTCCTTTAGACCCTCTCTAGGAGTGTAATGTCCCTCTTTAAATGTGGTCACCAAAACTGTACACAATACTCGAGTTGTGGCCTAACCAAGCAGTTGTACAGTGGAAGGATCACCTCCACCTTTCTGGAGGTAATCCCCCTGGCGATGCATCCCAGCATCCTATTTACCCTTGCCGCTGCCCTCTTACAGGTCTCTGAGTTGTTCGTTTTGACATCTACCACTACCCCCAGGTCCCTCTCACCCTCTGTGACTTGAATCATGTCTCCTCCCAGGGTATGCCCCTGGCCTGGGTTTCTGACTCCCAGGTGCAGAACCTTGCAGTTCCCTGCATTGAATTTTAGTTTCCATTTTCCTGACCACCTTTCTAGAGCCTCCAGGTCCTCCTGCAAGGTTACCCTCCCCTCCTCCTCATCCACCACTGCACCCAGCTTTGAGTCATCTGCAAAGAGACTCATCTCACTCCTGATCCCCCTCCTGATGTCTGAGATATAGGCGTTGAACAGGAGTGGCCCCAGCACTGACCCCTGGGGAACCCCACTAGTAACCCACCTTGGGGATGAGGCTAACCCTCCAACCCCCACCTTCTGAGTACACTCAGACAGCCAATTTCCTATCCATCTTAATAACTGTCTCCCTACCCCCATTTCCTTCAGCTTAGCTAGCAGGCCACGGTGGGGTACTGAATCAAATGCCTTGCTAAAGTCCAGAAAGAGGACGTCCACTGGCCTACCCTGGTCCAGGGCCCTCGTCTCCCAGTCATAGAACTCAACAAGATTTGTCTGGCATGATCTCCCCGTGACAAAGCCATGCTGCCTATCGTCCAAGTACCAAGATTGCTCCAGTAACCCCCTAGCCTTTTCTTGACAATACCCTCCATCACCTTGCCAACCACCGATGTCAGGCTGACGGGCCTGTAATTTCCCACCTCCTCTCTTGATCCTCCCTTTGTGGATCGGCATGACATGGGCCACCCTCCAGTCTTGGGGAACCCACCCAATCCTCAGAGAGATGTTGAAAAGCTCCGCTAGAGGGACTTCCAGGACATCCGTCAAAATACATAAAAGATTTTATTTAATTTCTTACACATTTTTCTTAAAATATTTACAGGGGTTCACATGTGATCCTTTAATGGACTTGAGACCACAGTATAAAAGATGAAGCCAGACAGTGGTTTCCACAGAGAAAGCAGTGGGACCCGAGTTCATATTTAACTTGATCGTGCACTTTTTTGGTTGCTGCCCCCGTTCTGGAATACTTTACCGAATAATCTACACTCTACCTTCGCACTGCAACATTTTAAATGCAATTTTAAGAAATATTTTCAATCATTGGATTTTTTTATGTGTTTTGTGTAATTTGTTTTCTATGTTAGTTATTTTGTTATGTGTGTATTTAATGTCAAGTGGGACCTGAAAAAGGACTTGTCCAGTGTCCCTACCCAGTTAACAAAATTTAAATAAAATAAAAGTAAAAATATTGGCATGTTAAAATTTTAAAGACAAGATTCCTGACTGATGAGGGGATCACCTTACCACTGGTGGTCAGGCTGATCGGATTCGGCCAAATGATGAGCCAAGAACCCCTTTAGATGTTAAAAGATGGATTATACAATGGACAAAGGAAACACTGCATTCTGATTGGTCAGTTGGCACTTCTCCCCGTTGTAAATCCTGAACAGTACCAATGAAAAGAAGTGCCAACTGACTTCACCTACTACCCACCTGGCAGGTATCAATGCATCGCTCCCTCTCACACACTTTGTGGTACATCGATTGAGCTCACCCCCGACGCACAAAACCACAGCGGGAAATTTTAAAAAATTGACGCAACATACAACTCAATAAAGACAGTTGAACTGTTCTGTTAAAGAATCCATCACAAATCAACTTGCCACCACAATTATATACTGCACCTGAAAGTGCACCAAATACACAAAGCCCAGGCAAAATGCCCTTTACCGCCGCTCACACAGAAAGTCTTCCGCAATCTCCTCAGCCATCTCCGGTTGCACAGCAAGACAGCACCGCTCCACAAAAAGACACACTGGAAATGCACAACCTAGGCATTTTCTGTTGATGAGTGTTTCCAGTCCCACTGCTTGTCGACGGCTCTCTCTCTTCACTTATTCCCTGGGATCTGTTTGTTCTCTCTCTCTTTCCAGCCCACAATACAGCAACAACTTCTCTCAAATGCCTGTTCTGCCTCCAACTCGACAGCCATTGCAACAGCCAAGAACTATTTTTTTTGCAGCGCAGTAACAAATACAATACAAAATAAATAAAAACTGAAAAAAAAAACTGTTTTAGTTTATTTTGTATCTCACAAAAAACGGACCATTAGATAACTAATATACCACTGAGGTTAATGCCATGATTTACAATGCCTGGTGTGTTTGCTTACTCTGCCTGCGGCCTTGAGACCAAACAACACACCAGGTGTTGTAAATCCTAGCTTAACTCACACCCTGTGGTGGTATATTGCTTAAATAAAAAACCAAGTAAGAAAACTGAATTGACTTGACTGATTTGCAAGCTTTCAATCAGCTTTGTGGGGGAAGGGGGTGCACTGGTACTATAACTATTTGCTCTTGTCCAAACACCAAGCACACCCCATAAATATTTGAAGAAAGTAGCAGACCAGGGAGGGGCTGTGGACTTGGCCTACCTAGACTTTAGCAAGGCATTTGAGACAGTCCCGCACAAAAGATTAATAAACAAATTAGCCAGCCTGGGAGTGGGTCCCAGTGTGGTAGCCTGGGTAAAACACTGGCTAGACAACAGGACACAGCGAGTAATAGTAAATGGAGTCCACAGTGAAGAAAGGAGGGTTATTAGTGGGGTATCACAGGGTTCAGTACTGGGGCCGGTCCTTTTAATGTCCTAATAAGTGACATTGCTGAGGGACTGGAGGGGAAGGTATGTCTCTTTGCAGATAACACAAAGATCTGCACCAGGGTTGATTTGCAAGGTGGGGTGGAAAGGATGAAAAGGGACATGGCAAGGTTGGAGGAATGGTCAAATGTATGGCAGCGTAGATTCAATGCAAAGAAGTGCAAAGTAATGCACCTGGGAAACAAAAACCCAGGGCAAGAGTACACATTGGGGGGAGATACCGACAACAACAAAAATGGAAAGGGACCTGGGATAGTCACATCAGACGACCTAAAGGTGGGCCAGCAATGTGAGAAGGCAGTAAGGAGGGCTGGGGATACTGGGATGCATAGGGAGAGGCATCACCAGTAGAAAACAGGAAGTTGTTGGCCCTCTGTGCAGACAGTTGGTAAGACCACACCTGGAGTACTGTGTACAGTTCTGGAGACCCCATCTCTGCAAAGACATAGACAGGGTGGAGGCTGTCCAGAGGAGGGCAACCAAAATGGTGCAGGGTCTGCACCAGAAGACATATGAAGAAAGACTAAAGGAGCTTATGATGTATAGCCTCAAGGAAAGGAGGGAGAGGGGGGACATGATAAAAACTTTCAAATACCCCAAGAGAATCAACAAAGTCCAAGAGGGTAGCATCTTTCAAAAAAAGAGATGTGCAAGAACAAGGGGGCACAAATTGAAGATAGAGGGGGAACGGCTCAGAGGTAATGTGAGGAAGTATTTCTTCACAGAGAGGGTTGTAGATGCATGGAACAGCCTTCCTGAAGAGGTCATAGAGTCAAAAACAGTGGGGGAATTCAAGAATGCATGGGACAGACATAAGGCAACTCTAGTGGGGGGTAGGACGAAGCAGGCTGTTGGTTAACTAGGATCTGCAGCTTATCTGTTAGGTAGGGAAATGAGCAGATTAGGTGGGCCAAGCGGTCCTTATCTGCCATCAAATTCTATGTTTCTGTGAATGTAAGAGTACAAGACATGTGATAAAATCTCAGTATTAGCCAGGTCTGAGCACACTTTAACACTGCATTGCAAACAGGTGATCTGCAAATTAATTTACTGGTCCTTGTCAGTGGCACATCTCAGTACCACTGGCACTTAATTACTGAACGAGCCTGAAGTGAAAAAGTAACTCATGCTCTGCATAGAAACACTTTATTTGTACAGAATAGCATATCTGAAATGCTACTGTACATCTCATTACCCATGACGCCCTGTATCTGCATAGGCCAGCTTGATGCCTTCCAGTAATAATGCTCCGTCAGGATGAGCGTATCCACTCCACCCACCCTCTCCCACTTTTAACACCTGAAAAAGAGAGGGAATTCTGAACAATTGCTAGTGGCTGCAGTACACGCTAGTCACAGCTTGATCTGAGAAAAGTACTTCCTCTTTGTATCCGATTCCACCCCGTACTGGCACATTTGCTTTCAGTTCCGAGACAGATATAGGGCTCTGTATTATGTTTAGTGAATCGCCCAGGCTTTAGATTCGTATTATACAAGGTCCGGTGAGTAATACATTAAACTTTATCATCTTTCTATTGTTTTAATTTTTATTCGCCCCTAGTTAACGATCCTTTAACCTATTTAATGATCATTCCCCTATTCAGTGCAGGCGAAGTTGAGGGAACCAACCTCCAGACACTTGTTGAGGCTGCGGTCGTCAGTCTGCGCTGTATTTCTTTAAATTACTTACTGCTGTCTCTAGCCACCGAGGCAGTTAGTTATTCGGTGTGACTGAGTCGGTCAGCCAGATGTGTTACGGGACTCCACTCTGTTTCACTCATGCTTGTATTAGCACTGCGTGGGCCGAACAATGTAACCGATTTCCATCAGAATAAACTGAACAAAATAAAGAGTGAATTAACATTGTTACTTCAGAGAGCAGTCATTTAACCTGGTAGCCACACCGTATCAGCACTGAAATGGAAGATGGAAGAATCAGTTAACAAATAAAATTAAACTCTGAATTACAAGTAGGGTTGCCTACCTTGGTAGAGACAAACTAGGCAATCACTAAAATAAGTGGCACAGTACGCCGGTGTCTTGCTAGGGGTTTGGGTGATTCGTGGAACACAGTTGGGGGTAGCTCAAGGAAATTCGCAGCACTGCTGCAATACCCGCCTTTGCATAAACAGCACTGTAACTGCAGAATTCTTCTGCAGGCTCACTCAGGCACAGAACATGAGGGCTAGTCAATCAGTAAAACAAGTCACACGACAGCAACAGGATGAGGAAGCTCGAGGTCTTTTCTTTCGGCAGCTCATGACAGCGGTGGTTTTCTTTGAACCGAAGACCACTGCTGTCATACAGAGCACCCGCATCCATTGGTGCAGGACTGCCATGCCTGCTCAATGGAGCACTGGATTGCACAGGAGAGTCACACCTCCAAAGTGTGCTACTCTCCCAAGACGTTCCTTGCGCATGCGCGCAAGCAAACGTAAAAATGGAAGGTATACTGACATTATTTTTCTCTAACTAACAAATACTACAGTTTAAAATCTACTTGCCACTTTACAGCTTTCTGTTAATGTATTTGTTTTTAAAGACATGAAGCAATAAACTAGGATTCCAGCATGGTCTTACTAAGGGATGGATTCATAAAGGGGTCTGGCATACACATGATTTGAGAACTGGGGGCCTGTAGAGCTCTATTATATGACTAGTACCCTGGTGGCATTCACTATGTCTAGTCAGCCCTATACACTTGAGCAGAGCAGCATTCTGGGGCAGCAAGCAAGAAGCAGTCAAGCCATACACCAGGCTTCTTATCAGAAGCCCAGCCTGGGCACCTACTGGATCCCCTGCTCCCCTCCCATGGGGGAAACTGGGATATGGCAGTCTATAGAGAGGAAGGGGCTGTAGCATCTACTGAGAGGGGAAATTTAGAAAACAAATCTGTTCTGAACTTGCTGACCAGTGCACCAAGCCCCAATAGGGGCTGTCCTCGTTTCAAACTTGAGGTGCCACATGATGTGAAGGTACATAAGGCAGGGTCTTGAGAGTGAAAGAGTAAGAGAAGCCCTCCCCAGCTATCCTCAGTCACACATATGTGACATTAAGAATTCCAAGTGTAGTAGTAGTAGACTTTATTTGTTTAGGGTGTCCTTCCCCGAAGGCTGAGGGTGCCCTTAAATCAATACTGCAAATACATTGATACATAGGTATAAAACAAAACAGGGATAGTAATAAGAACATTTACATGAAGAATCTCAGAACATAGATGAAAAACTGCACCTGTACAAATTATCCAATAAGGACACCCTCAAACCCCAAAGGCCTGCACAAACAAAACTTTTTTCAGTTTTTGTTTAAAGACTGCAACCAGCGGGGCCTCCTGGAGGTGCCCTGATAACGAATTCTATAATGCTGGGTCAACAACCTCAAATGCCCGGTCCCCAGAGCTCTTTAACCTCACTCTGGGGATCTCCAGAAGAGCACCCATGGCTGATCTGAGGGGGTGAGATGGGATGTAGGGATGCAGGAGATCCCTCAGGTAGCCTGGACCCATTCCATGTAGGGCTTTATAGGTCAAAAGGCCTATCTTGAAAGTGCTGCACCAGCACACTGTCTGCCAATGCAGTTCGCACAGCACTGGGATGATATTACTAAATCTGGGATGACCTGTCAACACCCATGCCACTGCATTCTGCAACAGCTGCAGGTGCTGCAACATACCACCTCCTACCCTGAGGTAGAGGGCATTGCAGTAGTCAAGTCTCAGTAATGAAGATATGAACCAGTGTGGCCAGGTCTTTGGGTGGGACAGAGGTCTTGATCCAGGCAATGTTCTGGAGATGATAAAATCTGGTCCAGATAACTGCCAACATCTGCTTATCAAATGTCAGCTCACTGTCAAACACAAAGCCCAGATTCTTCACCCTTAATGAAGCCTCCAGTTCCGTTGGACCTATAAAGAACCCCAACATATCACCAGAGGCTCCAAGCCCAACCCTCCAGTCCAGCTCAGTCACCAGTACCTCAGTCTTCCCAGGGTTTGGTCCAAGCCAGTTCGACACCATCCAAGCCTAGATCTCTGCCAAGCATTTATTCAGCACATTAACGGTGTCTTGTCTACCTGGTGTGAACGACATGCAGAGCTGAGTATCATCAGTTCTTTAAGTAAATGTAGCAGCCACTCCCTCAAGCCAGTCACAATGCTCTGTGGAATGGCCAGGACTGGGTGAGATGGGAGATCCGGTCCACCTATGGGAGTTAGTGAATGTCTCAATGACATCCATGCTTCTCGTTTACACAGCAAACAAACATATTTGGTTTATGCACCATGCGAGTACAGTAGTGAATAGGCTTACAGATGTACTTCCTATGTCTGCTGTTGGGCCAGTACCATACTGTACAAATATAAGTAAGTCTATTGATTTGCAGTGCTGAAGTTTTAAGTATTCCAAGCATAGTAACATAGTAGTTTAAGATCGGAATGGATTCTAGGTCCATCAAGTCTAATCTGTTGTCCTTTTTTGAAGTGCTGATAGAACTTAAGTGGGGTGGAGGCCAGTATATGTAGTACCCTTGGACTTCATAAAGCATTTGTTAAAGTGCAGCACATAAAAGTGATAAAGAAATTAATAGTTGAGTCATATGTGAGGAGCAGAGTGGAGCAGTGGTTGGCAAGGACAAAGCAAAATGGATGGGAAACATCTGGTTAGGTTAGTGTGGAAAGTAGGGTGTCACGGGGTAAGCATTCATGCTGACCTTTTTAAATTTGTGCATTGGAGACTCAGATTAGGGAACTGCATATCAAAGTTTGCCGATGATAGGATGAGGTGTAGAGTGGAAACAACAGAGAATGTTGATAAACTACAGGACAATGTGAATACATTGGCTCAGTAGGCAGAAAAGTGGCAGATGAAATTTAATTTTAATAAATGTCAGATAATGCACTTCAGTTTTAATAATGGTGAATGGCATTAAACATTTGGATGACATATGGTAGAAGCAGAAGAAACATGAAAAGGAGATGGGGTGATTGTAATCAGAGATTTGATGATTCTACAGCAATAGCTTAGAACAGCTAGTACAATTCTTTCATCATCTCTACCTGTGGAATGATGCCCCAATCTTATAACTTTTTTAAAATGAAAACAGTCTCTGTTCTGGTCTCGTACTGACAGCCTTTAGCTAACAGATCTTCAGTTTCCGTTAAAGTAAGTAGCCATTCCAAACTTTGCTTTTACTATTCGATGGCTAAATTTTTAAAAAGCTAGGATAGCTAAGGAGGCCAAAAAAGGGAACAAGACCTTCTTCAGGTATGGTGGGGGGGAAGAGGAAGACAAGGAGAGGGAGCGTGAGAATCAGGAGGGAAGGATGGGACTGCACAGAGGAAGATCAAGAGAAAGCTGAAATACTAAATGATTACATCTGCTCACTTTTCATGGTAGGGGTTGGGGGAGATGGACCAGCATGCTGCAGTAAGCACCAGGGAGAGGGGAGAAAGGACACAACCACCAAACAGGTAGCACTGAAGCTATTTTCAGGAGCCTCTACAAGAAAAAGATCCACAAACAGTTCAAACAGCTGGGCTACTGGTGCCTGTCTTGCAATTTATGTAATAAATATTTTATCTCATCCAAGAATTAGAGTTTTAGTGTCCTTTTTGATGAAGTAAAGCCCTTTGAACTGTTTAGGGAGAGAACACAAGTCCATTTTCGGTGGAGAATGTCTGAAGGGATTGGAAGTGTTAATGGAAAATAAGGCTTTGGGATGGAATGGGATTCATCCAAGGGTCCTAAAGGAACCAAACGTGGTGCTGTCTGCCCCTCTGGAAGTGCTTTTTTGCACCTCAGTGGAGACGGGGGAAGTTCCACAGGACTGGAGGAGGGCCGACGTGGTCCCTCTGCACAAAATCGGGAGTAGGGAGGATGCTAGCTATTACAGGCCAGTCAGTCTCACATCAGTGGTGGGGAAGTTAATGGAGATACTACTGAAGATGGGGCTCATGGAGCACCTGGAGGCAAAAGAGCAGCAGAACCACTGGCAGCAATGTTTCACGGGGGGGGGGTCATGTCAAACTAATCTCAGAGATTTCCTCAATTTGGTTACCAGGGAGGTGGATCAAGGAAAGAGCAGTGGACATGCCCTATTCGGACTTCAGTAAGGGTTTCAGCACTGTGCTACACAGGAGGCTAGTTAAAAAACTAATCAACCCGGGCAGGAGAAAGTAGCCAGCTGGGTGTCAAACAGGTTAAGGGATAGGAGGCTAAGGGTGGTGGTAAATGGCAGCCACTCAGGTGAATACAGAATGACTAGTGGGGTGCCACAGAGTTCAGTGTTGGGACTGGTCCTCTTCAATGTCTTCATAAGTGTAGCTCCCCCTTCCTCGAACTGTCTAGGGGCATGAAAGATTCAATTCAGGTTTATTGTTCGACTTACTGTGTATAAAGTCAATACAAATATAATACAAAAAATCTTTATCACAATTTACAATACATACAATTCAATACATACTAATACATTTCTATCACACACATATACTAAAACCTTAATACATTCAAAGTCAATTAAAAAACTAAAAAGAAAATAATGACGAGCATTACTAAATCGTATATTGCACTCCATTCTTAATAACCTATTCCTTTCGATACTCAGTTAAGTGTTACAGGATCTCTAAAAAGTCTAATAAGTTTAGATGACATGGGTATTATAAACAATACTCAGTGTAAAAGGCACCCATTTATACATTAGTTTCTTTACTATGGTTCCATAGGGGGTTGCATTCTCTATGCCTAAATAGGACCATTATCTGGAGAAACAAACTGAAAAACCTAGAAAACTTTTGCTAGGTCCTAATTCTCTCTTGTGATGTGATATTTATTTCCTTCTATTATTTTAAGGAGGGAGGCCACATGGTTTAATACTTGTCTATCATTAGATTTCAAAAGATATGTGATTTAATGGTAGGGCGATTCCAATGATTTTAGATAATCAGCATGCAGTTCACTACTATACTTTTCGTATAGGGGACAAAACATTATTAGATGAACCAAATTATCTTCTACCAGTCCACATTTACATATACCTCCCTTCCTTCTTTTTTTAATTTTTATGTAACTCTTTTCGACAGTTACTGGTACTGTATTACATTCAAACCTAAATCTTGTTATTATTTTCCTAAGACTGGGATTTTTAATTATCATCATGTAAGGTTCTAATCAGTGGTCTCTTTTGTTTTTTGCCATCCATTTACTCACTCTCTATTGGTGACACAATTCCGAGTCCTTTTGATAATAAATTTCTTTCACCCTATTTGTGACTTCATTTGCAACCTGTTCATATGGTACTCTAAATATATTGGTAACACAATGTAATAACCCATATGGTTTAACAATATTACCCACAATTGAAACGCTAGGGAAGATCATATTCTGGTTCATACACTTTATTGATTCTTCTGTGCACATCCTAGGTAGCCTTGTTTCACTTGTTGTAGATGCCTTATGCCAATAATTGACTATTCATTGTTTGATTTGACTTTCTACAGGTAATTGCCCAAGTTCTGCTGTCACTTGCCCTGATGGGGTTTGCTTAGGTAATCATAATAAGTTTTTATAAAACTTATTAAAATGTGATTTTATGTTTATTTTTGTTTGTACCTCCCAAATTTCTGAACTGAACAACAATTGGCTCTTTATTTTTGCATTCATAACCATCAAGTTACCTTTCACTGATTTTCCACCAAACTTATGTGAAAAAGCCTTCATTATTGTGGCATTTTTTGCAAGAGTCTTCTTGTGTTACTATTATTTCCAAATAACAGAATTATTTTACTTCTTCTATAACATAAAAGTTATATTTTCTATTATTACCCCCCAAAAACAATATTTTAGTCTTATCATAATTTATTTGCAGGTCAGCTTTATCACATTCTAACTGAAACTTTATAAACATCCTTCTTAAACCCAAAGCACTCATAGAGAATAGAGCAACAGTGTCTGTGTATGCAAGGTATGGGCAGCATCTCTCCCCTATTTTTGCCATATGAAAATTATTTTCATATAATGTTCTAAGGACAGTATCAAAGAAGATATTAAACGACATGGGAGAAAGTGTGCACCCTTGCTTTACCCCAACATTTGTATTAAACCTTTCGCTCAAATTCCCTGCCTTATTCAAGCAACATGAAGTCTTGCTATATTCTGACATATGCAGTGAGTCCCAACCTTCGAACTGCCCCGGAGATGAAAGAGTTAACTTTCCATGCCAGGCATGGAACACTGAGCTCGAGCTCAGTTGAGACTCTGTCTGTTGTTCTTCAAACTCAAACTGTCAGATTCTTTACTCCACCTCACTGAACAGTCGCTCCGGAGATTTTTCCTTCTGCTCGGTTCATTTTGTCGGTTAAAGTGCCGTTTTCTCGGTTTTTGACCGAAATTAAACCGTAACCTGTCGGTTCAGTCTCTGTCTGTGGTATTTGTGAGTACTAGATAGGTTATATTTTATCTATTCTGTGTGGAACTTGTAAATGGTTCCTCGGTTCGGTTTGAACCAACCAAGTTGTTTAAAAAATCTTAAATTGTATTTTTAGAGTGTGGTTACCGGTTCTTATCGGTTCTAAAAAAAACTGATTTTATTACGTTTTTTTCCACAACTCGTGACACGGTTGGGAACCGATAAGAGGGTCTTACCTGGTGGATTGCCATAAACGGGTAAGTTTGGATAGGACTGGTACTATGTCTGAGAAACCCAAAAGAAAAACCGGGCCCACTGGGTTTCAACACTGTAGTGTGTGTGGGGAAGTCTTTGCCAAGGCTGATCCCCACACCACCTGTGTTTACTGTCTGGGGTTTGACCACCTCAATGCAGACTGCCAGATTTGTAAAAATTTTCCTGCAGCTACCCTAGAAAAGAGAGTTGGTAGGCTGAGGGAAAGGGAGGACAAAAAGTCCGCTGAACCGGATGGCCAGCCCGGTTCGGTTCAAACCGAACCAGAAGGAGTGCCCTCTGACCAGGGCGAGACTTCTTCGGGCAAAAGTAGATCCAACTCTGAGGAGTTGGTTCCAGCAAAAAGGACTAGAAAATCAGCTGGTGTGGAGCCAAAACTTTCCTCTCCAACTGCTGAAGAAATAGCCAAAGCGATCACAATTGTCCAGTCGCTTTCCCCGGTTCCGACCGAACCGGCACCATCAGGTAGGCGCTCGGTTCAGCAGGTTCCACCGGTTCAAGAATATGATTTAGAGGAATATTATGAACCGGAGGAGGGGGAAGAGGAGTATGAGGAGAGTGAATGTGGAATTGAAAGTCTGGATGTGCCCATTGACCCGGACATCTCCCCAGACAGACCTTCAGGAGTGTCTCCTCCTAGGCTTTCTGAGTCCCCTTCTCATTTTATGTTTTATGAAAAAGTGGCTGAAACCCTCCAGCTCCCTATGGAGGAAGCTGTGGATGATCAAGAGGAGCCTGACTATGTGGAAATGATGGATATCCCAGAGTCTAGGAGACTGTCTATTCCCTTGCATAAATCTTTTGGGAAACAGACATTTAAAATTCTAAAAACTCCTCACACTATACCTCCTGTGGATAAGAGAATGGACAAGAGGTACACATTGTCAGGCTCTGATACGGAGTTCCTTACACAACAATGCAGCCATGTTGGGGTAGTGCAGGCTGCAGCCTGTGACAAGGCAAATATTCCCTTGGCTTCACACCCCCCAGACAAGGACTCCAGGAGGATTGATGCCATGGCAAAGAAACAGTACATGGCAGCATCCTTGGGACTCAGACAGGCGAATTATATGGCTTATGTTGCTAGATATCAGAAATCCAGATGGGACACTGTCATGGCTCTAGCAAAAGAGGTCCCTGGCCAGCTTGCCAAGGAGCTGGAGCAGGTGGCTGCTGATGGTATTGAGGCATCCAAGGTGCAATTCCATGCTGCAGTGGATTCAAATGGTGTGTCATCAAGAGTCATGGCTACATCTGTGGCACTTCAAAGAATGGCTTGGCTCAGATGTACTAGCCTGTCACAGGATACCCAGACTAAGGCCATGGATTTTCCTGTTGTGGGTAATTCTCTGTTTGGGGAGCAGACAGAGAATTACATGAAGAAAATGGATGAGTATAGGACCACCTATAGGAGTGCACAGGCCAAGGAAAGGCAGGCCACTCCTCAAAGGCAGCTTCCCAGGGGCAGGGGCAGGCCTTTTCATAGGCCTTTTTTTACCAAGCCCAGGCCTCCTCTTCTGCTTATGCCCAGAGGGGGTTCTTTAGAGGGAGAGGCAGACGGGGTACAAGCAGGCCTGCTTCCACCCCTCAGCCCAAAGCCCCTGCCAAGCAGGCACCCTGATGGGGTTGCCAGAGCCGATTCTCAGCTACCTGTAGGGGGCAGGCTGGCTTACTTTGTCCAGGACTGGGAGTGTCTGACATCAGACAAATGGGTCCTGGAAGTAGTAAGCCAGGGACTGGTTCTCAGCTTCAAAAAGTTTCCAAAGATGAGAACCAGATCCTTTCCACCTGCAAATCCATCAGAGGCACTTGCCTTAGAGGCAGAGGTCTCTTCCCTCCTAGCTCTCAGAGCTGTGGAAAGGGTTCCACCCCTACACCAGGGCAAAGGATTATATTCCAGGTACTTCCTTACCCCAAAAAAAAGACAGGAGAATGGTGGCCCATCCTGGATCTCAGATACTTAAACAAGCACCTTTTAAAACCAAAATTCAAAATGGTGACTCTGGGAATTATTCTACCCTCTCTAAGGCCAGGGGACTGGCTAGTGTCCCTGGACCTCAAGGATGCCTACTTCAATATTCTTATCAGAAGCTCCCATCGAAAGTACCTCAGGTTAGAGCTGCCCTCAGGCCATTACCAGTTCAGAGCATTGCCCTTTGGCCTCACCTCTGCTCCAAGGGTATTCACAAAATGCCTGGCAGTAGTAGTTGCTTCTCTAAGAAGGCAGAAAATTGCCATCTTCCCTTACCTGGATGACTGGCTTGTAGTAGGCCAGTCCCCAGACCAAGTCAAGTTACACTTACAGATAACTCAGCAACTGCTCACTTCTTTGGGTTTCCTCCTAAATCTTTCAAAGTCAGTTCTAGAGCCTGTCCAGCTCCTCACCTTCATAGGCGCAGAGCTAGACACAGAGAAGGCCAGAGCCTTCCTTCCCCTGGACAGGGCAAGGACCCTGGTCTCTCTGGCCTCCTCATTCACACTGCAGGTGTCTCGACCAGCAAGGCATTTTCTACAGCTCCTGGGGCACATGGCTGCTTCTACAGCAGTAGTGCAGGGAGCAAGATTTCAGATGAGGGACATTCAGTTCCATTTGAGAGCCTTTTGGTCTCAAAGGAAGGACCCTCTGACCAAACTGATCCCAGTAACTCGAACCCTGATCCAGGCCCTACAGTGGTGGCAGGATCAGAACAATTTGAGACAAGGGGTTCCCTTTGTCACCCAGTCTCACTCTTTAATCCTTACTACAGATGCCTCCTCTTGGGGTGGGGTTCACATGGGTGACCTCACCACCCAGGGGTTGTGGTCCCCTCAGGAATCTCTGCTCCATATCAATCTGTTGGAACTCAGAGCAGTATTTCTAGCACTTCAAGTTTTTTCCAAATCTGTTCAGAACAAAGTTCTACGGGTCAGAACAGACGACACCACCACAATGTGGTACATCAACAAGCAAGGAGGCACTCGGTCTACAGCCTTGTGCACCAAAGCAATGAAGTTGTGGTCTCTGGTTTACTCCCTGAACACCTCCCTCACGGCAGTTCACCTACCAGGAAAGGACAATGTCCTGGCAGATGCTCTCAGCAGGATTTCCCAGGGTCATCACGAATGGTCACTGGATCCCCTGGTCTTGGAAGTGATATTTTCCAGATGGGGCACCCGCAGATAGATCTTTTTGCAGCCCCAGACAATCACCAACTTCCCCTTTTTTGCTGCAGACCCCCAGTGTTGGGCTCAGTCCCCCTGGATGCCTTAGTTCTCAATTGGGAAGGGAAGTTTCTCTATGCTTTTCCCCCCTTCCCTCTCCTGTTCAAAGTGCTAGTCAAAATCAGATCTCAACCCTGCAAGATGATCCTGATTGCTCCAGACTGGGCCAGACAGCCCTGGTATCCACTCCTACTGTCTTTAGCAGCCCATCTTCCCCTGTGTCTTCCCAGGAATTACAACTTGTTAACCTGTGCTCAGGGGAGGGTTTGGTACCCGAACCTCAAATCTCTCAATCTCAAGGCCTGGCTCTTGAAGAGTTAGAGTTTGCTGATTTACACCTCTCCCAAGGTGTAATGGATATCCTGAAGGCTTCTAGAAAACCTTCCACCAGGGCTACTTATAATTCTAAATGGAAAAGATTTTCCATATGGTGCTCTGGGAAGCATATTTCCCCAGAATCTGCTGATCTGCCCACAGTCCTTGATTATATGGTTCACTTAAATAGCTTGGGGCTGAGACCAGCTACACTGAAAGTGCATCCAGCAGCTGTGTCTGCTTTTATTTCAGCAGGTAAGCCCTGTTCTCTCTCAGCTCACCCTGTTTTCTCCAAGTTTTTCAAGGGATTGCTTCACACCAACCCTCCATTCAGGGACCCTGCCCCTGCCTGGGACCTCAATGTTTGCATTGCTCAGCTTATGCAACCCCCTTTTGAGCTTTTATCTTCAGCAGAGCTTAAGTACTTGACTTGGAAGACTGTGTTTCTGGTAGCCATCACTTCTGCCAGACGCATAAGTGAATTACAAGCTTTGTCAGTGGAGCCTGATTTTATCTCCTTTCATAGAGATAAGGTGGTCCTCAGGACTAACAGGAAGTTCTTGCCTAAGGTGGTTTCAGATTTCCACCTTAATCAATCTATGTCTCTTCCAGTGTACTTCACTGACCATTCCTCCTCTGGAGAGAGGAGACTGCACAGTTTAGATGTGAAAAGAGCCCTTAGTTACTACATAGAGCGTACCAAGGGTCACAGGTTTGACTCCCTCCAACTGTTCCTCACTTATGGTGAGGTTGGTAAAGGGAAACCTGCCACTAAAAGATCCATTGCCAGGTGGATTGTCTCTTGTATCCAATTTTGCTATGAAAAACTTGGTAAGGTTCCTCCCTCAGACCTGAGGGCTCACTCTACCAGAGGTACAGCTGCTTCCCTGGCTGCTGCCAGAGACATCCCTATTCTAGAGATATGTCAAGCAGCTACCAGGAAAACAGTTCGCACTTTTACCAAGCATTACTCCCTGGACATCCAGGCTAGGAGTGATGCTCGGTTTGGCACAGCTGTGCTTCAGAGCCTATTTCCTAAGTACGTTCTGTCCCTCCTCCATGGAGGTACTGCTTTGTAGTCTGCATATGTCAGAATATAGCAAGACTTCATGTTGTTTGAAGAAAAAATTACTCACCTTAGTAATGTTGTTTCTTCTAATGGTGTCTTGCTATATTCTGACCTCCCCGCCTGCCCCTCTCAGAACCTCTGTTTTTGGGATGTGGGTGGGCAGTGCAGTGTTGGCACTTAGTAGGTGCCCACCTTTTGTTTCACCCCTTCTTTTGGGGGTGAGTGGGTGTTGTGTTTTCATTTTTGGGTCTCCTGACTTGAGTCTTTGTGTTGGGACCAAAAAATGTGTTTTTATGTTTAGTAGCCAGTTGGCTAGCGTAGGTTTATAGCTTCCACACAGGACCTTAGTGAGTTTAGCTCGTAAAGATCTGAAGGTTTGAGTTTGAAGAACAACAGACAGAGTCTCAACCGAGCTCGAGCTCAGCGTTCCATGCCTGGCATGGAAAGTTAACTCTTTCATCTCCGGGGCAGTTCGAAGGTTGGGACTCACTGCATATGTCAGAATATAGCAAGACTCCATTAGAAGAAACAACATTACTAAGGTGAGTAATTTTTTCTTATATCTTATACAAGTATAATTATTAGTATATAATATCTGTAATAGCTTAATTATCACTTGATCTACTCTTAAATGTTCCAAGCTATTCCATAGTATTACCCTATTAACCCTATCAAACGCTGCTTTCAAATCAATGAAAGCAAAATATAACTTGTTTTTTCACAACTCTGTATTTATGCACCAAATGAGCAAATACAAAGCATTGGTCAATAGTTGAATATTGTGCCCTGAAGCCTGCTTGGGCTTCATCCAATATGTTATTTTGATTAGTTCATGTAACTATTCTATCATTTAGGATATAGGTGAACACTTTAACTGCACAGTCTGTAAGACTAATTGGCTGGTAACAGCTAGGGTTCTTTTTATCACCCTTTTAAAAAAATTGTATTATTGTATTTTTTCTTCAACTACATGGTATATTTAAACACAAAAGGAGTATGCATAAGGATAGTGGTGCATTATATCAACAGTCTTTTGCCTGTGATAAAGGATGTGAATTAATCAAAACATGTCAGGCTACTGATTTTTTTAGCCTTTAAATAAATATATTTTTACCTGGAGACCTGTGCCCTTGCCTGTTTTAAGGTTTGTGTCTGTTCTGTCTTTGTTCTTTTCACATGGTATATTTCCTGCTTCCCTTATATAATTAAATAACATATACAGCAAAGGAATCCACACCTCTTTAATCCTACAAATTACATCCAGAGGGACACCATCTGACTGGGGAGCTTTGTGCGCTGCGAATGATTCAAGAGCTATAATTATTTCTTTCTCTGTGATCTTTTCTAGTTTATAATTCCACATTGTCTGCTCCTCTAGTTCTTTAAGTTTATTAATATAATATGTACTTTTTTAAAGAATAGACTTTTATAATGTTCAACCCAGCTATCAGCTTTTATGTTTTGTTCCAGGTCTTATAATATTTTGTGCCCTTTCCCATTATGTTCCAGAATTTTTTGTTATCCCTTTTAAACAATGCCTCATCTAGCTCTGACCACAGTGCATTAATATAGTCTCCCTTATTATTGTATGTATGAAAGATTTGTTGATGTACTGGGGGAAAGGGCCTACAGCATCACAAAAATATCACTGAGACTTGCACAGTAGAGCAAAGTAGGAAAACTTAGCCTACCTCTCGATGACTTCATTTCTTCAGTGCACCCTGGATCTCTCCTCAATTGATTGACTTCAACCCCATCCTGCCGCTGCTGGAACCAGTCACCGCCATAATCTGTGGCCATAGCTCCCACTCAGCTTCTGAGCCCCTTGATCCCAGTGCAGTCTGCTGAAAAACCTTTTGGAAATATAAACTCATGGCCCAAATAAGACTGAGGGGCATTCCATTTCATTTACCCCCCCTTTTAACTTAAATAAAAAAATCATCACTCAGTTTCTTTTCAAACAGCTCTTTATTTTCATCTGTGTCCCAAATAATTCCAGAGACACATGGGCACCATCTTACACCAAGAATTAAAGCAGGTTCATGATGCCAAAAAACCTTTTTACTAGCTCACCCAGCTGGAACTCCTGAGCAGTCGTAAGGTGACAAGCAAGTAGTACAGTGCAGCACTCTTAAGTGCACACCCTTGGGATAAACGTTTTTTGTGCACTTAAGCGGGCTGTGCATTTAACCAGAAAATCACTTCCAGGCACATTTCACTGTCTCTGTATTATTAAATATCAGGCGCTCAAGTTAGATTACATTACCGCACTGTCCTACAACACAGTACTGCTTAAAAAAATCAGTAATCTTCTTTTGTTTTGTGTGTTTCAGTGTAGGATTCAAAATTAAACAGATGCTAAAGTCAGTCTTTTCCTTTGACAAAATACATTTTCTTTCTATGTCCATTCTGGATAGCACCACGGCTGCAGTTAAGATGTTAGCAGTCCTTCAGATAACTCTAATTTGGACATATTTTACATCCAGAAATTAGCAAAAAATGTAGTCTGTGGAGTTATTGACATCCACTGATATTCCCCTTATTTAAGGCTGATGTTCGTTTTTTATTGTGTGGACGTCTTATGTTATTGTATGCCACGCTGGGAGCCCACCCCAGCATGGCAAAAGTCTTGTTTGCCGACAGGGGTGCCAAATCCCCCATCAGCTTCACTGGCCCCCCCAAATTGCCTGGTGCCACACTGGGAGCCCACCCCAGTGTGGCAAAAGTCCCACGTTTTCTTTCAAAAAAAGATCTGAAAGAAAAAACCTTCCCTTGTTGATTCTCTTGCCCGGTGACCCATCCCCCAACCCGCGCCCTCTCTCTGTGTACCTCACCTCCCTACACCCCCACCTCACCCCATACTTACCTCCGGAGCCCAGCTCGATGATCTTCAGTGGACCGGGAACATGTCTGCACTTTTCAAAGCCAACCGCGAACTGAAAAATGACGGTAAGCTGTATAATGGCATTCATGGATTTTTTCCAACTTTGGTGCATATCTCAGCCATTTTTTGGAATTTATTTTACCAAATCTTCCACATGGGTTTTTTGGGGCCCCATCTCATGAAATGTGACACTGTCATTTTGTTATGTGGTCCCGAAAGATGATTTCACAGTCACTGCGCAGAACCACCTTTTGGGACCAATTAACAAAATGACAGTGTCATAGTTCATGAGGTAGGCCCCCAAAAACCCAGTGTTGAAAATCTGGTGAAAAAATTCCCCAAAATGACTGTTTTATGAGTGTGCATTGCGCAGTTCCTACGCACGCTTGTAACTTTGAGCATTTTTAATATTTTCTCTCCAGATTTTCAGCAATACCATTTTACACACCTCCTTATGAACAGTACAACTGTCATGTTTCACATCTTACCCGAAATGTGTTTTTTGCACATGTAGCGCACAAAGGCACAGTCGGTGTGCGAAATCAATGTTCGGGACAGATTAAGAAAATCACAGTGACACTGTTCATGAGCAGAGGTCTTAAACTGGCTATGTTGAAAAGTTGGTGACAAAAGTCCTTAAAATGACTGTTTTATGAGCATGCATGGTGTCAGATATGGCAAAAAAAAGGGTAAAATTAAGGGTAACTGCTCCCCAGAGATGTCCACACAGTTCTGCGTCCCTCACAAAGTGCAGTTACGTCTTTAGTGATACCCTCTAAACTAATTCTGAAGGGTGCCATTAAAGAGTTCCTGACAGTGCCGGGGTGGGGATGAGGGGGCAGTGATTAGAAGAAGCACATGTGGCCACATGGAGGAATAGAGCTAGGGATGGGGATCCTCTGGACACCAGGGACCTTTAATTGGCTGGGGGTAGAAAGTGGGCCACTGGACACCTGGCAGGAACCTTTACTTGGGCTGTGGTTAGGGAGGGGGCCAGTGGAGACCTGGCACCTTTACTGGGCCTTGGGTTAGGGATTATATTCACTGGACACCATGTATCATGGGAGAGCAGTGGATGTGGCCTTTCTGGACTTCAGTAAGGCTTTCAACACAATACCACACAAGATGCTAGTTAAGAAAGTAAGCAGCTAGCATGGGTGTGTGGTAGAAAGTGGTAAGCTGGGTAACTAACTGGAAAAATGATATGAGGAAGAGGGTGGTGGTAAATGACAGTGCACTCAGGGTACAGGAAAGTAACTAGTGTGGTACCACAAAGATCAGTGTTGGGACTGGTCCTCCCCAATGTCTTCATAAGTAGCATTGCTGAGGAGCTAGAGAGGAAGATGTGTTTCTTTGCAGATGATACAAAAATCTGCAACAGGATGGACACTCAGGAAGGCGTGGAACTTACGCACAGGAAATGTAAATGCTCATCAGGATAGGGGACAAGGGCAAGACAGGATTATTTCTAAAAGAAGCAGCAGAGCCCAATCGGAGCAAGAGGCAGGAACCTGAAAGGAAGTACTGCACATTGTAATACAGTGTGTATGTACAAAGGCTACAAATGTTACTGCAGCATGATTACAGTGAGGTATTCAGACGGCCAATGAGTTGACTTCAAAAACTATAGGACTTGGAGTATTGTGACTGCCAAAATTTGTCAACTGGAATTATTTTGACTTCCAAAAAATTGACAGCTGGAGTATTTTGACTCCAGTAAAACTGAAATGACTTCCAAATTTCAACCCATGGAAGTATTTGACTTCCACTCAAAACAAAATTATCTGAAGCCCTGGATGTTAGGGTGGACTATTTAAGGTGGTACTGTATAAATGTGCACTCAAAAGCTGGGTTGGACTGAAAATCAATGGGAAAAGTAAAAAATAAATGTGCATTTAACCTAAAGGTGCACTTACATGTAGTGCACTTAAGAGGTACATTTAACACGGGATGAAGAGGAAAAAAAAATTGGGAAATGGAAAAAAATGTGCAATTAAGCAGGATGTGCACTTATCTGATTAGCACTTAAATGGGCTCCACTGTACTTGCAAGGCTGCCATTTACTTTGGAAGCTCACCGGATTTATCTAAGCCGATCCTTCATCTTGGAAGAATCCTCAGGCTCCTTTCCTACTGGCACTGGTAAGCTACCCTTTTACTCTGGTTACACTCTCCTGGCACTGTTCTTTTCCTGGTGCACTGGTTGGCTTGCCCTATTCCCGCATAGAGAAGCAAGCAGCTTCTCCCACCTGGATCCTGGACCGGCCTGAATCCAACAGGGATCCCAGGATTTTTTTCTCTGAACCAGGCCCTGTACCCCTTTTTCCTTTGAGCTTGAACCACAGTGCACCAAGCGATCTCCACTGGCTCTGCAACTCCTACCAGATCTCTTTCTCCCACTTGGTGCTGTAGTTTTTAATGGGCCTACAAGGCCAGCTCATAAATGGTAGCCCTGGGGCCAGTCCAAGCCTTAATATCTGACCAGCCCACAGTGTACCCAGACCACCGCCACCAGTGCTCACTGCCCCCTTCGAACTGCCCTGCCATGAGAGGAGGCCAAGCCCTGTCACCACCCAGGCCCTCTGAGCAACTGAAGTCCTGCCTGGCATCCCTGATGTTCACTCCTCTCTGGCGATGCCCCTGTAGACTCTCCAGGAATGGCTCCAGCCTTCTCTCTGCATCCCAGCCAAACACATCCTGAGCTTGAATTAAGCTCCCACCCAGGGCATGCCCTCCAAGGCCTGTCTGAAGATCTGCAGCCCACCCGGCCCTTAAAATGCCAGTGCCCCAGGACCTGTCCCTCCAAGTAGGCCCCTTAAATGGGTGAAGGACACTCCTGGGCCCCCTCTGCGCCTGGGCCACCCTACCACACTGGGAATGGGAGAGGACCTTTGAAACCAGCCCCTCCTCTTTGAGAACCCTGCCATGGTCCCCACTTCCCTGGCAGCCCAAGCCACACTTGCACGGGATCTAAATGGGGGTTCCTACCTGCCCTACCATCTACCTACTGTCCCAGGTCTCCCCATCCCAACAACGCAGTACTGACTAGCTGGCCATCCTCCCTTGGAGCTCCCATCCCTGCTCCTTGATGCCATGTTACCACAAAGAAGCCATCAGGTCTCCCTTAGGCCCAACCTGGACCACTGAGCTCCCTCCTTGCCTGCCTCTCCTGCTCTTTCAACCACCAACCCCCCCCCCCAGCCTCAGGCCTACTGCCTGAGGCTGGAAAAACCCAACACTTCCTGTTCCAACCCTATTTATACCCTATTTATCTGCTCTCTGCTGCCACCTTTAGGCGTCCAGCATGGATTAACCCCCAGAGCACTAATAAATCCCTAAACTCTGGGGGGTAGATAATGGAAGGGGATCCCTAATGGGAGCATAAGCCCCTCTGCAAGAGATACACTCTTCCCCCACCAAGAAAATCATTCCATCCTGGGAATGATAGCAAAGGGCCCAGAGATAGTCTTCTCCCAACAAACTGGTTAGGTGCACTCCCCATCCCGCAAGGGGAAACACAGCATAACTGGCCAAAAGGGCACCTACCCAAACCAAGCTTTCTAAACTCAGTTTATCCTATGAAATAAAACGTACCTGTGCCAGGAGACCATTATAAAATTTTAGAAAAATCAGAATTATTCTTTTGTCAGAACACAACCACAGTCATTGATTTCTTATTTTAAATTTCAAATCATAACATTTTAAACAGTATTGAGGTAGTTCTAACATTCTAACAAACCCCATTATTAGAGATGCAGCAAATTCGCATCCACTTCGCGATAGCGGAGCGCAATGTGAAGAGGGCACTGCAAAGTGCTCACTTTGTGTTATTATTATTACCACTTCGCATTGCCATTATGCCTTAATGCGAAGTAAGGTGACGTGAGAAGAGAATAAGCACATCACTTGGCTTGCAGTACTGTAAGTAACATGCTTTAGCCAGGCAGGAGGAAAGTGAGTCACAGAAGCAGTTTCACTTTCTCCTTTGCATTTGTAGAGGAAGAAAGCATTTGTGAGAGGAGACTAGGAGTTAAAGTGCTTGATTGCCTTGTTGCCACTTCGTTGAGTTTCAGTTCCAGAAGAAAACAAACAGCTTTTTTAAAAGCTATGTCTTTATTTAGTTTTTTTATAGTATTTGTGGGGGTTTTTTTGTTAGTGAATTTTTTTGTATAAGTTTTGCTTTGTTTAGTGTGTGTGACTGAGTGTGTGTGTGTGTGTGTGTGTGTGTGTGTGTGTGTCTGCCAGCCCGTGGACTTCAGGAGGATGGACCTAGGAGAAGGTGAGTCACTGGCCTGTGGGCGCGTTAGGAGGGGAGTGCGGACCCATGGGGGGGCAGGGCAGTCATGTCATGTTGGACCGCTCCCGACTCCTGGCTGGTGTTGCTTCCCCCGTTGAAGCAACAGGAGCAGCAGCAGCAGTACCAGTGCCACCGGTGGCTGCTACGCATCCACCTTCTCTGCCACTACCACCACCACCAGTACCAGCAGCTGTTGGGGCTCCAACAGCACCACCTCCACAGCCACAGGAGGTGGCCCTGGAAATTGTAGGTTTTGTGGGACACATGCCCATGCAAGGACTGTGTCTGGTCCCCCCTGTAGCTCCCCTGTGTGGGAGTTTTTTAACTGTGTGGGGGGAGACAGCACAGAGGTGGTGTTCTGGTGTGCCGTGGCCCCCATGAGACACATTTGAGAACCAGTGGCCAGTGCACTCACATGCTGAACCACCACAGGGCAGAGTGGCAGGCTGCCACGGAAGGGGTCAGGCATCCACCTGCTGGCCCTTCCATGGCAGTGGCCAAGGGTGCTGCTGGGGTGAGAGTTGTGCTTCACAGTCACTGACGCAGCAGGAGGAGGGCTACTACAGCAGCTGCTCCACCACTACCACCACTGCCACCACAGCCACCAGAACCACACTGTCCACCACCACCACCATCCCCACTACCTGGATTCCCCACTGCAGTGGACCCTGCCACAATCCCTGTAACACAGTCTGACATTGGTCTGGTGTGGGCAGTGCTTGAAGAAAATAATGAAGGGTTCGGTGCTTTGCAGCAGCAGGTGAACAGAGTAGAAGCACAGCAGCAGCAAATAGTTTCAATGCTGCACCTGCTGCTGGACCATCACGGGCATCCCACGGCCATAGTAAGTGAGGGGATTGTTTTGTGCCCCCCCCCAACTACTGTGTTGTACTGTTTTTGTGTGTTTTTTCTTTGTTGTTGTTTAATCATACACATTTTCCCTTGCAAGGGAATCTTTCTTGCACCACATAGTGCAATACATTTTTGTGAAAACCACCCGTAATTTCATTACAGTGTGTCACGTGATGGAAAATAAATGTTGTAGGTGCCGTATTGGTCCTTTTAAGAACAGATCCAGAAACAAATGATTGGATACCTTTTATTAGACCAACATGGATGTTACAGAAAAGAACAAAGTGCTGTAGCTTTCGAACCAACCAGGTCCTTCTTCAGAAGCTTTATGGCAGTTATTTTGACAACCCCATACTATTAACATCAGATTATATTGAAAAAACAGATATAATTCTCATTGGTTTAACATATACATTTAAAACATAACAGAAGATTACGTCAGAGAAGCTAATTAACACCACTCAAAGGAAGCAAGCCCCTGCCCCTGAAGGGCACCCTGCCCTGGAGCGCGCTGCAGCCATTTTTTCCACTCAAAGGAAGCAAGGTAATTTGTTTCTGCTGGCGGAACGCTCGTAGGAAAAGCAGTGGTTGTTTGTGGCATTCAAATCTTAGCCCCTTTTTCTGGGACTGCTGCCGCTGGGGGATTTTCCATCTCCACAACTACGGGCTGCTGTGCCAGTGGAGTTTGGTGACTTTCTCCCTAGCAGCACTCATGATTTAAAGTAGGGGCTGCCCAGCTAGCGTGATTACTGCTCACAAGCTCGGTCTGCTCAGCTGGGTTAACGCAGTTTAAACTTTGGATTCGGGACTCACCTCCGCTTCTCAGTGACTGCAAAAGGGATGCCTTTTGATCCTAGGACTTCCCTGCAGCCACTGCGCGGCTGCTCCCCACCCGCCCCCCACCATCCCCACCCTTGTCCGGCATTACTTATATAGTGTTACAATTCTGATGCCACACCCAGTGGGAGTGTTATTTAAACTATCTCCCTACTTTCTCATTCGCACGTTATATTACTTTACCACTAGAGGGCATCTACAGTCCTAACAAACCCTGCTTATCTCTCCTGTTTTTTAGCCTTTATTCCTAGCTGTTTTTGTTGGGCTCTGCTCAAAATCTTATCACTGGCCTCTCCTCCTCACTGCAACTTACCTACATAAAATGCCCTCCCTACATTCAAATCCCTGGGCATTTGACCCAGGTGTACTACTGCTACAAGCCTCAATTCTTGTTACCATTATGTGGATCCCGATGGTTAGTAGCCCTCTCTCCCTAAATGGTCACCACCATCACCCCAAAAATTATACTTTCTCAAATATGCTTATCCTGGTGCATACGCAACTAGCCACCTCACCACTTTTTGTCCCAAATCGGATCATTTACCATGTCATCTATCCACTGCAAAATCACTCTCGTTGCATTGCCCCCCTACTTACCACATTTACTCACTGTAAACTGTGGTACTTGCTCCTTTTGGCACTACTATTAGCTGGTGATATTGAGCTGAATCCAGGACCTGGATGTAATGTCTCCATCTCTGACACTTACTGGAATAATGCCAAGGATCTGTGCATTGTTCATATAAATATCAGAAGCTTTCCCCACAACATAACGGAACTTGAGGCCTGGGTTACCCAAAACAATCCTGATATTCTTTGCTTGACAGAGACCTGGCTAAAGCCCTCCACACCTGATCATTTATGCCGTCTGCCTAACTACAAAATTATAAGACAAGATAAGTCCTCATCTAAACGTGGGGGTGGGGTTGCAATCCTATGTAAACCCTACCTCTCATTACACCGGAATATCTCCTTCACTCTCTCATACTGTGAAGCTATTCATGCTACTCTTCAACTCGGATCAAAGCGGCTACACATTGTATGTGCCTACAACCCTCCTAGGGGTGGTACCCCAGGGCTAGTTGAACTCCTCTCCCAGGTGAGCTTAGCCATTGGATGAAATGAAGTCCTCATCCTTGGGGACCTAAATCTAAACTGGTCAGGTAAAACCTGCCAATACCTCCATACTATTGTACAAGACTATGACCTCCATCAACTGACCGCTGACCCCACCAGGGTCATGGCCCCACCCTCCCGATCTAGTTCCCTAATTGATTGGGCCCTCACAAACTGTCTTGACCACATCGTCTCAGCTGGTACCTTTGCTGACTCAATTAGTGACCACCCCCCAGTTTTTTGTACCTGGCGGGCTGCCAGACAATCATCTACCCCGCCGAAATTAATCACTTTTTGTAACATGGCTAATTTTAATCCAACACAGTTCCTGCATGATCTCTCATTCATTGATTGGTCACCTATCTTTACCTCTCTTAATGCACAATCCGCCCTAGACTACTTCCTTGATAAATTTGGTGGTTCTCAGGACCTTCACGCGCCTCGTGTCACTCGCCGCATCAGAGGTACACAAACTAAGTGGCTAACCAAGGATCTCCTTGCTCAGCTTCATAACAGGGACAAAAGCTGGTATCATTTTATGGCCTCAGGACTACAGGCAGATTACAGTCACTACAGAGCTTTGAGAAACTCCTGTAAAAGAAACACTCGTCTAGCAAAAAGCTCTTTCTGTAAAGATTCACTAATTAATGCTGGAGAAGACTCGCGAAAATGTTGGTCTGTCATCAAAACTCTCCTTGGTACTGATAAAACATCCACCTCAAATGATATGCTGCTGAATGGCGTACATTGTAACAACCCTGTGACCATTGCCAACTCTTTCAACCATCATTTCTTGGATCTGTCATGCTACTTAGCCTCCTTCCCCTCTAGCCACCTGACATCATCTCCTGTGTCCAAGGTTCCGATGCTCTCCCGTCCACTCTTCAGGTTCCGGACCATCACTAAACCTGAAGTCCTTAAGCTGCTGCTCACAATCCCTGACAATACTAGCTCTGGTGCTGACAGTCTTGAACCTAGGCTTCTGAAAGCCGCTGCCCCGCTCATAGCCTCCCCCCTAACTAAAATCTTTAACTTGTCGCTATGTCATGGTGTAGTTCCTAATGTTTGGAAGATAGCTAGGATAACACCAATCCTAAAGAAAGGTGATCCTAAAGAGATGGCCAATTATTGGCCTGTTGCCATCCTCTCTGTGCTCAGTAAAATCCTTGAAAAACTAGCTGCAAGGCAAACTATAGAGTATCTCCTGAAACACAACCTGCTCTCCGGCTCCCAGCATGGATTTCAAAAAGGCCATAATACTTCTACTGCCCTTCTGAAACTTACCAATGACATTTACACAGCCATGGACTCCGGTCTCTTGACAGGTACCACTTTCATTGATCTCACCGAGGCTTTTGACCTGGTTGATCACACCTTTCTCCTTACAAAGCTTACCTCCCTTGTTTTTTCAGCCGAATCAGTGAACTGGTTCCGTAGCTATTTATCCAATCGACAGCAGGCTGTTGCTTTTAACTCAGCCCTGTCAGACCTATCATCCATACATGTTGGTGTCCCACAGGGATCCATACTTGGCCCACTACTCTTCTCGATCTTCATAAACGACCTCCCACAACGAGTGTCTACTTGCTCTACCTTGCTCTATGCAGACGACCTTGTACTCTACCATAGTGCCAGCAATGTATCGGACATTAATAACTCTCTATCTAGAGTTCCAAAACATACAATCCTGGCTAACTGCAAACCGTCTTGTTCTCAATGAAACGAAAACTCAGGCAATGCTCTTTGGCTCTCCAGCTAAATTAAAAGTAAATCAGAACTCTCTCAAAATATCCTGTTCTGACAATTCCCTGTTAGTCAACACCACATCCTTTAGATACCTTGGTATTCTTCTTGATGAATCCTTGGACTTTGATCTCCACATCACTACAACTTGTAAATCAGTCAATGCCAAAATTGGAGGAGCCTACCGGACTAACTATGCACTTACTCCATCAGCTAGGCTTGCCGTGGCACAAGGCCTTCTGCTCCCATCTTTGGCTTATGGCTCTGTCACCTATCTAGGTGCAACTAAGACCTCCCTCCAGACATGGGACACTACATATAATAACATTTGCTGTTATGCTTCTGCCTCTCCTCGGCTCAAACATCACTGTCTGCTCTATGCTGACCTAGATTGGCCTAGTCCTGTGGCCCATCACCTCCTATCTTATGGTGCCTTAATTGAAGGAACTATAAGAGCTGGCCTCCCTCAATCTCTTGCGTTGCTACTACATCCTCAAACCCCTTCCTATGGTCTCCGTTCAGTTGACCAGACACCTCTGTACATCCCTAGATGTAGGACCACAATGGGTACACAAGCTTTCTCCCATGCTGCCCCTAAATATTGGAATACTATCCCTCAAGTTATTAGTCTTGCCCCTACACATACTGGCTTTAAGAAACTCCACCGTCAACACCTACTTACAGTAAGTCCCTGTACCTGTTTCCAGCCACCATAAACCCATCCCCTGCTCTGCTTGCCCTTTCTCTACTTCCACCCTACCTGTTATACACCCCAAACTACTCTCTTCTCCCCTACCCCCTCCCCTCCGCCTCCCCCAGATACTGTTGCATCTCGGACTTACTAATTGGCATTTACTGCTCACTGTTTCATGATAATGACCTATATGAATCTCTTAACCTGTGTTGCACTTATCTCATTCTTCTCAATGATCTTGTTATCCATGTTTTTGACTACCCACTTTGCTTGACCATGTATTTTTATAGTCTTACTAGTGTTTGAGATGTTCTTTACTCTCCTGGCTATCTCTTTACTGTATGGTTTATGTGTGCTGTGTCACACTGATGTTGTTGTTTTGTATTTCACTTGTATCCTCCTGGGTCAAACCTGAAAATAGGCATTCCTATGTCTAGTGTACCCACCCGGGTAACAAATAAACTGAGGAGCCTCAGAAGGGCAAAGGCTATCAAGAATTTTCAACAGCCAGAGAGTTCTTCTCATATAAATTTTAAAATGTCTCAGTATGCTAAGAAAGCATTCTAGTGATAAAAAAAACCTTGGGGTGGCATTCTCTCTAATACATGTAAGATGAGCTTACAACTTACATTCCAATTGTCCTGGTGTATTAAAGAACAGATAATGAGAGACAAAATCCTGAAATTAGGTATAACTGCAAGTTGAAAACAAGCCTCAAATTAACATACACATATATACAAGATGCATGATATGACAAGTGTTAACACAGTGGCATAAGAGTGTTTCAGCACATACAAAGTCCCCCAGAATTAATGGTGCACTCAGTCATGAGCGCAGTGGTGGCACAGAGTCCCAAAATTTTTCTGCAGGCCCAAAATTCATCCCGCTTGTGTGCAGAAAATTAACAAGTGGTTACACAGTGAAATGAGACAGTTCAGCACATATACAGTCCCCCAGAATTAATGGCATGCTCAGTCATGCACACAAAAGTGGCACAAAGTCCCCAGATTTTTCCTGCCAGCCCAAAATGCATCCTGCTTGTGTGCAGAAAATTGACAAGTGTTAACACAGTGGAATGAGAGTGTTTCAGCATATCCCCAGTATAAAATGATGACTGTGAGCGTCGGGTCCAATGTGTTCTGTGAGACGATTCCAGCAAATGCAATGTGATCTTCTCAACTGGACTGAAGGGTGGCCTTTGACTGTACACTAATAGTAGCCTTGGTGAGTAGATATATATATCTATATATATTTATATATGGTTGTGTTGTGTATTTTGTAGGTGAGGAGGGGAGTTGACATGGACATGTACTCATGGTATTGTTCTGCATCACAGGTCACACAGAAACTGTTGGTGTGCACATTCCAGTGCTCAATGAGAATTTTTTGCACTGAAATTGGAAGCAGATAACTCTCAAGCACATGAAGGTATTTTTTTTTTTTTTTTGTGGGGGGGTGGCGGGAATCATATTTGCAGGTTTGTCTCTAATGGTTTCTTATTTTATTACTTCTTCACAGATTTCATCAGCATCCTTCTGGAGTCCGGTTGTCTTAGGATGGTCATGGTCATCTAATGAAACGACTTCTGTGTGTTGCATGTGTGCCCAAGCTCGGGGAAGGGGGTGCCTGATGTTGGAGAACTTTTTTGGATAAGACCACTTTGACAGAAAAACAAAGCATCTGGAAGTTTCCTAAAAAAGGAAATGAATGACTTCTTACAACTTAATTGTTATGTGTCCCTCCCTGGTTCTCAAATTACAATCTAAAGTCAAGTTACATTTCAAACCCACATCTTGTCAACTAACACAACCTGTGTGAAATATTTGCTGCAGTCTTTACAAAACAATGAAATGGATTAAATAAAATCTTCATACTTACCAGAATGGATTTCACATGGATATTACATCACTTCCTCTCTGTACGGTACAGCTACAGTACCATTCCCAATGAGTTTTAGCGATGAAACCTTTTTTGTTACCCTGTAAAAGAAACAAAAAAAGCATACCATATGTGTTTTACCATTGCAGTTCTGAAAAGCAACAGAAAACAAAACTTACAACTAAAGGAAGTGAAGCTGCATAACAAACATGAGTACACATACTCACTTTATGGTTTAAATATTAAGAAGCTTTGTGTCTCTGGCTGATGGATGTGGTGGTCCGGACAGACTCAGGCCCAGTGGTGGCAGTGGCTAACATCAGTCCCAGTGGTGGTGGTGGTCCGGGAAGGGCAGACAGATTCATAGTGGCAGTGGCTAACAGCAGTCCTGGTGGTGGTGGTGGTGGTCCGGGGGCAGACAGACTCATGGTGGCAGTGGTGGCAGTGGCTAACATCAATCCCGGTGGTGGAGGTGGTCCAGGGGGGGCAGACAGATTCATGGTGGCAGTGGCTAACATCAGTCCCGGTGGTGGTGGTCCGGGGGCAGACAGACAGACTCATGGTGGCAGTGGCTAACATCAGTCCCAGTGGTGGTGGTCCAGGGGTCAGACAGACTCATGGTGGCAGTGGCTAACATCAGTCCCAGTGGTGGCGGTGGTGGTGGTGGTGGTTTGGGGGCAGACAGACTCGTGGTGGCCATGCTAATATCAGTCCCAGTGGTGGTAGTCCAGGGGGCAGACAGACTCACGGTGGCAGTGGCTAATGTCAGTCCTGGTGGTGGTGGTGGTTTGGTGGGCAAACAGATTCATGGTGGCAGTGGAGGTAGTGGCTAACATCAGTCCCAGTGGTGGTGGTCTAGGGGCAGACAAACTCATGGTGGCAGTGGCTAACATCAATCCTGGTGGTGGTGGTCTGGGGGTCAGACAGACTCATGGTGGCAATGGCTAACATCAGGCCTGGTGGTGGTGGTCCAGGGGTCAGACAGATTCATGGTGACAGTGGCTAACATCAATCCTGTGGTGATGGTCCGGGGGGTCAGACAGACTCATGGTGGCAGTGGCTAACATCAGTCCCAGTGGTGGTGGTCCGTTGGGGCACACCACCTTTTAAAAACTTCAGTTAAAACCTGCCAACATTAACCACATCATCATTCTCATAGAGAAAGCTGCCCTCACATTCATCGATGTCTGAAGTCTGACCACTGGGAAATTCTTTCTCCATTGTGTCGTCATCTAGGTCAGTGGTGGGTCATTTCAGGCAGCCACTGCCAGTGCCACCAGGATGCTCCATTTCCACATCAGCAAGACCACCATGACTAGGCCAGGGTATGAATACCGAGGTTGCAGTCTGTGCTGGTATGTGCCTCTCATTCATTTTAATGAGCGTTAGCAAACTAACATTTGCAGGAGATAGGTTTGTCCGACGATCCCTCACTATTGCACCTGCTGAGCTGAATATGCTCTCAACACTTACATTGGAGGGTGGGCATGTGAGGTACTTCAGTGCCACTGCAGCGAGCTCTGGGCATTCACTGACCTTTCCACTCCAAAAGAGGATCTTCAGTTATTGTCAGATGCCTGTTTTCAGACAAATATGACTCAATCATTCTCTGAGCCGCACTAAGTCCATTGTTGATGCATCATCCTGTTCTCCTGAATCATTTGTTTCACAAATACCCACTAGGGACAAAGCCTCCCAAAGCGGGTTGACACCAGCCACTTTGGATGACAGACCACCTGGAACTGCAGTCCCCTTCCCCTTGCAGAATATGCTTGATGGTCCTCCAGGTACACCTACAGCCAGATTATGCTGCTGAGGTTTGCTGACCTTGGAACGTGACTTCTGTGCCCCATGAACCAAGCGTACCCGTTGACCACTGATATTTTTTACCTGTTCAGAACCTACCTCCAGTACTGTTGCAATTCCATGTTTGTTTTCTGTTCCTGTGCTGCTTTTGTCTGTCTGTCTGTCTGTCTGTCTGTCTGTCTCTGTCTCTGTCTCTCTGTCTCTCTCTCTCTCTCTCTCTCCACCTCTTCCTCTCAACTGCCCTGCAAAGATGACACTCCCTCAGCAGTTGCTTTTGCTTCTCCTGCACTATCCTCCAATTGGAAGTGGTCAGAGTGTCACGTGACCGGCCAGTCATGCATGCACACCACACCAGACATGCTGAGGCCTACTACTCTTTCAGGTCCACCCCACACCTAATTTAAAATGTGCCACAGGGCCTACTTAGGCCAGAGAACCTGTCAGCACTTTGGACCCAGGGGACTCAGAGTCTGGCGGGGTTTTGGGGTACAGGGAACATCCTGAATGAGCCCCCATATGTAGACCCCTTCCCTGAACTGTCTACGGCAATAGTTCTCAGACTTTGTCACAGTGAGCCTCCCCAAATCCATGGAAAAGATTTTGAGCCTCCCTCAAAAATTGAAACAATCTTAGGCCTCCCCAAAGAAAAATAATGTACTGTACTTTGTGCGGTACACCATGAATCAATTGAAACCCCTTTGAGTACTTGGCTCACATTCAGTTATTTGTCTTATACTGACTTGGAACGTTTGAAAAAGAGCTCCTGTGCTCAAAGGTTTTATCTGAATAACAAATAAATAAAATAAACAAATATTATTCAACTTATTGTAGCCCCCCCCCAAACAGGCCAACCTACTTGGTCTGCTATTTACGTTTTTGAACCATTGTTACCCCTTATTGCAGTACCTTCATGGGTCAGACTACTTTTTTCTGTTTCTTCTCTATATGAAATAACCTTCCTTCATTCCCCCCCCCTCTCTGCTTCTAAGCAACATCTCGGGGATTACTTTGCTCCTTCCTGCTATTGCTCTTAGCACTTTTATGCTCAACCCTTGTATTTAGGCTATTCTGCCATCAGTTTACAAATTGATCAATTACCACCACTCATTATTAATTTATTGTTCATATTTATTTGCACTATTGCTCTTTGTATATTTCTTGATTGTTTTGCTGTTACCTTTTGAAATGTATTCACTCCCTACCCTTCCCTGGGTACACCTGAAATGAGCATTGGCTCATTCACCTTCCCTTGTCACCTATTAGTAAATAAATACATAAAATGCGCCTACTATTATTATCCTCTTTCAGTTTGCTTCATCGCTTCACACAAAATATATAAAACTCAACATTTAAATATAGTACTTTTTCAGACTTACTTGAGCCTCCCTTGGAACAGGTTGCGGCCTCCCCAGGGAGGCTGGCCTCACCATTTGAGAACCCCTGGTCTACGGGCATGAAAGATTCGCTGATGTACCGGAGGAAAAGGCCTACAGCATCATGAAAATATCACAGAGACTTGCAGAGTAAAGTAGGAAAACTTAGCCTACCTCTTGATGGCTTCATTTCTTCAGTGCACCCTGGATCGCTCCTCGATACACTGACTTCACCCCCATACCTCTGCCGCTGGAACCAGTCACCTCCATGATCTGTGGTCACAACTCCCACTCATCTCCCAAGCCCCTCGATCCCAATGCAGTCTGCTGAAAACCTTCTGGAAATACAAACTCATGGCACAAATAAGACTGAGGGGCTTTCCATTTCATTTACCCCCCTTTTATCATAACTTGAAAAATCACCACTCAATTTCTTCCCAAACAGCTCTTTGTTTTCACTTGTGCCCCCAAATGATTCCCAAGACTCTGGGGCACCATCTTACACCAAGAAATAAAGCAGCTTCATGGGGCCATAAAACTTTTTGTATCATAGGGAAGAGAACTGGTTGCATAGGATTGGTCAACTTGCATCAGCTGATCATACATTAATCCTCAATTAATATACGGTTGTGTCTGCCAACATTGTCTTCTCCCTCTCACAAGAACCTCTTACAGATGCAGTACTACCATTCTTGTTTGACAGCCATCTGTGGCTGGCCATGAATTGCAGGCTAAGACTGTTAGTATATAGTGGTTAAAATAGTCTTAGCCTGCAGTTCACGGTCGGCCAACAGATGGCTGTCAAACAAGGATAGATAGGTGAAATTCTAGTAGTTCTATCATAAATAGCTTGACAACATCTATATATGTAATGTGTGGTTTTTTTTTACTTGGTCTATTGGCTCAGAAATACTTACCCTTTCAGTAACTAGAGCGGCCAAAAAGAGTGACCTTGTCAAAAAACTAATGCAAGCACACCAGACCATTTAAAAAGTAACACTATACTATAGCAGCCTATTTCTACTATATCAATCATAGCAGAAAAACAGAGATGATTTCACAGTTTACAAAACTGTCTGCCAAAATGAGCAAAAAGTAGCATGCCGAATGTCATTTGGTTTCTGGAACAAAAGCCTCAGCATGGCAATGGGCTTTTACTAGGTCAAGGAATCTGTGGTTTGGTTGAGCAACATTCCGTCTTTTAACAGTTTGTAAACTATAAGGTGGCATCCTGTTGAATAGCTATGTCATATCTGATGTCCTCAAGGTGGCTTGGCAGGTGTGACAAAGCAGTGTGAAAGGCTAGCAGGATGCTGTGGTGCTTTGGGAGAGGGATTCCTAGCAGGAGGGGGGAGGTGGTGCTGCTGTTATATCGCTCAATGGTGAGACCCCACCTGGAGTACTGTGTCCAGTTCTAGAGGCTGCAGCTCTGGAAGGACATTGAAAGGATGGAGGCAGTACAGAGAAGAGCAACCAAAATGGTGAGGGGGTTGCATGAGAAGCCATATGACATGAGGAAAGGCTGCAGAAACCCAACATGTACTCTTTGGGTGGAGGCGGTACAGAGGAGGGCAACCAAAATGGTGAGGGGGGTTGCATGAGAAGCCATATGATATGAGGAAAGGCTGCAAAAACTCAACATGTACTCCTTGAAAGAGAGGCACGAGACAGGAAACATGACTGAAACCTACAAGTACCTCACAGGAGTGAACAAGGTGCATGTGGAGGATCTATTTTAGAGAAAAGAAGGCACTAGAGTAAGCGGGCATGCAGTGAAGCTTAGACGGGAAAGTTTAGGAGAGATGTGCAGAAATACGAACATACGAAATTTGCCAGCAGATAAAGGCCTAGAGGTCTATCAAGTCTGCTCGAATGTGCAGCTAGCACCCCTTATTCTGCAGCTGCCCCTCCCTCCCACTTCTTCACAGAATGGAAGTGGATGACTGGAACAGCCTGCCAGAGGAGGTAGTGGGGGCAAAGACTGTGGAGAGCTCCAAGCATGTGTGGGATAGGCACAGGGGCAGATAAGGTAGAGGAATTGGGGAAGGAGTGACACCTCTGACCAACTAGGGTCAGTGGTGACAGAATAGGCAAGGACAATGGACAGACAGGATGGGCCTAAAGGTCCTTTTCTGCCAACAATACCAATGTTTTTATGTTTCTATTCATTATAGTTTTCAGTTTATTTTATTGTGGTAATTTATCTCTCATTTCTGTATTTAAGTAGTAATTTTTGTTCTAAACTGATATTTTCTCAGTTCCAGGGTTCCAAGAAAATACTCACATTTTACTCTGTTTGCTAAGACAGTGCCAGGGTTTAGCAGTAAAAATTGATAAAATATATTCTGATTTCCCTTACTGGGATTCCAGTTAAAATATGTTGTATATGTTTCCTGTTTTTCAACCTTTTTATATGAGGCCTACTCTGGGAATTGTCACCAGCTCACAATGTCTGTGGTTGGTTTCTGAGTGCTCTGCCAACATTTAAAAGCATTCAGTTTCACCATTGAAGTGAAATTAACAAGTCAGCTCACAAGGACTCTGGTCAACATTTATTTATTTATTTATGTATTGAAACGTTTCACCAGTAAAGGCACACCGAATAACAAGTTGCCCGTCTCATGGTGTGTCCAAGGGAAAGGGTAGTGGAAATATATACATGCACACAACAGCAAACATTATTACAACAATATTGGCAGCGGTGAAAAGCAAATGACAGATAGAACATATTAAGTGCAGCGTATGAGTACAATTGTTTACAGAGGTCACAATGGACAGATCAAGTGCATAACATTAGGATAAATTCATGACGATGGTACCATTTAGCCCGAATGGAAGGGTTGGATAGGGAGTTAACAGCAGAGGTGGAAAGGTAGCAAGGCTGGGAGGGGAGCAGATGAATCGGAATCAATGTCATAGATATATTGATAGTTGTAGATTGACAGGAATCTAAAGTCAGTTATATTGGTAGTTATAGACAACCCTAAGGAATGACCAGGTAGGGTTCTCTGCAGGGAAAGAAAGTAGTGGGGCTGGAAGGGAGCTATAATTCAGAATAGTTACTGAATATATTGATAGCGGTTGGGGAGCAGGTCAGGAATACCAGGTAGGTTAATTGCAGGTACAATTCACTGAGAGGAAATTATGTAGGGCTGAAGTTATAGAAGAGGGGGTGGAGGAGGAGTGGTGAATCGGGTGAGGAAGTGAATTCCACAGTTTTGGGAAGTGATACGAGAAAGCAGCCTTGCCTACAGTGGTAGACTGGTGAGGGACAACCAAGAAACAGGAGTCGTAAAATCTAAGCGAGTGGGCAGAGGGAGGGAGGACTGGTAGGAAGTGAGCTAGGATGGGAGCAATCCAAACCAGAATTTAGAGACAAATTTAACACAATGATGGAGGTGTCTATTTTCTAGTGAGGGAAATGCCAGGAAGTGGTAGAGTTGATAGTGGTGGGTGAGAGACGAAGGTTCAGAGCGAAGCGACAGAAGGAGTTGAAGAGGGTATCCAATCAGACTAAGGAGGACTTGGGAGCGGCACTGTAGACTACATCACAGTAGTCAAAAATAGGTAGGATCATCTTCTGGAGAAGTTCGCACCTAGCCGGGAGAGGTAGGCAGTTCCGGTTCCTGTATAGCGTGCCGAGCTTGGGGCGCAGCTTTTTCATTTTTCATTTAAATGGACTCTCAATGACTGAGGCAGGACAGTTTACAGAGGTGCCCTCCCTGATCATAGAAACAGAATCTGTTGGTAGCAGTTAACACCACCTCCCTCCTCCTGCTGGTGACACCCATCTCTATGCACCTCTGCATCCCACTGGCCTTACATGCTGCCTTGTGGCATTGCCTTGCCACCTTAAGGTCATCCGATATGATTACCTCAAAGTCTCTTTCCTATTTTGTGACCATCAGTACCTCTCCCCCCATGTTACATTCTGCCTTTGGGTTTCTGTGCCCTAGGTACTTGATTTTGCCCCTTTTCATATTGAAACCCAGCTGCCATATCCTTGACCACTCCTTGAGTTTTTTCTGGTCACTACACATTCTTTCCGCCCCTCCAGATTTTGATGTCATCTGCAAAGAGGCATGCCTTTCCTCCCAGCTCTTCTGCAGTGTCACTTATAATGATATTAAAAAATGACTGGTCTCGGTACTGAGCCCTGAGGGACTCTACTGGTCACTCCCCACCCCAGAGTGAGTGCTGTTTACCACTACCCTCTGTTACCTACCATCAACCAATTTCGTATTCAGTTTTACCGCCTTGCAACCCACCCCAAACTGCCCAGTTTCCTTATGAGCCTTCTATGTGATATGGTGTCAGAGTTGAAGTAGGCCACATCCACCTCCCCACCCTGATCTATTTCCCTTGTCAACTAGTCGAACAAATCTATCAGGTTCATCTGGCATGACCCTCCCCCCCTGTGAATCTGTGCTGCCTTGGGTTTTTAACCCACTGGATTAAGGGAACTACACTAGCCTTTCCTTCAAAAGCATTTTCATTAACTTCCGCATCACAGAAACCAGACTGACCAACCTATAATTGCCAGCCTCCTCCCTGCTGTAGGTTTTATGAAGCGGGACTACATCTTTCCTCCTCTAGTTCTCTAGAACCACTCCTGTTTTTAGTAAGTTGTTGAATAGGGCTTTCAGAGGTGCAGCCAGTATCTCACTGCGCTCCTTCAGCACTCTTGGGTGCACCACGTCCAGTCCCACAGCTTTATCCACTTTCAAGATTTACAAGTCCCTTCAGGACTCTTTCTTCTGTGAATGGACTTGTGTCTACCTCCCTCCCCCCAGTGTTCCTGCTGTTTTTAAGTGGCCCATCTCCTTCCCCTTTCACTGTGAAGAACAAACAGAAGTAACTGTTCAGGAAATCTGCTTTTTCCTGATCCCTCTCTGAACATTCTCCCCCAGCCATTCTTAACCTCACAATCCCTCCCTTTTTCTTCCCCTTATCACATGCTGTATGTACTTAAAAAAGACCTTGTCTCTCATACTTACCCTTCTGGATATCCTTTCTTCAATTTGCACATTTCCCCCCTTGCCACCTTTTCTCTGCTTTTCTTGGTACACCTCCCTATCCTCTCCTCTCTGCACTTCATTGTACCTCCTGAATGCTACCCTTTGAGCCTTTACCTTTGCAGCCACTTCCTTTGAGAATCATAATGGTCTCTTTTTTTTTCCTGTTCCTGCTCGCTGTTTTGCACAGAGGTTTGTTGCCTTTACTTTGCCATCCATTAATTTGGCCAACTGTTCCTCCACCCCACCCAGGCAATGCCCCTTGCTACATCGTCTCTGAGGCATTCACTGACTTTTAAAAAAATGTTCCCTCCTGATGACCAGGACCCTCATCCTTGTGTGGTTTGCCTCTGCTTCCTTTGTATGGTAGTTGCTGGTCCCCAAGTGGCATCCCACCTGGACGTCTGCAATACTGTCACCATTTGTTAGCACCAGGTCCAGTACTTCCCCATCAAGAGTGGGCTCCTTGACTAGTTACCCAAGAAATGCCCCCTGCAGGGAGCCTAGAGTGTTCCTGCTTCTCGAGGAGGCTGGAGCTGGGAGGCTCCACTTGATATCCAGCAGAATGAAGTCCCCCACCAGCAGTACCTTCCATTTTTCAGCTATTAAGCTGATGGCTTTCCTCATTGCCTTATCCAGTTCTTACCCCTTTGTTGGATGTCTGTATATCACCCCAGTGCAAAAGGTGGCTCCACTTTCTGTCTCCAGGGTGACCCATAGTACTTCCAACAACTTTCTTCCCACCCGGTTCACTTGTATAGTACGGGCTTAGTGACAGTTCAGTCGGCGGCCGGACATGGAGGCAAGAGAAGGGCTGTGTTAGTCATCGGCTCAGGGTTCGGGCTAGGAGGGGAGTGGGGTGGTGGGACACTGCCTGCTGGGATGGGGGGTAGTGGTCCACTAGACCACCATTTAAATGCTCTGTTTACATTGCATGGGATCAGGGCTTGGGGAGCCACTAGACCACTGGGGATACTATTAATACATTATGGGGGATTGGGGCTTGGGGCGCCACTTACCACCGGGGATAATTTATTAATACATTACGGGGGATCAGGGCTTGGAGGGCCACTAGACCATGGGGGATAACTTATTACTACATTATGGGTGATCGGGGCTTGGGGGGGATTCTGTAGACCACCAGGGAATGCTTGGGGACACTGCCGCATGGCCATCCACGGCCTGCGGCAATCTGTCCAGGTGTGCCCTCTGTTTGGCACACTGCTACAGTTGCTGAAAGCCACAGGACTTTGCCACCGGGACCCTACCTGATTGAGAATCAGGTGCAGGGTCCATGGCGCACTGGCAATCAGTGCAAGCTACCTTTGACTCAGCTTGCGCCAACTTTTGAGAATTGAGTCCTCTCAGTTCAGGGGCACCATTCCACAGGTGGAAATGATGTAAAGTTGTACTACCTGTACTAATTATTTAATAGAAAAGCAGATACTACATTGAGTATCTGTTCTTTGTCAAGTAATGTGCAAAAGGCCATGAAATAGCTAAGACAGGTTTAAGGGCAATCTGGAGAAGTTTTATAAGAAGATCTAGGGAAGTGATACTACCACTATATAGAGTATATGTGATCCTGCATATGGAATATTTCACACAGTTTGGACTGCCATACCTCAGAAGGGATATGAATAAACTGGAAAGCATTCAAAGAAAGGAAGCTTGAATAATTATAGGATTGGGGAGGGCATATCAGCATAGGTTAATGGATCTGAATTTATAGTCACTTGAATATAAGAGGCAAAGGGGATGTGATAACACCATGAATACTTGTATTGTCTTACCCTGAATGCTTATATTGTCTCCACCGGTAGGCTGTTACATACATGGATCCACAACCTTCAGGGAAAAGAAGAACTTCCTAAAGTTACCCCTATATTTACCTCCTCTAAGTTTCAGATCATGTTCCCGTGTCCTTTTGCAGGACACCAAAATAAACATTTCTACATGTCTGATATTCTCAATATACTTGAGTATGTGTAAAACTGAGATCATATTCTCTCTCAGCCTACTTTTCTCTAGTGAGAATGTGTTAAATTCCACCAACCTCTCATCATAGCATTTGTCCACATGTTGTGATGCCGCATAGCATGCCTAGTGCACCAACCACATTTACTTTACCCAAAAGGCCCCATATCCTTGAGCAGACTGGCATTCAGGGCTGGCAAGGGAGGAGGAGGAGGAGTTGAGCCATTTTCCATTTCTTACTGTAACAAAGGTCTTGACTTGAAAAAAAGTCTTCACGATTTAATAGATATGCAGGTTTATCCTGACCCCCAAAATATGATCTTATCAGTATCTGCCTGCAAATTTAGATTGACACGGGATGATGCACCGACATAAAATAAAACTAAGTAGAGCACTGTTTTACTTTTTTATATACTATAAGTTTATTCCTTTTTCATACAATTCAGATAAACAAATAAAACAAACAGTGTACAGCACCAACAAATCACATCCAATCTTGTACGTCAATACAATGCAAACCAGTCATTGTCCTTTAGCCAGCACTGATAAATGCATACAAGTAATCGGGTCCAGTTAAAAACATAAGTGTGTCCCAGTCTTTAAGTGCCACCTGACACATAGTGTTCATGTATAAAATGTGTTTTAAAGGAGGGTGGAGTTCTGCCCAATGTGTTTTTATTGCTGAAGTATAATACTTTTCATTGTTGTGGTATAAATTTTCAGTTGCTTAATTGGTATGGTATAAATATAGTTCTACAATTGGAAGGAAAATCCGGCAATCCAGTTGATCAGCTTGGATCTTTACCCTTGAGTAAATTCCACAAAAGCAACATGGAACAAAAGTACAGTGGAGCCTGACAGGATGCAATTCCAAGCTGCAGACTCTGCAGCCGAGTCACGACAGAAAACAGTGCAGTTTCAAAGGCAATTAATATTGTCCATCTTGCAGGAATCTGGGACACTGTGGTGCATCCTGGTGGGCTCCTCTGTACCAGCCACCTTCACTATTCACATTAAAATATTTACACCTACAGTACTCAGAACTTTCACAGACTAAAAACATTCAAATGGCAGACATTTTTCCCCCACTAAAAACCTTCAACTAGGCCTTACAAAACTACAACCCCATTAAATTACACAAAAAAAGGAAACAAACTGATCACAATTGAAGATTTCTTTCAGTTAGTTGTGAATGGAATGACACAATTGTATAACCTACCCTGCATTTGGGTGGAGGATGTGTAACTGATTTCTGTCTAACGCATGTAGTTGATTTCCCACCAAGGGAGGGCTTTGAACTTCTTAATTAGGAAGAGAGGGAGCATTTCACGGATACATTACACATATTTATCGCTCACACCGTCCGCCCGAGGAAGAGCCTCTGAATTGGGCTCGAGAGCCCCTGATCTGGCTACCACCTTCCTTTTGCCCAGCAGCAACGGCTGGAGAAGCCAGCCGGCCACGCTAACATCATCCACCCGAGGAAGAGCCTCCAAATTGGGGTAAGCCTACTCGCTTCGCTCAGGGAAAACTTTGGAGCCCCGATTGGCCAGGGAACCCCTGAGTTCTCCAGTGATTGGCTGCTGCCCTTACGGCTCTGCCTGCTATTGGCTGCTCAGTCTCACCGCTTTTAATGGCTTTTCCGATACCCACTCCCTGCCCTGGGTGCCTTAAGCTTGTGTTGCAATTTTCAAACTTGTGTTGCTAGCTTTCCAATGTGATTGCTCTTTGATGTGAAAATGTGATAGTTACTTACTGATGTGTTAAAAATGTGATGCTTTTTTACTCTCTCTGAGGTCACTGTTAAAAAAGCTGAATCTAACTGCCTTTCTCTTTCCTGCAACCTTAAAAATCTACGCCTTTAGACCTTAACTGTTCTCACCTCCCTCTCTCTATCATTCTTTCATTTGCAATATTTATTTCTACCTTTGACCTGGGCAAAACGGCACCGACCTAAACTACAGCGTCATCTGCCCCTATCTACTCCCCCACCCTTCTCTAGCCTTTGTCTTTCTCCTTACTGAATTGCACCCCAACCCCCAATTTATCTGCTCTGTCTGTCTTTGCCTGCTTTGTCCTGCCTGCTCATATCTAACCTGCCTACTCTGTCTCTTTCTCTAGCTTGAGAGCCCCTGATCGGGCTACCACCTTCCTTTCGCCCCGGTGGCTGCGGCTAGAGAAGCCAGCCAGCCGCGCTCACACCATCCACCTGAGGAAGAGCCTCCAAATTAGGTTAAGCCTACTCACTTTGCTCAGAGAATACTTTGGAGCCCTGATTGGCCAGAAAACCCCTGAGTTCTCCAGTGATTGGCTGCTGCCCTTACGGCTCTACCTGCTATTGGTTGCTCAGTATCACCACTCTTAGCAGCTTTTCCGATACCCGGTCCCTGCCCTGGGCGCCTTAAGCTTGTGTTGCAATTTTCTTCCCACACCACCCACCCCAGCCTCTATTAAATGCTCTTTCTCTGAGAGCTTGGCCAGTCCCCTATCTGCTAATTGGTCGTTTCAAGTTCAGCCATGCCTGCCTCCCTAATTGCATTCCTTTGAGGGCTCTGCCCTCTTAAAGAAGCTTTGAATTGGTCTGTCAAGCCTGTGCATAATATCAGCATCAAGTGACAAACTACTAATGAAAATGCAACTAACTAATACTCTTTTGCGTAGTTGTCTCTTACTTCTAATTTTTGCATCCTTCAGAAAGCAGGCTCCTAAGCTCTGCCCTAATCAAAAATCCACCTTTGACAATTATCAAGATCTGCCCCTTCCCAATAATCAATGGCATTTCAGAACGGGGACATCTCCCCCATTGCTATGCCCTTACTCATACCAAACAACATCTAGAGACCTTGTACGAATGCCCCTAACTTCTTCAGTCATAGCAATTACCTATGCATTAGCTTCCTCAAACAGCAACAATTCCCCAAAACAACCATTACTAAACCAGTCTTCACAAGACAATGCAACAAAAGACTACTTAGCAGACTAAGACAGCACTTTAAAAAATTACTGCTACTCCTCCTATTCTGCTCCGGAAATGTGGAATTAAACCCAGGTCCACCCGTCCTCCTAGAAACACCAGCGGACCTCCCTCAATATAAAGGTCTTAGCTTTCTCCACATCAATGCTTGTAGTTTGCTAAAGAAATTGGACCGCTTACAGATCTGGGCTGTACATGCAAGCCCCAATTTCCTCATGATAACTGAATCCTGGCTTAAGCCATCTACCCCAAACAAATATATCAACATCCCAGGATACAATACCTACCACTGTGATAGGCCAACTAGAAGCAGAGGGGCCATAATATATGCCAAAAACAAACTTGCAACCACGGTCATTGACTGTACCTCGAAGCCCAAATAATTTGAATGCCTGGCTCTAAAACTATCACTCTCCAATGAGAAGTCACTCCTCATTGCAGCCTGCTACAGACCCCCATCTGGGGGCTTGGCCCAGCTACCACATCTCCAAAACCCAATCGAGTTAGCTAACTTGGAGTGTATCCTTTTGGGGGATTTGAATTTGAACTGGAATGATGACAGTTCCAAGAAACTGAAGGATCTTGCTGCTGCAGTTGGTCTGGTACAAATAACACCTGCAAACACCAGACCGAACAGAAAATATCCAGAACGTAGCTCCCTCTTGGACCTTATGCTAGTAGAAAATCCACATAACTTTTCTCATGCTGGAGTATTCTGCAATGATGTAAGTGACCATTGTGCTATTGCCTGCATCAGACGCCCCTTGCAAACAAAATCGGCCTCCAAATTTAATTTGGTAAGAAATATGAAAAAGTTCTCCCAAAACGAATTTCTGAAAGATCTAAGTAACATCAGGTGGCAGAATTTCTATCTAGCTCCCTCCCTTAGTGAGGCATTTAATATCTTTCACAATCTCCTACTGGGTCTACTAGACAAACATGCCCCACTAAGGTTGATCAGGTCTAAAAAAAGACCCCCTGGCTGGTTCTGTTCCATTTTGAAGAAAGCAATCAGGGACAGGAACTATTGGTGGAAAACAGCAAGGAAATCGCGCATAGAGGCAGACTGGGCAGCATTCTGCACCTCTAGAAATGCTTGTACCAAGCTAATTAGATCCGAAAAAGCTAGATACTTTCAAGCAGAACTAGAAACCAACAAAAACAACTCTGCCAAATTCTGGAACATCCTTAGAGAGATTGAAGGTTGCTCTGCTGACACATCAATCCCAGCCAAAATTGTGTCCGCTGGATCCACCTATACAGACAGAGTCGATATACTAAAGCAGCTAAACGAGCATTTTGTCACTGCCGGACTAGCATTCGATGCTTCATCTATCAACAAAATCATTCCACCGGACATCCCTGATACCGATCCTAATGTTAACCCTACCCCTACCCCACCTTATCCTACTACATTCAGCTTACACACAATTACATTTAAACAAGTAGAGGACCTACTACTATCCCTGGATACTAAAAAGAGTGCAGACGCAGACAGTATCAAGCCTTACTTCCTAAGACTCGGCCATCTTTACTTGACCGCCCCCATCACCCACTTATTCATCATTTCATTGAAACAAGGAGATCTTCCTCTGCTATGGAAAACTGCCTACATTTTACCATTATTCAAATCCGGAGATCCATGCGACCTGAATAACTATCGGCCTATATCTATATTATCCGTCCTGTCAAAACTCCTTGAAAAAATCATCGATGTCCAAATCAGAGAACACTTGGATTCATACGATCTATCAAACTCAGCACAATCCAGATTCAGAGCCAAACACAGCACTGTAACTGCACTTGTGAAGGTAACTACAGATTGGCAAATTGCACTGGATTCTAAGAAATATGTGTTTGCCCTTTTTCTCGATCTTAATAAGGCCTTCGACACTGTGGACCACAATGTTTTGCTCTTAGCCTTGAGCAATATCGTGCTCGATAGTCCAGCAATCAAATGGTTCTCCAACTACCTCACCAACAGATTACAACAGGTCAAAGAAGCAGGTGATCTGTCTCCACAAAAAAACCCTTCTAAGCGGTGTTCCCCAAGGTTCCATACTAGGCCCAATCCTTTTTGCAATCTGCATCAATAACTTGGATTCTCATCTCCGCTCAGCTAATGTCCATCTATTTGCAGATGATACCGTACTTTATACCTTAAATTCCTCCTTGGACATGGCTCATGAGAGCTTACTGCAAGATTTTATCACTCTCCAACATAATCTTATCAGACACAAACTCCTCCTCAATGCCAAAAAGACTAAAGCTATGATTCTCTCTCTCCAAAGCCAGCCCCCGACCAATACATATTCCCCAGATCCTAACACTTCTAGATGAACCTCTCAAAATAGTTGAAACCTTTAAATATCTTGGGTTCTGACTGGATAATAAGCTTAACTTCCTATACACCTGAATGAAGTCTCGAAGAAATTAAGACAGCAGCTAGGCTTATTCTACCGTATTAAACATCTGCTTACCTCAGAAGCTAGAAAGAGACTAGTACAATCCACATTCTTACCCTTATTGGACTACGCCAACTTTCTTTACAGGCATTGTCCTGCAGTAGTGCTCAACAAACTTGACACGTTCTGCCACAGGGCCCTAAGATTTATCTTCAACCTACCTCTTCGCACTCACCACTGCCTACTGTACCAGGAATCAGGGTGGCCCTCACTTCCAGCTAGGAGGAAAAGAAATGCTCTACTTTGGCTTTATAGAGCACTATCCAATAAGCTTTCAACTTACATTTCGAGCCTTTTCATATGGGCCAAGGGATCGTATGGCTTGAGACGTTTCTTCTTACTCTGCTTCCAGATTCCTAGAGAGAACACGTCATATAGTGCGGCTGCCATCAATTTTTCACTTCCATCACTATGGAATACCGTGCAAAACTCCTTAAAACTTGCCTCACTCCCAGGCATGTTCACATTTAAAGATTCACTAACCGTACTGTTGAAGGAAGCCTGCAACTGTTTTCGTAGATACTGAACAACCTTCATCATGCTCCTCACACAAAACCTATGGCTAAAATGTTGATTAAGATACCTCCCTGCTAGGGCTATCTAGCTCTCTTAACTCACTCCCTTTCACTCTGGCCTTCCTCTTCCTTTCATCTACCTCTAACATACCTATTTTCTTCTTACCTGCCTCCCCCCATTCTTACCTATACTACTACTATCTGTAGAGTGTCTTGGATTTTTGCTCCTCTACTTTTACATCATTTTTGCTCTGAATTGTATGTGCTCACCATTATGATAGGCTATTAGATACCGGCCTTCTGTGGGTTCACCTGTATAATGTTTTTACATATTTGTTACTACCCTATTTGTGTTATGTTTGTTCTGAACTGCAATGTACTATTGTACAATGTTTCCTAAATTTTTGTTTACTACCATAACTTTCTGTATTTTGCTTGTACTGAACTGCAATGTCCTATTACCCAGAACCATCTTGAAAATGAGCTTGCTCAATGGTGTATATGCCTGGTTAAATAAAGTGATTGATTGATTGATTTATTATATTGGCACAGTCGTGCCCCTATAGTTAGGGTTGAGTCATCTGTTTAATGTTAAACCTCAAATTTTGCACTTTAATAACTTTGCAACTGATCAATGGATTTGCACAAAATTTGGTATACACTGTCCTGAGGGGTACATCTCCGGATGTGGCAAGTTTCATTCTGGTTGGATGTGCAGATTCTGAGAGCTGGATAGTGAAAAAAGTAAAAAAGTCACAATTTTTTGCAGTTTTTTTCCTCATCACTTTGCACCCAAACGGTGTGGAATTTTGTTTTGATTTTTTATGGTAGAACTTGGGTAACAGAACTGCCACTGTTAGTTTGGTACAAAGATATTAAATTGTTTCAAAGTTAAGTTTTTAAGTTCCCATCCTAGGGGAAATTCATTTTTCAGGATAGAGGTAAAAAGTTCAACAAAGGTTAGTTGATTTCACACAAAAGGATTTAGTCATGTAACAGCATTTTCGAGAACAAAATCCTTTTTCGTGAGAAAAAAATTTATTTTTAGCGAGCCGCCATCTTGGGTTTTTTTTTCCCCAGCAACTAAAAGTCCAGAAAATACATAAAGATTTTGTCATTTTAGAAATCAAACACCAGAACATAGTTAAATGGGACCCGTTTAGCTAGATTCTGATGTTTGTTTTTCACATTTAGAGCCAGAAATACTTATCCTGAGCACCCAAAATCCCAGGTGCCCAGCTTAGTGAGAGGAGCACTAAGCAAAAATGTCCAAGGACTAGATTTTTATTAAAACTTAACAAAATGAGCAGCTTCTGCTCTGTGTGTCCTGTCTCCCACTCAGACACTTTTGCTAGCACAAGTTTTATTTTTGTTATTAGCAGGACCACTTTTTGTTAGTTAATAAATACTGTCAACCCTCTCTAGCAACCTGACAGAGCAAACATCCCACGGAGTCCCTCCAGATGCCTGCCTCCCACATCTTAGCATTTTTGGCGGGCTGATGCTCCAGGAGACTGACTGCCTAGTTTTAATTTTTATCTCCCTTAAAATAAAAGCAATAAATGAAAGTAGAGCCATGACTGTGGGTACATAAATACTTAATTTCAGCTTTCCCCAACTTACTGGCTGCTAAAGCTGTTTGTAGAGCTGCTGTATGCCACTGGGTGTAACAGAGGAGAGACAACCACTGAAAGAGACAAGAGGAAAGCGCGGTCACTTTCTCTCTCTCTCCTGACTGTGTTGAAGAAAAGTGCCCAAACATTTTTAGTAACAAAAGGCAGCTTTAGACTAAACAATAAACTGAAGAAAATGCACCTGTTTACCAGCGAGGAGTAGCAAGAGGAAGTCAGTTTCATGATACAAAAGGCATGGTCTCTCTGTCTCGCTTACTCCCGATACCTGTGGCAATGAAACAAGATAATAAGTGCCTTGTTGGTAGCTGCTGTGTGCTGTATCATTACCATGTAGCATGGAAAACGGCAGCCATTTTTCCCATTAGTATTGATACTGTGCTGAATCAGCATGGCAGTGTGTGTCTCTCAGTGCCTGCGGTGGTCCTGCCATTCCCGGAAGCACCTGGTCCGTGCCCCTATAGGTGGTTAGTTTTTGTTCAGTGCTGAGCCCATCCCTGTACATGTACAGGAGTGATCATAATGAGGAGAAGTAACTGGTGCCAATAACAACCAGGCCATCACATAATAATCTAAAGGCTTCCGTATGTGTGTCTGCAGTGATGTCTGTCAAATCACTTATGCGTTTGTCAAGCGTGATCGTTCTTGTACATGCGCAAGGATGGGCTCAGCACTGAATGGTAATGGGTTGCTTGTGTGTCTGTGGATCAGGCATTCCTGGGCATGGCAGAGCCGCAGTGGCCGTGGGGGATGCACATTTTAGAGACATGTCAGCACAGCATGAATGGTAATGGGAAAGTACAGCTGCAGTTTTGCATCTTTCATGCAGCAGCTGCAGGCAGGGCTGAGGGGCGATTTCAACTAAGGAATAAATTTGCAGAAGAAATTGATTAGTTGTCCTATGTGTCACGTTCCTCAGGTTCATAGCGCTAAGCGCTGACAGAAAAAACAAAATCCCCTTCTTCAAAAAAAAATTGACATGGGGGTTCGGTTGCATGCTGCAGAGGTGCTGCGCAGGTTTGGTGTTTCTTTGGATGTAAGGGGGGGCAGATCTGGAGAAACACCTTAGCAGTGCATCACTTTGGGACATGAATCATGCAATGGAATTGGGGAAGGAATTCTGTTTGCAATGTCTATAAATTATTTTGGACTGTGATGCTGTCAGGCTATCAGGATTCATCATCAAGGCCACTGTTTTTCGGTTTTTACCGGAAAATCCAGTAAAATTCCGGAATTAGGGCTGCCTGAAAACCGTTAAAAACAAAGATTTCATGGAATCTGGCATTTTATATCAGATCAGTAAATCTGCAAAACTTGTGTTTTACTTTTCATTTCTTCTTATACTATTTTCAATTTTTGCTTTATTTAATGCTCTGTATATTAAGCCTTCTTTAATTCTGATTATTTATGCACATACTAAAAGTGATACCAGAATCCTGGTAAAATACGGAAATTAGATTAACAATCACCAGTGCAATTCCGGAATCTGAAGTCTTGAAAATGGAATTTCATTGTTTTAATCACCGTAAATCAGTGGCCTTGTTCATCATTTATTTAAAGGTACCTGAAAGATAAAGGTTATGGATAAAATTAAAAGGAAATGCAATTAGAAACTACATTTAGGGCTGGCCCACCAGCACAGCGGTAGTGCTACCGCTTGCGATGCCAGTGACCTGGGTTCAGGAACAAGCCAGGGACACTGGTGGGCCGGCCTGGAGGGGAAGTTTGAGCACCCGATGGGCAGCTCGCTTCCCTTGGGAGGGAAGGGATCGAAGGCTCGGTGCTGTCCTGACCTCTGGTAGAGGCCGGAAGTACAGCAGCCCGAGCTGCATCTAGGGGGGAGCATGGTAGGGCATTGGCATTCACGCTTGACGTCATGGTGCAACCACATCTCCAGGGCAACATGGGAAAAAATGGAGCCAGCTTGAGCTCACTGATGTGAAGAGGCGCCCTTCACTGCTCGACCCACGAGGCTGGAACGTGGGTCTGACGAGACCAGAAGGACAAGGGGTTTCCCTCCACCCCAACCTCGTCTGGGGGGAAAGCCAATGCTACATGGAGGTGCCTGACTGATGGATTGCAGAGTCGAGAGGGTCGGGGGAAGCCTAGCTGGATCCAGTAGAAAGTACATTTAGAGGAAAAAAGTGTACAGTTTATGATAATTCTAGTACAAATAGTAAACCCCTTCCTTCAAACTGGACACAAAGTTGTTACTTGTCAAAGAACTGTAGGCTGAATTAATTGTTACCCTAGATATAATATAGGAAAAAATGTCTGGAGAAACATAATGGCAAAAACATCATTGATAGACATGATTCTGTCATTGAAACTAGGGGAAAAAAGATATCTGTATTTCTAATTTAAACTTTGAAGGCTGACTGTCCTTCTTTATGACAAGTTATCAGCCTTGTATCACAGATGCAAGTCTGTGTTTTTATTTCTGTTTCATTCTCATTATAGTCCAGAATAAGCAGAATGTTTAGGCAACTGTACTTTCATCCTTTCTGGTTCATTCGAATAAATGCTGAAGCCTGATAGCCTGAAACTATAATATTGTAAAGTGATTTGTGAATGATGCAAACAGGATTTTGTTCCCCAATTTCATGGTATGATGAGTGTGCCTGTCATCTGTAATATATGCACTTACAGTCACACCACTTCATGAACAGTACAGCTGTCATTTTTCACATCCTGTCCGAAATGTGTTCTCATACCTGTGGCACGGAATGGTGTTTTAACACGGATTTGAACATTTTCACCTACAGGATTTATGAGGTGGGGTCATAAGAAGACTATGCTGAAAACTGGGAGTCAAAATATGAAAAAGTGCTAAAGTTATAACTTATGACCACTCATTGCAATTTCGCTATGCCCACTTGTAACTTTTAAAGTTTTAAATATTTAGACCCCAGATTTTCAACATAGCCTCCTTAATTACCCATCTCATGTATGTCACAGCTGTCATTTTTCAAATCCTGGCCAAAATGTGTCTTCACATGTCATGGAATGACGTTGTAGTTGCGCAAAATTACATTTTGGTGGGGATTCGAAAATTTCTGTAATGGGTACATGAGGTGGGGTAATAACAAGGTTATGCTAATAATTTGGTCACTGTTGTACTATAAATGGAACAGCAGGGCCCATAGGGCTTCCACAGCTACATATATATATATGTATATATATATATACATACACACACACGTACACACATTTATGGAGGGATGGGTTCGGACCCCACACTCCCACGGTAAAAAAGGATACTATTATACTATCTCAAAAGTAAGGAAATAAGTTGCAAAAAATGTTAGGGTCAAAGTGACAAAAGTTGGGAAATGAGCCATTAGTTTTTCCTTAACACCCCACCCTCCCAAACCAGGCAGGAGAGCAGGTGTGGGATGTGCCTTCGGCTTCTTAAGCCTAACGCTCACCCGATTCTCATAAAGTCTACACATCTGACCTTATTTACAGATGAATGGGGTAAGCATTAGGCTTGAGAAGCCCAAGGCACACCCCACTCCTACTCTCCTGCCTGGTTTGGGAGGGTGGGGTGTTAAGGAAACCCTAATGCCTCATTTCCCAACTTTTGTCGCTTTGACACTAACTAGAGCATTAACAAAGTTTTTTTGCAACATGCATAGATAGATAGATAGATAGATGCACAGATAGAGATATATAGATATTGATGGCATAAAAAGGCTCTTGGCCCATCCAATCTGCCCACCCTACCTAACTATTCTGCCTTGCCCTAGTGGCAAGTCATCCTTTTTTCACTCTCCTCACCCTTTTCTAACTAAACTACATGTCTGTCCCAAACCTGCTTGAAGTTGCCAATCAATATGGCCTGTATCACTTCTTCTGGTAGATCATTTCACTTATCCACCACCCTTTACATGAAGAAGTGCTTCTGGATGTCCTTTTGAATCTCCTCCCAGCCATCTTTAGTGAATTTCCTCTCATACCTGTGTTTGACGTCAAGGATAATAGTTTGTTGGCATCTACTCTATTTATCTCATGTAGGTACGATTATCCCTCTCCCTATGCATCCCAGCATTCCATTTGCTTTGATCACTGACCTGTTGCAGTGTGAAGATGTTTTTTAGGGTCTCTGATATCATGACCCCTAAATCCTTTTCTTCTGGAGTGCTATCCAGCTACCCAGCACTGCCCCTCCCATTTTGTATTGCACCTTTGGGTTCCTTTTCCCAATGTGCATTATCTTGCATTTTGTAGCATTAAAGGTCAGCTGCTAAATCTTGGACCACCTCTCTGACCTGCCCAGATCCTCCCTTAGTTCCCTTCTCCCTTCCTCCATATCTACCCTTGTGCAAATGTTTGTGTCATCTGCAAAGAGGCAAATATTACCCTTGATATCTTCACATATGTCACAGATGATATTATTGAAGAGGACCAGCCATAGTACTGACCCCTGCAGTACCCCACTGGTCACTTCCTTACCTCTGAAAACTGCCTATAGACTACCATCTCCTGTGTCCTAACCCCTTCCCCCACCAGCTCTCTACCTAAATTGCCATCTTTTCCTCTACCCCAAGATCCCTAATCTTTTTGATCAGCTTCCTGTTGGGGATTGAGTCAAAGGCCTTGCTTAAGTCAAGGTATACTATACCAGTTGCCTGCTCCCTGTCTGCTGTTGTGGTAACCCAGCTGAAGAACCCAACCAGATTTGTCTTGCAAGATCTTCCCCTCATGAATGCATGCTGTCTTGGGTCTTGCAGCTTGTTCCCTTCTAGGAAGTACACCAAGTTCTCTGTCAGCAGAGACTCCATAATCTTTCCCACCATAGACACCATGCTGACTGATCTATAGCTCACTGGCTCAACCCTCTTCCTACTCATATGTATCGGAACCACATATGCTCTCCTCCAGTCCTTAGAGACAACCCCCATGAAAAGCCAGCTATTAAAAATATCTGCTAGTGGTGCTGCTATAACCACTATCTCACATAGCATCCTTGAGTGTAAGCCCTCAGGTCCCATAGATTTATTTTACTTTCAACCCTGGTAGCTTTTCCAACACCATTTTCTCTATTATCTGCACCTTTGTCCCACTGCCCTTCCTTCCTAACCCCACAATCTAGCAGTGACCCATCCTTCTCTGTAGTGAGTACTGAACAAAAATAATTGTGTTTCTGTCTTCCCCTTGTCCCCCTCCTCCCACATTCATTGCTTTTAAGTCTCACTGTATCCCCTTTGACCTTGTGCTTCTCCCAGATGCATTTTACCTAAGTCTACTTTTGTTAAGTCCCATATCCTTATTCCTTTTGCCCCCTTTGCCTGTCCCCACCTGGACCTCCTACTGTCCTGTGGTTGCTGGAACAGAGTGGTTCCAGGACTGCTACATTCTAAATCTTCTCACTGTTAGTGAGCACCATATCCATCAGGGTCTCCTCCTTTGTCAGGCACTGAAGTAATTGCTCTAGAAATGCCTCCTGGCAGGCATCCACCAGAATCTGATTTCTAGTACTAGCCACAATTAGAACTTTCCAGTCCTCACATGTTGAAATCCCCAACTACCACCACTTCCCCTAGACTTGCCACCCTCTTTAAGTGTCTCTCCCAGTGCATTCTCTACCCCTTGATCTGACTTGGTGGCCTGTAGACCACCCCGATCTAGAGTTGTTTCCTCGTCCATGTTCCTGCTAGTACTCACATGGTTTCCAATTCCCTGGATCTCTCTAGACTACCTATTTCTATTGCTTGAATACCCTCCTAAAACAGTGACACCCCTCCTCCCCTGCACTTTGCCCTGTCCTTTCTAAAAAGGGTGTAGCCTGGTATGGTCAAGTCCCAGTCATGGTTCGAGGTTGCCCACATCCCTGTTATTGCCACCAGGTCATGTCTCACATCCATGACCAGTGCCTGAAGTCCCAGTATTTTGTTGCACAGACTTCTAGCATTGCATATGCTGTTTTCCAAACAATCTCCACTTAACCACCATTTTTCCCTTTTTCATGAATATACTTGATCCTGGAGTTCATTGGGGGAGGTCAGAAAGACACCCCCTTGAATGTGACATTTTGTGTGTGCTTTGCCACTCTGACTCCCCTGCCCTACACACACACACACACACACACACACACACACACACACACACACACATACACTAGTTTAAACTAGCTATTTGTTGTGGCCACCTTTCTCCCACAACCCTCCTGCCCTCCTCACTGAGGTGAAAGCCATCCCTTTTGAGCAACCTCCAATGCCGCCAAGTTGGGCCCCAGTCATGACAAACTGAAATGCACCCTCTCTGCATCAACCCTTTCCTATATTAGTCTATAAATATCTGTGATTTCAGAATACACCAGAAAAAATTTGAAAAGAAAATAGTCCAGACTGGTCCTTAACTACAAGAAAACCAAAACCATACTGTTCACTGGCCTACTAATAAAGAAAAACCCCTCCCCTTGTTGTCCTCAACTCCTCTGGAGCAACTATAGAACAGGTTGAAACTTTTAAATACCTGGGTGTCACCCTGGAGAATACCCTCTTATTTGCAACACATGTAGACAACAAAGTAAACCTTGCCAATAGAAAGCTTGGGGCACTCTATAGGCAGCACCTTGACCTTACCTTTGAGGCTTGGCACCTAGCAGTATCCAGTATGGTCCTCTCACACCTAGACTATGGTTTACCAATTTATGGAGTGGGTTGTGACTCTGTGCCTAACAGAGTTAGTGGCTTGTACTCAACAAGGCCCATCATTTTGCTACTGGGGCTGATAGGCACACACATAGCTGTGATTTTATTTTAGATTTATTTTGAGTTTATATATCATTTTTGGGGGGGACTGGTTTTGGGGGGGTTGGGGTATTGGTTTATTTTCTTTTTTGCGTTATATTTGTGGGTACTTTGTTGTTTGAATGCTGTATTTGTTGTGTTTATGCTTTGTTTGATGTTTGTCATGCTAGTAAGGGTGATAAATATGTGCTGGCATCGTTCTCTGGTGGTCAGGTGCTACTCCTCCTCCAGACTTAGGGGACTACATTCCTTTAACTGCCCCCCACTGCCCACTGAGGACTATAGGCATTGTCTTGCCTTGGGGATGGCTCAGTGGAGGCAGAGGGGCAGGGTCCAGCCCTGGTAGGGGTGCTGAGTGGGGTGGGTGGATAGAGGCTGTGGGGTCAAGGAGACTCCCTCGGGTGAAATTGGTCCAGGAGAAAGGACCTTCCTTCATGGTTCTCATACCCAAGGGCTCCACAATGGGTGGGCAAATGACACACTCTTCCTCGGCCACTCATCCTACTTGGGCGGTGTCATGTAATGCCAGGCCCATTAAGAACAAGACAGCAGTGATTGCTGATCTTGTTGGAACACCAACCTAGCATGCATCACTGAGACCTGGTTGGAAGAGAATGCTGGTCATGTGTTGGAGTCAGTAGTTCCGGCTGGGTACTCAGTGATATACCGCCCAAGACTGGATCGTAGAGGCGGGGGTGTTGCCATTTGTTTCTAGTCCAGACTGGGCCTTGTAGATGTGCCAGTGGGGACCACTTGATCCTTTGAGTGTATCATGGGTGCAGGTGTGGGCTGCAGGATACTTCTCATCTACCGTCCACCCAAGGGGTGAGAAGAAATTCCTGCAGGAAGTCACAGACTTCGTTGTTGACATGGTGTTGGAGTCCCCCAGATGGTTGATTCTGGGGGATTTCAATGCCTGGATCGATGATGAACTTTCGCAGTTTGATCAAGACTTCCTCCAACTAATGAGTTCATTGGACTTCACACAGGTAGTTACCTCTGCAATTCATAATTGTGGTCACTCTCTGGACGTGGTGTTCCTCCAGGGGACGGAGATCTCCAACCTGGTGGTGGAGTCGGTCAGTTGGTCTGATCAACACACTATAAGGTTCAGTTTCATGGCCCCCCAATAGGCCTACCCCTATGGAGATGGTCCGGTACCGCCCTTTAAGGAGTTTGACCCCTGATGACCTTATGGTGGTGCTGGACCTATCGAGTAGACCGAGGGAAAGTTTGGATCCAGGTGACCTGATACTGTACTGTAATAGGGTAGTTTTGGAAGCCCTGGATTCAACAGCTCCTGTACAAGTTCACCCACTTACTCTCCGTCCTCGGTCCCCTTGGTTTGACAGGACCTTGAAGGAGTTGAGGCGAGTGGGGCAAAGGTTGGAGAGTCGCTAGCAGAAATCCTGCTTGGAGGGTGATAAACTTAGATTGATGTCCCATTATAAGGACTATCAATTGGCTGTCTCCCATAAGAAGGCAGAGTTCCTGTCCAGGGAGATTGCCGCTGTGAAGAACCGACCAACTCAGCTCTTCCGAACTGTCGACGGGTTGTGCAATCTAACCTGTCTTCAGAATCGGAGAGCATTTTCACAGTCTAAGTGTGAGGAGTTTGTTCAATTCTTTGCAGATATGGTTGTCATTATCAGGTTGCAGATCCGTACAGTGCGCTCTAATGAGTGTTGCAGCGGTTGGTGGGAGGTAGCAAGCACCTAGTTTGTCTGGTCCAACTTTGAACGGCCGGTGATCACGGACATCGTGAAGATTATCCAGAGTACAGTAGCAGCCACAGACACTGCTGCTTTCTGCATTTCCACAGTAGGGGCAGCAGACAGAAACCCTTCAGAAATTTCATGAAATATCTAGAAATAGCTGGCAATGTCTCTGGCTACTACTGTATGTGACCGACTTAATGTAGTCTGGATCCTGGTCCTACCAGCCTCCTTGTGGGATGTGTGGAGATCATCGGACCAGGCCTAGTGGAGATAGTCTGGTGTTCATTGGAGACAGGGGTGTTCCCTGATCCCTTGAAGGAGGCAGTGGTGACACCTCTGTTAAAGAAATCTTCCCTCAACCCAGACTGTCTCGCTAACCGCAGACCTGTCTCTAACCTGCCTGTTGTGGGCAAGGTTATCGAGAAGGTAGTTGCATTGTAACTGGAGGATCATCTTACCACCAACTATGTCTATGATCCTCTCCAATCTGGATTCAGGAAGAGGCATAGTACTGAGATGGCACTTGTTCAGGTACTTAATGGTCTCCTGATAGTGAGAGATTGGAAGAGCCGTTTGATCTTGGTTCTTCTTGATCTCTCTGCAGTGTTTGACACCATGGACCATGGGGTGTTATTGGAGCACCTGCAGATAATCTGTGGACTGTCTGGTACTGTCCTCAGGTGGCTTCATTCTTTTCTCATGGGCTAGACCCAGAGAGTTGTGTCGAGGATTTTTTCCTCTGCCCCTCTCCTCCTGGCCTGTGGGGTTTCGCAGGGCTCTGTTTTATCACTCATGTTGTTTGTGGTGCATATGCTATCATTGGGAGTCATTATAAGGTGGTATGGGCTGAGTTTCCACTGCTATGCGGATGACACTCAGCTATACATGTCCTTCGTGCCCGAACAGGATGACGCCATCTCGGTCTTTAACAACTGCCTCACTGAGATCCAAGACTGGATGAGCGCTAACTGGCTGAGGTTGAACCCAGACAAGATTGAGGTGTTGCTTGTGGACCCAGGTCATCAGGTAGAGGGGACTTCCTCTGGTCAGCCTTCCGGGATTTGGCTGGGGGGGGAAGCCAGTTGAGTACCTTCGAGCGGGTGCGGAATCTGGGCATTATTCTTAATGAAGGGCTGACGTTTAAATCTCAGGAGTCGGCCATCAGCAAGACCTCATTTTACTATCTGAGAAATATCACCCGGAAAAAACATCTTGTTCCGCTGGATGATCTTCCAACGTTGGTCCATACCTTTTGTGACCTTCCTCCTTGATTACTGCAAAGCTCTGTACCTAGGGCTATTGGGAATGGACATCCGCTGCCTGCAGCTGGTGCAGAATGCAGTGGCCAGGTTGTTGACCAGTTTATCTAGATCTAGCCATGTCTCATCTGTGCTCCGTGGACTGCACTGGCTGCCGGTGCAGTGGAGGATCACCTTCAAGGTCAGTTTGCTGACTTACAAGGCTCTACACGGATAGGGACCACATTTATTTGCAAGATCTCCTTCATCTCTGCCGCCCGCTCCATCCACCGATGAGGGATTGCTAGAGGTTCCCAGGGTCTGTTTAAAGTCCTCAGGGGCCAAAACATTTGCATTTGTGGCCCCAACCCTGTGGAACTCTCTTCCTCATTGGGTTAGAGAGTGCCTGACCACTGAGGCTTTTAAATCTGCACTAAAAACATATTTATTTAGTTTAGCATTTTCTGATGCTTCTTTAATATAGCTGCTTGTTATTATTAATTTCACTGTTATTTTAATTATCAGATATTGATTATTTGTTTTAATATTCTGTACAAGTGCTTTGGTATTTTGGAAAAGTGCTTTTTTAAAAATAAATTGACTTGACTTGCTCGTTATATACACTTACCAATTGGCTACCCTTCAGGACAGACTAAAGTACCAGTCCTGTCTAATTGCAAAGAAATCTCTGCTTGGCCTCATCTCCATCACAATTCAAGACCTTTTCTGCCTTGTTACCAACCAATACTCTACCAGAAGTATGACTAGGCATGCCTTTTATGTACCTTTCCAAAAGACAAGTCTGGCCAGGCACTCCTTTGTAGTTTGTACAGCTCATTAGCTGAATGAACTTCTTGATTGCCTCGTGGGTCTCCCCAAAATTACACAATTCAAAAAATATCTGAAAAATGAACTCCTCTGTAGATCAGTGTGCAGCTGTTTTAATTAACCCAGGCCTCATTTTCATATCAAATATGCATATCATTTACTACTGTGCTTAAAATACATTTTCTGTAAGCCTTCTTTAATGGTTTGAACTATTCCTTCAATGTTCACGGACAAAGTATCATTTAATATATGCCTGTGTATAATTGCCTTCCTAGTAATAAGCACTTCTGAATTTCACTGTATTTTGAAAGTTGTAACATCCCTGTATGTATGTTTTGTTTTGTTTTGTTTTTATTCATATTTGTGCTGTTTCCTACCCTGGACCACCTTGCAAATGAGCTATGCTTAATGGTGCTTTTTCCAGGTAAAATAAATTAATGAAATGAAAACCCATATCTCTTTCCCTATTTTTCTAAATGCCTAGATACCTGGGCTTACCTAGCAGCTAATGTTTGACCATAATGTTTGGGACTGACTAGTACAGTATGCCCTGCAAGCCCATTGGTCCACACTGGTGACCAATGAGCTTACAGCCCATACCGTACCTGTCATTCAGAGGGTGGCCGGGTGGTATGCGTGTGGGTTGCAGCCACCCGCCGATGACGAGGGGGCGGGGTGGGTAAGGGTTTCAGTGTGGGTGGGAGGGTAGGGGGTGCCACTGGATCACCAGGGCATTTATTTATGAAGGATTACATGATCACGGTAACGGGCAGGGGGTTCCACTAGACCACCAGGGATGGTCTTTTATTACATTTGTCAGAGAATGGGGTGGGAAGGGGGACTGCTAGACCACCTGGGATGGTCTTTTATTACATTTCTCAGGGAATCTGGGGCTCAGGATGGGGGGGGACCACCAGACTACCAGGGACTGGGTTTAATACAATCACCATGATTGCGGCAATGGGCAGGGGGGATCCACTTGACCTCCAGGGTTATGTGTGTGCTTGCCGACAGTGTTCTGAGTGGGCAGGTGGCCACCCACGGCTGGGCTGCTGTGTTGCGCCCTGTAATACTGCAGCCCATTTTGGGTGGCCAGGAGTTGTTCCAACTTTTCAGGGGCTCAACTTTGAGGCCCCTATGCGTCGCAATGCAGGGTTGTGCCAGCATATGCGCCACACATCCCAGGCTGAATATCGGGATGTACCGCATATGCATTATCATTGTCCGCGGTGCATCAGGATTTGCGCTGTGCCAGGCAGCCTTCTCAATATCCCACCAGGGTGCACTGTGGGGTTGCGCTGGCACAACTCTGTTGTGCAGGTGCAACCCTTGAATATCAGGCCTATATATATATATATATATATATATATATATATATTCTGAGGAAAAATCCATGGCCACAGAATCATAGAATTCCAGGAGCCTAGGACTACCATAGAAATGTGTTTAACAGTCCTCAGCTCCCATTGCATCATTCCAGGACTTGGGAGCACCCCCAATACAATCCAGCCACTCATGATGCAGTGGGAGGAGAGGGGACTATCGCATCATGACTGTCTGTACTCTTTGGGGTTTTTCCAAATGGTCAGGAAGTATGCAATAAGAGTAGAGCAAGGATTTGAAACAAAACAAGATTGGGTATAATTACACCACTAGCATGCATTTCAGTTCTACTAAGAAAGGAAGCAAATAAAACAACAAGCAACATCAATAAATTATAGAGAAGGTAAGCAGTCATAAAATGCAGGTTTTCCTCTAGAAATAATATGATGTAAAAAGGGTTGACATTGCCTCCTTAAAAGTTACAAGCAAGTGCAAAAAGAAAATAGATGGTTAGAAAAATACAGGATTAAATTTGTTTTTTTTATTTTCATCTGTCTCCTAGGTTAAGAAATTGTGTATTTTACACAGAACTGAGATGGCAGAGATACCTGGCATATGGCAGTGTATTTATAAAAAGTATAGATTGTAGCATTTTTTGTTATATCAAGCTAGCTTTCAGCAGAATGGGACTGTTGATTGGGATATCTGTTCCAGTATCTAGTTCTCACCACGGTTCCCTTTTTGTACAAAGGACACTGTGCAAGAGACACTATAAAAGGACCCTCTAACAAACACACCCCAGGGGAGTGTCTTTAAACAGTGGGAGTAATTATCAAAAAAAGTGGTCCAAAAATAAAGACTCTCAACCCTTGGTAACTTTTCCTGTTCTCTGTAATTATTCATACAGTACAGAGGTATACATCATTTCAAACATCATTGTCAGCTTACAGAATTAATTCCATCACTCAAATCATAGTAGGCACTTTAACAATAATTTAAATATGTGCAGTTTCCTGGATAAACATTTTCAGGACCATCCTGTCCTTTCTTCAGACCCTTTTTATATTTTGATGTGCCCTGTTTTGAAAAGTAAATAAATAAATACATGTTTTAGTCATCCTCATAATTATATGTAATAAATTGATATTTCATAGAGTGGTCCTAAATAAATAAGTAGAGGGGGAACACACCTGGGGTTGGATTCACAAAGCCTTCAGAAGGTTCAAAACCTTCCCCAAGTCCCCAAAACTGCCTCAGCTATGGAAAAAAAGGGGAGAGTGCTCTAAGTGCTATTCACAAAACCCTCCGCAGCTGCTGAAAAAAACACTATGGACTGTGGAAAAAAAGTGCAGCTGCGGAAGTCCCTGAGGGAAAAAAGGTGTGAGATAAGGAAGGCACAGCTCCTACAAGGCTATTCTCAGCCAGTTTTCCGCAGTTGCAGAAAAAATGTTACACACAATGGAATGAGATGTAACTCACCCTCAGCAAACTGCAGTAGTGCCCCAACAACTGGACTCAATTAAGGTGGAGGTGATCCGCATGCAATAGCATCTCAGATAGTACAGCAGTGGCTGATTTTACAGCAACAAAAGCACACATTGCCATGACATGGCAACAGGCAACAACCACCAGACCCAGTGCAGCCCATGATGGAGCCCCACAGGCAGTAGAGCCTGACCAGCCAGCAGCGAGTGCTACCCCCGCAGGCCACAGGAACACCCCAGGGAGGGACAACCAGCAGTGACTGTCAGCCACTGTGGTGCCATGGTATTGCGGGTACCTGTGGTGCTGCAGTGGTCGCAGCTGAGGGACTGGTTGCAGGTATCCTTGTGGGTGCTGTCAGCCTCATACAATGGCAGCAATGTTAAGGTCTGCTGCTTCAGCTACATGGATTTACTATTGCTGTGCCTCCTTAGCCATTTCCACAGCTGCAGATTCACAGCACTTGCGGGATTCCTGTAGCTGCAAGACTTTTTGTGGATTTCCCTCAGCTGCGGGATTTTCTTTAATAATATCCCGCAACTGCGTTTCCGCAGTGCTGCAAGCCTTTTTCCCGCAATTACAGGATTTTTGCTGTGCTTTGAGAATCCTACCAGTTACTTTTCTTGTCAATGTAGTCAAACCGCTCCTGATTCTCAGGCTCCTGATAACCATCTAAATAAAAAACATTTTTCTTTATTTATTATATTGTTTCTCTTGCTAGTATTTTATAGGCATCAGCTTTAAAACAGGACCAATGAACAGTTTTTACCTTTATCAAAATGCCCTATCTAGGGGTCGATTCTAGTATTGTTTCACCAGGGTGCCCGATAGGTGAAAAAGTCAATATTACAAAACTGTTGTTTGGGGTGACAGAAATCAAACATTGGTCCCAAGTCAAGCATTCACTGCTGCAGTGCGCTTTTTTGTTTACTTTTTATTATTGTGGCTATGCAATTGCTCTAAGAACTGTATTGTAGTCATTTTCTTTTCAGAATGTTTTTATTTATTGTCAGGAACATGGGAGTATTTCCTTTTCTTGTGTCTAGGTATATAATTTGTTAAAAGAAATTAAGACAAAGAAAAGTGCTTAACAGAGTAGCCCAGTTGTGGAGTTGACTAGTTGATTTTTTTTCACTTAGATTCTGTGAGTATGCTTGTGATGGAGTGGGGGGGGGGGTTAAGTCATACCTAGAGTGATGGTGAGAATGATATTCGTTTTTCTGTTAGTCTGTTACATTTACCTTGATGGAAGCAGAGATTTATGTTGGTTGCTTGAAAAGAAGGATTGAAAAAGTATCCTTCCCAGGCATTGTATATTTGAGAGGTTTACTGTGTCATTTATAGGTTATCATGGTGGTGCGCTAGGACTTTGGCTCCTTGATGACACCACTGAAAATATTTGGGAGTTTTTTCTGTTGGTTTTCATTTAGACAGGAGCAGTTATTAATGCTTTTCACATTTTTATGGCCTGTGATGTGCATGATCTCAGTGGCCTGAACTCTGCTGTCATTTAACCTTTGGACAATGTGCAGGGCCCCTGGTGTTCTGCGGCAGAATTTTCTGATTTCTGCAGCAGGTCTCCTTGACTTCCACAGCAGCATTTTCTGATTTCTGCGGCATGATTTATTCACTTCTCTGGCAGAATGCAGTCCTGTCATTGGCTAAATATGATGTGATGTCATCGATGACATCATATGCTAAGCATAGAGGAGGGGCTTCAGGATAAATGAGATGTGAAAGAAAGCCTGACACTATGGAAAAACAGTATATTTATATGAAAATTCACCCAAAACAATGAATTCTGTGGCACTATATATATTCTGTGGCATGACACAAATTCTGCGGCAAATTCCGCAACCACAGAACCGCAGAATTCAAGGGGCCTTGACAATGTGTTTCCCAGTGCTGTGGTTAGTTATTTTTTATCAGCTTTAATCTTTGTGTTTTGTAGCATGGTTTTCAGGAGGTGATGATTTTTTTTACATCCGCATCCTGATTTTTGAACCATTTGAGCTTGCCTCCATACTCACAGAATCATAGAAATCTGGTGGCAGAAAAGGACCCTCTGGCCTATCAAATCTGCCCCTCCCCCCTTTACTCAGTACCTATGTCACAGGACCTCCCCTTCCCCCCACTTGCCAGTCCCTTGTGTCTGTCCCATGCCCTCTTGAATACCTCCACCATGTCTGTACCCACCACTTCCTCTGGTAGTTTATTCTGACCTTCACCACCCTCTCCATGAAGTAACGCCCCCTCATATTGCCCCTAATTCTTCCTCCCTACGAACATATGAAATTTGCCAGCAGATAAAGGCCTAGCAGTCTATCAAGTCTGCTTGAATGTGCAGCTAGTACCCCTTATTCTGCAGCTGCCCCACCCTTCCCCTCCATTGACACTCCCCCTTGTCCTGTCCTATCCCCTTTTGAAGAAGTCCACTGTTCTACTGGATACCACTTCTGCAGGTAATGCATTCCAACCAGCCACCACCCTCTCTGTAAAAAAGTGTCTCCTCATCTTCCTCTTGAACCTTCCTCTCTTCAGTCTCATATCATGGCCCCTGGTGTCACTCCCCTCCCTTAGTTTGAACAGCCCCTCTGTACCTGTCTTGTTTATTCCTTTCATGTACTTAAAGGTTTTAATCATGTCCCCACGTCCCTCCTCTCCTCCAGTGAGTACATGTTCAACTCCCTCAGCCTCCTCTCGTATGATAAGTCCCCCAGCCCCTTTATCATCTTTGTCATCCTGCACTGCACCGCCTCCAGTAACTTAATGTCCCTCTTCAGATATAGGTGCCAGTATTGCATGCAGTACTCCAGGTGTGGTCTAACTAATGACCTATATAGTGGCAGAATCACCTCCTCCCTCCTCGAGGATATACCCCTTGCAATGCAACCCAGCATTTTGTTGGCCTTTGTAGCTGCTTTCCTACATTGTGCCAAGTTGTTCATTGACCATGTAATGAGCACCCCCAGCTCCTTCTCCTCCTCTGTCTGGGCTAGCTGCACTCCCCCAGCAGGTAACTCCTCCTTGGGTTCTTCATCCCAAAATGCAGCACCTTGCACTTTTTGGCATTAAATCCCAGTTGCCAGGTGTCTGACCAGGTTTCAAACTTTGCCAGATCATCCTGCAACCCCTAGATCATCCACCACCGCTCCTACCTTGGTATCATCAGCAAACAGACTGATCTTGCTCTTGATGTCCAATGATATGTCTGTAATGAATATCCCAAACAATGCTGGTCCAAACACCGAGCCCTGTGGAACATCAATCGTCACTACTCTTGGGTGTGAGAGCTCCCCACCCACCACCACCCTATGTTGCCTTCCCTGAAGCCAGTTCCCTACCCATCTCACCAGCTTTGCACCCGCCCCTGTGCCTTCTAAAATTATTTCCCAGCCTTCCATGTGGCACCAAGGCAAATGCCTTACTGAAGTCCAGATACAGGACATCCACTGCATGGCCCCTGTCCAGTTGCCTAGTTACCCAGTCATAGAACTCCACCAATCTTAAGACTATGCCCTCAAATTTTAACCTCCATCTTCCTCTTAAATAAGCTCCCCTCCCTTACCTTATTGATCCCCTTCATGTACTTAAATGTCTCTATCATGTGCCCCCTCTCCTGTGTAGTTTACAATGGGTACAGATCCAATTCCCTCCACCTCTCCTCATATGACTTCCCCTGCATACTGTGCACCATGTAAGTTGCCCTTCTCTGCACACTCTCAACCCCATCTATCAGAGGAGGAGGAAGCGAATCGTGGTGGGGGACTCCATCATAAGAGGGGTCCAGCTAGGAACAAAGGAGGGGGAGGACAGGGAGGTGAGGTGTCTATCAGGTGCCATGGCATGGAATGATGGAAGGAAGATCCTGTGGATCACTGGGAAGGCAAGACGGGAGGGTGAGCTGGATGTCATTATCCACCTAGGTACTAATGACCTGGCAAATGAGGAGATAAAGGAAGTTCAGGAAGAGTTTAGGAAATTGGGGAGGGGTCTCAAGCAAGTAGCTACTTCTGTCACTTTCTCAAGTACTACCTGCGAGAGGCAAGGAGAGCATAAGGGTGCATGCCAGGACACTTTAACTCATGGTTGAAGAACTGGTGCTGTGAGAAGGGTTTGGATTCATTGGTGACTGGGGACCCACCTGGAGGGATGGAGGTTTGTTCAAGCCTGACCCTGCATCCATCCTGGAGGAATCAAGCATAATGATACATTAAATGCTACATTGACAAGCATTTAAACTAGCAAAGGGGGGGCAGGCCTGCAAGGAGGGTACCTACTTGCTCACCCCCCACAGCTAGCAGTGGAACCAGTGAACCGGAGGAGTGGCTATCTCTACAAAGCAGCGTGCAAAAGATTGAGATTAGCACCCAAGAGGTGGATCAGCAGAAAAGGGGCAAAATTCAGCAGAAAGGCAGACAGCAAGGAGAACCAGGGATAAAGGATAACCAAGGAAGGGGCTGGAGTAGAACAGCGAAACAGTCTAGGGATGTCAAATCATGGAAAGCCATGTGTGCCAATGCCAGGAGCCTTAGCAACAAGATGGAAGATCTGGAGGCTGTCATGGTGCAGTCAGACCTGGACATTGTGGCCATCACTAAAACCTGGTGTAATGATAACCACGACTGGGAGATGGCCATACTTGGCTACAACATATTCAGAAGAGACAGGGCAGGTAGAAAGGTAGGAGGAGTGGCACTGTATGTGAAAAATGACATAAGGGCCACAGAGATCCAGGAGGAACAAAATGGGGGAGAGATACTGTGGGTTAAGCTGGAAAGGAAAATGGGGCCAGCCATCTGCACAGGTGTGGTCTATAGACCATCAGCCCAGGAGGAAGAAACAGATAGGGAGCTGATGCTAGCCATCCAAAGGATGGCAGACAAGGGTGAGGTAGTACTGGTTGGAGACTTCAATATTCCAGATGTGGACTGGAGCTTCCCAGCAGCAGCATCAACTAGGAGCAGATTTATCCTGGACTCCCTTCAGGGTGCCTAACTCAAGCAACTGGTCATGGAACCAACTCGGCAGAAGGCAATACTGGACCTTGTGCTCACAAACAGGGACAGTGTGATGGGGGTAACAGTGGGGGAGCACCTGGGGAACAGTGACCACCAGTCATTGTGGTTTGAAATCACAGAAAGAGCAGAACCAAACCACACAAAAACACGTATCCTGGATTTTAGGGGGCAGACTTTGGGAAAATGGGAGATACTTGAAAGAGGCATTAAGGGGAATGGGGCAGGAATCAGGGGTTGAGGAACAGTGGGCAGTATTTAAAATGGGGATTACAAGAGCAACAGAATTTTGCATTAAGCAGGTTAGTAAGAGGAAAAGGAAGAGGATACCATTATGGTTTTCCAAAGAGGTAGCAAAGAAAGTGAAAGCCAAAAAGATTGCATTCAGGCAATACAAAAGACACAGGCAGAAGGGATAAGGAGAAGTACCAGGAGAAGCAAAGGGAGGCAGGGAGGTCTGTAAGGGAAGCCAAAGCTCAGACAGAAGAACACATTGCAAAATCCAGTGGGTAGAGGGGACAAAACCTTTTACAGGTACATAAGTGAAAAAAGAAAGGCAAAGGGAGGGATAGTGAGACTGAAGGGGGAGGATGGGGGCCGCGTGGAGGATGACAACAGTAAAGCTGACATATTGAACAGGTATCTCTGCTCAGTCTTTACTGAGGAAGAGGAGGGTAATGGGTCTGAAGGAGTACAAGGAGTGAGAATGGTGCAGAAATGGACACAAGTCCCTTTACTCGAGAAAGGGTCCTGAAGGAACTGGAAGTAATAAGAGTTGACAAAGCAATGGAGCCAGATGGAGTGCACCCCAGGGTCCTTAAAGAACTAAGAGAGGTGGTGGCTGAACCTCTGGCTATCCTGTTTAGCCAGTCACTGGAAACAGGAGAGGTACCCAAAGACTGGAGGACAGCAGATGTAGTCCCCTTATACAAAAGTGGGAACAAAGCGGAAGCGGGGAACTACAGACCAGTCAGACTCACCTCGGTAGTGGGGAAGATTATGGAAGCACTACTGAAGGAGAGACTGGTGGAACATCTGGTTGTCAATGGACTACAGGACCCAAAGCAGCATGGTTTCACCCGGGGGAGGTCATGTCAGACCAACCTCGTTGAATTTTTGACTGGGTGACTAGGGAGGTGGATCGGGAGGGCAGTGGACATGGCCTATCTGGACTTCAGCAAGACCTTTGACACTGTGCCACATAGAAGACTATTACACAAACTGGGGAATATGGGTGTGGGCAGGACAGTTGTGTGGTGGGTAGGTAACTGGCTGGGCGGCAGGACACAGAGGTGGTGGTAAATGGCTGTCACTCCACAGAGGGAAGAGTGACCAGTGGGGTACCACAGGGTTCAGTGCTGGGACGGTCCTATTCAACATCTTCATCAGTGACATTGCGCGAGGACCTAGAAGGCAGAATTTCACTGTTCGCTGATGACACAAAGCTCTGTAACAGAGTAGACACACCAGAGGGTATAGACAGAATGAGAAGGGACCTGCAGAAACTTGAAGAATGGTCAGGGGTTTGGCAGTTGAAATTCAATGCAAAGAAGTGCAAGATAATGCATATGGGGCACAAAAACCCTGGCACAATATATCAGTTGGGGGGTGAGGATATAGCATGCACCAAGCAGGAAAGGGATCTTGGGGTTATCATCTCTGATGACCTCAAGGTAGGGAACAGTGCACAAGGCAGCAGTGGTAAAGCAAATAGGATGCTGATGCATAGGCAGGGCATCACCAGCAGGAAAAGGGAGGTCATAATTCCACTATACAAGACACTAGTGAGGCCCCACCTGGAGTACAGTGTACAGTTCTGGAGACCTTTCCTACATAAGGACATAGACAGGGTAGAGAAGGTTCAGAGAAGGGCAACAAAGATGGTACATGGATTGCATTACAAGTCCTTTGAGGACAAGTTGAAGGAACTGAATATGTGCTCCCTGGAGGAGAGGAGGGAGAGAGGGGATATGATAGAGACATACAAGTATCTTACAGGGAGGAACAGGGTGCAGGAGTACAATATTTTTAAGCGAAAAAGAAGTTCCAGGACTAGAGGGCATGGGATGAAGTTGGAGAGAGGACGATTCAGAGGAAACGTGAGGAAGAATTTCTTCACAGAACGGGTGGTGGACAAGTGGAACACCCTGCCAGAGGAAGTGGTGGGGGCTGAAACAATCACGGGATTTAAGAATGCATGGGATAGACATAAAGGAATTCTGGAGGTCAGGGGTAAGGGGCAACAGACTTATAGGAAAACATAAACTGAACTTACAAGCTCAAATGGGCAGACTGGGTGGGCCACAGGCCCTTATCTGCTGACACTGTCTATGTATCTATGTATGTCCTCGTGTGGATGTGGTCTCCAGAACTGGACCCTGTACTCCAGGTGCGGTCTCACCATGACTTTAAAAAGAAGCATCAGTACCTCCCTCCTTCTGCTTGTTATGGCACTCCCAGTGCACGCCAACATTCTGTTTGCCTTTCCAACTGCTTTGTTGCATTGATGACCTACCTTAAGGTTGCTTGATACTAAGATTACCAGATCCCTCTCCTGCTCAGTTGGCTTAATTACCTCCCCTTCCAAGTGTAAGCTGCTTGAGGGTTCTTACGTCCCATGTACATCACTGAATACTTTCTGGCATTGAATTCCAGCTGCCAGGTTTCCAACCACCCTTCCAGAATCTTCAGGTCCTTCATCATGGCCTCCACCCCTCTGGGGTGTCCACCCTATTGTAAATCTTCATATCATCTGTAAACATGCTTACCCTCCCCTCCAGCCCATCCGCTATATCAATGATATAGAGATTAAAAAGGAGAAGTCCCAGTACCGACTCCTGGGGCATCTCACTCATCACCCCCATCTCCCTGGAATGTACCCCATTAACCACCACCCTCTGACTTCTGTCCTTCAACCGGTTTTCCACCCATCTAGTTATTTTCTGTCCCACCCCTATGCTTTACATCTTATTTACCAGTCTTCTGTGAGGAATAGAGTCGAAGGCCTTCCTGGGGTCTAGATAGACCATGTCTACTGCCTCTTCCTGATCAACCACCTTTGTCACCCAATCAAAGAACTCTATTAGGTTCGTCTGACATGACCTCCCAGTTGTGAAGCCATGCTGCCTATCATCTAGTAGCCTGTTGTCTGTCACCTAGTTCACCACTCTTTCCTTTAATAGCATGTATATTACCTTCCCCACCACTGAGGTGAGGCTGACCAGGTAATAGTTTCCCATCTGCACCCCCATGCAGTAGCACCACGTCTGCCTTCTTCCAGTCACTTGGCACCCATTCTGTATGTAGGGATAAGTTAAACAGTCTCGCCAGAGGTGCCGCCAGCGCCTCCCTCAGTTCCTGGAGTACTCTAGGATGGAAGCCATCTGGCCCCATTGCCTTGTTCACCTTCAACCTTCCTAGTTCTTCGTTTACCCTGTCCTCTCTGAAAGGGCTGGGATTCACTCCTTTGCCATCCCTTCCCCTCTTTAACTCAGGTCCTTTCCATCATAAAGACCAAGCAAAAGTAGCTATTTAGTACCTCTGCCTTCTCAAAGTCTCTCTCCACCAGTACTCCCGCCTCCCTACTCACCCTCATTATCCCCTGCCCTGCCTTCTTTTTTCTCCCCCACATACCTAAAAAAAGTTTTATCTCCCCTTTTGGCTTGCCTAGCAATTCTCTCTTCCATATCCACTTTTGCTCTTCTAATTTTTTGCCCAGCCACCCTCAGCTTCTCTCTATAAATCTCACTGTTCTCCCTCCTCTGGGTCTTCTTATATGTTCTGGAAGCAATCCTTCTATCCCTAATTGCCCCCACCATCTCCCTGGTAAACCAGAGTGTCCTCCTTCTTCTTTTGTTTTTTCCTACCCTCTTGATGCAGAGCTCTGTGGCTTTCAGTACCCCTTCCTTAGTGCAGTTCCATAATTCCTCCATGCCCCCTATTAGCGTCTTACCTTCCATTTCCTCCCAGAAAATCCCCTAATTCTTATAAAGTCTGCTCGCCTGAAGTCCAGAACCTTTGTTTTGGTTCTGTTTGCTTCCTTACCTGTTTGTATCCTGAAACTCACTGTATTGTGATCACTCGTACCCAGACTCTTTTGCAAACTACAGGCCGATCTCGAACCTCCCCTTATTGGGGAAAGTGATCAAGAAAGTAGTGGCTGCACAACTAGAGAACCATTTGACCATCCATAACATCTATAAACCTCTCCAATCTGGTTTCCAGAAGAGGCACAGTACCGAGACTGCACTGGTTCGGGTGCTCAATGATCTCCTGATGGCAAGAGACCAGAGAAATCGGTCCACTTTGGTACTTTTAGATCTGTCATCAGCGTTTGACACCGTTGACCATGGGGTTCTGCTTGAGTGCCTGAGATTCATCTGTGGACTCTCGTGATTGGTCTACTGATGGTTTACATCGTACCTCACTGGAAGATCTCAGAAGGTAGTGTCGGGGTTTTTTTTCCTCTGATTCAATCCTTCTGTCATGTGGGGTCCCTCAGGGCTCAGTGCTGTCCCCCATGCTGTTTGTGGTGTATATGCTTCCCCTCGGAGACATTGTAAGACGGTATGGGCTGAGGTGTCATTGCTATGCCGATGATACCCAGCTATAGTTGTCTTTTTCTCCCGACCAGGAAGGAGCAGTCTCAGTATTTAATAACTGTCTCGGAGAAATCCAAGTGTGGATGAGGTCCAGTTGGTTGAGGTTGATCCCCTTGAAGATGGAGGTGATGGTTTTGGATCCAGGTCATCAGATAGTTGGGCTGGGGGCAGGCTGTACCCTGAGATTATTCCTAGGGGATGCTGAGCTCCTGGCCTCTGAACAGGTGCAAGACCTGGGGGTGTTGTTAGAGTCAGGTCTGACATTTCGTGCTCAGGTGTCAGCCATTGTAAAGTCTTCTTTTTACCATCTTAGAAACATCACCAGGATTAAGCACCTTGTTCCATCCGTAGACCTGCCTACATTGATCCATGCCTTTGTGACCTTGCACCTAGATTACTGCAACTCACTTTACTTTGGGCTACCGGAGTTTGATATCCATCGCTTGCAGCTGGTGCAGAACTCAGCAGTCCGGTTGTTGATGGGGATTTTGAGATCTTCCCATATTACGCCGCTGGCTGCCTGTTCAGTGCCAGATCTCCTTCAAAGTTGGGTTACTGACATATAAAGCCCTACACAGACTGGGCCCTGACTACCTGAAAGAGCTTCTGATTCCTTATCTCCCTGAGCGACCACTCCACTCATCCAATGAGGGGTTGCTAGAGATTCCGAGAGTGACTTTAAAATCTGAGGGAGCCCGGGCATTTATGTTCGTGGCCCCAACCCTCTGGAATTCTCTACCCCATCGGATTAGGGAGTGCGTAACTGTGGGGGGGTTCAAGCAGGCTTTAAAAATGTTTTTGTGGAATAAAGCTTTTAATGATGGTGTTGGCTGACAAGCATGTATTTACAACTGTGCTGATATTTTGTTTTGTTTTGGTTTATATGTTTTAATTGGTTTTATTGTTATGTGCCTTGGTTATGAAAGGCGCATTATAAATAAAGAATTATTACTATTATTATTAAGGCAGTCTCCCACCTCCACTTCTTCCACACTATCCCCATTGGTTAGGACCACATACAGTAAGTTATCCCCCCAGTAGGCTCCCTAACCAGCTGTTACAGGGAAGCTCCCTGGAGTACTCCAAGTACCTCCCTGCTCCTGGCAGATGTTGCCATTGGTATTACCCAGTCCACATCGGGGAGGTTAAGGTCCCCAAGTAGTAGTCTCTCCCCCTTGAGTGCCATTCATTGTACCTCTTGTACCATCTGCCTGTCCCCTTCCTCCCCATGTTGGAGGCCTGTAAATCACACCCAGTCTTAATGACACCCCAACCTTTCTCCAATGTGACCCACAGGACCTCCACCTCCCCCTGTACCTCTTGCTCCTTTGTCACCCTAATGTCTTCCTTGAGGTACAATGCCACCCCTCTCCCCTTTCTGCCAGTCCTGTCTCTTCTGAAACATAGGGCGTTTACCCTTCCATAAAAAAATTTTCTGAATTGCGACCAATTTTTAAAAAAAATATATCTGATAACAGTACAGGTAACGTCTGAAATAAATATAAATATTTAGGTAGAGTGTTCATCTTCAGTACCTTGGCTCTTCCTATTAAAGAGATATGGAGATCTGCCAACAGGACAGATTAGCATCAGTTTGTGAATTTAGCAGTGTGAAGTTCAAGTCAACCAAACTGGAAAGATTTTGATCAATAACCACTCCAAGATATTTGATTTGTGTGATGTTATTAATATTACATCCCAGAGGGGGGATAAAGGGATGCGAATGTCTGATGGACTCCATTAGTTCAGTCTTGGACCAATTTATCTTGAACCCTGAGATATTGCCAAACCCTGTCAAATTGTGCATGACATACGGAAAGCTGTCATTCATATTTGATGTGTATATTAATGCATCATCTGCATATAAACTTATTTTATGTTCTTTAGAACCGATTACTATACCCCTAATCAAGTCATCTCATCTTATTAAAATGTCTAGAGGTTCGATTGCCAAAGCAAAAATAAGAGGTGAGAGAGGACATCCCTGTCGAGTGCCTCTGGATAGTTGTATTTGCTCAGAGATGTTTTTATTTGTTTTAATCCTCTCCACGAGACCGGAGTAAAGTAGATCCATCCAAGACCGAAATTTGGAACCAAACCCAAATTTTTTCAGTATTAAGTTGAGGTATTTCCATTCAACACGGTCAAACGCTTTTTCAGCATCAGAATAAATTACAACATAATCAGACTCTTTAAGATTATCTATAATATCTATTGTTCATCTAATATTAGATTTTATATTTTTCAGCCCTTTATAAAGCCATTTTGGTCTTGGTGAATTATGTCAGAAAGAACTTTCTCCAGTCTCATGGCAAGGACCTTGGCCAAAATCTTAGCATCTAAATTAATTAGGGATATAGGACGGAATGAACCAGGACCTAAAATATTTGTGTCTTTTTTTTTAAAACAGAAGAATTACGGCCTCCTTAAATGATAAAGGTGGCTGTTCATTGTTATTAAAAATAGTTTGAAGTAAGTGATGAAGATGGACAACCAAACTACTTGAGAAGTATTATAGAAATCAATGGAAATTCCATCTGAGCCCGGAGCCTTAGATGGGGGAGGTTTTTTAATGGTTTCAGTGAGCTCCTGAATTGAAATATCAGCTTCAAGCATTTTCCAATGTGCTTGTAAAATCTTTGGTATATCAATTTTATCAAGGTAGTCTTGAATCTCATTTGAAATCACTTGATCAGATGTATACAGTTTTTCATAGTACTTCTTAAAGACTTCATTGATATCATTAGGATGGCTAACTATATTGCCTAGTAAACTGCATATTCTATTAATGTTACTTTCAGCTTGTTCTTTCCTTTAGCTGTCATACCAAAATTTTATCAGGTTTATCGCCATATGCATAGTATCTGCTTCTGGTATAAAGTAGTTGCCTTTCAGCAGTTTCCGTTGCTATCATATTATATTTATTTTGACATTGCATTAGCATCTGATAAGTTAGTGGATTATCATTTTGGCTATGAGCTGCTTGTAATGGAGCAATTTGACTTTCTAAGTCCCCGATTTCCTTTTTTTACTTTTGTTTCTTTGATTTTTGTACATCATTGTTAAGCCACGAATATACACTTTAAAAGCATCCCAAATAGACTGACAAGATGCTCCAGAATTACAATTTAGAGTAAAATACTCATCGATTTTATCATTCATAAATTGAATATATTCTTCATCTTTAAATAGTAGAGGATCTATTATAAACAGAGGGGGCTTATTTCATCCTGTATAGTCATATCTAATACAACTGGAGAATGATCAGATATGATAATACTCTTATAGGTAACTTTTTTAATCATATAATTTATTGTTTCAGAAACCAAGAAATAATCTATCCGAGAATAGTTTTGGTGCACGGCCAAATAAAAGAAAATTGTCTATTATTAGAATTGCAAATTCACCATGGATCAATTAAGTTGAAATCTGCACAAAATTGTTTAATTTGAGTTGCACTGGTTGACAGTCTTTCACAGCAAACTGAAGATTTGTCCATTAAAGGGTTTAAAATGGTGTTGAAGTCTCCAGCTATTATGTATGGAGTTTCATAATTAGTTATTTCTAAGAAGATTTGTCTAAAGAAATTGATGAGGACTCATTAGGCCCATATAGATTTATAAATGTAAATTGATGTTACCCATAAAACATTTCTGCAATAATATATCGCCCACCAGAATCTATTTTGTGATGCCCAAATGAGAGTCCTGAGCCTTTTTAGGAAAAATAGCCACACCTCTGGCATTGTTGCTATACAGGACATTGAGGCCAGTTCCCCATTTCCTAGAATAAAATTTAAATGCATCTGTTTGTAAATGAGTTTCTTGAAACGAAACACATGTAATCTGATTCTTATCCACAAATTAATTTTTTTTTCCTTAGTTCTATCTTTGAAGGCCCTTAATGTTCCACATTGCAAATTTCAATGAATGCTCCATTTAACCTTAGAAAAAAAAAACACATCACCAGTGCCCTACACTTATGTAATATGAGCTTTCCCTGCCATGAAAGAGCGCAATATTTATATTTATTGCATATGGCCAGCTCATATTGCTACAGATTTGCCTTATTCCCTTTATATCAATGAAAAGAAAAAGTGCATTATTAACACAAAGACCAATGACCCTCATAAAAAGAGACTTGCAAGAACAAGGGGACACAATTTAAAGATAGAAGGAGGGCGGTTCAGGGGCAATGTGAGGAAGTATTATTTCACAGAGAGGGTAGTGGATGCATGGAACAGCCTTTCTGAGGAAGTTGTGGGAGTCTAAAACTGTGGGAGAATTCAAGAATGCATGAGACAGACATAAGGCAATTCTTGTGGGGGGCAGGAAGATATAGGCTGTTGGTTAAATAGGATCTGCGGCCTATCCTGTAGGTAGGGAAATGGGCAGACTAGATGGGCCTAGCGGTCCTTATCTGCCGTCAAAGTCTATGTTTCTATGACCCCCCCAATTGACTAAACCCTGTATACTGAAAATTGAACTTATTTTTCCCTCCCCTCATGCTCCAGTGCATACTAAGAACCCATCCTTTTGATTAACAAGACATACATAAAATACATAAGCACTGGAGCAATGCCTCATCCATCCAACATAATGGCTTAGTTCTTTGGCCTGGCTTTGTTTGCACATGGCGTAAGAAGCTTTAGTTTACTTTAACCCTCCCTGCTAGCTGCACAAATATAAAGGTAATTACCAAACACCATTCTGTGCCCCCATAGTAATCTTATTTCCCCTATCACAGGGGCTTCTGAAATCTAGCATGCCTTTTGCTCTACTGACATTTACTAGTGGGGAAAGCGATAAGAGGAGTTGAGCGGTAGGGGGGAGAGAGAGAGCGAGAGAGAGAGGAGAGAGAGGAGAGAGGGAGAAAGGGAGAAGAAAGAAAAGAAAAAAAAGCACAAGGGAAGGGGGAAGGGGGGTAATAATCCAGGAAGAGGATTGATAACGCTCACCAAAAGTCAGACCCTAATTAAACATTTCCTTTCTGAATGTGTTTGTATCTCAAGATTTTCCCATTTCACTCCGCCTCATATTATTAAACGCTTATTACTTCTTCTCTCTTTTATTCTTCCTCTCCCTCCCCCCCATCATCCAAGCCCTCTCCCATCCAACCCGTAGGCATCAACAAACTAAAATACCCTCTTCCCAGGGGCCTTATGCCCAAACACCTTCCCCCCAACCACCACCATCCAAAGCAATCATCACAGTCCTGCATTCATTTCATCAGTTCTAGTTAGAAATTCCTCAGCTTTCTTAGGATTATCAAATATTTTATTTTAGCCTCGTAGGAAGACACGTATCTTGGCTGGATAAAGTAGAGTAAACGTAATCCCTGTTTGTCGCAGCAAAGTTTTTATATGGTCAAAAGCCTGACACAATTGCACTGCAGCTGCACTTAAATCAGGAAAAACAGAATCGTATGCCATCTGTTACCAAGCCTTTGTTGATTCGAGCTTGTCTGAGGATATCCTCTATTTATTTATTTCAGTTCTAGGATTACAAGTACCTTTGAGCCCAGGGCTCTTTTGCAAATGTTCCACGTCAAGACATAGGTATCACATGACAATAGACAAAATTGTTTCACAAATAAGGGTAAAGGACATCAAATTAATTTCGAACAGACAGGGAGAGGGTAAAGTGGAAAGGAAGAGGACAATAGGGAGGGTGGTAGAAAGAAATGGGAGGGGCAAGGCGGGAGGTATGAAAATGAGCAGAGAGGAGAGGTGGGGAGTAGGTAAGGATAAGGAGGGGGGGTGGGGTGAAGCAGCCAGGAAGGTGGCATTGTCAGGTGCTATGAAGCGTATGGGGCAGAGGTCAAACTAGGGCAAGTGCATTATGTAAGGAGCTAGATATAGGAAGAACGGTAGCGGTGCGGAGTTGCATAAACATTATCCATGACAGTCGCAGATGCTGGAAGCGACCAGGGTGTTTTGGAGCCTGGATTTGAAGGCCCCTAGCCCAGTGGTATTGATAGTATCATTGGCAAGACCGTTAAACCAAGTGGGTGCCCTGTAGGTGAATGAACGCTGGCCAGTGGCTGTGCAGCAGCGAGGGATACGGAAAAGTTGTGGCTTTGATCCCCTAGTAATTCTGGAGCTGGTTTTCATTTAAAGGAGTGAACAGACCCCGGGAGAGGCAGTTCCCAACTGTATTTTCTTAGCAACCACGCAGGTTTGGTACTGAATTCTATTATCAAGTTGAAGCCAGTTAGCTTGTGAGTAGAGGTCACAGGTGTGTGTGAGTCGTTTGGCCCCAGTGATGAGTCGATAGGCCTTGTTTAGTGCAGTGGTAGTGGCAGTGCCATAGATGACAAGACCATAGTCAATCTGGGAGATGATGGAGCTTTGAACTGTGGCAAAGAGGGCCTCTTTAGTTAGGTGCCGATGAAGCCAGTAGAGTAAGCCCAGTCTACTATTCACAGTTTTAGTGACATTGGTTGTATGGGTTCCAAAGGACAGGTGTGGGTCTAAGGTGATTCCTAGGTATCTGAAGGAGTCAACCTGCTCCAGGGAGTCCCCAAGGCAGGTGTTTAAGGAAAGTTGGTGGTGTTTGTGCCTGTTTTGGTGGCTGGTGAAAATCATGGTCTTGGTTTTTTTCTGGTTAAGGATTAACTTATGTTCTTTGAACCAGCTCTCAACAGAGGTGAAGCCGTGTTGAAGGGTTTGTTGCAGGTGGCTTGGGTCATGATGAGAGGCAAGAATCACCACTTCATCTGCATAGAGTATGACTTGCTGAGAGGTGGAGTTGGGAAGGGAGTTGAGGAACAGGCTGAACAGCAATAGGCCCAGGATGGAGCCTTGGGGGACACCGTAGCAACACCTGTTTAGTGTCGGAGACCACGCCTGATATTTTTACACATTGGGACCTGTTGTCAAGACAGCTATTGAACCATTTCACTGATTCTGCAGAGAGGCCAATGTTCAGTAGCTGATGAAGCAGGAGGCAGTGGTGGACAGTGTCAAAAGCCTTTGACAGGTCGATGAATGTAGCTCAAATTAGGCAACCCTGATCGAGGGAGTTGTGTATGGCTCCAATAAACTCAAGAAGTGCCATGGTAGTGCTGTGTCCTTTTCTAAATCCGTGTTGCTTCCAGCAAAGGATGTTGTACTTGTCCAGATGATCAGTGAGCTGGTCTGCTACTATCCATTCCAGGGCCTTAGAGAGGGGTGGCAGGATAGAGATAGGTCAGTAGTTCACATGGGAGGTCTGGTCACCACCTTTGTGGATAGGTGTGACAGTCGCTGCCTTCCATTTGTCAGGGAATTGGCATAGAGAGAGGGAGAGATTAAAGATCCTGGTGAGAGGCCCCAGAACCTCATCTAGAGTGAGGGACAGAAGTTTGAGGTCCAGTGTGTCAGCACTTGCTCTAGTGTTTTTGATGGCTTTGGAAATGTATTTTCTGATGGTATTTTTGCATACTGCTCTAAAGTAGAAAGGGGGACAATTTTTTGGTGATGACTGATGGGTGGGAAGAGGGGGGTCACTGTCGTTGAAAAAGTCAGGAGGGAGGATGCTGCTGAGGTTGGTGAAGGCATCATTAAAGGTGTTGGCTATGACTTTTAGGTCCAGGATAGTATTCCCGTTTATTGTGATTGCAATAGGGGGTGATTTGGACTCCTTCCCGGTAACATCCTTAATGTTATTCCAGAATGCTCTTGCATTTCCCCAGGTGTCAGCGAGTGCAATTTTGTAGTATTCAGATTTCTGTTGGCGTATAGTTTGGTGCAATCATTTCTAGCTCTTTTGAAATTTTGGATGTCTGCCTGTTTTCCTGTTTCTCTGGCTAGTTCCCAGAGGTGGTCCCTGTGTTTCAGCTTCTTTAAGAGGGAACCCGTGAGCCAAGGATTGCAGAGGGGTTTAATTTTTCGCTTTTTTGGCGGGGCAGAGATGTTACATATCTAGATCTGAGAAATAATGGGGGTTAATAAAAACATATCTTGATTTGGATGTTACTTCAGGAGCTGCACAGGTGGGCCCTCCATGGTGTGCTCTCTCCAGCCTGATTTTATTCTCCACATACTGCCTGCCCATTGCCAGAGTAAGACATTTTTCAAAAAACATCAGAGTATCTGAATGTCCTTCTATACCTTCAGGCACACCAGTTGGTTTTATATTTTGGTGTCTAGATCTGTCCTCAAGATTGTTTATTCTTAGTTGTAATTCATTCAGGAGTTTTGAGTGTTGAACTGCAGTGTCTTGTAATGGATTGTTATGATCCTCCAGAGGGCTGACACGATGCTCTAAGTGCTCCATACACATAGATAGATTCTGGAGTTTAGAAATAATGTCATTCAAAGTTGTAGAAATATTTAACCGTGTTTCACTTATTCCTGAAAACCCAATTTGAATTTCTTGACTAATTTGGGTTTTGAATTGGAGAAACATGGAAGCATTTATCGTAGAGGCATTCCCTGTTAATATACACTGTGAGGTGGTAAGGCAAAATTTCTGAAAATCTAAGTCTAGCTCTGAGTTTTTAGCCACTTGGGAGCCAAAATCCATTAAGGGCTCACCATGACTGGTATTTTCAGTTATAGACATTATTTGATTCTCTTTTGTGGCACTGATAATTGATAATTCTTTGGCTGTTTCTGTACCTGAAGTTATATTGGTGTTCCTCGTCTTCATCAGCTGTTGCATATTGCTGTTCCTCCATGTCCATAGGAGGTTTTTCCATTTGTTGTCCCATTTGAAGTTTCTCCGATGCCATTCTGTGCCATGGATATGAAAGATATCAACTCTGGTCCCTGCATCGACTCAAGAATAGGTGAGAGCAGGGGTTTAAGGTGTAATGGGGCAAAATTAAATTTTTATTGCTGTAACTTAGATTGTGGTTCTTCAGACTTGTTAACGAGTTCGGATATAAGTCCCCGGATGATGCTTATCTCACAGTTGCTTTTAGAAGGTTTAAGGTGTTTGTTTGGTTGTAATTCAGTGACAGCATCTGAGCAGTCCCGACTGTTCACACCATTCTGTGAAGGTTTATACATTTTCACTCGAACAGTGCCGAACTAGGAAAACTTTAAAAGGAACAGTAAAGGCAGCCTGCGATTACAACACTAGATGACTGCTACCACGCTCTTTCTATAACTGAATGGAAAATATTTTTATCAGCCCAGTTTGCAGCATCCAGAGTGAGCTAGCCCATGCAAACATCCGACCGTGGCATTCAGAGCACCACCTTTGTGCAGACGTCACTGGTCGATTTCGGACCCAAACTGTCTCAACTCTCTTGGCAGCTGCTCCAGCCATGTCCCTTCTGAAAAGCCAGTATGCTGGGACTTCTACTTCCCAGGATTGATGCTCTGACCAGCAGGTCTCTGTTATAGCCACATTGCCTAGACCCTCTTCCACCATAATGGCTTCCAGGTCCACCATTTTGTTCCCTAAACGTCTGGCATTTGCTGACAGTCCTTTCCACCATGAATCCCCTTCACCCTTGCTATCTCTTGCTGCCCTACCTGCCCCATTCTGTGGGGGAGTACTAGCTAGGTTGTTCCCTGCTGCTCCTCCCCGCTCAGTTTAAATGTAAACCCTCCCTTACGTACTTGTTGTGATTGTAATTTGTTGCTAGGAAAAACAGACTGTCAGGATGTTCAGCAGCTTCATGTCTCTTCGGAGCATATTTTTTGTAAATTTGAACTGGACATGTACTGTATCTGGAGTGGGTTCTTTTTAAGCTGAGAAGAAATACACAGCACGGGTGATTTGTTTTATTTACTTTATTTCATTTCAAACTTAAAGAGTTTGTGTGTGTGACTAAGCAGAACTGCTTTGGATCAGTTTTTTGGTTTTTTAAAAGTTCAGTAATTCTGAGTTGCCAGGAAAGGGGACTGCTGTAGTTAGCAGAATATTTTGCAGTCTCTTGTTGCACTGCACTGATTTAATTCACAGGTCACAGTGTCCCTCCAGAGAACTGAGGAACATGAGGAGTGGAGGACACAGCAAGGGTGAAAAGGAGAACAGGAGCAGAGTGACTGATTGTTTTTTTTTTTCCGTAGCAGGGAGAAACCCACCTACCCTCTCCCATCCCACCCCACGCCAAGGTCTCTCCTTTTATAAGCACAGGACCAGGTAGCATTCTGCAACTTTTTGTGTAGAGACAGAAAGGGAGAGAAGAGAGAGAGAGAGAGAGAGAGAGAAACAAAAAAAAATCAAAAGGGTATTGCAGTAAAGACTGTGAGGGGAGAACAAATTTACGTAGTAGCTACAAGGGAAGAAAGACTAACAGCTAGGCTAACCAAGTCTGTAAGCAAGGCCACAGCCACTCAGAGAAAAACAGATAGAAGGGCAGATGGGTCAAGACAAGGCACAGTTACTGCAGGAGAAGAGAGACTAACAGTTAGGCTAACTAAGTCAGTAAACAAGGGCACAGCCACTCAGAGAAAAACAGATAGAAGGGCAGTAGGGTCAAGAAAAGGCACAGCAACTTAGGGAGAGGAAGACCAAAATAGGAAGATGGACATAGCGGTATTGCCTGATCTGCCAGTACCTCTCTGGGCTGAGGACGGAGGTTGCCAGGCTCCAGGTCGAGCTGGCAGGAGTACTGGGAACCATCACCCCCACCCAGAGGCCACTGCGTCTCTAGCCACTGCCGCAATGGTTGCCCAGGAAGTAGGCTGAATGGACTATGGGGGCTCAGGGAAGTTGAGGGAAGGGGATCAGAGACACATCCCCCATCCAGTCCAACTTAGAAACTCCCATGCTGTCCTGGAGGAGCAGGAGAGTCCCATAAGAGAACCCAAAGCTGCGACCAGGAAGGATGAGTGGGTCCTCCAGGAGACAGATCCAGGGGTAGAAGGAAGAAGACCCCAGAAGAAGAGGAAGCTACTCCCAGTGGGAGACTCAGTTGTCCTGAGAATGTATTTGGGCACAAGTAGCAGGGTGGAGAGGGAGTTAAGTGCCTTCCAGGAGGCTCAGCTCAAAGGAAGTGGGAGTGGAGCCATAGGATCGCTAAAGCAGTAGAAAGGAGAGGGGGACTGGAGGTCATTGTCCAGCTGGGGACAAATGACCTAGCCAGGGAGGAGGCAGACATAGAGCAGGTGCAGGAGGACTTCAGGGCATTAGGAAGGCACCTTGGGGCAGTAGTGAGCTCCATGACATTCTCAAAGGTGCTGCTGGTCCACAGCAGGGGGGGCTAGGAATTTCTGCATTAAAAGTTCAACACTTGGTTGAAGGGCTGGTACAGGGAAAAGGGTTTTGGCTTCACTGGGGACCCACCTGGAATGATGAGAGCCTGTATAAGAGCGACGGCCTTCATCCAGCAAGGAAGAGGATGGTGGTCCTGAATGAATGGTTTAAATACTTCTTTGAAAAGCATTTAAACTAGCTGGGGGGTGGATGGGAGCAGGGAGACTCAAGCAGTCCACCCCTACATATTAGAGTAGCCAGTAAAGAAGATCTGGAATTTAAGTTGTTGACAGGTACACCAGAACCAGTTACAAGGGATACGGAGGAGGAAGGGAGGGAGGCAGCAAAAGAAGGAAACTGAGGTTGGAGGAAAGAAACAAGGTGGCAAAATCAGGAATAGAAGGTGAACAGGCAGTAAAGTGTGGAAGGCCATGTACACAAATGCACGCAGTCTGGGAAATAAAATCCCAGACCTGGTGGCCTTGATGACAGAGGCTGAATTGGACATAGTGGCAATAACCAAGATGTGGTACACTGAAAACCATGACTGGGAGGTGAGTGTACCAGGTTATGTTGTTTTCAGGAGGGATAGGGAGGGTAAAAAAAAGGGGGGTGTCCCTGTACCTCAGGGAAGATATAAAGGCAACTGCAGCACAGGGCAGATAAAGGGAGGCCGAGGCACTGTGGGTCACCCTTGAGCCTGGAAATGGCACAACAATTGGCATAGGCTGATCTACAGGCCTTCGGATCAGGGGGAAGAGGTGAACAGATTGCCAGTGGAAGAAATACATGAAATGGCAACAAAAGGGGTGGTACTGCTGCTAGGTGATTTTAATATACCAGATGTGGATTTGACCATCCTGTTAGCAGCCTCAGCTAGGAGCAGAGACATCTTGGACTCCCTGTAGGGGGCAGGTCACAAGCAGCTATTGCTAGAACCCACCAGGGACAGGGCGATTCTGGACATAGTACTGACCAATGAAGACAGATTCACAGATGTCCAGGTGGAAGGGCACCTGGGATCCAGTAACCACCACAAAGTGTGGTTTAACATGGTTACAGGGTCACAGTCAAGCCACACAAAGTCAAGGGTCTTGGATTTCAGGGGCTAGGTATCAAAGGAGCCCTGGCAAGAAGGGATGCAAAATGGGGGGTTGAGGAACAGTGGGCATACCTAAAAGGAGCCATAGTGGAGGCAACAAATCAGTGCATTAGGCTCAGAAACAAAGGCAAGAGAAGGAAGAAGCCACTGTGGTTCTCCAAAATTGTAGCTGAGAAAGTAAGAGTTAAAAGGAAGACTTTCAGAAAATACAAGGAGACACAGAAGGAAGAGAATAAGGTAGTGTACCTAAATTGCCTGAGGGAAGCAGGAAAAGCTGTTAGGAGCGCAAAGGCGCAAACAGAGGAAAGATTAGCACAAACGGTGAAGAAAGGTGACAAGACATTCTATAGGTACATCAGTGAAAGAAGGAAGGCCAGAGTGGGATTGTAAGGCTCAGGGGGGAGGAAGGGGAATGTGTGGAGGGAGACTTGGAAAAAGCATCAATACTGAATAAATACTTCTGCTCAGTTTCCACTGAAGAAGGGGAGGGACAGGGACCATAGTTAGGCATCAGATACATGGGGGGAAGGAGGTGAACATCAGTCCATTTACAGAGGAGAGAATCCTAGAGGAGCTCACAAAACTGAGGGTGGAAAAGGCAATGGGACCAGATGGCATACATCCCAGGATACTAAATAAACCATGGCTGGAGCTAGCAGCACCACTGGCAGCCATGTTAAGTGAGTTGCTCAACACAGGGGTAGTTCTGAAAGACTGTAGGAGGGCAAATGTAGGCCCTCTTCACAAAAATGGAAGCAGGGAGGAGGCAGGAAACTGTAGGCCAGTCAGCCTCACCTCAGTAGTGGGTAAGATTATGGAGGCACTAGTTAAGGAAAGGATTGTGGAACACCTGGAATCCAATGGAGCACAGGATCCAAGCAGCATGGATTCACAGAAGGAAGGTGATGTAAAATAAATCTGATAGATTTTTTGGCTGGATGATGAAGGAGGTGGATTGGGAGAAGTGGTAGATATCGCCTACCTCGATTTCAGCAAGGCCTTTGACACCATTCCTCATAAAAGACTGGTAAATAAGTTGGGAAGCCTGGGCGTGGGCCACAAGGTAGTGAACTGGGTTAGAAACTTTTGGGGGGACAAGAAGCAGAGGGTGGTGGTAAATGGGATCCAATTCAAGGAAAGAGGGGTGATCAGTGTGGTACCTCAAGGATCAGTCCTGAGGACAGTCCTTTTTATTGTCTTTATTAGTGACATTGTGGAAGGGCTAGAAGGGAAGGTTTGCCTCTTTGCAGATTATACAAAGATCTGCAACAGGGTAGACACTCCAGATGGGGCATAAAAAATGAGGAGGGACCTGGGAAAGCTGTAAAAATAGTGTGAAGTGTGGCAACTGAAGTTCAATGTGAAGAAGTGCAAAATCATGCACCTGGGGCACAGAAACCCTGTGGAGAGCTACAGGATGGGGGGGAGTTGCTGACAGTCGCCAGTGAAGAAAGGGATGCATAATTACTTTCTTTTCAATAATACAATCTACTTACAACAAGCTCTGGCAGAGCCACTATGACTATGAATGCATTATCTAGATAAGGATGTTTCATGGGCTTAAACATAAACATTTATTTATTTATTTATTTTAGAAATATCAGATTTACAAACCTTTGAGTCAGAGACTCAGTTACAAAGGCACCTCATTGAAACTAATACAAAGACAGCACAGTTAACAAGTCAAAAAAACAATGGCTTGGAGAGCGGACTGTTATAACAATCATTCACTGGAGATGCATGGGTAACAGTAGATAAACAGATTACATAGTTTAGGCACACAGGCACCACATCAAGAAGACCAAAGCAGTTCAAACAATATACTATAGCCAAAGCAAATAGACATCAGGAGTCAAAGAGAAGCCCAGAGTGTTCAGATGAAGGCTGTTGCATAACTGAATCAAAGTACAGTACAGCGAGAAAGGGAATATTTAAGCAATAAAGCATGACATGGTGTGCGTAATGTAATAATGTCACTGCTGGGGTGGGTTGAAGCATGAGGCAAAGCCAAGTGCTTCCACCACCCCAGGAGTGACAATATTACAAGATAACACATACCCTGGAGTGCCTTACTGCAATTTTACAATGGCTTGTTGTTATATACAGAATAAAAAATACATTTTAAAGGATGTTTTTGTTAGTGTGGAAAAATATTTCTTAAGAGAAAATGCAAGGAATGATCCAAATCCAAAGCTACGGTGATGTTATTTAAGCAATAAGGCATGACCAAGGGTTATGTTAATGGTCTGTTAATCACCTTCTAGGGGTGTACTGTGGCACGAGGTGTAGCCGAGTGCCACATGCCCCTAGAGGGTGATTAACTGATCATTAACATAATACCTGGGAGTGCCCTATTGCTATTATAATAAAAAATGTTTTAAAACAGTGTTAAACATTGTTCAGCATATGGTTAAGCTCTACAAGTATGTTAATAAAAGATTAACATAAGGCTGTTAGAATGTTTGCAGCCAATCAGAAAGCTCCATTTCTCAGACCCTTTTTATAATGTGTAATAACATTACTGTTTCAGTGGGTCAGCAGACAGCTTCTTACATTTTTCCTTGCCATTGTATAATTAAAAATAATACCACCATCTGTATTACAGTTACCTATATGTTTTGCATTTTATTCTATGCACTGTTATAGCAATCAACTCAACAGAACCAGGCCATCATATACATGAAGGTACTGTACCCTAACTGAAAACACAGCTGAGACAACTGTATGTTGTAACAGGGTAGAAGATAAACACAATGTTGAGACAATTTTTTGAAGACATTTGATGCGTTTCATTGTTGTTGTTTTTTTAGAAACTGATATACAGTTCATACACAAAATTCATGTAATATAAAAGTGCATGTGCCCAAATGTCAATATAAATTCGACACATTTCATTACAAGCTGTTCTGCTGAAGGAAGATATTACTATATAAGGCATAAAAAATGGGCATCAGGTAAATATAAACTGGGGTAGGTGTGTTATTGGGGGTATTGCATAGTTTATCTTTTATTGCTGCTCTACCAGATCAGCAATATTTGCTCAAGCTGTGCCCAGTCCAGATTTTACAGCTCTGGCCTGGGTCTGGTGATGTGGGTTTTACCCATACCCCACTGCATGTGGCTTAGTGATATACTGTACAGATCGCTACAAAGTCTAAGCCATTGAAGGTTGAAGTTTCAGAAAACCATTATGCTAAAAATATCAAGATTCATTCCCTCCCTCACTCCCCAGTCACAATTAATCCTCTACCAAAGTCATGCGTAAATACTGGTGCCTCTACATCCACGCCACTAAGCTTTTAAAGCCAACATGCTTCTTCTGCTGCTGTGACCAATTCAATGTGTGATCTGCTCAACCCTGGCTTTATAAATTTATTTAATTATTTTTAGAGGGGCTCCTGTTTGTGACCAATATCAAACAAACGACTGAAGTCCAGTGTGCCCCCCCCAACTGCCCAAACAGGCCTGCAATGGAGGATTTTTCCATCTTTCATGTCCCAAATAGGGGCTGTTAGTTATCAAACTTTGGCTAAAATGTGAACATGCCAAACCACTACGTCAGAGTAGCCCCAATTGGTTTGGTCCTGCACTTTAAATAATGTAAAAAGTACCTTGCTGATCTGAGTTAGAGTCCTGCTATTTCATTCTCTGTTTGCAAAGAATACTCCAGCTTCCTTGTCTCACATTTATAAAGTGCAGTCTGCTAGATGTGGCTGGGAGCAAGTCACTAGGAAAGGGAACACAGCTTTCCCCTAATCATAAACTGATTCAATGTGTGATCTGCTCAACCCCGGGCTTTATAAATGTATTTAATTATTTGTAGAGGGTCTCCTGGTTGTGACCAATATCAAACAAACAACTGAAGTCCAGTGTGCCCCCCACCCCAAACTGCCTGCCTGAGAATGAAGTTGGTATATTATTTGGAAAAATGCAAGGTTGGGTCTCTTATTATGCAGTGTCCAGCAAAGTTGGTGGTGTCAAATGGCTTAATGAGGTTCTGTGAGGTGCCTATAGGAACTTGTCATGTAAAAAGTTCTAGGAGCACAGTCATAAAAACTGGAATTACAGGTTCCAAGGAGTAATTAACGCAGCAGGGATGTTAGAAAGTCAACTCCACTATAAACTGAGCCAGGAAAAAAGTAAATAGGACAAAAACACAGAATTTTGTTTCTAAAATTAGTTGCTAATTGCAACTGGTATTTTTAACATGTGCAAGTCAACTCCACTTCTCAAACTTAAAAAGAAAAATACACTTCATCACAGACTGTGTTTATCAAGCACTGTGCCCATTTTAGTGTATAAATGTTTAAGAAATACCTGAAAGCTGTCTATTTTCCATAGAAGGTGAATCCTTAGTAGTTTCAGTCACTTAGTCTTTCCCTTTGAGACACCAGATGACTCTGATAATCAATTGTTTCAAGGGTTTTTAAGTCAGTTTGAAGGAATTAAGTATTTTTGTTCTCACACTCCTTAAAAAATGCAGGGATTCACAGACTTCTTGTGTTCCTAGGTCCAGCTCCCAAACTAGTGAATCTTATTTCAACATAATAGATCCACCTCATGCCCCTCCCACATGAATAAATAAAAGGTGGTCTGAATCTTCTTGGGTGGAAGGGGGTTGAATCTTACTTCCCCCAAAAAAACAATGCTGCCTCCCACTACTCAGTTTCCAGTTTTTGTATCACCCATTTAAGAAAGAAAGTAGTACCCTGCAATCATTGAGTAACATGAAAGCATATTTATTTGAGGGCGGAAAAATTTCTTGGAGGAGGGTAAGTCAGAGGAGACTGTTTACACCTTCAGTCAGTTCCACAGACAGAAAACATGACAGCACTCCTTTTGTACATGCAAAACTCCTGTAGGCTCCGCCCACAGTCAAAAAACAAGGCACTGCAATGGGAGCTACCGTAGCCCGGAGCTATGCAAACCTCTAGCTAGGGTGGTGGGAGGAGACAGTGATCTTTAATGGGCACAATGAATCTGTACTACATATCTTATACTGGAGCCACTTTATAGATGATTTGCTAATAATTTGGCAGGGTTCAGAGATGGAGGCTCAGAGATTTATTCAGAGCTTAGACAATAATTGTCTGAACTTGAAATTCACACACACCATAAGTGACACCAAAATTGATTTTTTGGACCTAACATTGATAGAACATCTTAATGAACACATAGAAAGGGCCAATTTTAGGAAGGAATCTGCTGGAAATACAGTATTACATGCTAAAAGTGCCCACCCACTCTGATTAAGTCCATTCTGTATGGACAGTTTCTGCGTCTAAAAAGAAACTGCTCATCAGAGACTGTGTTTGAGGCCCAAGCATTAGAAATGCATAAAAGATTTGCAGAAAGGGGAAATTATTTTGAAATCCTTGATGAAGCCCTACAAAAAGCAGCAGAACAGAATAGGAACACACTAGTAGTACCACAACAAACACAATCTTGTCAGATCCACAATGGCTGCATAATGAAGTTTGTGAAGAAAAAGGGCAGACTGATTTTTTTAAAATTTAAACTGGGTTGAGCTGTGGGCTGCTACCCCCCCGTGTAAACCTTACAATCCGCCCTTGTCTTTCTCCTTTCACTAACGTACCTATAAGAAGTCTTGTCCCCTTTCTTTACTGCCTGGGCTATTTTTTTCTCCGTTTGTGCCTTTGCGCGCCTGACTGCCTTCCCTGCCTCCCTCTGGTTATCTAGATACACTACCCTGTTTTCCTCCTTTTGTGTTTCCCTGTACTTCCTGAAAGTCAACTTTTTCGATCTTACCTTCCCGGCCACTTCCTTTAAGAACCACAGTGGTTTTCTTCTTCTCTTGCCTTTATTTGCCTAACACAAAGGTTTGTTGCTTCCACTATGGCTCCTCTTAGATGGTGGAATACCAGAGAAAACACATGTACCACATTAATTCACAAGGTGATGGTCTGAAGCAAATTCCACAGCAAACTCCCCAGCTACCTGTACTGTCTCCCCAGCAGCTTCCTCCCCAACTCCATCAACTGCCTGAAAAGCAATATCCTCCAGCGAAACAGACTACTAAACCGAAGCCATATGAGGAAAAACAGGGCTATGAAGAATATCAGGGTGATAATGCTTCCTCAAACAAGAGTGATTTTCTTCCCTGAATGATGTTGAGAACATTACAGACATCATTAAAGGGCCCCATTTACAATGACAATTTGTGCCCCATGCAATTTCAGAGGGGCTTTCATTGCTGTGGAGTGCTTCAATTACACATGCAGAACACTGCATAGACCATAAAACTGTCTGTTCATTCAGTCATGCTCCACTTGTCCTTTACATGGGAAGGAGTGACAGAGCTGGGGCCACAGCACAATTTCTGCAGTGTCAACTGCCAGCAGAGGGAGTGCATGCTATGTGAGGGGAACCTTGCAATAGCAGCTACGTACCCCCACTTCACGGTTGCCTGAGGATTGGATTGGTCCATACTACCTTGCCTCCTGCACTCCAAGCTATGGCATTAACATTCCCAAGTACAGGGGTTTGGGCATCAACATTCCTTTAAAAAAAAAAATTGCCATTGCGACAGCAGTCCTTGGAGTGCTGTCATATCCCATTATCCCCTTGTCCACATGGAGCAGATCACTTGATTGCTGGCCTGGGCATCTGACCGGAGGGCCACTGCTTGGCCCCACAATGCCCCCATCAACTCCACACTCTGCTCCATGTGCAGATGAGGGAGGTTGGGCCTCATGGATGCTGTCAAGTATGCCAGCTTCCATGTTTGTGGAGCTCTGGTGCCCAGGTATGTATGAATCGTGCATATCTAGGCCATGTTTGTACCATATGACTTCCATACTTAATCTACCTTTCAAAGAGGTGCAAGAAGACCCTGAAACCTTTGCAGCCTTCATGGTTAAAGAGTCACCAAGTTAAAATTATTATCTATCCAGAACACGGGCCTGCAGCTGCTGTATGGGAACAACCACATAAAGCTGGCCTGAGTCATTGAAAATACAAGAATGGTGTTCCACAAGATGATTATATGTCAATGTAGAAGCACCATTGTCCTTCCTCCTCTCTGGTATGATTGCTGTTACTGTAGCTGGCCACATATGGGTTGAATACTGTAGTCTCAAACTGGCAGCAAAGCAAGCATGTAAGACCTTCTATTCAATGGGATTTAGATAAGGGACAGCCACTACCCCACTTGGGGCAGTGTTGGAGAGACTGTGGGGAGAAAAATGCAGACCACGTGCATATTTTGGGCCACTCCGTGGTGCAATCCACATCACTCTGCAGGAGGTGCATAGCATGCAATGCACTGAGACTTCATCTTGCTTGGTTGGGGGTTTCCACCAGATTTTCCTCCACAGGTCACCCATCATGCAATGATGTGCTGCGGGTGCATGCAGAGGTCCACAATCATGTGTAGCGTTTGACAGCAGTCCCTTCCCATGTTGCTGCACCCACTGTGGTGCCACCTGTCCTCCACCAGGTGGCAACACAAAGAGCGGTGCAACCCGTCGCCCCCTTCCTGAGAGAAGTGAGCAGTCCTTGGGACACTCAGTCCTCTCTGCTGACCCCTACACTACTTCAGTTCATTCCCAATCTTGGGTCACTGGCATGGCAGGCAGTAACTCCACCACTAAACCATCAGGCCCGCCACTGAAGTGCAGCTGTACGGTCCAATGAGAGTACGTGCATTGGCCCATTGGTGGAGCAGCATAACTTCTGCTTGTGATGCTGGTGACTCAGATTTAACAATGAACTCAGGCTGCTAGAAGGCTGGCAGGAAGAGGATGTTTGATCATCCATCAGACTCTTTTCTCCTCATGGTGGGAGTCTGCCTACAGTCTGCCCCAACAGCACCCCCTAAGAATCCAGGTGGTGAAATATGGTTGCTCTGCTTCAAGGCAGATTAAGAACATGTAGTTAGCCCCTCCACATTCTTTCTGCATGTGTCTTTGGGAGGGTAACTTATAGCTGCTGTCTTGAGGGCAGAGTCCAAAACATAAAAAATGTCTCTCGGCCACGTAACCAGAAGTGTGCCGCCTACCAGCCTCGCTCTCATCTTCAACTCAATATGTGGACTCCTGAGAGTCTTGGGGTCACCCTGAAGGCCCCACCATGGGGGACACAGAAGACAGAGGTCTAGTCCTGGAGATGGCAGTTGTTTGGGTTGTGGTGGCCAACTGAAAGGGGTAAAGCAAGTTAGGACAATCACAACAAAAAAATGTAAGTGGACCTGCTCATATAACAAATGTACAGTAAAGTTTAACTAAACTCGTGATACTTCCATTAAAAGAAAATAACATAGAAACAGAGAATCTGTAGGCAGATAAGGATGATACAGCCCACCTAGTCTGCCCATTTCCCTACTCACTGCTGCAGCCCTAGATCCTATTTGATCTGTGGCTCTCCTGCGCTGTTCATCTTCAGGGTACCCTTAGGTTTATCCCACGCACTCTTGAACCCCCATATTGTTTCACCCCCACCACTTCTGCTGGAAGGCTGTTCCACAGCTCCACTACCCTTTCAGTGAAAAAGTACTTCCTAACATTGCCCTGGAGCCTTTCACCCTTCAGACTCATATCAAGCCCCTTTGTTTTTGTGCAGAGTTCTCTGAAATATGCTTTCCATCTGTACCCAGTTTATTTCCCTAAGGCACTTCTCCCCTCTCCCTTCTTTCCTCCAGTGAATAAATATTAAACATAGTTAGCTGCACTAGCCCTGGTCAATGTGCACTAGTAAAACAATCAACCCCTGCAACACTATATTTATTAAGGCTTCCCATGGGAGATTCCAGATGCAAAAAGATTAATGCAGGAATGGTCAAATGTATGGCCGCTTAGATGTAATGCAAACCTTATCCAAGGTTAGCTGCTCACCTTTGATCATTCAGAAACTATAAATGCCATTCTTATGGAGAGAGCTACTGTATACATCAACAAAAAAAAAGTCCATGCCCCCCCCCCATTGGCAATGTAGCAATTTCACAAGGAGTGGGGGTCTCTTGGTATTCACCTCAGAGCCCTGAGGCGAAGTCACCCAACCTGCTACCACCCGTCAGCTGTGTCCCTACTCTAAAGGGCATCCACCTCAAATGGTTAGCATAGAAAGTATAAATAGCATTCTAAAAGAGGGGTGCTACTGCATATGGCATACATCGACCAAAAAAAGAAAACAAGTCGAGGCACACTCTACTCCCCCCGGAGTAAATGTAACAATAAAAATGTTTGTTCAGCCATGACTGGCACTTTACTAACTTAATTTCAAAAGGAGTGGGGGGGGGGTCTGTAGGGATTCACCTTAGGGCCCTATGGTGAAGTCGCCTAGCTACCACCGTCGAGATGGACCCCCACATCAGATGGGTCCCTACTCTAAACGGTATCCACCTTTCTCAAATGCACAACCCAGTGGCAACACAAATATTTACTTTTTTCACATAGGAGTGTGGTGTGCTTCCAGTTGTCTCAGTGACGCAGCTAGTTAGTGCAATTGGAACAGTATTCCAGGCAGCCTGGGTTCAAGTCCCAACCATTACAATACCTTTGTTTTTTTTAATCATCTAGACCACCACACCAGCAGCTGAAAGCAAGCCCCCACCCTCCCAATAAATTGAACAAGCCATAAAAATCTAAGGTTTGGGCAACCACACCACTTTTGACCATTACAATAAAATTAACCCTCCTCCCACTTGTTCAGACCCCCAGCAGCTGAAAGGGAACCCCCAATGAATAAGCCATTATATTAAAAAAAAAAAAACATACACACACACAATTGGTCCGATACCATTTGCTCCATTTTTTCAATGCAGGCAGTGACTCAGCACTTGTCCCCCCCCACCAAGAAAGAACTTCATTAATTCAAACTGTCCCCATATCAGCATGCCAGACAGTTCTAGCAATACCCTCTTTTTTAACTTCATTAAAGTATTGCACAGGATATTACAATGTACATTTATCAGCTCCTACACAATCCAACAATGTGTGCGTATTATATATACACACACACATACATATATATGTGTGTGTATATATCTGCGTATATATAAAACACACACATACACACAAACACACACACGGGTCGAAGTTAGGTTTTGCAGCAACTAGCCATCAGGGCTAGTGAATGGGAAAATCCACTAGCCCCACAGACTTTTCCACTGACCCAGTTGATGTACATACTGAAGTGTTGCCTTCTCCTGCACAAGCCCACAGGGCTAGTTAAACGAAAATAGCACTAGCCCAACACAAAATATACCAGCATTTGGCTAGCGTGGGCCTGTGACAGTTTCAACCCCTGCATACCTCACCTCTTTTACTACATTCCATAATTAAAATGCCCTCCTTTCTAATTTTGTCTGAACCCCCTAACTCCCAACTGTTGAGATGCTGCAGACACAATGGACCTTTTACTGCTGGGAAATTCTGTTTCAGTGGAGTTCTGCCATCTCAGAACACTAGCCCAATGCTAGTATGTTTGTAACATTTTTGCTTAAACTAATCATTGTCTTTGGAAAGGCAACATTTAATATATCAGTGGGACCAACTTACCCCCCCCCCACCACCACACACACATACACACACACACGCACTCTGGACTCCAGTCCTGTTTAACAGCACTAGGCAAGAAATTTGTAGTAAGAAAATGTAACAAATAGCCAAGAGCCCACTGCACTTTGAACTTTTGCCGGTGCTGCAGCGGCCACTGAGAGGTAGAAGCACTTACCAGGCGGCGGCTGGTGGAAAGTCAGCGACATGCCCAACCCGCAGATTCTTTTTGCTGTTGCCAGTTTTGGACATTCAACGCTCCATTCTTGGTCTTCTGCTTCTTCCAAACAAAATTCAGCACTTCCGTGTTTGTATGGGAAATGGGCAGGCCCAACCGCAGACGTCCTCCTTATCTTGCCGGAGATGCAGTGAGATGGATAAACTTGGCAACTGATTGGCCACCGAAGGGGGGAGCGTGGCTCCAGATTCAGACCGAGCACCTGGAATGCTAATTGGACAGTAAAAGGAAGGGGGGGCATTCTCACAAGAGGTGGGCTACAGCTGAGGGGAGGGGACAGGGAGGGAAGGGGGTTCGCACGTCACAGCAGAAGCAAGCCTAAGCGCTTTGGCATCCAATTCTTTTATAGACAAATAATTTAAAGAGACAGAGCATCATTTTAGCAGTCAGGCAAAAAAGAAATCCTGAGAGAGGGGGATCGTTCGAACCTGACAAACCCCACCTGGCAACGGGCCAGTAGTCAGGTACCAGCTGCGGTTCAGATGCGGAATGTGGTTAAACTTGCATGTTACATACTGTAAGGGAAGTGGACACAGTACACCACAGGCTGTAAACATACACCCATGACATGGGCCTCTGAGACACCAAGCTGCCCTTACCGTGGACCTGAGTCCTGACTGACCTGGAGTCGGGACAGACAACGGCTATGTCATAGTCTAGCACTGTCCCCGCCTTACCTCGGTCACTGTGATGGTCTCGGTGACTTTGACATTTTGTACTGTACCTCCTGTGATGCCATGTTGTGCTCCATTTCGGTGACTGTGACGCGGTGTACCATGACCTGCTGCATTTCCCCCTTCGTCACTGCTGCTGCTGCCGCCGTATGTGATCCTACTTGCTTTACATTTGGCACCTCTATGACCTGCTGCACTTCCCCCTCTGTCGGTGCAAGTTTTGCTTCTTTTACATTTGGTGCCTCAGTGACCTGCTGCGTTTCTCCCTCTGCTACTGCAACCACTTTTGTGTTCGATATGTCGGGAGCTCTGTTGTGGACTGGCTGTCCTTCTGTCCCCACGACATCCCTCCCTGCCAGAGAGGGGGATTTCCTGTACAAAAAAAAAAACACCCATAAAAAAATTGCTCACTGTGATATAGTGCAGTGCTGCAGTCCATAGAGACAACATGGGCGGATTGCTTCTTGGGGTAGGGTCAGGCGGAGGAAAAACAGTTCCACGGACAGAAAACATGACGTCAGCCCTTTTCTACATGCAAAACGTCTGCAGGGCTCCACCCATGCAGCCATAAAAACTAAGAGAGAAAGAAGTGATCCGATTAATTTTGTGTTGGAGTACAATCCCACTGCTCCTAAAGTGAAAACAATACTGCTAAAACACTGGAATATGTTAGAATTATGTGGGGTTCCTGATGCCTTCTCTTCAAAACCGAGGGTCACTTTTAGTTAAGGGAATAATCTGGGGGGGTTACTAAATAATCTGAGGGATTTCTTAAACAGCAGTCATCATATTCCGGAAGAAATAAATATGAAAGCCTGGCTGCCAGTTAGGCCAGTAAGATGCTACAAATGTGGCCACTGTAGTGCTTGTAAATACATTAAACAAGAGAAGGCATACAGGCACCCCACAAAGGACCTCACAATATAAATCAGAGACTCCGTACACTGTTCTACAAACTATGGTGTATAAGTAGCCCACTGCTCTTGTAAAATGTAATATGTGGGAGAAAAGGTCCTTCCTGCAAAAAAGAGATTCTTGGAGCACTTAAGGGACATTAGGAATTGCAATATGGATTCTGCATTAGCTGTGCACATCCTGAATGTACATAACAATGATATAAGATCATTAAAATTCACTATCATAGAATATGTAAAGCCATTGCTTAGAAGGGGAGCCAGAAAGAACCTTCTACTGAAAAAAGAATTGAGATGGATTTTCTCTTTATATTCACTAGTACCTAATGGCCTAAACAGGAAACTGGACTTGACAGTGTACCTCTAATATGTATGAGACAAGAAGTAAAATAAAGGAGTGTTAATGGTTTTCCAAGACAGGAATGAATGATTAGAATTATCTGTGCATAGCAATAAGCTTTATTCTATTTACCCAAATAAGCGTTTAATTTAGAAATGTCTACCTTTTTGCATTTCTTCTATTTTGGCCATTGCAATTTTATTTATCATCATACATCTTTAATATCTATGAGCCGACTGGTATTTTGAATAATGTGTAACTTGCTTATAAGATGTTCAACTGTCCAACCCATCAACAGGTAGTACATAGAAAAGTAACAAAAACACATGGCGTGATCTCCAAAATGGCGGATCCACCTATCTTTACAGTATACACCTGGAAGTAATCCTGTTAAAGAAATGGTAAAAACTGTTACTAAAGAACCAGCTGGATGAAAATAAAAACAGATAGAAAATAGATAATAGAATAATAATAATAAAATAGGTATTTTATGATATAGAAAAAGAGTTTTTCTATTGATGTGTGTTTCTAATTGTTTAAGGTGTCAGTGAGGCTCAGTTGATAGCACATCCCCCAACGGACCGGAAGGTTGTGGGTTCTCGTCCCACACTGGGATTGGACTCATACCTAAAATGCTGGCATCTGAGTGCAGTATTAGTGGGGTGCTGTACTGCTGGGGTGTGTTATCCTTTGGATGAAATGTTAAATCGAGGTCCCTTCTACCCATCCTGTTGCTGTCCTCGTGGGTGTCCAGGTGGAAATAAAAGAACCCAGGGCACTCTTTGCAAAGAGTAGGGGACATTCCCAGTGTCAGTTTGCAAGTGAAGAGGTTTGCACAGGGCTGGGGTGCACGGATAAAGATAACAGAAATCCACAGCAAAATCCTGCACTCGCCACCCACATAAAGAAAGGGACAGCTCACAGTCGTAGTTGGTGCTTCATTTTATTGTTACAGTGCAATGTGCAAGTCCAGATGCATTTCAGAACGTAGTTGTTCCTTTCTCAATGGATCTACATTTCAAATTCAGAGTGCCTTATTTATACATACATGCTAGTGACATCATTATGACATCATCAAAAAGTGCAAAGTGTGCATGTAAACATTGATACAAAGTGTATAAACAAGATCATTATCCAAATATAGTCTGTTTCCTATTACTTAGAACATAAACAAGAGCTTGTTTATTTCATCTAAATAGGTTAAAAACCATGCAGAAAAATCAAATGAAGGTGCAGAGATAAATATGTTCGATGTGGCTTCATTCAATTCCATGTAGTATAAACAATATCTAGAAAAGACACATACTGTAAGAAAAAAACATTTAGTCATTTGTACAGAGCAAACACATCACAATATACAATACAGTTAAATGCTCTCAATCTAATTCATGGTGTGTGTTCTTAGCCTCAGTAAGCAATATCTGTTTACTACTAGATTATGCTTCAGGGGTAGGTACAGTATATATATTCATAGAACACACTATTTCCTGTTCCTCAGGTATGGTGTAATGTTGAATCTTTCATTTAAACCTGGGTGTTTGTAGGCACCCAAAGTAAAGATCCAAAATCCTTCTCTTTCTAATATGTAGTTTTTGTAGTCACCACCCCTTGGGTTTTTAAATACTCTTTCAATTCCCCTGAAACTGAAAACATGTGCCCGTTTTGTTGGTACTTGAAGCAACATGCTGAGCAGTTGCACAGGTCAGATCAACATTATTTATTGCTCTGCAGTGCTCCCCCACTCTAGTTTAGAATTTTCTCTATTTCCAGTGTAAAAGGCGTCACATGAACACTCAGCTTTGTAAATGACCCCACAAGTGTCACATGTAATCAGTGGTTTATTGTGTATGTTCTCTCAGAGCGTGAGTCAGAGAATTTTTTTACATTGTGTCACCCTGTTGCAGTAGATGCATCTCTGGCATCTATAACATCCCTTGCTTGCTTTACACATGCCCATAAAGTTGTCGATATTTTGAATAAAAATTGGAACATCCTGAGAGGTGATCCTCACTTAGAAGCATATCAAGATAGACACCAAAAGATATCATACAGAAGGGCTGAAACCCTTAAAGACATTCTAGTACACAGCAGACAATCGACCCTAATGTGCAGACATGGCTAAAACCAAGCAAGGGATGTTATACATGCCAGACATGGCACTATTACAATAAAATGAAGCACCAACCATGATTGTGAGCCATCCCTTTCTTTATATGGGTGGTGAGTACAGGATTTTGCTGTGGATTTCTTGGCATTCCCGGAGTCCTGGCCAGCATTCCCCTTCCCATATACTAGATCATGCAATTGTGCAGGCTGTGTGTGGATGTTGATGTGCAATATGGCTGCCACTACACATTCAGTCACTTCACTACCAGTCTAGCATTGCTTGTAAAGCGCTTTGGGATACACTGTGTATGAAAAGCGCTATATAAATGCTGATTCTTCTTCTTAATATACCTATTAAGGTTCCATGAAACACTGCACTTGATTGGTGTAATCGGAAAGTTTTGAAAAACGTCATTGTGATGGGATGTATATATGTTGGTGCCTAAATGTGTGACTCCACTCCCCTGATAAAGAGGGGTTTTTCTTGAAGTGCCAGGGAATTTGTCCTCAATAAATTTTGATTTGGAGCTCTCGTGTGTATCGCTTCACTTCTGTATGTAATAAAAATTGTGGATTATCATCTCAGATTACCTAAAGATAGCCCTTTTAGAAAAGGGGCTATCTCCTATATGCTACCTGCCACCTGGAACAGCCAACAATTGGTCCTTAAGCTAACCAGTGTTGTCATAATGAACTTCTATAAAGCTCTATTGGCAAGAAAATGTTAAAGTCATTTATAAGTACCACAAGCAGTATCCCAACTTGTGCTCTTCTCCCCAGTTTGGCCTCCCTTCCCCTCCCTGACATCCCCCTTTACCTCTACCTTCCCTTCCCTCACATCCCCCCTACCTTCCCTAAACTTTGTTACCCCTCGCCCCAACCCCACCCACCCCTAACCTTTTCCCTTACTTCTTCAGCCCACTCTCCCCCCCACTGCATTCTATATCTGTCCCTTCCTGTATCGCACTCAGTTTTACCTTACCCTTCCTTCCTCTCACTCAGCTATCCTCTCTTGATTCCCCTGTCCATCCATCTGCTTTCTTTCTGACTATCCCTCTATTATACCTGCCCCCTTCCTCCCTCTCCCCGTACCTGGGATACTGGGTTTCAATGTACTTATCTCTACATTCTCTATGTTCGTACTGTGCCAGGTTTTTATTGCTTGTAAAATTCTACACTTGTAAATGTTTATCCATTATCTCCGTACATCCAATATATATATATTGTTCTATGATATTATCCTTCCAATTTGATGCATCTGTATTTCTACAAATATCTGTTATGTGTATTGGTCCTCCGAGTGAATGATGTTATCCTTTCAACTAGTTGTGTTTGCATTTATACAAATTGCTGTTATGTGTGCAGGACCTCCTTGTGAATGAGTCTGCTCAAAGGAGTTTTCCTACAATAAACTTGAACTTGAACTAAAGGTGGCCAAGCAGAGGACAAAGGCTGTTGGGAGGGCCAGTGGCATGTTGGGGTACATAGGATGGGGTATCATAAGCCAAAAATAAGTGGGTTCACATCACAATTTGCGACCCAAGAATCAGGAAACATGAGTCAATTTCCAGCTTGATTAGCAATGGTTGCTAATCATAGAGGCTGGCCATCCCCCATATATTTTTTTTTTACTTCCCTGGTGTCTAGTGACACCCCCCACCCTCCAGTTGCCAGCCCTTTGTTTCCCTGGTGACAGTCTAGTGCCCCTTCCCTCCACTAATCACCATCCCCATAATGCTTTTTATCCTTGGTATCTAGTGGACCCACCCATCCAATCGCTGTCCCCGTTATTGTGAGGTTCCCTGGTGTCTAGTGGCAACCCCCCACCATCCGATCACTGTCCGTTTTTGTCCCTCTATGTTTTTTTTATTTAAACCTGCAAAAAAAAAAACCTTGACCACCCACCTCCCCACACCCCTCTTGCCACCCCCACAGGCCGTCACTCACCTTAACAGGTCCCAGGTTCGAGATCCACGCTTCTGATCGAAGACACGTCTTCCTGCTGGAACTGGTGGCTGCAGTATGAGAAATAAGGTAAATGCGGTCCTATGTATTTAATGGGGGTTTCAACTTTGGTACATAACTCTGTAATTTTTTGAGATACTGACCCCAAATTTTCAACATAGCCTTTTGGGGACCCAACCTCATGAACAACATAACTGTCATTAAGCAACTCCTGCCAAAAAGGTGATTTCACAGTCGTTTGGCAAATTTACCTTTTGGGCAGGATTTGTGTAATGACAGTCATATTGTTCTTGCGGTGGGGTCATAAGAAGGCTATGTTGAAAATTTGGGGTCAAAATATGAAAAAATGGCAAAGTTGTGACCATTCGTGGCAATTTAGCTATGCACCCTCATAATTTTGGAGATTTTAAATATTTTGACACCAGATTTTCAACATAGTCTTCTTATTACCATACCTCATGTACGTCACAGTTGTAATTTTTTAAATTCTGGCCAAAATGTGTTTTTGCACCTGTGGTGCGGAATGGCATTGTAGTTGTGCATAATTACGATTTGGTAGGGTTTGGAAAAATTTCTGCACCACGAACATGAGGTGAGGTAATAAGATAATTTGGTCAAAATGGCAAATTCAGTTTCAGAACTATGTATACAATGTCTATTTTATCAATATATACAAAAATAAGTAATAATTACATGGTTTAAAGTAAAAATACCCATTTTATAAAACTGCTAATCAAAATCAGCTGATTGCTAATCATTTTTTATTTTGATTAGCAAAGGCTGCTAATCAACTCTCTGACACTAATGTATGCCTTGTATCACCAGCAGGAGGAGGGAGGTGGTGATACCACTATACAAAACACTTGTGAGGCCTTATCCAGAGTATTGTGTGCAGTTCTGGAGGCCGCATCTTCATAATGTCATAGACAGGGTGGAGGTGGTTCGGAGAAGGGTAACTAAGATGGTGCAGGGCTTGCAACAGAAGACTAATCAGGAGAGATTTAAAGACCTCAATATGAAAACACTGGAAGAGAGGAGGGAATGGGGAGATATGATAGAAGCACTCAAGTATCTTAAGGGCATAAAAAAGGTGCAAGTGGAAGACATCTCTCGGTACAGGAGAGGTACAAGAACGGGGGCATAATATGAGATTGGAGGTGGAGCAGAAAAAGGGGTAATGTGAGAAAGTTCTTTTTCACAGAAAAGTTGGTGGATGCATGGACTAGCCTGCCCCAGGAGGTGGTAGGAGCGAGCACAGTGGCAGGATTAGGTGTAAGGGAACCCTAGAGGTTGGAAGGAGATGCTAAAGCCAATGACCAAGTAGGGTCAGCGGCCGCTGATACAGGTAGGGTATACAGGCAGACTGGATGGGCCTAGCAGTCCATATCTGCCGTCAACTTCTGTGTTTCTATGTTTCTGTTTTGGTATGTCCTTGGTTTCAGTTTACAGCTATCCTTTACATTAAAAGAGGTTCTCACTTTACAGTTCCCTTTCCCACAAACATATAACAAACCTTACCTGGCCCCTAGTGGACTCCCATAAAACTTTTCATTTATGTCAGCCAGGTTTGAGCAACCTAATCGATTGTAACTTTATCTGTGCAGCTGAGTATGGGGAGACACCCCCAGCACTAGCATGTTTCATGATGTCAGTAAATGGAGCGTGCAGGTGTGTGCTCCATAGACTACAAAAGGGACATTTTTTAACTTATTTCTTTTTTTCTGCTTTAAAATTGCGATTATAACAAATCAAGGCCATCGCTCAACTAACAAGGACCAGAGGGGTCTGGGATCTTGGGAATCTTGACAAATCAGTGGCAGGGTCTTCCTTAGGATAGTCAACCCTAGCGCCCACCCCATTCCCTGAGCAAACAATGCCACACATATGGGCCCTGCATGAAGAAAGCTACAGCAAATTGTGTTGATATAACCAAAAAGTACGAACTGGTGCTGCCAAAAGAGAATGATAACAACCAGACTCAAACGTTTTTATTTATTTTTTTTTATTAAGAACAAGCAGTCTGAAACGCATCAGGCAGAAATATGAGTGGGACTGTATTATAATAAAATCTTTTACACTTATTTTATGACGTCCTTACTATAAGGAGGTGGTGAGTGGTGAAAACTTTTTTTGAGTCTAGTTGAACAAATTGTGTTAGCAGCATGTGGCGAGACATGCTTCTTTACCTTTGAAGAGTATATCACTATAAGGCCCTGGCTTGGAGCCATACCTTGTGCTTTGCAATGTAGGCTACTGGCTGGGGGGAGGGGTGATGATTAGGGTTCATAAGCACAATGAAAATCCTACCACTGATTTGCCAAGACTCTGGAAACCAGAAACCCTAATGTTTTTTTCCTTTTGCTCCTTGACGGGTGGGCGCAGGGAGTTAGGGTTTTAAACCCCAACACCACATTTCCCTACTTTTGTGGCATTAAGTTACCCTAACTGATACATTAACAAAGTTATTTGCAAAGAATATATATAACGTATATACCACAGCAATTAAAAGAGATAGGACAGATTCCAACCCTCCCACCCAAAAAAATCACACATTTTCAGACACTTCAAGAAATACAGGAAATACAGGAAATGCAACGGCCTGACTTAGATTATGCTATATTCTGTACTTGTATTTTCTATAATTTACATGTATCTTCTGTATTAACTGTGTCCTCAAAATGATCTTGCCGGGGTTTGACTATGCAGATGTAGCCTATAGAGCTGCTGTAAAGTTTACACTTGCCAGGCTGTACCCCCTTCAGGCATCAAGAATTTGTCTGCTGCTTGTTTCACATAGAAAGCTGCATACCAGATAATACTTGAGTTAGCAACCATTGCTTACTTCTTTCAAAGTCTGGAATTTTGAGCAGTTTTCCACATGAAGCCTTCTGAGAGAGGACCAGTCTATCTGGTTTTGTTCCTGATTTGGGATTAGCCACTCCATATGTCCAGTGCCATGCAATAAATCTGTGTAGATCCCAGTTTCATGTGATGGACTCCCTTTTTCACTCCTTCTGCCACATGTGCCCTTAGCACTCCATCTCTCACCCATCTCTGCTCTCCTTATTTTTTTTTTTTACCAGGAGAGAGACACAAACATGAAAGCTTGTTTACAGGTGCAACCTGGGAGCACAAGGAAGTTAAGTGACTTGATTAGGGTCACACAGTGTACAAGTGGGGGCTGTGGGATTCAAACCCAAGTCTCTAGGTTTGTAGCTCAGAGCCTTAAACCACTGTGCTATACTGCCTCTTTGTACAAATCTGTCTCCTTCTCCCTAGTGGTTCTTAACCTTTTGTACTGTTCCTGCTTCCTGGTTAAATGCTGGCTTGTCACTCTTCCCACTTACCTATCCTCACCCCCCCCTCCCATCCCATCCACCTGCTCCCTCCTATTATCTCTATGCCCTAAAATTGTTACAAGCATCTTGCCTTTTGTAGGCTGCACACTTACCTAGCTCTCACCCTTGGCACCCATGTAACTTGTGTTTCTGCGTATGTTTTGCAATGTTTTTATTAGGGTTGCTCGGATATTCATTTGGAAAAAATGGATACTTCACAGAGCAGCAAAAATTTAGGATTTTTGGATAAAGCTGCCAAAAATCCTAAATATTTAATTTACAGTAGTAGTCACAGACATTGTCATCTATTTCCAGATATTTCACAAAATTTCTAAAGAGTTTCTCTCTGCTGCCTCTACTGTGGAAATGGAGAAAGCATGAGATATCTCTGGAAATATCACAGAAAATTCAGGAAATATCCAGAAGTGTCTGTGGATGCTACTGTAATATGAACAAAACTACCCCTATCTTGTTCAAGCCTCACTTCCCCCACAATATTTTCAAACCCCTTACCAATCCACCCTGTAACCCACAACCTCCCTCCTCCCCTCCAGCCCACTGGCAGCATTAAAATCGCTGTGCTCTTCCCTATAATGAAGAATACCAGTAACCCCCTCTCCTGCCACTAAATTACAAGATGTCCACCAACACCAGCACGAGCCATAAGATCCCTGTCCCCCCAATTCAGTAAAGACCTCCTAGCACACCCAGTTGCCCCCCATAGCATGCGAGTAGTGAAACATCCATGTCACGTGCTCAGATCTTTTGGGTCCTACAGCACAGTGGCTTGTGCTCTTCTTCATTCTAGTATACTAACATATTATTTTCCAGCAAGTTAGGCCTTACGGTCTATCGAGTCTGCTCCAACCTCAGATCCCTAGTTGGGTGCCGAGGCCCTCCCCCCTTGTGTTCCAGAAACCCCTATCATCCATCCCCACCCCCCCGGGACAGGCCATCATCTGATACATCCACTTTCTGTGTCTGTCCCACCCTCTCTTGAAGCCCTCCACTGTGGATCTCTGAACCAGCTCACCAGGCAGTGCATTCCAAGGGCCCACCACCCTCTCAGTGAAAACCTCCTCCTTTTTCCCTCACCCTTCCACCTTCCAACTTCAAACCATGCCTCTGGTGATACCTCCTGCTTTAGTCTAAAGATCCTCCATGTTTACCCTATTTATTCCCTTGAGGTACTTGAAGACCTCAATCATGTACCCCCATCTCTCCTCTCCTCCAATGAAAACAGGCAGAGCTCCTCAAGTCTGTCCTCATACGTCAAATCCCCTAGCCCTCGTATCATCTTAGTTGCCCTCCTCTGTACCCTCTCCAGGAGCTGTAAGTCCCTCTTCAAGTGTGGTTTCCAGTACTGTACACAGTACTCAAGGTGTGGTCTAACCAGTCCATTGTACTGTGGCAGAATCACTTCCTTGCTCCTAGAGGTGATCCCCCTTACGATGCATCCCAATATCCTGTTTGCCTTGCTAGCCGCTCTCCTGCACTGCTCAGAGTTATTCATACATACATCCACCATGACCTCTAGGTCTTTTTCCCCTATTGAGGCCTCCAGCGCCTCTCCTCCCAGGGTGTACCTGTGTTTAGGGTTTCCCCACCCAAGATGCAACACCTTGCACTTGGTAATATTGAAATTTAATTTCCATGTGTGAGCCCAGCTTTCCAGGGTGTCCAGGTCCCCTTGCAGGGACCTACCCTCTTCTCCCTCAACTACTGCTCCCATCTTGGAGTCATCAGCGAAGAGACTCATTTCACACCCTATACCCTCCCTGATGTCCGATATGAATGCATTAAACAGGGTCGGACCCAGGACCGAGCCCTGCGGTACCCCACTACCAACCTCTCTAGGGTTCGAGAGCTCCCCAGAGACCACTACTCTCTGGGTGCATCCAGCTAGCCAGTTTTCAATCCATCTGACCATCAAAGGGCCTACTCCCCACCCCATCAGTTTCTCCACCAGACCATTGTGGGGGACAGAGTCAAACGCCTTGTTGAAGTCCAAGAATAATACATCCATAGGCTTTCCTCTGTCCAGTTCTGATGTTACCCATTCGTAGAACTCCACAAGATTGGTTTGACATGATCTACCTGGCACAAACCCATGTTGCTGACTATCCAGACCTCCCACCTCCTCCAAGTACATCCCCAATTGTTCCTTTAGTATACTCTCCATTAATTTTCCCACCACCGAGGTCAAACTGATGGGTCTATAGTTACCTGGTACTTCCCTCAACCCCCCTGTATGGATTGGCACCACATGTGCTTCTCGCCAATCCCTAGGTACCCTCCCTGTCTCAAGTGACCTGTTGAAGAGCTCTGCCAGGGGTGCAGGCAGTATGTCCGCCAATTCCCATAATACTCTCGGATGAATGCCATCTGGCCCAGGAGATTTGTTTTTCTTTAGGGCCTTGAGGGCTAACCACACCCTTTTGGTGGAGATAGCATCATCCGTCCCCTCCACCTTACTGGCCTTTTTATCCTTATCCAGATGTGACACCCCTGGAGTACCTCTCTCTCCCTCTTGCTCCATTTCTGTTGCTCCCCCTGATCCCACTCACTGCCACTTCTATCCCCATCATGCCTTGCTTTGAAGATATCCCATCCCCCTCCCTAGTGAACACAGAGGCAAAGTACTCGTTAAATACCTCTGCCTGGTCCCTTGCCTCTTCCACCCACCCTCCTTCTGATCTCAATCTGCTGAGATGGCCCTTAGTTTTTCTCCGCCCCAATGTACCGGAAGAACCCCTTTTCCCCTCCATGTATCCCCTGTGCTAGCCGTTGCTCTTTACTGGACTTTGCTCCCCTCACCATCCGGGTGACTTTTCTAGATGCAAGATGGTACATTTCCTTATCCCTATCCCCTCTTGTTGTTTTATATTTTTTGTAGGCCACCTTCTTTTCTCTGAGCACTACCTGTACCTCACTGGACCACCAACATGGGTTATGTGACCTTGCTCCCTTATGTATCAGATCCTGACTGCCTCATGAAGTCCACGTTTTATGACCTCCCATCTCCTTACCGCACTTGTCATTGATAGTGTATGTAGTATATATGGCTGAAATTCAGTCCTCCTGTAGTAGTAGCACCTGACTGGCAGACTGTCAGCTCAACGTTCTATCAGTTTGTTTCAAGTTCCATATGAATAATATATTCCTTTTTCCATGTTTAGGTCCTTTGGTGTGCTGCTGTGGGAAATATTCTCTCTTGGTTACATGCCATATCCCAGTAAGAGCAACCAGGAAGTGCTGGAGTTTGTGACAAGTGGAGGACGGATGGATCCACCCAAGAGTTGTCCAGGACCTGTGTACGTATTATTAAGGGCAAGAATGAAAGCTACCAGCTGCACAGGTTTAGTAGTAGGCTACTAAGGTTATAGTGGTCACTTACATGCATTCATAATTTCATGACTATGACTACATCAGGTTTGGCATCCAAATGATTTTGTAGATATCCATTTGGCCATAAAGTGTAGGAATGTTTTGGTCAGAGCTTAATAGAGTGAGGGAGTAATGAATAGTATTTCCCAAATACTAGAAATAATAGGCTATTCATTACTCGGGGCAAAAAATGAATAATCAACACTATTCAGGGCTATTTGGCATTTTGCTATACCGTGGGAGTTTAGAATCTCCTGAGACTTCCAGTCCAATCAGAGGCCACTTTGGAAGCTCACTGAAGGCAGGTTGTGTGATCTAGCACTCGCAGAAGTTGCGGGCAAGAGAGACAGATGTGTAAGCTGCTAAGAAAAAAAAATGATTTCTATCTTCTTTTTAAAATTAGGCAAAATCAGAAATCTTGACATTTTTTGTTCCCTCTCTAAATCCCAAGCTAGAGAAGGTCGATTGTGTTACACTGCAGGGAGAAAATTAGACTTTTTACAGTAGCCCTGAAGTGCAAGACACAAACCAAAACAGTGAAAGGCAATCAAATCAGTAAAGCAACAACCAGAAAATAAAATGTAAACAAAAAATGTAAAGTGTGTTGCTACAAAACTAATGTAACGCAGCAAAACCAAATGTAATATCCAACAAAAAAAAAAATTACAAATGCAAAACAAAACAGTGAAGTCCATCTAAAAATCATGAAGTTATAAACATATATTAACACAACTAAAACATGAATTCAAAAAAATGTAATATAGCACAACAAAAAGTGAATGCAAACAAAAAAGCACAGCACAACTAAAAGATGGATGCAAACAAAAAAGCATAATACAACTAAAAGACGAATGCAAACAAAAAAGCATAGCACAACTAAAAATGAATGCAAACAAAAAAGTATAGCACAGCTAAAAAATGAATGCAAACAAAACAGCATAGCACAACAAAAAGATGAATGCAAGCAAAATGTGAATCAAGAATCCAAGAGTTGTCTGATACCTCAAATAGCTTGTCCAAAAGAGTAATTGCAAATGAATGCATCCTGCGCCAGGTATTCCCTGGTGTCCACTGGCACCTTCCACACTTACCCCATCACTTGCCACGGGCACACTTGCAGAGGCAATCTGTTCCAGTCCCAAGCCAGTTATTTCCTGCTGCCCAGCGGCAGACACTCTCCTCCACCCCATCTCCATGCCAAGCAATGCCTAGTGCACAGTGGCATCCTCTTACCACATCTCCAATCTGTATCAACCATTCATTGCATGCCCAGTAGCACCAACCTTCCTCTTTCTATCATCTGCCAAGCATTCACTAGGGTCCTAGGGCTACTCTGTCACCCAAAGCCATGCCAAGAACATCCTGGTGTATGGTATCAGTTGTCACAAATGTACTCTGCAGGTCAGGCCCTCTGCTCCCACAGTGCCAACTTCAAATTGTGATAGTGTGAACAGGGGACAGACGGGTTAACCCTCCTGTCTGTTTTGGGTCCGAATCACCTACTATCCTCAAGTCCTGGGGGTCAAATGTGAACCTTATGCTAGCGCACCCAGTTAACAGGCTCAGATATGTACCCTCTTCGGGAATGCAGTACAATCTTTCACCTCAGTGGCACCCAGCCAGGTTTCCAAAATGTACCCTTATGACTCCATAAGAGATCTAGGTATATTCTTACCTTTAGCAAGATTAGTAACACATTCAAACCCTTAACAGCTGTCAGACTTAAAAACTGGTTCAGCATTCACATGCAAAAGAAAACTGAGAAGATGCAGGCAGTATTTCAAAGAAAATATTGTTTACTAAAAATGTTAAAATAGGTACAATATCAAACACAGAACAAATATATCAATAACTTACAGTCACATAAAATAAATGGGAAGTTACAGAACACAGATACTTAAATGTTCCAGATGAATTATCTTTCTAAAGTGCCTAGTTACCAGTCCACAGACTGAGGGCCAGATATTCAAAAGAGCTGAGCCATGCGCAATAGGGTTGCACCTGCGCAAGTCCGAAATTGCGCCATTCTGCGATATTCAGCAGGAGGCAGTTGCACCCCCGAAAACATGTCTGAGCAACAGCGCAATGATAATGAAGGCATGCGCAACTGAAGGGGGAGGAACCATGCATAAACTGCACAGTCCGATATTCAGCCAGGCTGTGCAGAGTTATGCAGGCGCAACTCCCTACCTGCGCCTGCACAACTTTAAGCCAAAAAAGAAAAGGAACAAGTCGAGGGCCACCCACAAGTGAGCTGCTGCATTGCAGGGAGCAACACAGCAGCTGCCACCTGTGGATGGCCCTCCACTTGTTCCCGGTGCCCCGATCACAGGCGTAATGTAATTTCCCCCCCCGGCAGCCCAATCACAGGCATATTGTAAAGTTTTCCCCAGGAATAGCCTGATCACGGGCATAATATAAATCTTCCCCAGCAGCCTGATCGGGTATAATAGAAAGTCCCCGTGGCCGATCGGCGGGCATAATAAAATTATTCATATGTCTGGACTGCCTTGTATGGTATGGGCTGCACACCCATTGAGCCTGCTCTGAACCAATGGGCATGCAGCCTACTGAGCTGTCAGTCGGTGGGCGGCTGGCGGCAGGCGGGTGGTGCTGCCACCGCCGGCTGACGGGGGAGCGGGTGGTGGGGCTTGTGGGCGGGAGGGGTGGGGTCCACTACATCACCAGGGATTCAGGACATGAGGGTGAGGATGCCACGCTGATCGGGCTACTGGGGACTTTTCATTATGCCCACGATTGGGCTACTGGGGACTTTCTATTATGCCCATGATCTGCTATTTGGGGGTGATGGGGGGGAACTTTCTATTATGCCCGTGATCTGGCTATTCAGGGTGGGGAACTTTTATTATGCCCACAATCTGGCTATGGGGGAACTTTCTATTATGCCCGTGATTGGGCTATTCGGGGACTTTGCAATATGCCCGCTCATCGGGCTGCAGGGGCATCGGTCCTCGATGGCTGCTGCCTGGCAGGTGCCAGGCGAAGTCGCTGCGGATCGGGCGACCTGCATGCTAATGGCATGCGATGGGGCCTTTGAATATCACAGGTTTGCGCATGGAGCAATGGAACTTGCACCACCGCATCTGAATGCTCCACTCTGACCACTTGCAGTGGCACAAGTTACACTGCACCATGCATATGGCTGTAATAGGGCGAGCTCAAAGAAGCTGCCCAATAGACAACCCACGAATAGCACCCTGGCCACACCCCTGCGCAACTTTTTTGAGCAGCGCAAGGGCAGGTGCCACAGAATGGCGCAGTTTGAATATCTGGCCCTAAGTGTGTGTCTGATTTTCAGGGAGTCCTTCTGCCACAAATTGTCAGATGCAGGCCATATTCAAAAGTCAGTTTTCCCCACCTCCTGGTGATGTCACCCATAAGGTCACTGTTAGATCTGCAATTGGGCGCATAAGTGGGTCAGTCTGTGACTAAGTGAGTGGGATGTAAGTGCCTGAGTGAGTGGATCAGTCAGAGACTGAGTGTGTGAGTGGGTCAGCTGATTATTAAGTGAGCGGGTCAGTCAATAATTTGTTGGGTCATCACATTGAGTGTGTGTGTTGGTCAGCCAGTCATTAAGTGAGTGCAGACTTTGCTGATACTTTATGCACTGCAAGAAAAAGCACTGGTGGCTGACACTTCTGGTCTATGTGAGAACAAAGTTCAAATCTTTGCAGTGTATTTTTCTTTCATCTTTTTTGCGTTCGTTTGCGCGCATGTGCAAGGAACGTCTTGAAACAGTGTGACTTTTTGGAGGTGTGTGACCCTCCTCGGGAATTCAGTGCTGAGTGTAGCAGGCATGACCCTACTGGACCAATACATGCCATCATACTGTGTATGACAGCAGTTTGGCTGAGCTGGTCTTCACTTCAAACAAAAGGTCCGCTGCAATCAGTGGTGGTAGCATGTGTGCAATTAGCGTACTGATATTTTTATGTCTTCAGCACAGCCGAACTGCTGTCATACACAGCTCGGCATGAAATTCCTCTGATTCCTGGTGGTGGAACCCACTCGGGAGGGAGCAATATTAGACCTGGTACTCTCAAATGGTGAGAGGATCACAAATTTAGAAGTCAGTAGACATCTGGGAACAAGCGACCACTGCACAGCGTGCTTAACAGTAAACACAACCATGGAGACAAGCCATACAAAGACAAGGATACTGGACTTTAGAAGGGCTGACTTTGGCATAATGGGTGAATATCTGAGGAATGCATTAGCAAATGGCCAGAAAGGAGGGGTGGAAGAACAATGGAGAAAAATCAAAACTGCCATCATGGAGGCAGCAAGCCTTTGTGTGAAACAAATAAAGAAAACAAAGTGGAATAAAAAACCACTATGGTTCTCAAAAGAGGTGTCAGGGAAGGTTAAGGAGAAAAAGGCTGCATTCAAAAAGTATAAGGAATCACAGACGGAGCACGACAGGGAACTGCATCAATTAAAGCAGAAAGAAGTGGGGAAGGCAGTCAGAAAAGCAAAGGCCCAAAGACAGGAAAAGATAGCCAACTCAGTTAAGAAGGGGGATAAAACCTTTTATAGGTACATTAGGGAGCATAGAAAGGTTAAGGGAGGGATAGTGAAGATTAATAAAGGAGAGGGGAGGTGGGCAGAGGGAGACAGCAGAAAGGCAGAGATACTGAATAAATACTTTTGCTCAGAATTCACAAAAGAAGAAGAGGAGGAGTTACCTAAACCAAACAGTAGAAGCACTCTGGATAGTGGGGTTGACGCCAGTCCATTTACAGAAGAAAGAGTACTGAAAGAACTCTTAAAACTCAAGGTGGACAAAGCAATGGGGCCTGACGGAATTCACCCTAAATCCTAAAAGAGCTAAGGGAGGACCTAGTGACACCACTAACCACACTTCTTGACAAATCATGGGAAGATGGGGTGGTACCTGAAAACTGGAGGAGGGCAGATGTGATTCCCCTTCACAAAAGTGGGAGCAAGGCAGAAGCAGGAAACTACAGACCTGTTAGTTTGACCTCAGTGTTGGGGAAAATGATGGAATTACTTCTGAAAGAAAGAATTGTTGAGTACCTAGAGGCCAGCGGGGCACAGAACCCAAAGCAGCATGGATTCACAGCAGGAAGGTCATGTCAGATGAATCTAATCAATTTCTTTGACTGGGTGACCAAAGTAATTGACCAGGAAGGGGCTGTGGATAAGGCCTACCTAAACTTTAGCAAGGCATTTGACACAGTCCCGCACAAAAGATTAATAATCAAGTTAGCCAGCCTCGGAGTGGGTCCCAGGGTGGTAGCCTGGGTAGCAAACTGGCTGCACAACAGGACACAGAAGGTAATAGTGAATGGAACACATTCTGAAGAAAGGGGGGGTTACTAGTGGAGTACCTCAGGGCTCAGTACTGGGTCCAGTCCTCTTTAACGTCTTTATAGGTGACATTGCAGAGGGTCTGGAAGGAAAGGTATGCCTCTTTGCAGATGACACAAAGATCTGTAACAGAGTTGATACACAAGGGGGGGGTAGTAAGGATGAGAAGGGACTTGCAAGGTTGGAGGAATGGTCAGACATATGGCAACTTAGATTCAATGCAAATAAGTGCAAAGTAATGCACCTGGGAAATAAAAATCCAGGAGAAGAGTACACAATAGCAGGGGAGGTACTAACGACAATAATGGAAAGGGATCTGGGTGTAGTCATATCAGATGACCTAAAGGTGGATAAGCAATGTGAGAAGTCAGTAAGGAGAGCCAGGGGGATACTGGGATGCATAGGGAGGGGCATGACAAGTAGAAAAAGAGAAGTGGTTATCCCTCTATACAGACAGTTGGTGAGACCCCATCTGGAGTATTCGTGCAGTTTTGGAGACCTCATCTACGCAAGGACATAGACAGGATGGAAGCAGTCCAGAGGAGGGCAACTAAATGGTGCAGGGTCTACATCAGAAACCGTGATGAAGAGATTGAGAGAGCTTAATACGATACCCTTGATGAAAGGAGGACGGGGGACATGATAGAAACTTTAAGTACCTCAAGGAATCAACAAAGTCCAGAAGGGTAGCATCTTTCAGAAAAGAGATGTAAGAACAAGGGGCACAATTTAAAGTTAGAGGGGGATGGCTCAGGGGTAATGTGTGAAATTATTTTCCACGGACAGAGTGGTGGACGCATGGAACTGTCTTCCTGGAGAGGTTGTGAGGTCTAAAACAGTCGGGGAAATTCAAACATGCATGGGACAGACATAAGGCAATTATAGTGGGGGGTTGCAGGAAGTAGGCTGTTGGTTAACTAGAATCTGCAGCTTATCCAATAGGAGGGAAATGGGCAGACTGGGTGGGCCAAGTGGTCCTTATCTGCCATCAAAGTCTATGTTTCTGTGTTTCCTCCCTGTGCTAATGTCCTCCCCCTCCCTCGCTATTGTCCTCCCTGGCCCTCACGCCAGTGCCGAGGTGCCCAACCCCTGGCTCATGCACTTCCACACTGTGTAGCTGACAGGGTGCTCAATCTCTGTCAGCTGCAGCCCCACAACAAACAACCAGTTGGCATGCTGGGAGCCAACCCAAGCATGCTCATGCCCCCCACACACACACTGCATGGCCGACGGGGGTGCCCAGTCTGCACCGGCTCCAGTCCCCCCCCCCAACAAACATGTAGGTGGCATGCTGGGAGCCTACCCCAGCGTACCAAAAGCATTCCTTGGCATCTTTTTGTTTTAAAAATGCCTCTGAAAGAAGAAAACGGTCCCTCAGTGAGTCCCTTGCCCCCTCCCTCAACCCGCACCCACCCTCTGCACACCTATCTTCCTCACTCACACCCTCATCCCATACTTACCTCCAGAGCCCACTGCGACGATCTGTGGTGGACTGGGAACACGTCTGCACTCTTCAAAGCCGACCACGAACTGAGGAAATGCCGGTAAGCTGCATGATGGCATAAATGTTTTTTTTTCAGTTTAGGTGGATATCTCGGCCATTTTTTTGACTTTTGGTACCACATTTTCAACATGGGGTTCTTGGGACCCCTTCTCATGAATTCAGTCACTGTCATGGGGTTATTCAGTCCCGAAAGGTGATTTTGCAGTCACTGCGCGGAATCACCTTTTGGGACCGATTAACAAAACCACAGTGTCAGTGTTCATGAGGTAGGCTCTCAAAAAGCCTATGTTGCAAATTTGGTGAAAATTTCAAAAAAATGATTGTTTTACGAGCATGCGTTGTGCAGTTTCCACACACACCCTAAAGTTCGCGAATTTGTAATATTTTCACTCCAGATTTTCAACATTGGCATTTTTCCACATCTCTTTATGAAGAGTACAGCTGTCATTTTTCACATCCTGGCCGCAATGTGTTTTCACTTTTCCGGCGCAGAATAGCACGGTTGTTGTCAGAAATCAGTGTTCAGTACAGAGTAAGACAATCACAGTGACACTGTTCATAAGCAGAGGTCCTAAAATGCCTATGTTGCAAATTTGGTGACAAGAAGTCCATAAAATGACTCTGTTATGAGTTTTGCGTTGCACAGTTTCCACGCATCCTCGTAACTTCACAAATTTGTAATATTTTCACTCCACATTTTCAGCATTAGCATTTTTCCACACCTCCTTATCAACAGTGCAGCTGACATTTTTCATATCCTGGCCGAAATGTGTTTTCTCACTTCCGGCGCAGAATAGCACAGTCACTGTGGGAAATCAGTTTTCAGGACAAAATAAGAAAATCACAGTGACACTGTTTATGAGCAGAGGTCCTAAAATGCCTGTGTTGAAAATTTAGTGACAAAATCCCATAAAATGACTGTGTTATGAGCTTACATTGCACACTTTCCACGCACCCTCAAAATTACACGAATTTGTAATATTTTCACTCCAGATTTTCAACATTGCCATCTTTTCATTCCTTCTTATGAGCTGTACAGCTGTCATTTTTCACATCCTGCCTGAATTATGTGTTTGCGCATCTGGCGCATAATGGCACGGTCGCTGTAGGAAATCAATGTTCGGGACACATTAAGAAAATCATAGTGACAGTGTTCCTGAGGAGAGGTGACAAAATGCCTATGTTGAAAATTTGGTGAAATAATTCCACTGAATGACTGTTATGAGCGTGCGTTGTGCAGTTTCCATACAGGCTCGTAACCTTCAGCACGACCAGGGCATTAGGGTTCCTAAGACAGACACTTAAGTATGAGGCTGAAATGTTAACCAGATGCAAGAAGAGTTGCAGAGAGGTACTCCATTGGGACTTGGATGCTGAAGGGACATGGATACCACTGGGGGGGAGGGGCCTGCATAAATGCCAAACACCACTGCAAATACCTGCAAGCGAACATTCGGCATTGACAAAAGCTGTCCTGTGTGTCAAAGGTGCATGTGTAAGACAGAACCATATGGTAACGGTGTTTGAATATAGAAACATAGAAGATGGTAGCAGAAGAGGACCTGTGTCCCGTCGAGTCCTCCCAAGAGAGGAATATCATGTGCGTAAAGAGTTCTTTGGCTGTTCCAACATATTGATTGCGATTCATCAATGCCTACGTGGTGTGCAAGTGCAGCACATAGGCATTCTTAATACTGAATGCCATGGAGTGGTGCCCTGTGTACCCCGCTCAGCATTCACTAATGGGTGCATTAGTAACCTATGCAAGTGATCCCTGGTGGCCATAGGGTGCTGCACCAAGGGTGGGATGGGGGCTTACCAGGGGGCACCACCCATGGTGCCCATTGACAATCGCATTATGCGCCTTTCTGAGCTGCATCCTCAATGCCAAGGGGATACAGGCACAACTTTTGCACCCCCCTCACAGTGCCACTGTTGGTAGTGGCAAAACATTACTGGTCCCCTCACAATGCCACCAGCCCCATGGAACAGAGGGGGGGCTAAGGTGGCCACCCAGGCACTTGCCCTGTGTCCCTTCATGGACCTAGTACATTGCTACCAGAGACCCCCACACTGCAGGGGATCCACTAGCAGACTGGGTACAAGCATCCCATTGGCTGCCCTCCTGTGTCTGTCGGTCTTCCCACTTGCACTAGCATGCCAAGGAGAGGGACTATGGACAGGAGGTTTGCAGTGGCTGGTGATCACAAATGCTGGCCACCGCACACCTGTTTGCAGGTGTGGAACTACGCAGGCGAGTTACACACATTTTGCACAGGACACCCACACATTCATGAATTGCAGCCGTTGTGTGTAAGATGGAGGGGGCCACTAAACACCAAGTAGTGCTTGCCTTAGAATATGATAAGGGGCACTGGAGGTGCTTGGGGTGATGGAAAGACATTCCACACACACACCAGGGTGTCCTTGGCATAGGATGCAGTGAGGGAGGAGTGCCACTGGACATTACAGACTACTTGGAATGAAACGGGGTGAGCATGAGTGTGCAATTGGATACCTGGGAGTGCTTGGCATGGGTCTGAGTAAGAGGTGGCCACTGGATACCAGAAAGGGTTTGGCATGGGATGAGAATAGGTAGGGAGTGCTACTGGACAGCAGGGGATGTTTTGAATGACATAGGATGAGGGAGGGAGGAGTGCCAATGGACACCAGGGCCAGGGAGTGTTTGGCATTAAAGGGGGTGCCACTGGATACTAGGGAGTGCTTAACACTGAATGAGAGGGGGTGGAAGGAGGGGGTGCCACCAGGTACCTGAGAGTTCATAGCATAAGGAAGGGAAAGGGAAGGGATGCCAGTAGACACCAGGGAGTTCTTGGTGCAGGATGAGGAAGGGAGGAGGTGCCATTGAAAACCATGAAATGCTTCACATGGTATAGGGTAAGTAATGGTAGTGCCACTGGACATTAGGGACTGCTTGGTCCTTGATAAGGTTAGGGAGGGGACTGATACCATATACCAGGGTGTTCTTGGCATGGATTTGGTTGAGGGAGTAGCCCTAGGACCCTAATGAATGCTTGGCAGATGACAGAAAGAGGGAGGTGGTGCTACTGAGCATACATTGAATGATTGATACAGATTAGACATGTGGTAAGAGGATGCCACTGGACACTAGGAATTGCTTGGCATGGAGATGGGGGTGGAGGAGGGGGTGTGCCACTGGGCAGCAGCAAATAACTGGCTTGGGACAGGAACAGATTGCCTCGGCATACTAATGACTCCTTGGCAAGTAATGCGTCCTTGGCAAGTGATGGGGTAAGTGTGGAGGGTGCCTATGGAATTACTCTTTTGGACAAGTTATTTGAGGTACCAGCAAACTCTTAGATTCTTGATTCACATTTTGTTTGCATTCATCTTATTTTGTGCTATGCTTTTTTGTTTGCATTCACTTTTGTGTTATGCTATATTAAATTTGTTTGTATTCATGTTTTAGTTGTTATAATATATTTTTATAACTTCATGATTTTTAGATGTTTTGTGTTGCATTTGTCATTTCCTTTTGGCTGGCCATTACATTTGGTTCTGCTGTGTTACATTATTTTTGTAGCAACACACTTTACATGTGGTTTTATTGCTTTACATTTTTTTGTTTGCATTTTATTTCCTTGTTGTTGCTTTACTTATTTGATTGCCTTTCACTTTTTTGGTTTGTGTTTTGCACTTCAGGGCCACAGTACGTTTTGCTAGAGTGAGAAGAAAGGGAAAACAGAAGGGCTGTTTCCTGTGAGAGACAGCAGGACTCCAGTCCAGCACACACACACACACTGTGTCTGTGTTCTAAAACAACACAAGATTTAAAGCTGCAGCATAGTGTTTTAAACATTAAACAGCTTAAGAAAGCAGGGTTTTGTAGGGGGTTATTTTGATTAGAAATTTAAGGGTTTTTTGTAACTTAGCTGGTGTGTGTGAAACAGAACAAGGCAAGTAGACTAATTTGCAGTCAGCTCTTAAGGACCTTTTTTTCTATTGTTGTTCATGGCTTGACTTCATGCCAAAGAAGAAATGTAAAAAATAATGTTTCTGAGAATTTACTAGTCAGGCTTGAGCCGCTTGACTATAGTGAGTGAGATTTGTCAGCTCAGCATTGCTGTTGTGATTTGAGTGATTTTTTTTTGTAAAAATATCATTAAAATTTAATGTCACACATCTTCCAGTTAGGAACCTGGGCCCAGGTCCCTCTAGGGCCACCTGTACAGGTATGAGTGCACTGCAGCAGGTAGGGTGGGACTAGCTTGCTGATTCCCACCACTTCAATTAGCTGGTTTTCTTGTTCTGTGTGAGAGCACAGCTGTGCACTCAAGACATATTTCTAAGTTTGTGGTTTCATGCCCAAGAAGAAATTGTAAAAAGAATTGTTTGGTTTTTCAGAGACTTTACAAGTCAGGCTTCACTGTAGAGAGTGGGACTTGTCAGATCAGCATTGCTGCAGTGACTTGAGTGATTTTATTTCTTAATAATATCATTTAAATTTAATATCAGAAATCTTCCTGTTAGGAACTCAGGCTCAGGTCCCTCAATGGTCACTTGTGCAACTGCAAGTGCACCGTAGCTGGTAGGGTGGGACTAGTCAGCTGATTAAAACTGCTTCGCTTAGCTGCCATTTTGTTCTGGTGTGTGCACAGATGTGCACTCAAGACATTTTTATAAGTTTGTGGCTTTGTGTCCAAGAAGAAATTGAAAAACAAATTGTGTCCTGAGAATTCTAGTCAGGCACTGAAAAAGACTTGTCAGCTCAGCATTGCTGCAGTGAGTGAGTAACTCTATTTCATAAGAATTTCAGTCATATTTGTTCCCCCACACAGAGTCTGCCCAGCTCTGCTCCTGAACCTGGTCCACTGGGACAACCATACAACCAACACATTTTGACAGTGCTGCGTTGATCTCCTAGTGGGTTGGGAATCCCTGCATGGAGGCCAGCATGGTACTTTATAAAATAAAAAAATGTTCTTGGAGGACTTGCCATTGGGCCCCTCCTTGAAAAAGAAAATAAATTAAATTAAATAAAAGAGCCTAAAAAGCAGACAACCTTTTTAGGTTGGCTTGTGCATCCGCAAGCAGCATCTTGTGGTAGTAGCACATTTCAGAGGTGTGTCATTGTTGTGGACAATGCAGGGGACACTTTAGTGGGTGCGTCCCTTAGCCGCCAATCAGTGAGCATGCTGGCGATCACAGCAAACTTCAAATAGAGCCAAAACCATGAAAGAAATCTGCCGCTCCAATGAGGTGCAGTTTCCTCATTGCAGCAGCAGATGACAAGACTCCAGCCATGTGCATTACAGTTCACAGTAATATGCATAGCTGGAGTTATGAGCAGTTGCTCAGTGTGTCGTTCCTGGTGAAACATTTCAATAAATAAATAAAACAGCTGCTGGCATGGCTTTTGACAATGGTGGCTTCTGCTGCCGGCCACACACTCCAGCACAACCAACATCGGTGGTGCCCAATCCCCATGTCAGCAAGTATCCCCCTCCAGCCACATTGTGGCACACTGGAAGCCCACTCCAGTGTGCCAAGACATTTTTTTTTTATTTTCCCCGACACCAGGATGCTCACTCCCAGTGTTGAATGCTCCCCCACCCCCAAGCTCAGTTTCTTTGCTGACGGGGGTGCCATATCCCTGTCAGCATCATGTTTCCCCTCTCTCAAGCTTGTTGATGGGGGTGCCCAATCCCCATCTGCATCATGCCCCCCCAAACTCATGTGGGAGCCCACCCCAGTGTGCCCAAAAGTTGTTTTTTTTTTACCTATAAATAAAGAAAATGGTCCCCCAGAGTCTTTTTTGCTTGTTAAACTGTAAAAATGAAAAACATCCAGCGTCACCTCCCTAGTCCCCCTCCCCACTCCAACCTCCCTCTGTACACCCACCTCCCTGCACCCCCTCACCCATACTTACCCTCCAGAGGTCGGGAGCAGTGATTGTCTGTGGACCAGGCTGCGTCTGCATTCTTCAAAGCCAAATTACAAACTGAGGAATCGGGTAAGTGCTGTATAATGGGACTCAATGGGGGGTTTCAACTTACAGTAGGTCGATATCTCAGCATTTGTAGGAATTTTGGCCCCAAATTTTCAACATGGAGTTCTTGGGACCCCACCTCATGAGTATGTCACTGTTGTTTTGTTTCTCAGTCCCGAAAGGTGATTTTGCAGTCACTGCGTGGAATGACCTTCCGAGATCGATTAACAAAATGACAGTGCCACTGTTCATGAGGTGGCATCCCAAAAAGCCCATGTTGAAAAAATAAAAAAAAAATGACCGCGTTATGGACATGCATTGCACATTTTCTACACACGCTCGTAAGTTTACCAATCTTTTATATTTTCACTCCACATTTTCAACATTGAGATTTTTTCACACCTCCTTATGAACAGTACAGCTGTCATTTTTCACATCCTGCCCGAAATGTGTTTTCACACCTGTGGCACAGAATGGTACTGTCACTGTGCGAAATCAACTTTCGGGATGGAGTAACAAAATCACAGTGCCACTCCACATGAGGGGAGGTCCCAAAAAGCCCATGTTAAAAATTTGGTGAAAAAATTCCAAAAAATGACCACATTATGGGCGTGTGTTGCGCAGTTTCTATGCATGCTCATAACTTCGCAAATTTTTCATATTTTCATTCCAGATTTTCAACATTGTCATTTTTTCACACCTCCTCATGAACAGTACAGCCATCATTTTTCATATCCTGCCCACAATGTGATTCCACACCTGTGGCACTGAATAGCATAGTTGTTGTGAGAAATCACTTTTCAGGATTGAGTACCGAAATGTCAGTGCCACTGTTCATGAGGTGGGGTCCCAAAAAGCCCATTTGGAATTTAACTGGACTTTTTTTTCGACTGTTTAGGAACCAAAATGGAATTTAAATGTATCTTGAAATATTTATTAAATAATTAAATAATTGGTATATTGTGATTGAGCACTGTTTCAGGTTTATGATACTGGTGTCTTTAGAGGCAGAAGTTATCTTTGTTTTATGAGAACAGTGACGTAGATATTAGGAAGCACATCATTGGCTGATTTTTGTTTAAAACTGTAGCCTCTAGCACGATAATTCATCCTCTGATAAAACCCTTGTGTGTGGGGGTGAAACGTAAGGAGCAGAGGTATTTTCCACTGCTATGCTCCTCTTCTCTTCACATTTGGTGAACGTTTGGTGGATTTAATATGCTATAATAAATTAAGTTTGAATAAGCAACAAGTCCTACCGTCTCTCTGTTGAGGAGTGGGTGCTGCTGTAAACCATTTTGTAAAGTTTCTATGCATGCTCTTAACTTTGCAGATTTTTCATATTTTCACTCCAGATTTTCAACATTGCCATTTTTTCACACCTCCTCATGAACAGTACAGCTGTTATTTTTCATATCCTGCCCAAAATGTGCTTCCACATCTGTGGCACTGAATAGCATAGTCACTGTGAGAAATCACCTTTCAGGATTGAGTACCGAAATGATAGTGCCACTGTTCATGAGGTAGGGTCCCAAAAAGCCCATTTTGAAAATTTGGAGTGAAAATACCAACAAACGCCCAGGGTGTTAAGACTTCCAACCATAACACCCACCCTGTAGAGACTGACAGGCGTCGGTAGTGTAACTTGGGTGCGTCGGCCATAATGCTCACAGTAATCTACCCCTGCCCTACAACCACTGACACACATCAAGGTGTGCCTTGGGGTCTTCAGGCCTAACATTCACCCCATTTTCCTATACTGCATCCATCTCAGTTTATTTCCTTATGGAATGGGGTGAGCATAAGGGCCAAAGACCCCAAGGCACATTGCGACACCTGTTGCTGTCTGCAGGGTGGGGTGAGGTGGAATAGCTTCAACATTATGGGTGACGACCCAAAGGCACACCCTCAATGCCTGTCAGTCTCTACGAGAGGGGGTGGCATTAGTTCAGTTCTTTACTGACATTCCTATTATGCATCTTTCTAACCCCTGCACTACCAATGCCAATGCAAGCAAACCAACATCCAGCACTGACAAATGCTTGTTTTATTTCTATGATAAATAAATAATTACAAGAAAGAAAGGGATAGCAAAATGGTGACAATAGTAACAAGTTGGTCAGATCCACCACGGCTGCATAATGAACTTAGTGAGGTTGTGTGGAACTGTTAAGGAGACATGAAGAAACAACACAATGATTTTTAACTAGTAAGATTTGTTTTATTTTGCATTCTAAGTAAGGCAGACACATTAGGAAAAGATGTGGAGGTGTAGATTTCAATGGAAGGAATGGTAAGCAATATAGGTTTGACAGGTAGAATAGGCGGCAGTATATGAAAAAGTAATGGCTGGCATATGTTCAGTCTTGGGATTATTTATACAGTTTTATAGAGCATAACAGGGGGTTGTCCATGCGGTGATGAAAGTTATATTTAAGTAATGTGTTGATGTCAGGCAGTCAGGTGTAATGATGGACTTCATTAGGAAAGAAAATGTTAAAGTTACTTTTATAATGGGTCGACCTGAAATCATCCAAGCAGGCCACTAAAGCAGTAGGTAGGCTAGGGACATGCTAGGGTGTATTAGTAGGGGTATCACAAGTCACAAGAGGGAGGTAATAATCCCTCTTTACAAGAGAGTGGTTTGGCCCCATCTGGAGTACTGCGTGCAGTACTGGAGGCCACACCTTCACAAGGACATTAACCAAATTGAGGCAGTCCAGGCAAGGGCAACCAAAATGGTACAAGGACTGCATCAGAAAACATATGAGGACAGATTAACAGAGCTCAATATGTATACCCTACAGCAAAGGAGGGAGAGAGGTGATATGATCGAAACATTCAAACACCTTAAGGGCATTAACAAGGTGAAAAAGTCTAGCATATTTCAATACAAGAAAAGTAGCAGGACAAGAGGATGCAGCATGAGATTAGAGGGAGGTCAATTAAGGGGTAATGTGAGGAAGTTCTTTTTCACAGAAAGGGTGGTGGATGCATGGAACGGCCTATCTCAGGAAGTGGGGGATATGAATACAGTGCAGGGCTTCAAACAGGCATGGGATAGGCATAAGGGAGCAATCCAGATGAGTATGAATAGATAGGCCTTTGATAGAGCAAAGGCCAATGGCACATCCATAAGGTAGAAAAAAGAACTGGGCAGACTGGATGGGCCTTGTGGCCCTTATCTGCCATCATCTTCTATGTTTCTATGTCGCTGTTGATAAGGTTAAGGTAGTTATGCCTGTGATAATGGGAATATCAGGACAGTATGAGGTCTATACAGGAGTGGAGGACAAATATGCACTGTATCATAAGTATGTGTTCAGAGTGCAGGCAAATGCAATATGTAGGTTTATTTTACATATACAGTAGGTAAAAATAGGGATAGATGCAATTAATAGAAATATAGATAATTACATAGATGGACATACAGATATACAGACAGACAGACAGAGGGAGAAGTTATAGTCATGACAGTCTTTCGAGAGGCAACTGCCCCTACAGTCACAGTAATGTTGACTAATTTGGGTTGAAAAACTTTTCAAGCAGCAATATTTTGCTGTCACTAATCGCCTATGTGCTTAAGCATGTATTGGAATGCCTTAAAACAGTTATAGTACAGGAAAAACAATGAAAGCAATTGTGTTATAGTTTAGCACTGAAACATACATGTTGCCACCTTGCTCCAATGAGCACCCTCCCCCAAGGAGAGTGCCAGTCTTAAAGCGCATCTGATGCCTTCAGGATAAGTGAAAGACAACATAATATTTAGACACAGTTCAGTTTATATTTCACATTAGTTCGGTATTTTTCACCCCATTATTTTTTACTGAGGCCATTTGCATGAAAAGAGGCCTGCTGCTCCTGAAGTGTTTGTGTATTCCTGGTGCTTTCTCCCTACCTGAGGTCATAATGCATGGCTTGTGACATCACAGTTACTCCCATGACAGCAGACTATGATGTCACAACATAGCATTATGACTTGAAGTAGGGAGTAAGCTATAGAGGCAGATGAACACTAACAGATAAAGATCATATATTCATCCAAATTTCCTCTGTAATAAAAGATAGGCAGGATAAATCTACAGAATATATTTAAAATGTAAGCTGAGCTGTACCAATTTATTAATTTTTACTGTGGCATCTGCAGATCTGATTATAAAGAAGAGAGCTGAAAAAAATGTGTCTCAAAGTAAGTGCTGAATAATTTTTCTTAAATCTATTTCAATATATTAGGCCTTTCCTCTTTTTTTTTTAAATTTAATGATAAAATGAAGTAGCACCTTTCTTCTGACTGGATTAATATAAATGCTGACAGTCAGTGGTTTGGGATATGCTAAGTGTTCCGAGGAGCAAGGTGTGCTCCTTCACTGGCTAGAGAGTAGGCTGTTATAAAACAAACAACATAAAAATGAAAAAAACACTCAGATCAGTCATTCTACCAATGAGACATGCAGAAGTACAACAATTTGGGGGTGGGGCAAGAGTTGTTTGGGACTGCAGCTTCCATTTTTGAAATGGAACAAATTTCGTGTTGATCTTGTCTCCTGTTCTAGCCTGAAAAGAACATATTTTAAATACCTGTTTTAAGTGTGTATAATGGACTGTTTTGTCATTTAGGAGCCAAAGAATGAGTGTGTAACAGGTAACATTATGGTTACCTAGCAATTGTATGCCAAACCAATGTAGGCAAGTAATTAAGAACTGGATCAATGGAAGGCCATTGCCAGGTTATTATACACACTGGCAGAACTTAAATTATGGCTAACAAATTGCTGCACAGTATGTTGAGGATGCTCAAAGTGTAAAACAACAGTTGGGAATTTTAACAGCTGGACGCTGAGCTGGTGTCAAACAAATATGTTAAGAATTCTACATGGATGTTATTTTTTCTAGCTGCTCTTTATCATCTTGTATTGAGACACCTATATGTTCAATAAAGAGCTGTCTTAGTACTAGTATCACAAGATGTGCTAACGGTAATCACTGAACCCACATAAATGGAAAATGAAGGAGGTCTGCTTATTGCATTGAAATAAGATGTGTGCTGTCCCATTGTGTGTCATAGCAGCATTTCTAATTTTGAACTTGGCACCACCACAACAGGGAGTTCTCTATTTCTTCAACAACAAAAAATAAAAAACACACTTTATCATCAAAGTCTTAGTTTACCAAGTACTGTGCCCATGATTAAAATAATTTGAACCCTTCCCCCCAAAAATGTGTCCTGACATGAAACTGCATGTTTAACTGTAAAGAAATTTAAAAAAATATTTCTAAATGCATTACTAAAACCAATGCTTCGTGATTAAAATAATTTGAATCCCCTCCTCCCAAAAATGTGCCCTGACAAACTGCACTCTGGGAAGATTGCCTGGGACAAGATGCAATAAAAAAAACTGAATAGCAGGTTCCTGTGAATAAATGTTAACATCCTGTTTCTAGTGTCCCTGATAAAATGTAATAAAAAATACAGTTGAGATTTTTTTTTATGTCAGCTCTGATCAGAATAGCTTTTAAAATAACCAGTTGTTTTCTTGTTCAATGTTTTCTAATAAATACTTCTCAAACTTTAAGGAAAAAAAAACTTTATCATCAAAGTCTCTGTTCATCAAGTATTGTGCCCATGATTAAAATAATTTGAACCCCCTCCCCCAAAAATGTGTCCTGACATGAAACTGCATGTTTAACTGTTAAGACAATTAAAAAATGTATTTCTAAATGCATTACTAACACCAATGCTTTCAAAGTTTTGAAACTACTAAAAGACAAATTATATATATATATATATATATATATATATATATACACACACAGTATATATATATTGATATATTATGGTAGCACGGTAGTGCTACCATAGTTAGGGTTGAGGAGCCATTTCTATGTTAAACCCCAAAATTTTGCATCTTAATAACTTTGCAACCATTTGACGGATTTGTCTGAAATTCAGAATACATGATCAAGAACCATAGGCCTTGGCATCTGCCAAGTTTTGTACCAGTGGATACATGGCTGCAGAGTTATTAAGCGTGATTTGTGCGCGTGTTTATGCTTTTTCTGGAATTCTATGGTCGTGCGTACAGGTCGCACAGTTTGCGCGACCGGCCCGAAGTCTACAGGGAATGTGCGGTCGGGGTCCCCGATGTGCCTTTTGACAATTTGGTGAAAAAATATTAAACGGTTCAAAAGTTATTCAAAAAACAATTTCTCATTATAAGTCAATGGGAAAAGTTAACAAAAAGTCTGACAGTGTCGCAAATGCATTTTTACTTTCACAAATGGGCCTGTTACTTTCGCAAATCAGCCATTTTGTTTTCAGTTGGTGATCAGAAAAATGGTTGGCATTTAAATTTGGGACCCTCTAGCAACCTAATTCTTTTTGTATTCACCTAGTCGGACCCTGAGGATGCTTGCCATGTCTTTATTTTGTGGTAAAACACCCCAGAAATATGTTTTTCAAATTTCTGGAAAAAGTACTTTCTAAATTACTTTCATGCTCACGAAGTGTCTAACTTTTTATGAAGCTTTCGCAAATTGCCATAGTAGTTTTCATCTGTGGAAAGTGACAGTGATTCTTTGGCACTGCGCTGCAAAAGAACGGTTGGGAGTTTTGGGCTGAAATTTGGAGGGAATGCAGCCAACATCTCACAGATGTGCCTTTCAGTATTGTATTGAAAAAATATTACATGGCGGCAAAGTAACGGCACTCCAAAGTTGACGGTTTTTCCCATAGGATAACATTACGGCGCCCGACGCATTACAGGAATCCTACGGCTCCCTGCTGCAAAATAACGGTTTGGTCTTTTTTCCTGAAATTTGGAGGGAAGACAGCCAACAGCCCAAAGATGTGCCATTCAGTGGTTTGGTGAAAAAATATTACAGGGAGGCAAAGTTATGGTGCTCCAAACTTCTCTTTTTTTCCCATAGGATAACATTACGGCGTTCACCGCGCCTTTCAGGGCCTGTATCTCGGAAACGGTGCGAGATACGGACTTTTCGTTGGAAAGATGCTTAGCCCCCTATTGGGGGCTAAGTATAAAACTAGCCAGGACAGTCATAAATCATATGACTTTTAAATTTTTTTCGTTGTATGGTTCCTGAGATATAACCTATTTAGTATTCCAAGTCCTCATTGTCTGTCGATACCCATAATTATGCATACATTCTTTGTACTCACTCTCTTTCTCTATGTAGCTTTTGGGGAAAACCAGCCTGTGTGCTTACATTACTGTTACTGTTGCCCTTTCCACTTGCGGTTCCATACCCGTTTCACTTACCGTTGACGTCTACGCCACCATGTGTGTTATCCTTTGCGTTTTCATTTGCACTTGCGTTTCTGTTATTTTTTGCCATTTGTGTCTACAGTACTGTTTTCTTTCTGTTTCACTTGCGCACCATGCCCATTGACATTTCCATTTGCAGGCACCATGTTACTATGTGACAACACATCACGTGGCAGACCGTTCCGTCTCGCCACCATGTGAATTACCCTTTCTGTTCTCATTTGCGCTTGCGTTACCATGTGTGCCACTGTTAGCGCTTCTGTTTGCGTTGCTGTTCCTGTTACTATGCCACAAGACATCGTGGGGGCGGCGCTCCCCGCTGCATTACATTCACTATTTCTCATTATCATTCTCAAAAAGAAGGGAAATTAGAGGCAAAAAACTCCATTTAATGCATTAGTTAGGGTTGTTCCACAGCGACAAAAGTGAGGAAATTCGCTGTTAGGGTTGAAAATCCTAACTCCGAATTCACCCCCCCCCAGCATCACACACACACACACACACATACACACACACACACACACACACACATGCAAGTATGGGGGAGGACCAAGTCAACACAACCAATGACAGACATCCAGCAGCAGGTGACAGAAGTAACAAACAATTGTCTAAATATACTCACGAGACATCCCCACCCACCTGACCAGGTACTGCATGCTCAGTGGAGATCAACAGCAAAACTGAGGCCATGTACACCAAACGTACACACCCCTGATTGCAGCTGCACAACGACTACACACTTAGTAGTTGCATGGCTTTACCACCGATGCCCCACACCAGACCACACCATGTGGTGGGCCACCTGAGCAACAGAGTTGAGCAAAACCAAGGAGTTGTACAGGTATAATATCTCTGATTATAACAAGGGTTTGAGAAATGCAGCTTTCTAATTAACTGTAAACATTGTAACAGCCTTATGTTTAGTTTTTATTAAGATACATGTAGAGCCTAACCATATGATGAACATGGTTTAATGTTGTTTAAAAAAACAGTTTTATTATGATAGCAATAAGCCACTCCCGGGTATTATGTTAACGGTCAGTTTATCACTGTCTAGCGACATGTGGCACTAGCACGCTTCATTCAACATTAAACCCCTACAGGGTGATTAACAGACCATTTAACATAACTGTTGGTCATGCCTTATTGCTTAATTGTCTTTATGAGTAGATACTCTCCTCTGCTAGGCGCTGCAGCAGCTTTTGCAACAGATCTCCCACCCAGTTACGCCATACACTGTCTAGTTACTGGAGAATGGCTGTGAATGTGAACTCATGAAGATGAACAGTGTAACTTGATCATTACAGTCAGCGAAACCTTAGTGTGATTATAACTGACAGAGTCAGTGATAGAGAATAACCCCTGCTGTCCTAGTACACTTATCCCATTGTGAGTTAAATCAATACTAAAAGACATTCTGTTTATATATACCTACTTGATTCCTGTTGTACCACAGTTAACATAGTTATCACTTTGATAGCATCAGTGACAGAAGTGTGGCAAACCCAAACACTAGGCATACAGCCTGAGTATGAAACAACTGTTAAAAAAATTACAGTGTGTCCATAAGTGGCATAGATCACTCATTGCAACAATAGTAAATGTATTACTATTTGAATAAGTTAGTCATCACAGATGCAATGAGATTGTCTTTCTCAGGTACAACATAGTCAGTAAGTGCCTACAGCAAAATCTATCCTATAGACATCTCCGATACAGGTACGTCATTGCTGGCTCAGTAGTGCTATGATATTTAGAAGTTGCTTGGCCTGATCCATGCAATTACACTGTTTCTTACAAAGAATACTTACTGCATCTTTAGTATTGAAACACACACTGAAGGTCTATGTATGTACATCAGCAGTACACCTTCATCAGTAAGAATGCATCTGATACTGGCAGTACAAATTTCACAGCGTTGAACAGGCAATGCTTTTCCTTACGTTTACATCAGCCTCTCTATCTTGAGTAAACAGTGCAGTAAATGTACTACTATGTAAATCACCTACTAAATGTAACACTACTTTTATCTTGAGCATGCTAGTGTCTTGTAGTTAATTTATGTACTTCTCTTAATTAGTGTATACTCACTAGTGTTAAAAACTTTCTACAACTGTCATCATGCACCTTCAGCATTTATATTGACTAATGGCACAGTACCAGTTGTGGTGTGGTGTGGGGCATCGGTAGGTAAGGCCATGCAACTACTAAGTGTGGTATGCTGTGTGCAGCTGCAATCAGGGATGTGTACGTTTGGTGTACATGGCCTCAGTTTTGCTGTTGATCTCCACTGAGCATGCAGTACCTGGTCAGGTGGGTGGGGATGTCTCGTAGTACATTTAGACAATTGTTTGTTATTTCTGTCACCTGCTGCTGGATGTCTGTCATTGGTTGTGTTGACTTGGTCCTCCCCATACTTGCATATATGTGTGTGTGTGTGTCTGTGAGTGTGGTGCTGGGGGTGAATTGGAGTTAGGGTTTTCAACCCTAACAGCTAATTTCCTCACTTTTGTCGCTGTGGAACAACCCTAACTAATGCATTAAACAGAGTTGTTTGCTTTAATATATATATATATATATATATATATATATATATATATATATATATATATATATATATATATATATATATATATATTGAATATGGTAAACAAATACTGTTAATCCCAAAAGCTGAACTTCATGTTTTTAGTATATAAATGTTTAAGAAAAACATGTGACTCTTTCTGTAAATTAGAATGATGTGTCTACTGTTTTCCTTGGGAGCTGTAGTTTCTGATAATCATTTGTTCCAAAGGTTTTTTAAGTCAATTTGAAGGCATTAAATACTTCTGCTTTCCTAGTCCTTAATAAAGGCATTAAGTATCTGCTGTTCTCCTAATCCCTAATAAAATGCAGGGGCTCCACAAAATGATCACTTCATAGACTTATTCTGTTGCTTAATACAGGTCCCAAACTAGTGTCTTGTTACAGCATGATAGTCACCTCATGCCCCTCCCACATGAATAAAAAAAAGTTGGCGGTGGATCTTTAGGAGCTTCTCGGGTGGAGGTGGGGGTAAATCTTACTCCCTAAAAAAAACTAATGCTGCCTCCCACTACTCAGGTTCCAGTTCTTGTACCACCCATTTAAAAAAGAAAATAGTACCCTGCAACCATTGACTAACATGAAAGTGTATTTACTTGAGGGTAGAAAACATTGCTTGGAGGAGGGTAAAGTGGAAGAGACTATTTACACCTTCAGTCAGTTCTACGGACAGAAAACATGACATCTCTCCTTTTGTACATGCAAAACGTCTGCAGGCTCTGCCTACTGCAGCCATAAAAACACTCCCCTAAGCAAGCCCCACAGTGAAACATTGGAGTAAGTGTATGGTTTTAATGGAAATGATTTAACAACTTGACACTGGAAATGTTCTATATTTTTTGACTTTGTGCAAATTGCAACTGCTGACCGAGTGAGTGGCCTCTCTCTGCACTACTACACCTAATGAGATCTTCTGAATCGTTATGCCAAAATAAGTAAGATTTGCACCAGACTGTGACTGATTGCTTGCAAAGCAGAAACAGGTCTAGTAGTACAATTTTTTTTTTTTTCACTTCTAAGGCTTGTTCATACTGTGTCTTGCTGCAGCGACTACTTTTTAATCATTCTGAAAAATGCTAAGAAAGCTCTAGAGTCTCGTGTTCATATGGCATTGTTGTTGCCACTGCTCTTTTCCTTTCCGGTGATTCGAGTGTTGTCCCGGTCAGTGTTGGGTGGGTGGGGAATTGTGGTGGTTTAGATGTTCACATGGCACAGGAAGCCACCAACACCACTCCACAAACCCAGGGAAAGAGGGATTGTGGTGGCAACACCACGCAATGGAAAATTGCCAAAACAGTAAGGTTCACACGTGGGCAGGGGTACCAGCCTTGCCGCTGTGAGCCACTGATAATGGCTCACAGTTGGTCATGTGATTGAGCCTTTAGAGAAAAAAACAATCTTAGCAGTTCTCCTGAGAAGCACTGAAAAGTATCACACAAAAGTTTTTTTTTTCCGGCTTCCCATAACCCCGTGACCGGGGTTTGCCCTGCTGCAGCAACTGAACCCCACATGCTTGGGGCTGACCCTCCCCCCCGAATGGGGCTGCCAGTGGCGGAGTTAGGTCACCAGAGGGGTCAGTGCTGCAGCTGGCTCATTAGTGAGGAGTCTAGATTTTTTTTCAGGGTTTTTGGGGGGCGGGGACATGCAATGACAGCCAGTGTTCACCCCGCCCCCTTTGCGTGCAGGCGCCGGATCACTTTTGGTACCCCTAGCCTCTGCTGGGGGTCCACGTTGCACTGGACACTCACTCCCCCTCCCCATGGAGCAGGACAGCAGTCCTGTGGATGCTTAATCCTGCTTCCCCCAGCCGGCCCTCTGACACCCGGATCCATCCTTGAACCCAGGTTGTTGGCGCCACAGATGGACGCCATGCCTCTGCGCCAGCGAGCCGGCATTTTTTTTAAAAATTACCCTCTCTAGTTTGAGATTTAGAAAAGGAACTAACTCTGTCAAGATTTCTGCTTTTTGTGTAATTTTAACAAGTGGATGGAAGTAGATTGCTCTCTCACAGCTGCTCGGACGTCTGTCTTTCTTAAAGAGCTGCTGACGCCTCAAAGAAAACTTTGAAAAACAATATTTAGATACAATTCATCTTGCATTCCATACGTATTAGATAGATTTCTCCTTTCCATTACTTATTACTGAGAAATTTGCATGGAAATGTGCTCTATATCCCTTAGCGTTCATCTGCCTCTTTAATTTACTCCCTACTTGATGTCATAGTCCTCTGTTGTGACATCACAGTCTGTTGCCATTGGAGTAATTGTGATGTCACAAGTAGAGCAATATGACCTCAGGTAGGGAGAAAGCAACAGGAATAGATGAACTCTTCAGGAGTAAAGATCTTGTTTTCATGCAAATGGCCTCAGTAATAAATAATGGGAATGAGAAATACAGAACGAATGTGAAATACAAGCTGAACTGTGTCAAAATATTATGTTTTGTTAAAGTTGTCCTAATGGCATCAGCTGCTCATTAAACACTGAAACTGATCACACAAAAGTGTGAACAAATTTTCCTTTCTAGCTTGGGATTTAGAAAAGGAACAAAACCTGTCAAGATTTCTGCTTTTTGTCTAAATTTAACAAGTGGATGGAAGTAGACTGCTCTTTCACTGCAGCTCAAACATCTGTCTCTCTTGCCTGTAACTTCTGCAAGTGCAGGGTCACATGACCTGCCTTCAGTGAGCTTCCAAAGTGGCCTCTGATTGGACAGGAAGTCTCAGAAGATTTTGAAGTCTCACACACTGTTCTAATAGCTGACTAAGGAATAACGAGGCACCAATAATTGCCCCCTCCCAACCGAATATGAATACTCAATGAAATTCAAAATAACATATTTGCACACCCATAGAGCTTAGGTTGGGAAGAGTGAGAGGGAGACTGGTAAAAATAAAGCAACAAGGGAGGAGAGCGAGAGAGAGAGAGAACAGATGGAAACAGAGGAGTGAAGTGACTTGCTCAGTGACACACAGTAATTGGCAGTGCTGGGATGCTAACTTAATAGCTTTGTGCTCCAAACACTAGGCTACTGAGTTCTGTTCCCAAAATGAAACTGACACCAGATTAGAGGGCACTTTCATTATGTGACAGGACTGAAATTTCAGTTTGCAACTCTTTAGATTGTAGCCATTTTTTTATGTCTACCACCCGCACCCACACTAGCATCAACCTGTAAATCTAAACGATGTGGTACTGTAGAGCGCTGCTGAAAACATTGAAGGATTTGGGGAGTGTAGCAGGGTTTAGTCACATGGGTCAGAAATTGGCTTGGGAGGAGGCAACAGAGGGTAGTAGTGAACAGGGCAAAGTCAGGGCAAGGGTGTAGACAGGCATATTCACTGTACACATTTGTGTACAGTTGTGTTGAGTGCCTGTCACAAACCATAAGCCACTCTGTTAATATTATCATTCTAATCTGTAGTATTTGGGTTAGTGTAGGCCACTGAGGAGTGTCCAATACATGTATAACCTCTTTAGAGAATAGAGGAGACATCTGACAACCATCTGACTTGTTTGGAAGGGGGTGCCATATGGAAAGGATGTGTACATTTTTTAATTGGGGGGGTGTAATTGTTGGAGACTGTGTACAAAATGGAAATTTCTGGCTACACTCCTGAGTCAGGGAACAGGGACGCCATGAGTGGGGTGCCACAGGGTTCAGTCCTGGAACCTGTCCTATTCAATATGTTTATCAGTGACATAGGAGAAGGTTTCTGGGGCAGGTTATGTCTCTTATTTGCTGATGACACAATAGTATGCAGCAGGGTAAACCATGATAAAAGGGACTGGGAGCTCCAGATTGTCCTAGAAAAGCAAGAAAGATGGTCTAAGATCTGACAGTTGAGATTCAACGCCATGAAGTGCAAGGTAATGCACTTAGGGAGATGAAACCCATGTGCAGAATACTGGATGAGAGGGGGGTTAGGCTGGCCACTACAAGAGAGGAGAGAGAGATATGGGGGTCATCATCAGTGACTCACACAGCAAACGAGACACTGTAACAAAGCATACAGCAAGGGGCCAGACATGCTGGGGCGTAGAGGAAGTGGTTTTGATAGTAGAAGAAGCGAGGTGATATTGCCCCATATAGATCCCTGGTGAGGCCTCATTTGAAGTATTGTTCTCGTTTCTGGCATCCTCACCTGAGAAAGGACATAGGCAGGCTGGAGTTAGTGCAGAGAAGGGCCACCAAGATGCTCCAGAGCCAGCAAGGTAGATCCTCTGAGGAACAGATTGTGGCTCTAAATATGTATTCAGTGGAGGCCAGGTGCGAAAGGGGGCATAAGACAGAAACATATAAGTTTCCAAGGGGTATAAACAGGGTGAATAGAGTGAACCTGTTAGAAATAGGGATACAGTCACAAGGAGGTATGATTGGAGGTTGGTGGGGAGCAAGTTCAGAAGGAATGTGAGGAAGTTCATAGGTGGTGCTGTGAAACAGACTTCCAGTGGAAGTGGTGGGGGCAGGTACCCTAAATGGGTTTCAACACTACTGGCACAAGACAGGAGGATTCACAGTCCCTAGGTAGGCACCAAGTGGTTGAGGGGTGGGAGAGTGAAGAAGCAGAAGGCAACCCACCTCAGCAGTAGGTCAGTGGGGTGAAGTAATATAGTTCTGGGCAGACTTGATGGACTGGCAGTTGAGATTCAATGCCATGAAGTGCAGGGTAATGCAATTATGCACTTAAGAAATAAGAACCCAAGCACAGAGTACTGGATGGGAGAGGTTATGCTGGCTACTTTATCGCAGAGTAAAGAAACCTAGAAGTCCTCATCAGTGACTCACTCAAGCAAACCAGCCAGTGCAACAAGACGTATAGCATGACATCTAGGATGCTGGTGTATAGGGAGGGGTTTTGGCAGTATGAGGGGGTTAATGTCCCTACACAGATCACTGGCGAGGCCTCACTTGGAGTACTGTCCCCTGTTTTGGAGTCCTCATCTGAAAAAGGACCTTGGTAGGCTGGAGTCCATTCAGCAAATTGTCACGGAAATTATTCAGGATGAGCAGGGGAAATCATATGAGGAACACCTAAAGACTCTGAACATGTACTCACTGGAGGCCAGATGGGAGAGGGGCACGTGATAGAGTCATATAATATTCCTAAGGCATAGGAAGTGTTTGTTAGAAATACAGATGCCATCACGAGGGGGCACAACTGGAGATAAATGAGAGGTAAATTCAGGAAACGTGAGAAAGTTTTACTTCATGGAAAAGATGGAGGAGCCTTGGACCAGATTACTGGTGGAGGTTGTGAAGGCAAGGACTGTTAATGTGTTCAAATGGGGGGGGTAGGGCCAGGGGACTCATAATTCACCTTACCCACTGTGCTTCCATTATCTCCAAATTTTGGTTTGGCTCCCTTCCCTTGTCTCTTTTCTCCTCTCTTTCCCCCTTTTACCTCTTACTCCCTTTGCAAAACTTGCTTTCACTCTCTTGCTCTCCCATCAATGAAATCTACTACTGGCCAAGTTGCCTTTTCATTCCACTTCCCTAAACTGGCAATCTCTCTCACCTTCCATTTGGTCTGCCCCTTCCTTTAATGCTCTGAAATCTCTCCTCTGGGATTTCTCTATTCATGCCTGCAGTTGCTTCTGATTGGGATGAGCTCCTGTCACCTGCCTTCAACCACACACTGACACTTGTGCTGCCCCTCCCTCCTCAGTTCATCAGTCACTACTCCATGCTCCTCATATTACTGTTGTTGCTCACTGTTTTAGGTTCTTTTGCCTGTCTGCAATTTAATTCATTCATTTTTAATTTTATACTGAAAAATCTGTGGGCTAACAACACATTTTCACAGATGTCCAGTGTAACAAACATATATGGTATACAAAAGACAAATACAATCAGCTAAAAAGTCCATCACAACATTTACACACAGAATTTGTATGGTAGTTTACTGTATGGCAATTTTATTTTTAAGCATTCTTGTAATTATATATTCCGTTATTCTTTTTTATATACACATACTGTATATATATATATATCATGTTTTTACCTCTGTGGCCATCTCGGGCTCAGTGGCGGTCATACCGCCAGTCCATAGCACCCATCCCCCCCTTGCAGGGGATCACACTGCACAGCTGTGGAAGGGTTGGGATTTTTGCATGGTTAGACTTGTAGCTGCGTAAATCCCTCTACCCCGCCCCGAGGATGCTGGCACGTAGGACCAAAATCCAGGCAGGGAGCCATGCAGAGACATGGTTTCCACCAAGTACCTAACAGCGTCCTCCCATCCTGCCACCGCCCGCTAGTCAGGACATTGCCTAACCCTCCCCAGGAGAGGAGATCTGCCAACGGTGCCTTGACCCCACTCCTCCCTCTCCCCCCCTGCTGACCCCTGATGACCCGGGCTCATTCCCGAACCTGGGTCACTGGCGTAGCGCGAGGTGTGGCGTTGACTGCCCCAACCCTCAGTGCCATCAGGCTGGCCATTTTTTTGTTATTCTTATTTTAATATTATTGTAATATTTTTGTACATTGTACTTGTATCTTTTCTGTTCTATTCTACTCCCCCCCTCCCCCCAGGACTCATCTGGAAACAAGCTGATACCAGCTCAGTATGACTTTCCTGGTAAACTTTTTAAATAAATACATACATATACACACATGTATAAATAAATAAATGCTGTACCAGTAGTGAAACAACAGATGCAGGTGAGTAACTGTTTTACAGTCACCTGGATTTCTTTTATGTGGTCACACAAATGTAGACTGCTAGCAGTACCCAAGCTGGAGGGAGCAAAAGCCCTCAGCTCAGTTGAAGACGGACTTCAGGATGCAGAAGTCAAAACAAGATCCCTGGGAACCTGTAGTTCAGGATTGTAATAGGCTGTGAAAGTGAGTGTGTGAAAGAAATCAACAAACAGACAAAAAAGTACTAAAAAAAAAAAAATCGAGAAAATGCATGAAAAGCAGGAGCTACCGAAAGGTGTGACTTCACTTTTTACAGTGGAAAGACAGATAGGTAGCATGGAAGACCGAAGGCAGGAGATGACGGGAACAAGATGCTTCCAGACCCCATAGGAGCTGCTCTTATTCTGCACCCTGTTAGTGTAAGCTGACGTTTGTGTAGAGTATGTTTTCAAACCTGCTTGTTTTTAATATCTTGTGAGTACAATTTTATGTACGTAACTTGTAAAGCTTTTTAAATTTTTATAGGGTTACGTATATGTCTGACATCAAAAGCAAGCACAGAACAGAACAGAACAGCTTATACATTAATTATTTTTTTGCTCAGTGGTTAATTATCCTGACTAAATTAATGAAAAGAAATAAAAAATGAAGGTGGGTGCTGAAGCTCTAGAGCTAAAGGGCTTTCCAAGGACTTTACGCATGCTCAGATGACTACACTGGTGTGACTGCATAGAAGGAATCCAGGTAGTTGTATGTACTTAAGGATACCGAAACCATTGAAAATGATTATTGCCCATTTTGAAGATGAATCTAAGCATGCTTTAGTGTAGGTAAAGCCATTCTAAGTAATGTAAGAATTTACCTTTTAAATCCAAGTTTAATAATGTTTCGTCATATTTTGAAAAGTAGACTGTGCCTTGCTTGCATAGTCACACCACAGTTGTCTTCTAAGATGGCACCACACATCATATGCGATGACATTAATAAAGACAGAGTCCTCCATACCTACTTCTGAATCCCTATTGAGCTACTGTATTGTTGTATCTCTGAAAACTGCCCATTTGTGGATGTTGCTATGCTAATCGATGCTCAACGTGTATTAGACGTTGTAATGCACACACTGAGTATTTTTAATTTTTTAATTTTTTAATTTTTTTTTTTTATTCTCTTTATACTCCCCTAGTGCTGGGCATCTCTCAGAGGTGGTCACTTGGACTAGCACCTCTGCTCCCCTGCCTGAAGCCTCCTCCCCTCCAGCACCCCCCAAATGGACAGTCCAGCCCCCCCGGATCACCCCCCAGGGCAGGGCCTGCCTCTCCTACCTGGTGGCCTTTCTGGGATTAGAGGGTCCAGATGGTTAGGGGCTTGACCCAGCCATTGGGGAGTCGGCCCAGCATTGGGGATATGGGCATAGTCCACTGGACCCCTCGTCACCTCCCAATCCAAGGAGACATTTTTCTGCTTGGTGTTGCTCCCAGTGCTTAGTCATGCAATGACATCCATGGCACAACGTGCCGACATCTACCACAGCTTCATCCCTGCATTCGCTTGCGGCGCATGTTCCATTGTGCTGCCCCTGACTACCATCAGGTGCCACCCAGGAGTGGCGCAAACCTGGAACCCTCCCCAGGAAGGGAGAGCAGTCCTCCAGATGCTCGATCCTTTCCCTGCCAAACCCTATGACCCAAGTCCGTTCCCAAACCCGGGTCGCCAGCGTGGCACAAGGTGTGGCATCCAGGGCCTCAACCCTCAGCGCCACCAGGCCGGCCCACACACTAAGTATTGATAATATGCTGAGATCAACAAACAGGACAAATTTATGAAGATACAACAAAAATTCTGTAAAGGAATTTTTGTTGTATCTTCTAGTTCCTAGTGCTTCCTAGTGTGGGTGACCACCTGAGAACCAGCGACCACCGTACAGTATGGTTTACTATTAGGACTGGGGTAGAAGTAAACAGCACCAGGACTAGGGTTCTAGACTTCAGGAGGGCCAACTTTGAGGCAATGGGGAATTGTCTCAGGGAAGCCCTTGCTGGGATAAGGGAACTTAAGGGAGTAGAGGGCCAGTAGGCAAAAATAAAGGAGGGTATCGAAAATGCTATGAATCTCTGTGTCCAGTAGGTTAGCAAGGGTAAAAGAAAAAGGACTCCACTTTGGTTCTCAACAGAAGTAGTGGAAAATGTAAGTGAAAAAAAACAGGCCTTTATGAGATACAAAATAGCTCAGAAGTAGAAGGACAGAGAGATCTATCAGGACAAGCAAAAAGAGGCTGGGAGGGCAGTCAGGAAGGCTAAAGCACTAACAGAAGAAAACATAGCCAAATCAGTGAAGAAGGGGGACAAGACATTCTTCAGATACATAGGGGACAGTGATAATTAGGCTGAAGGGGGAAGGAGGGGTTTGTGTGGAGGAGGATCACCAAAAGACAAACATGCTAAATAGCTACTTCTGCTCGGTATTCATGGTGGAAGGGACAGTAGTGGACCAGTGTCAGAAAATAAGGGCACAAAGGTAAAGGAAATGGACACAAGCCCTTTCACTGTAGGTAAGGGCCTAAGGAAACTGTCATGTTTAAAAATGGATAGGCAATGGGACCTGATGAGGTGCACCCCAGGGTGCTGAGGGAGCTCGGGGAGGAGCTGGTTGCGCCTCTGATGACTCTTTTCAACCTATCACTGGAAATAAGGGGTGGTTCCGGGAGACTGGAGAAGGGCAAATGTAGTCCCACTACATAAAAGTGGAAGTAGGGAGGAGCAGGGAATTACAGACCTGTCAGCCTGTCTTCGGTGGTGGGAAAAGTTATGGAGACACTGCTGAAGGAAAGGTTGGTGGAATACCTGTAGGCCAATGGACTGCAGGATCCAAGGCAGCATGGATTCATGCGGGGAGATTCTGCCAGACTAACCTGATCGAGTTCTTTGATTGGGTGACCAGAGTAGTGGAATGGGGGGGGGGGCAGATGTGGCCTATCTGGATTTTAGCAAGACCTTTGACACCGTCCCCCACCGAAGGTTTGTGAACAAACTAAGTGGCCTTGGGGTGGGTCTGAAGGTTGTTAGATGGGTGAAGAACTGGCTAGAAGTCAGAGGGAGGAAGTAATTGGAGTACACTTGGGAGATGGCAAAGTGACTAGTGGGGTGCCACAAGGGTCAGTATTGGGCCCAGTACTCTTCAACATATTTATCAGTGATATCGCAGAAGGACTGGTAGGGAAGGTTTGCCTGTCTGCGGATGATACCAAAATCTGCAACAGGGTGGACATTCCCGGGGGGGGGATGGAACAAATGAGAGAGGATCTTAGCAAGCTGGAAGAGTGGTCAAGGGTCTGGCAACTGTGTCTTAATGCAAAGAAGTATAAGATCATGAACCTGGGTCACAGGAACCCCACGGCTAAGTACCAATGGAGGGGGGACTGATGGTCACTAAGTAGGAAAGGGACCTGAGGGCAATTATTTCTGATGACCTGAAGGTGGTTAAACAGTGTGACAAGGCGGTGGGAAAAGCTGGCAGGATGATGGGGTGCATAGGCAGGGGGATCACTAGTAGAATGAGGGAGGTCATAAAACTACTGTATAAATTACTGGTGAGACCTCACCTTGAGTACTGTGTACAGTTCTGGAGGCTCTACCTCCAAAAGGGCATTGACAGGATCGATGGGGTTCAAAGGAGGGCAGCCAAGATGGTGCAGGGCCTGTACCTGAAGCCCTATAAGGAAAGACTCAGGAAATTAAACATGTACACCCTGGAAGAGAGGAGGGAGACTGGAGACATGATACAGACATATAAATATCTCACGGATGTAAACAAGGTATAGAAAGGGAGTATTTTCCAGAGAAAAATATGAACGAGAACTAGAAGTCACTCAAAGAAACTGTGGGGGAGGAGACTAAAGGTGAATGTTAGGAAGTTTTTTTTTTCACACAGAGAGTGGTGGAAGCTTCAAACAGACTACCGGTGGAAGCTAAACCTATCAGAGGCTTCAAGACTGCATGGGATAGACATAAGAAAATCTTAGTACTGAAGCAAACGTGGGGGAAAATCTGAGGACTTAAGGAGCTGAGGGGGGTACTATAGATGGGAATAACAGGGCAGACGAGGTGGGCCAGGTGGTCTTTATCTGCCAACAACTTCTATGTTTCTATGATTTAGTAATAGATAGGAAGCCCCATATTCAAAGTTCTAAGATTGCACCATGCAAACTGCCTGTCATAAGTGCAAATTACAACACTGCTCTAAAGTTGCTACAGTATATTCAAACATGTTTTGAGCACAGTGTGAGTGCCCAAACTTGTTTTAACAAAGCACCCCTAGAAAAAAGCCCTACCAAAGGCACTAAGAACATCCCCCGAGCTGGCCACACATAAGTAAATGCTTACACTTGCCACATGCTGGCAGGGAGCAAAAAGCAGTTAGTGTGTTCCAAACTAGTTAATGTAACTGCACTTACTTGCTACAGTATATTCAGTGATCCCAGGCAAATGATCCCTTTAGCCCATGCAAAACACTGTGGGGTTATCTGCATCCTACTGGGGCCTCCTTAACAGTGTGCTTCCTGGATTACATGAGGTACTGGCTCCTCTTTCCCCTGTATCTGTGGTGCCATGTATGATAAAACAGCTAAAATTACTACAGTATCCCCTCCCTCACTTGAGCCATCTAGGCATTACTTTAATAATGCTGGTGGTCTAGTGGACCCCCCTCTTGCTTCTGACCTTTAGTGCCCATCCTCCAACCCAGCAACAGCGACAGGCCACAGAGGTGAGAGGCGAATTTGTCAGCCACCTTTGCCATGTTGGGGGTGGGCAGTAACTGTTGGGACCAGGAGGGGAGTCCACTAGGCAATCATGGCTATTTACTTTATGCCTACTGGATCAGGTGATGGAGGAGGTCCATTAGACTACCTGGGATATTGCACTTGTGCCTATAGGAATCAGGTGAGGGACATCTAGACTACCAGGAATACTAAATTCATGCATACAGGGACTGGTTAAGGGAGGAGGTTCATTAGACTTCCAGTCATATTAAACGTAGGTGAGGGGTACCACTGGCATCAGGGATGTTTATTTTCTTTTTTTTTTCTTTCTGTTTATGCTCCTCCCTGCGGAGCAGGCCCTTTGACCTCCAGCCACCGGCACCCGCACCCTCGGACCAGATCATTAGCCGCCAAGATCGCACCCCCCATTTTCTGCCAATTTTTGTCCCCAGGAGCTGGATGTGCAATGGCATCAAGCACCCACTGCTGATACCACACCCCCCCACTCTCTATGCCCCAAGAGCTGTAGTGCGGCTGGCCTCCGCCAGTTGCTGCTGCAGCATGGTGCATGCCCTGACCCACCCCAGAGGAAGGAGAGCAGTCATAGGATGCTCAATCCTTCCACTCCCCTGCCAGCCCCTGGCAGCCCAAATCTGTTGACAAACCTGGGTCACTGGCATGGCACAAGGTGTGGCATCTAGCACCTCAGCGCCACCAGGCCAGCCAAGGATGTTTATTTTCTTATCAGCCCAGGATACCACTGCTGTAACAGCATGCTAACATTAGCACATTGTTAAACCATGATTCCTGGAAGTGGCATAAAGCACAGCACTGGCTGCCTGTTAGCACTTCCAAGGACCACTGCACACTCTATGCATTCATTTGTATACACACATAGTATCTGTAGTAGTAGTAGTAGTAGTAGTAGGGTTACTTCTCAAACACCCAATCTCTCAGACTCTGGGAGCCTTACAAAGCAACATAGATACACAGCAGTACTACGGATAGGTAAATATTAGCAGATCATGAATAGTGTTGATACAACATCAGTAGGTGTACAAAGAGTATGTTCTTAAATGTTTTAACCCCTTTCTACAGAGGGGCCTCCCTAAGCTCACAAGGCAGCTGATTCCACAAGAGAGGTGCCGCCACAGCAAACACTGGGTCACCAAACAATTTCAGACAAGATCTGGGAACTTTCAGGGCACCCACATCAGATGACAAGAGAGGGCAGTGAGAAGCATATGGATGAAGGAGTTCCTTCAGGTAGCCAGGGCCCAGGTGGTATAGAGTTTTGTATGTTAACAAACCTAACTTTAAGGAGACATGCCACCTTATAGGCAGCCAGCGCAATATCTGCAGAACAGGAAAGATATGGTCACAGCAAGCCCCAGCAGTCGACTGGACTACAGGGTTTTGTAGCAGCTACAATCACCATGTCAAACCACAAGATAGCCTGAGATAAACAGCATTACAATAATCCAGACTGGACATCATGAAGGCATGCCTTGGTGTCTTTAGGTACTGAGAACTTAGACAGGGCTTGATCTGGGCAGTATTCCACAAATGGAAAAGCCCCCACAGACTGTCATTGACACCACATGTTCCAGTGTCAGTTTATTGTCCATGATAACACCCAAATTCTTTACACTATCCCTGGCTACAAGAGTATGGAGCCAAGTTGTAATCCAGCCACCCCCCCACACACTCATGTCATACTATGGGCACCTGCATCCGCCAGAAGCACTTCCATCTTGTCTGGATTCAGCCTAAGCCAACTGGAGGCTATCCTGTCATTGAATAACAGTAAGGCAATCATTTAGCACATGGACTGCACTTCCATCCCTGTGGGCAAATGATGGGTATAGCTGAGTATCATCAGCAGAGCAATGACACTGCAGACTTTACCTATGAATAACTTGCCCTAGTGGCAGCATATACACTGCAAACAGCATGGGTGACAAGATCGAACTTTGAGGGACCCTACAGGAAAGGGCAGAAGGGTGTGAAATAAAATTTCTCCATGCAACCAGCTGCACCCTCCCAGAAAGAAAGGACTTGAATCACCTCAACAGGGTGCCTCTGAGTCCAAGCAAGACCCTCAGCCAAGTCATTAAAATCCCATGGTCTTCTGTGTCAAAAGCTGATAAAGAGATCAAGAAACATTCTCCTGTGCCTCTAGCTAGATCATTTTGTACCCTGATGAGTGCTGTCTCTGTGCTGTGACATCCCCTAAATCCTGACTGAGGAAAAACTCCTAGATGGAAGATGTCTCCAGATAAACCTCCAGCTGCATCACCACCACCTTCTCGATCACCTTCCACAACAAGGGAAGGTTTGAGACAGGCCAGTAATTAGCTACAAATCTAAAGATTATTTCTTAAGAATGGTCTACCCAGTAGTACTTTTCAAAGCTTCAAGAAAAATACCCTCATTAAGGGAACATTGAACTACCTCAGCAATCACTGGTCTCAGAGACTCCCAGCAGTCAACCAACAGCCAGGTGGGACCAGGGTCAAGTGAACAGAAGGTGGGACACAACCTCGAGATCAAAAGGAGAATCTCTCCAGTTGCCATCAGCTGAAACTCCTCCCAGACTAATGGGAGGCCTATGTTAGTGGACCATACTTGGCCATGACAGCCCCCTTATGAAGACTATAGAAGGAATAGATGGTACCTTATCAAGGAAAAAATGGACAAGCTCCTCGCAACCCTCTCAAGTGTTATCAGTTCTCTGAATTGTAGGCAGTCTGAATGTAATAGCTTGACCACAGTGAGGAAAAGTTGAGCTGGTCCATTCTGTCCTACAACAATCACCAAGACAGGAACTCAGCCTTTCTCAGAGTGATTATGCCCTGAGACTCCTTATAGTGAGCTCTCAGTTAGTCGATCCTCTACTGATTCTGATCTTCACCAAGAACCCTCCAACCTTTGGTCTTTAACTGTCTAAGCTCCTCATTAAACCAGGGGGAGCCCTGGTGGGAGACTCTAGGGTGTATATGAAATGGTGTGAGGGAGTCAAATGCCACATTGACAGCCATATTATACTGTAAGCTTCCCACTGCAGTCTCAACCCCTCAGCACACACCTGCAACAGACTCAAACAGTTCAGCACCAACAAGATCCCCAAATGCATCAGATTATTTAAATGTCGGTACTGAACCAACTCCATCATTTGTTATGGGGCACCCTGATATGAAAACTAACAACATGAGGATCTGACCACCTGACCAGATCAACCCTAACATTAAATATATTGAGCCTCAGTGGGAAAACCAGGTCCAAGGTGTGACCCAACTGGGAAGTTGCAGAGGTAACCACCTGTATGAAGCCCAACAAATCAATTTGTCAGAGGAATTGCTGTCCAGCCACCTGGGATTCGTCATCAGACCAGATATTGAAATCCCACAGCACCAACTACATGGGTCACTCCAATGTCAGGCCAGCAACAAACTCCCCAAATTCCTGCAGCACTCCACTCTCACACCCTCGAGGACAGTATATGAGAATGATCCTGCCCACCCACACCTGCATCACCCTTAAGGCTACACATTCAAACAAACTGATCTGGCCCATTGGGTATGCTATTAGTCTCAAACTAGATATAAAACAAATGGCACCCCCTCCCTGCATGCCCACCTTGAGCAGTGCACCATTGTATAACCCTGCATGAAAGCCACCTCAAGCACGGGGACAGAGTCGTCCCCCAGCCAGGTCTCGGTGATGCACACCAGACCCGCCAAGGAATTCGCAATAAACTCTAATATTAGCAGGATCTTCTTCCTAAAGGACTTGACATTGCACAGACTTGACAAAGGGGAGGAGCCGTGCTAGTGGGCTCTCTGGCTACCTCTCCTAATGACAATTCAGAAGCCCTCAGGAAAGGAACCAAGCAGGGTACACCCATATCCTTGTTCCATTTTAAGCCGAGGCATTTCCCTACTGTTCTCCTGATCCTCTCATTCCCCTTCTTCTTTCAGAGCACATCTCCATCAGTGATCCTGCCTTCTTGCAATCCCCACTTCTTCACAGCAATGTACTGCCACTGCAGAGACCGGGAACAGCCAAATGGACGGAGATGACAGAGTTGCTCTGCTACGTAGGAGATATGGAAGGGTACCATTAATCCAAAAACATATACTGACCAAAACTGACCAATTAATAAAATCTCACTAAAATCCTCCTAACCTCCACCCACCACAAACAACAATAACAATACCCAAATAACGCACACCAGCCCCTCCCCCACATTCAAATCACTCATGTCACAATACACTACTCATAAATCCACTCAACAACTAAAACAAAATAACTTCACTAAATACAAGAACTCCCACAATTATAACTGTATTATAAAGCAGTTTCAGCAAATATATTGGGCTTTAGAGAGTTCAAGGCAAGAAAATCATAAGTTATTACAGTTTTTCTCCACTTCTCACCCCCACAGCCCGCACTTATTAGATATTTAAAGACAGCAAATCCAAAATGCAGCAACACCCCAATCTGGTTCACAAGTCCCTGCAAGATCACATTCCCACTAGGATCTTAGAGCCACAATTTTTCAGTCACACTTATTACAGTGTTACTTTCCAAGATAGTGCAGTACACTCTCACAGTGCTGCACAATTGTGGTCAAGCTCTCTCACTGGGTTGGGCCCCACCAGGCCATTTCAGCCCATTTTCAACAGTGTTACTGGCAAATCAGATTGAAAGCAAATGCAGAACTGTCTTACAGTGAGATGATGAGCCTTCTCACACCAAATCCCTAACTCCACTGTAGCTACAAATCAAAATGTTTATGCAAGCCACAAAGTTCTTTATTTCCACCTTAGTCTGAAGGTGAAACAAACCTCATGCCATCAGTCCAGAAGGGGGGGGGGCACTTCAATCAATGATGTCACGGCACACTGGCTAGATGAAATATAAGTCGGCCAACAGCATTCCTGTAGCTCAACCAAATAACTGGGAACCCCGGTTCTGTCACTGCTGGGTTAACAGTCTGCCGAAAATGGAAGCGAATACCACCACCAGTCCAAGAAGAGGGGGTGCACTTCAAATTCATACAGCCCAGTCAAACAGTAGGAAGCCTGTCTTTCTCACTGTCAGGTTAGCATTTTGAAAAACCTGCACTGTCGCACCTGCCATTGGATAAGGAGTGTCCAAACCATAGCTATACTCCACGCCAGCCTGGTAATTCAGATACACTGAATACCAAACTGGAACACTGCTACTACTCAGGTAAACACACAAATAGTACTGGAAGTGTATTACTGGGACTGAAAAACTAACAGATGAGCACAATGCCAAGTGTGTTTTTGAATATAGTAGCAGTGGAACTAACAGGCAGTCAGCTGTGCAGTTCACACTTAGCACAGTGCTAACCTTCTGAATATCTGGGCCCTTTTTTAACATCATTGTATGTATATGGTGTTCAACCCCATCTTCAAAATTAATCACAGTCTGATTGTTAAAGAAAGGCTTAGTTTGTTTACTCATCTAAATTGTGAGAAAACAGCATCAAACTTGGATTCAATGGGCCTATGCAACTTGGAATAGTGTTGTGCTTGTGCAGCTTAGGTAATCTTTCGCAGTTTACCTCTCTATCCATTGGATATACCACCCTGTAGGGGTACGAAGGCAAGGAACCCTAGAGGAGGGTTTCACCCCTAGAGGTGCCACGGGAATGATTCTCTTGGCTAAAGGGCCCTTAGGAAGGAGACCACGGGAGAAAGAGATGAGCTGCTGGAGGAGGAGGGGAGGATGGTGGGGCAACGAGGAAATGATTGTGAGAGGATTTAGAAGGACTGACCATTTTATGGCATGAGCAGGGGCGTGGTTAGTTGCTTCACCCCATTGAACTACAGGCATAGCCTTCCAATTCAATGGGCCTATGCAACATGGTATAGTGTTATGCTTGTGCAACATAGATAATCTTTGGCTGTTTGCCTCTCTATCCATGGGATATACCACCCTGTAGGGGTATGAAGGCAAGGAACCCTGAAGGAGGGTTCCACCCTTAGAGGTGCCACAGGAATGATTCCATAGAAACATAGAAACATAGAATTTGACGGCAGATAAGGACTGCTTGGGCCCACCCAGTCTGCCCATTTCCCTACCTAATGGATAAGCTGCAGATCCTAGTTAACCAGCAGCCTACTTCTTCCTACCCCCACCCCCTAGAATTGCCTTATGACTGTCCCATGCATGCTTGAATTCCACCACTGTTTTTGACTCCACAACCTCCTCCAGAAGGCCGTTCTATGCATCCACTACCCTCTCTGTGAAAAAATACCTCCTTAAATTACCGCTGAGCCGCCCCCCCTCTATCTTCAAATTGTGCCCTCTTGTTCTTGCACACCTCTTTTTTTGAAAGATGCTATCCTCTTGGACTTTGTTGATTCCCTTTAGGTACTTGAAAGTTTCTATCATGTCCCCCCTCTCCCTCCTTTCCTCAAGGCTATACATATTAAGCTCCCTAAGTCTCTCTTCATATGTCTTCCGGTGCAGACCCTGCACCATTTTAGTTGCCCTCCTCTGGACAGCTTCCATCCTGTCTATGTCTTTGCGGAGATTGGGTCTCCAGAACTGCACGCAGTACTCCAGATGGGGTCTCACCAGCTGTCTGTAGAGAGGAATGATAACTTCCTGTTTTCTACTGGTGATGCATCTCCCTATGCATCCCAGTATCCCCCCCAGCCCTCCTTGCTGCCCTCTCACATTGCTTGCCCACCTTTAGGTCATCTGATATGACTACCCCCAGGTCCCTTTCCATTTTTGTTGTTGTTAGTATCTCACCCCCCCATTGTGTACTCTTCCCCAAGGTTTTTGTTTCCCAGGTGCATTACCTTGCACTTCCTAGCATTGAATCTAAGCTGCCATACATTAGACCATTCCTCTAACCTTGCCAAGTCCCTTCTCATCCTTTCCACCCCACCTTGTGCATCAACTCTGTTGCAGATCTTTGTGTCATCTGCAAAGAGACATACTTTTCCTTCCAGTCCCTCTGCAATGTCACTTATAAAGACTTTGAAGAGGACCAGTCCTAATACTGAACCCTGCGTTACCCCACTAGTAACCCCCCTTTCTTCAGAGTGGACTCCATTTACTATTACTCTCTGTGTCCTATTCTCCAGCCAATTCTTTACCCAGGCTGTCATCTTGGGACCCACTCCCAGGCTGGCTAACTTGTATATTAATCTTTTGTGTGGGACTGTGTCAAATGCCTTGCTAAAGTCTAGGTAGGCCATGTCCACAGCCCCTCCCTGATCTACTACTTTGGTCACCCAGTCAAAGAAATCTATCAGATTTGTCTGGCATGACCTTCCCACTGTGAATCCATGTTGCATTGGGTCCTTTGCCCCTCTAGCCTCTAGATACTTGACAATTCTTTCCTTCAGAAGTGATTCCGTCATTTTTCCTACCACTGAGGTTAAACTAACAGGTCTGTAGTTTCCTGCTTCTGCCTTGCTCCCACTTTTGTGAAGGAGAATCACATCTGCCCTCCTCCAGTCCTCGGGTACCACCCCATCCTCCCATGATTTGTTGAAGAGGGTAGTCAGTGGTGTCACTAGTTCTACCCTTAGTTCTTTTAGAATTCTGGGATGAATCCCATCAGGCCCCATTGCTTTGTCCACCTTCAGTTTTAAGAGTTCTTTCAGAACCCTTTCTTCTGTAAATGGGCTGGTATCAACTTCTGTATCCAGAGTGTTTCTATTGTTTGTTTTAGGTACCTCCCCCCTCTTCATTTGTAAATACTGAGCAAAAATATTTGTTTAGTATCTCTGCCTTTTCACAGTCACCCTCTGCCCACCCCCCTTCCCTTTATTAAGCCTCACTATCCCTCCCTTGGTCTTCCTTCGCTCCCTGATGTACCTATAAAAGGTTTTATCCCCTTTCTTAACTGAGTTGGCTATCTTTTCCTCGGTTTGGGCCTTTGCTGTTCTCACTGCCTTCCCAGCTTCCTTTTGCTTTAACTGATACAGTTCTCTGTCCTGCTTCTTCTATGATTCCTTGTACTTCTGGAATGCTTTCTTTTTCTCTTGAACCTTCACTGCTACTTCCTTTGAGAACCATAGTGGTTTCTTACATTGTTTCGTTTTGGCTAAAGTTACCTTAGGAAGGAGCCCAAAAAGTGTGTCAAGCTACACATATGAGGTTGACAAACTCTTATCTGAATTAAAGACCTGCACATAGGTCGGTAGGTGTGGTATGGTCAGTAGCTTAAGTAGAGTAGCAGGAGACAACAGATGAATAGTGACCCACTCGTAGGTCTGAATATAAGGCATGGAGGCATGACTTCCTAAGAAGAAAGGGAATGGTTACGGGGCCACTGTATGTCTCCATCCAGCAGTGGAAACCTGGTTAAATAACCTAGGGAATAGTACTACACCTATCTAGGTATTATGACTATTGGCACGGAGAAGAGGGGAAAACCCCCTTTGAGGAGGAAACCTCTGAGGATGCAAGGCCTAGGTCACCTTCCCTCCAGGCTTTGGGGCATTTAGTTTAGTGACAGCTCTGCTACTGAAATTTAGTAGGTCAATCCAGGGGTGGAATCCAATTTAGGGGAACACTCTCACTCTACCCCTCTAACGGGAATGTCATGAAGGGTTGCAAACAATCTCTGCAACACAGGGTATGCTACATGTGGTACCAACCTCAAAGGTGGGAGGAGGAGAGTAACAACTGCTGAGGCACTCAGCTGGCCTACCGATCTAAGAACAAACCAGTGAACCACAGGTGGTGGTAGGGAGAATAGCTTAAAGAGTGCCTCCGAACCCACTCAGGCAGCTAAAGGGGCTATGCTGGTGACAGCCCCACCCCTCACTGCTGAAGTCATGAATTCTACATCTAGAGGTGCCACCAATATGGTTGACAACTGAAGATCCACCCGGAGTGAAGACATACCCACTATGGGCCAGATGAAAAGGACTCCGCTCTGAGTTTCGAATGCTCAAAATGCAGAGTTCATGGGTGCAGAGCGAGACTGTCGGCTACAGACTATCCCTGAGCCATGAAAGTAATGGACACAGTTGGCATGTCTCCAAAGTGGAGAGAAAGTAAAGTCGAGATGTAGCATGGGACCCGCATATGGGCATGTTGGATATTCGATCAAGATGATTAGACCTTCACGTAGGGTGGACTGAGCAATGGGGACCCTGACATAGTTCTAGATAAGGCAGATAGCAATTTGTAACCACAGAAGTGCATTCCAGCCAGGTCCATTAAGAAGCCAAATTAGGAGTGAACTCGAAATGTACGAGTGGGAGAGAAGGAAAAGGCCGGGCAGAGCCTGCAGCTGATGGTTAGGTAGGAGGAGACTGTGAAGCCGGTATGAAGAGGTGAGGTTTAAGAGTGAATAGACTTGATATTTGTGCACAGTTACTGGCAGTGCCATATTCTTGTAGTGCCATAGAGGTGGCACCAAGCGATAGGAGGAGGCATATGAATGGCTGGGCAGGCCAGCTGCTGATGAATGATAGGTAATATAGGGAGGACATGCTTCTACTACTCAGAGCCACGGTGTCAGTTGCAACAGACAGTCCCCTGCCATGGGAATAACAGAGAAGCTGCAAGCTAGGTTTCATAAGACCAAAATGCTAATGGAAATAGTAAAGATTAAAATCCATTAATAGCAGCAGACCTACTGTGGATTGCTGGGAGTCACCGAATAGCTATTGAAACAGTAAGATAAGTAAAATTGATAAATGCCAGCAGCTGTGGTTGGGCTGACATGTCGAGAAGAAAAATACACAGCATGGATAATAAATATATGAATCCTGACATAGGATAAGACAATAGGATAACTACAGATGCGGAAGAGGGCAGGAAACACCCCAAAAAGCAGGGCAAACAGAAACAACACCCCCGAGAGGCAGACAGCAGGAGAAAGGAATGGCTAGCAAGACCAAGCAACCACCATGGAGGCAGAGCAGGAAAGGAGTAGGAAACAGGCTGCTGGAAACCGCAGACATGAGGGGAAAACACAGAGCAGGATGGAGGGGAGGGACAAGCAGAAAGCTGCAGCACAAGTGGCAATGAGAAAGGAGGAGCAGAGGAAACAGGCCGTGAGAAGTGGCAGACAGGAGAGGGGGAAAACACAGAGGGAGGGAGGGAGTGAAGGAAGGGAGGGACGAACAGAGAGCAGCAGAGCAAGCAGTACCTAAAATGAAGGGAGTGGGGGGGAGACAAGACAAAAAGTCACAAGCAAGTGGCACAAGGAGGAGAAGGGAGCAGGGGGAGACACCACAAACGGCCACAGGATGAACGGCAGACACAGAGAAAGAAACAGAAAGAAGAAGCAAACTTGTGGCTGGAGGCAAGCAACAGAAGACAGGAAACAAGCATGAGCAGGTCAAACAGGGGAGGGAATCGAGGAAGGGCAGAACCTCCAGCCGCAATGAGGAAATGATCATGGGAGAAGTTAGAGGGAGCGGCCTTTAATGGCCAGAGTGGGGGCGTGGTTAGTTGCTCCACCCCACTGAACTACATGCATAATCTTCCAACTGAAAGTTAAATACTTACATAACTCTGGAGGGCTTTATCTACACTACAGTGCTCTTAGATTTATTTCTGAAACAGGAAACTATTGTTTTTGATGGTTTAGGTATCCTTTAAGCCTGTGTAACAGCATACTGGCCACCTGTGACATGGCAGTGAGAAACCTGGTTTAGTGGTCCACCCACTACTAGTAGATGTCGCTACTTACAAGCAAAGGGAGCACTGAATGGGGTGAGGGAGAAGCAATAAGAAAAGAACTAATGAATTAAAATGTTTCCATGTTTCAGATATCGAATAATGACACAATGCTGGCAACATCAACCTGAGGACAGGCCAAACTTCGCAACAATACTTGAGAGACTTGACTACTGCTTACAGGTATTCATTTATGCAAATGTATATTTTATTGAAAGATTCATAAATGTGTTTCTCTTTAAAGAGCAGTTATCTACAAAAATAAAGGCTTGAAACAAGTATATTTGTAACAATTATGTTTAATATCAATTTTAGGTATTTTTAATTTTTCTACTTATTGGTCTTATAAATATTTCAGATATTGCAGTATGTATTTCACTGTGCCATTCAAAACACATGTAACTATTCTAAACTGACCTCTGAATTGCTGTGTTTGTGACATCATTCAAGGAGACAGTGTAGCCTAGTGTTAGAGCACTAGTTTGGGAACTAGGAGATGCGCCGGTTCAAACATTGCTAGAGCCAAATAGTCACTTTGTAACTTTGAGCAAGTCACTTTATCTTTGAGTTCCCCAGTCTAGGCAGCTACAGAAATGGGTAGAAGCCAGATCCCAGATGAAACAATACGTTTCATCTTAGCTGAGCTACCCAAGGTAAATAAATTATTAAAAAATTGCAATGGAAAACACTATGGTAACCTGGGCATTGAGTCAGTACTGCGACTGAAAATGATCCAGCAGTTCAGGCTCAGAGGAGGCATGATCAGTGCTTGGATTGGTTCAAACTACTCTGAACGTTTGGAGACAGACTATCTGCTTAAAGTAGTAAGCAGATGAAAACATTGACGTAAGAACACAATGAAATCCTTTGAGAACAATCAAATACTTTTTTATACAGACTGATTGGATAGGCTACCAAGATGTGTTCTACACCCCGGAAAGGAAAACAAGAACTTAAAAAACTTATTCTATAGTAAATTAATGGGATTCATCTCAGAATTCTAAAAGAACTAAGGGTAGAACTAGCGACACCACTGACTACCCTCTTTAACAAATCATGGGAGGATGGGGTGGTACCCAAGGACTGGAGGAGGGCAGATGTGATTCCCCTTCACAAAAGTGGGAGCAAGGCAGAAGCAGGAAACTACAGACCTGTTAGTTTAACCTCAGTGGTAGGGAAAATGATGGAATCACTTCTGAAGGAAAGAACTGTCGAGTATCTAGAGGCCAGAGGGGCACAGGACCCAAGGCAGCATGGATTCACAGCGGGAAAGTCATGCCAGACAAATCTGATAGATTTCTTTGACTGGGTGACCAAAGTAGTAGATCAGGGAGGGGCTGTGGACATGGTCTACCTAGACTTTAGCAAGGCATTTGACACAGTCCCACACAAAAGATTAATATACAAGTTAGCCAGCCTGGGAGGGTCCCAAGATGACAGCCTGAAAGAATTGGATGGAGAATAGGACACAGAGAATAATAGTAAATGGAGTCCACTCTGAAGAAAGGGGTTTCTAGTGGGCACTGCAGGGTCTGAAGATAGATTAGTCCTTCAATGTCTTTATAAGCTTACATTGCAGAGGGACTGGAAGGAAAAAGCATGTCTCTTTGCAGATGACACAAAGATCTGTAACAGAGTTGATGCACAAGGTGGGGTGGAAAGATGAGAAGGGACTTGGCAAGATTAGAGGAATGGTCAAATGTATGGCAGCTTAGATTCAATGCTAAGAAGTGCAAGGTAATGCACCTGGGAAACAAAAACCCAGGGGAAGAGTACACAATGGGGGGTAAAATACTAGCAACAACAAAAATGGAAAGAGACCCGAGGGTAGTCATATCAGATGACCTAAAGGTGGACAAGCAATGTGAGAGGGCAGCAAGGAGGGCTGGGGAAATACTGGGATGCATAGGGAGAGGCATCACCAGTAGAAAACAGGAAGTTATTATCCCTCTGTACAGACAGCTGGTGAGACCCCATCTGGAGTACTGCGTGCAGTTCTGGAGAGCCAGTCTCCACAAAGACATAGACAGGATGGAAGCTGTCCAGAGGAGGGCGACTAAAATGGTGCAGGGTCTGCACCGGAAGACATATGAAGAGAGACTTAAGGAGCTTAATATGTATAGCCTCGAGGAAAGGGGGGGGGGGACATGATAGAAACTTTCAAGTACCTCAAGGGAATCAACAAAGTCCAAGAGGATAGCATCTTTCAAAAGAAGAGGTGTACAAGAACAAGGGGGCACAATTTGAAGATAGAGGGGGGCGGCTCAGAGGTAATTTAAGGAAGTATTTTTTCACAGAGAGGGTTGTGGATGCATGGAACAGCCTTCTGGAGGAGGTTGTGGAGTCAAAAACAGTGGTGGAATTCAAGCATGCATAGGACAGTCATTAGGCAATTCTAGGGGGTGGGGGTAGGAAGAAGTAGGCTGCTGGTTAAGTAGGATCTGCAGCTTATCCAGTAGGTAGGGAAATGGGCAGACTGGGTGGGCCAAGCGGTCCTTATCTGCCATCAAATTCTATGTTTCTATGTTTAAATTACAATAGCTAAAACATTATGTTTATGAAGGTACATACTAAACCGGACACCGGCATTTTTTTTTTTAATTCTATTTATTTGCCTACCTTCCGGGGCATCTCTCAGGCTGTAGTCGCTCAACTGCAGCCCCTAACTGCCCACCTGAACCACTATCCCTGACCATAACATCGGGATCAGGACCCTCGACTTTCCTGGGCTCCTTGGAGAGGCCGAATATCCCCAGGTTGTACAGTTGGGGATTGTGGCCAGCGATGGGCGTGTGGAGCCTTGGTTCCTGGAGGTCACCATCACCTCATCCAGTTGGTAAGGGTATTTCTTGCTTTCCACCCCTAGGCTCGGATGTACAGTGTGTCCAGTGCGGGCATGCACTGGCCTGCAGGATCACCACCGCAGCCAATCCTGTGGTTGCTCGACCTCAAGCTGGCTATGCCCCCGACTGCCGCCAGGAGCCACCAGAGCCCTAGATCAAGTTCCCCCTCCCTCCCAGGACAGGAGAGCAGTCCTCCGGATGCTCAGTCCTGTCCTCCCCTGCCGACCCCCGGTGGTCCGAGCTCGCTCCAAAACCCTGGTTGCCAGTGTGGCGCAAGGTGTGGCATTCAGTGCCTCAACCCTCAGCGCCACCAGGCCAGCCAGAATCAGCATTTTAACTACACCTGTAGTGTGTTTAGTAATATATATATGTGTGTCATGCTCCAGGTTAAAATACAGTATCACTCCACAACCCAGAAGGATCCACATTACCAGTGCAATACTAAATGTTGTCTTACAACAATGTAATATAGTGCCCCCATAAGAGTGAAGGGAGGAATGAGTCAGGAAACTATAGGCCTGCCAGTGTGACCTCAACTGCAGGCAAACTGGTGGAATCTATCATTAAGGAAAGACTGGTGGAGTTCCTCAAGGCAAGATGATTGCATGATAACTGACAAGATCGATTTGCGGCAGGCAGATCATGTCAGACAAATCTGATTGCTTTCTTCAACTGGGTGACAAAGGCTGTTGATAAGGATCAGGCAGTAGACATACTTACACTTTAGTAAAAGGTGTTCAACTTGGTCCCACATAGGAAACTAGTTGAGAAACTGGGTGACATAGGTGTTGGAGATAAACTACCACAGTGGATCAAGAACTGACTAGAAGGGAGGAAGCAGAGTGATTATAAATGGGGAATATTCAGGTGTGAGGGAGGTAATGAACTGGGTACTACATCGGTCAGTCCATGAACCGGTACTCTTTAACATCTTTATTAGTGATGTAGCAGAGGGAATACAGGGACAAAATCTGTCTCTTTGCTGAGGACATCAAGTTCTGCTGCACAGTGGATAGTGAAGAGGGTATTCAGGTTATGAGGGAGGAGCTGGTGAGGTTAGAGAAGTGGTTCAGGGTCTTGCAACTTGGGTTTAATGTGAAAAAAGTGCAGGGTGCTGCACATATACTAGGTAACAAAAACCCAAAAGCTGAGCACAGAATGGGTTGCAGTAAGGGTGGAATGTACAGAGGAAGAAAGGGATCTGGGTTAATTATCTCTGAAAACTTGAAATCAACTGCACAATGCAATAAGGCAGTGGGGAAGGCAAACAGGATGCTGGGGTGCTTGTGCAGCTGCTTTGGTAGTAGATGAAAAGAGGTGATAATGCCCCCTGTATAGATTCTCAGTGAGGCTACTTCTGGAGTAGTGCATGCTGTTCTGGAACTCACAATTCATGAAGGACAAGGATAGATAAAAGCGGTACAGAGAAGAGTAACAAAAATGATTCCTTGGCAGCAGGGTAGGGTGTAGTGGGAGAGGCCAGTAAGTCTGGATATGTATACATGGAAGACCAAAAGAAAAAGGGGAGATATAACTGACACCTAAAAGTGCAGGGAATAAATAAAGTGGATGGTGGTCAGCTGTTCGTCGAAAATGACAACAGCAATACAAGGAAATTGGTGGGGGGGGCAGGTTTAAAGACACAGACATGCAGAGGCAGTATGGAACAGAGGTTAGAATAATGAGCTGTAAATGAGCTTGGTACATGCAGCAGACCTGGGTTTGATTCCCATGACCTCCACTTGCATACTGTATGACTCTGAGCAAGAACTCTGAGTAATTTACTTAACCACCCAAGTGCTCCCAGGTCACCCCTGAAAACAGGCACTTGTAGGCGGCCCATCGGCGCAGTGGTTGGATTTCCACTTGCGACACCAGTGACCTGGGTTCAGGAATGAGCCCGGGAGCTGGAGGGCTGGCTGGGGGAGAAGACTTGAGCGTCTCAGGGACAGCTCGTGCCGCCGGGGGGGGAACCAAGGCTCGGCACTTGTCTAACCTCAGGTAGAGACCTGAGGTACAGCAAGCCCAAGCCACTAGCAAGGGGGGGGTGGCGTGATGGACATCGGTGCTCAGCGCCTTAACGTCAGAGCACACATCGTGCCTGGAACATCAGAAAAATCACCCACAGCACTCCTGGGTAGACAGAGCACCAGGCCCCAGTCTCCAATGCCCCTACCTGTCCTGGCAATGGCATCCCAATGAAACCAGAAGACTTTGGGGTGTAAGGGCCCCCACCTTGTACCTGCCTGGGGTGCAAGCCATGGCTACATGGGGGATTAACCTCTCTGGGTTCCAGGTAAGAAGGCAGGGACTAGACGGCTGTAGGTGTCTCCTGAAGGGAGTGGAGTGCTGCAGGTAGGGGAGAGCATAAAGAGAAAGTTAAAAAAAAAATGAAAACAGGCACTTGTGCCTAGTGGGCCTTACATAGTTACCAAAGAATTAAAATACATACACCCACACAACCTGACACCGGGATCCCAATCTGGTGCCAGAATTTCTGTTTGAATACCATCCCCTCACTCACTGTGCAAGAACACCACCCTCCACTGAGCCCACTCCTTTATTTAAGTGAGCCCAACCACCCTGACCACCCACTGGCACCCATACCACCCACTCCCCCTAACAGCCACCAAGATCACTTATGGTCCCACAGTAGGCAACTGGCACAGCCTCCCCACCTTGGATGGTCACAGTCTTCTTCTCCCATCGTCCATACTGCCAGTCACAAAAGAAACAAGTATAGTTTGCTGAAAAAAAGTCCTAAAAATGAATCGTACATGTGAAGGGACTCAGGAGTTTCTTTTAGCACAAAACATTTTGAATTCGATGTCCCTGAAAACATACTTTAATCAGATGTGATGTTAAGGTTTCCAACCCTAACTCCCTACCCCTCCACCCAAAGCAGCAAAAGGACAAGGCAAAGACAGCCATCATTAGGTAAGACAGACAACATACAACTGTTTCCAGATGACACAAATTCAGTAGCACTGATATGCTACCTTCATGATTCATAGATGTGAAATGCACACCACAAGACATACACATTCACTTCAGGCTGCAGATAGAAGTCCACAATACTAAACTCACAACACTGCTTCTGTGTGCAGTGGCACAGGCCCCTGCAGCCATCAGATACAAATCCATGATTCCCAAATTACAAGAGTTCCCTTGTCTGCAGAAGAGCAGGCCACTCAGGGGCCTGCACTTCTTTGGCTACAGGTGTAAGACATACACATCGACCTCTGGCTGCAGAAGCTCAGGTGCCACAAAATCTATACAAAAATCACAATGGCACTTCTGTCTGCAGAAGCGCAGGCCCCACCTGTGCCTCTTCAGCCACAGGTGCAAAACATAACACACTGACTTCTGGTAGCAGGAGGCCAGGTCTCTGTGGGGCCTGCACTTACACAGCTGCATATAGAAATCCATGAGCTTGCTCCTGAACTCAGCTCACTGGCACAGGATCACAAAGCACTACCCACTGGGGTAAAGGCTGGCACTACACATGTTTCTTAATAATTATTTTTTTTTTATTTTGAAGCCAAATTCTCAAGATAGTCATTTTATGACTCCCCCTTATAAACATGACATGCAGCATTTATATAATAGTGGCCAATATGTCATTTTGCATCACAAGTGCGAAAACATGTTTCACCCAGGATAAGAGAGAGCTGGCAGATATGGGAGGGACCATTTAGTGTCAGTGGGTTTGGGTGCAAGCTAGAAATTCCCCTGTCATACCACTGTGTGTGTGACAGGGGAATTCTCAAGTCACAACATGGAATATGGCTCCTCTCACTAAGCTGGGCACCCATGATTTTGAAGTGCCCAGAAAACATATTTCTAGGCATAATTTTAAAAATCAAACACCAGACTGTAGCTAAATTGGTCCATTTAACTAGGTTCCAGTGTTTTTTTTTTTTTAAAAAACACATAATTTTTAGGTATTTTCCATGTTTTTCAGTTTAAAAAATTGTCAGCCGTCACGACCTAAAAAAGCGTTTCTTGAATCGTGAGTATTAGGTGGTGTGAACGTGAAATGTTCTCACAACACAAAAATATTCATGTCGTATCAGAGGGTTATACAAAAATACTACAGGGCATGCTCAGAAATTTAAAAACAAAACTTGAAATCCTTATAACTCTGGAACCAATTAATATTTTTTCATGAAACCTTTTAAAGACACTTCCTTTGTACAGGCCTCTTTTACTCCAAAAGTTTTTGGAAAAAGTTCTGTACCATCTAGGCTGTATGTGAGAGCAAAATAAAAAAAATGTGCAATAAGTATAGGAAAAAACATTACTGTTTGTTAAAAATGTACATGCCATATCTTGGAAACCCCACATGCTGCCATCACAAAACTTCTCACATCTTGAGAACTTGTCTCCAAAACAAAGCATGCCAAATTTGGAGCAATTTCATCAAATGCCACTAAAGTTATAAGGGTGCAAACACAGGAACTTAACATTAAACACCCTACTGAACCCTAACTATACTGGCACTACCACAGCAGCATGATTATATATATATATATATATATATATATATATATAAACATAGAAACATAGACTTTGACGGCAGATAAGGACCACTTGGCCCACCCAGTCTGCCCATTTCCCTACCTATTGGATAAGCTGCAGATTCTAGCTAACTAACAGCCTACTTCCTGCCACCCCCCACTACTATTGCCTTGTGTCTGTCCCATGTATGTTTGAATTCCCCCACTGTTTTAGCCCCAACAACCTCCCCAGGAAGGCAGTTCCACGCATCCACCACTCTCTCCGTGAAAAAAGATTTCCTCACATTACCCCTGAGCCGTCCCCCCTCTATCTTTAAATTGTGTCCCCTTGTTCTTACACATCTCTTTTTCTGAAAGATGCTACCCTCCTGGACTTTGTTGATTCCCTTGAGGTACTTGAACGTTTCTATCATGTCCCCCGTCCCTCCTTTCATCAAGGGTATACATATTAAGCTCTCTCAGTCTCTCTTCATATGATTTCTGATGCAGACCCTGCACCATTTTAGTTGCCCTCCTCTGGACTGCTTCCATCCTGTGTATGTCCTTGAAGATGAGGTCTCCAAAACTGACACAGTACTCCAGATGGGGTCTCACCAACTGTCTGTACAGAGGGATAACCACTTCTTTTTCTACTTGTGATGCCCTTCCTATGCATCCCAGTATCCCCTGGCTCTCCTTACTGACTTCTCACATTGCTTACCCACCTTTAGATCATCCATATGATTACCCCAAGTCCGCTCCATTTTGTTGTTGTTAGTACCTCGCCTGCTATTGTGTACTCTTCTCCTGGGTTTTTGTTTCCCAGGTGCATTACTTTGCACTCTTTGCATTGAATCTAAGTTGCCATATGTCTGACCATTCCATATACAGTATATATATATATATATATATATATATATATATATATATACACAAAATCACATGTACCCCTATAATTCAAACAACCATGGGACATATATGCAAATTATCATGAAAATTTAGGCTGGTTCTGCTTTGAGCAGGACTGTGTGGTGCCAAAGGGCCTCTCATATAATCTGCAAAGGGTGAGAACAGAAGACACAGACACGTGTTTCGTCCTACACAGGAATCATCAGTGTGCCTCGTCTGTAACTTTCCCCAGGGGAAAACAAGCCAGCCCTGATGTGTTTTTATGGGTTTGGATCATGGTGGGCCCAAAAGAAGGAAGCAAGCTAAAAACACAAAGAACTTCAGCACAAAAGCACTGCTGCAAGGGTTACACACACACACACACATCCACGATGCAATGCAGTAATGCTGCAGTATATCACAAACTGCTGCCTGCAGAGAATAGCGTAATTCGTTTGCAATTAAGTCTTTTTCATGTAGTATTTTGTGGCATGTCACTTTTTGCAAGCTACTGCATTGCATTGTGGCTGGTTTCACTGTATGTATGTATGTATGCATGATGTATGTATGTATGCAAATATATATTCATTGCAAAAAAGCTACGTTATTAGGGACATTAAGGTTCAAGAACACAAAAGCGCACAAAGCAAGGAAATTAAAGGAATTAGGATTTTGAGTCATAAAGGTCTTTGCAAATCGGTAGTGTGGTGTTCTTGAGGTTGTTAGCCTAATGCACATCTCATCCCCCCAAACCATAATCTCTTGTTTGAAGCACAAGGTACAGCTTCAAGCCTCATAGCCATATACTCTTTGGAGGCAGAGAAGCACGGCTCGTTGCACATGGCCAGCAGAATTGGTCATGGCTTTCTTCATGCAGGAACTGCAAGCAAAAGATCATGTATAACCTTGTTTGCTCAGGGAGGGGCTGTGCATTAGGGTTGCCAATCTTAGGAAACAACACATCACCAATTTGCAAATATTCCTGAGACGCCAAACCCTAATGTTTTTCATGTGAAAGCTGGTGGCTGGTTGTGCATCCCAATGTCAACATGTGTACATCGGTGGCAGATAATTTAAAAAAAATGCTCAAATGGAGATACTGGTGTGGAGCCTGCAGGGGACAGGGTCTTCATCCAGTCACAACTGGTAGTTTTCTCCATTTTTGCCCCTGGCCCACAACACATGCAATGAAGCAATGCGAGCTCCGACTCTGCAGAGAACCAGCTTGGCATCAAGTGGGTGGGGATCATTCCCTGGCATCCCACTGCACTGCCACCCAGATCTTCCAGGTGGCAGCCACTAAGCAGGACGCACATTTCCCCCCTCCCCAAGGAAGGAGAACTATCCTTGGGACACTCAATCCTCCCTGCCCTGGCCAGTCCCCGAGTGACCAGTGTCCATTTCCGAACCTGGGTCACCACTGCAGTGGAAAGTGAACCACCCAGTGCTCTGACACTACCAAAATTGGTTCTGATCCCTTGTCAGTCACTTCAACAAATTAGTGTGCCTATGAGGAAGACTAGTTATAGGTCAAAGCGCCGGGGGTTTGTCTGTGCTCTAGGCATTTTTCTGTTGCAATGTTCAAAGTATTGTTAAACATATTTTAAAAAATGGCACTTTAAGCATTTTAAAAAGTTGTGCCACTATCACACTGTGATGTCTCCAGTGAGTGCACTTTATTTTGTTTCTAATAATACACTGGTGCTGTCCTAGACATGTTTGCTGTCTGCGCCTTCCTTCCAAAGGACTGTGCCACTGTTCTCATTCATAGGCACAGCTTGTGTCCTCCAGTGCATATGTCTCAGCAAGATGTCTTCACAGACTGAGGGGGCTGATGGCTGCAGCTATCATCACTGTCTCACTGGCACACCTGCAGATGAGGATTCCTCAGTGGTTTCCTCCATGTCCAGTAAGCACAACACTTCCAACAACCTGCAGAGTCTTATTCTGGAGATGTCTCCTCTTCATTCGTCCCTCCTCTGGTGGTTGGACTGCTCCAGCCTCAACAAAGGGGCTCCATTTCTCTGTCCCATGTCCCTGATGGTCATGACAATGGGTGCTGCTGGTTCTAGTTGGGGTGCTCATCTAGGGACCTTTCAGATACAAGGTCTTAAGTCCTCTCTTCATCACTTTCTCTGTCCACTACAACACTTTGAAGATGAGGGCTGATCTACATGGCATTTAGGCCTTTGCTTTTCTTCTGCAGGGTCATCCACTGCTGATACAGATGGACAATGTTTCAGTGGTGCATTGCATCAACAGACAAGGAGGTGTTCACTCCTATTCCATCTGCTGGGAAGCAATGAGGGTATTTTATTTATTTATTGAAATGTTTCACCAGGAAGGTATGACACTGGGCTGTGGAACACATGTTTTCATGGCCATGTTTCTGCCCAGTTCCCTCAGCATCCTGACAGACCACCTCAGTCCCAGGCTCTGTCCCATAAGTGGAAGCTTCTAGACTCCATCATCAATGACTTCTTTGACATATGGGGTCATCTAGAGCTGGACCTTTTTGCATATCCACACAACACAAAACTGCAACACTTCCGCTTGCACACTTCAGCGCCTGGAGTTCTTTAATGAGATGTGCTGTCATCTTCATGGAAATGGAGGTCCCTTTACAGTATGTATTTCCTCCATTCTGTTCAAGCTTTGGATAGAACTGGCCATACTGAAACTTGTTGCTCGATTCTGGACAAAACAAATTTGATTCCCTCTGCCACAGCAGTTGGCAGCAGAACCACCTGTCTGCATTCCACTTCAAGCAGATCTTCTGTCACAGGAGCAGAGCTCTCTGGTACATCCAGATCCCTGATCCCAGCACCTTCATGCCTGACACATCAGGTCTTAAAACTCTCCTGCTTTGGGGTCTCCCTTTCGGTTGTTGTCATCCTACTTGTGGCTTGCAAGCCGTCTACCAGGCATGACTATTCCCAGAAATGGAAATGTTTTACAATTTGATGTGCCTCCTATAGCCTGGACATTGCCAGTGAGACATGTTCTGGATTACCTCTTCTCCCTTTCAGAATCATCCCTCCAGTACCGCTCTGTGAATGTGCATTTTTCTGCTGTTTCAGCTTTTCATTTCCCAAAGGATTACATTGATTGCCCAACTTGAGGTTTCCACAGGTTTCTGTTAGGTATCCTGCACATTTCTTCCCCAATCCATAGACAAGTTCCAGTGTAGGACCTTAAACAGTACCCGTTTTGGTGCTTTAGTCAAGTCCCAGCAGCAGCTTACCTCCTAAGGACTTCAAAAGTCCACTGTTCGGAATTTATTAACAGTTCTGTGTCAAAGGGGAAGGGATCAGAATTCCTCAGTTAGAGGATCCAGCTACCTGATCTCTTCCTCTTCTTGGTCCTTGAGTGTAGCAGGCTACATTGTTGCTAGTGAAACTCCACATATACATAAATGATAGAACTTCTGGTGCCTCGCCTACCCCACAGCAACAGTGGGGCAGTGTGGGCACCTACTATTACTCTTTGACTGTTGTGTCCATGTCTATGCTTAAAAGATGGTCATAGTTATGGGTGCGCAAATGCTATTATCTGACGTCCGAGGCTGACCTAAAAGCTCTGTCGGGCAGATCCTTTGATCTGCCACCTTCAGCCCGAGGACAAGTGACTTTGCTCAAGTCCCTGTGTTTTCTGCCATGGCATCCCCTGCTAAATCAAATAATGTTATTAGTTCACAGCGGTCAAAAATAAATAAATAAACAGTACAGTTCTGTCAAAAAGCTGGACTCCATGTGATTTTACTCCCTGTATACTGACTGCGAGTGACAGACCTGCAATCTATGCTGCAGAAAGAAGCAGCAGTGATTGCAGTAGGCCATCCTCTCTCCCATTGCAGTAGGCCACATCCTCTCTCCCGCTCTCAGCAGTATGGTGATACAGGTACAGCCAAAACACTTCCTATGACTGGAGTGCAGGGTTTGCCTGATTGGACAGATGCTTTTTTGCAGTTGGTGAGCTGAATCCTATGCAGAGCCAGCAGCTGCATTCCTGCACTGCTGTTCATATGGGGAGCTAGAGATGCGCGGCCAGGAGCATGAGCACTGGGAACAGCAGCAGTGCCATGGTCGCCACTATCACTTGCAAGCCACATAGTGTGAGAGGAGCAGTGGCTCCTGGGCTGGACCGAGTCACGAACTCCCAATTCCACTGTTGTCACCCATCCTGTGTGTGTTTTCCGATCATGTTTGTTAAGGGTCCAGCACAAGTGGGTTGTTTACACTCTTTGTGCCTGTGGTGGGGAGCCAGAGAAGCCACATAAGTGCCCAGGTGACTGATGCCATTTGCTGCTGCCCCCCCCGGGGTGTATGAGGTTGTTTTTTCCTCAACGCTGTTGATCTGACGCCATGGTGCCCATTATCTGCTGCCCTAGTTTCCTGGTGTGTTTATGGATGGCCTCTAAGGGATGTACCTCAGCAGTGTCTGGCTCCAGCACCGCAGTCCTATGTGAAGAAATTGTCATCGTCTGACATGAGTTCAGCAGTGAGATAGTGTGGTCCACGCAGCCCCGGGCACCTTATCGATCCACAGTCAATGGGTACTGATTACTGATCCTAGGATACTGGGTTCCGAGTTGATCCATGGGCACAAAGAGATAAACGTTGAGCTCAATGCACTGGGTAGTCTACTGGTATCTGAGCTGCAACCACTGAGTTCAGTGAACAGCTGCTCCACTCCCTGGGCACTGAGCTCCATGCACAGCAGTCAAACTGCTCTAGCTTAGGGCAGCAGCATCTTTCTAACTTGCAGTACATGCAAACGCAGTAACCATTTTAAAGTAAAACTGCACAACAATATGTGAAGCATTAAAAAAAACACAAATTTAATAAAAATGTCATGCTAAGCAAATGAAAGTCGTTTCAGTGAACTTAAAATTATGCCACATATGCATCAAAGTAAAACATAAACTGACGATGTTAGTACACAGTCAGGATTTGTATTGCTTGAGATGAAAACAGTTTGTTATGTGATTTTTCCATCTGTTGGGGCTAGCGAGTTGGAAGGGTTCATTAAGAGTCTTAATGGTTATGTGATATAAGCAATCTGTATGTTTTATTTTATCAACTGTCCAGTTTCTAAAGAATATGAATCCCCCTACACCAAAAGCAGAGCCAAACATTTATCCTCTGAATCCTGGCTTTGCATTTCTCATCTCACAAATTGTAGTGAGGAAGAAATAATGTGGCATACCGGGAATTGAACCCAGAGCCTCCAGCCATGAGGGTGTCATTGATGTTATTTCTAACATTCTCTTCGGGGAATGGTGTTGAATTCTAGGAGGTGCTGCTGTTGAGGGGGGCTCACTCTGGGATGCTGCTGCAACTGTCTGGCCTGGAGCAGAAAACTAAAACAAATTTTGTAGGCAAGTGCTTTTTATACCATCACTTGTCCTGGGACAAGTACTAAAAAATGTAATTTGCACACCCTTGGGAATAGTGGGATGATATGGGGGTAATATCCAGCCTAAGGTCCTAATATCATCCTCCTGTCAATCCAGATTTGTCTACCCTTTGCATCTCCCTTCTCTGAAACATAGAATTTGATGGCATGTAAGAACCGCTTGGTCCACCCAGTCTGCCCATTTTCCTCTACCTACATTATAACTGCAGACCCTACTTGATCTCTAGTTCTTTTTCCATCCCCCATTCCTTTCCACTAAGATTTCTTTATACCTATTCCATGCATTCTTGAATTCCACCACTGTTTTTGCCCTTACCACATCCACTGGAAGGCTGTTCCAGAAATCCACCACTTTTTCTGTGAAGAAGTACTTCCTCACATCTCTCCTGAATATACACCCCTCCAGCTTCATAGCGTGTCCCCTTGTTCTTGAGCATCTTTTTTCCTGAAAAATACTTCCCTCCTGTACCTTATTTACCCCCTTGAGGTATTATAAAGGTCTCTGTCCTATTCCCCCACCTCCCTTCTCTCTTCCAGGGTGTACATATTGAGGTCCTTTATTCTCACCTAGTAGGGCTTTTTACGCAGACCCTGCACCATTTTAGTTCCCCTCCTCTGGACCGCCACCACTCTATGTCCTTTCAGAGATGTGGTCCCCAGGACTGGACACAGTATTCTAGGTGAGGTCTCACAAGCGATCTGTACACAGGCAACACCACTTCCCTCTGCAAGTAATACTCCTCCCTATGCACCCCAGCATCCCACTTGCCCTCCCAACTGCCTTGTTGAACTGTCTGGCGACATTTAGGTCATCAAATATGATTACTTCCAGGTCTCTTTCCAGCTTGGTGGTTGTCAATATCACTTTACCAATTTTGTACTCCACCCTCTGGGTTTCTGTGCCCTAAGTGCATTATTTTGCATTTTTTAGCATTGAAACCCAGCTGCCATACCCTTAACTCCTCACATTTTCTCAGGTCTCTACTGATCATTCTCACCCCCCTCCCATAGTAGTGTACACCCTATTGCAGATTTTGGTGTCATCCACAAAGAGGCAAACTTTGCCTTCCAGCTGTTCTGCAATGTTGCTTATAAAGACAGTGGTTAGGTCACTGGTTAGGGAACCTGGAGTCACTGGTTTAAACCCTGCTAAAGCCAAAAACTCATTGCATGACCTTGGGCAATTTTCTTATTCTCCCAGTGCTCCAGTTCTGCCAGCTGCAGACATGGGTAGAAGCAGGAACTCACTGGAGATTAGATGTTGCAACTAAGCTGGCCCATCCTGGGTAAACAATTTACAAAATGTAAAAAACAACAAACTATTAGTATAGTATGTTACATGTTATTAATATGTTACATAATGTAAAAAAAATATTGAAAATCTATCCTTAATCTTCTGAGTCAATACATAGAAACATAGAAAGAGCCAGCAGATACGGGCCTCCTGGCCCACCCAGACTGACCCATTTACTCAATTCATTCCCTGTCTGCTATCTTCCCTACCACTTTAATCTATTCTATCTCCACCCCCCCCAACACACACACACAAACTAGGAACCCTCTGTATCTATACCAAGCCTTCTTGAATCCTGTAATTGTTTCTGACCCCACCACCTCTGTCAGAAGACTGTTCCACTCGTCCACCACTCTTTCAGTGAAGTGCTTCCTCACGTTTCCTCTGAATCCAACCCCCCCTATTAATTTCATAGCGTGACCCCTCATTCTTGAGCATCTTTTCCTTTGGAAAATGCTACCTTCCTGTACCTTGTTCTTCTTGTGATATATTTTGCGATGTGATGTGATGAATTTGTATGTTTCTATCCTATCCCCCCCCTTCCTCCTATCCTCCAGTGAGTACAAGTTCAATTCCTTGAGCCTTCCCTTGTAGGTTTTCTGGTGCAAGCCCTGCACAATTTTGGTTGCTCTCCTCTGAATTGACCTATGTTCTTTAGGTGTTGTTCTTGATGTTCACCATCAGTAGCAAATATTTTCTTTTTGATATAAACTGATGTCCCAAACGTCTGTATATATTACATAGTGCAATACTGGTAACCAGCCGGGGTGAGGGGGGGCGGCTTTCACAGTATCAGAACAGAGAAATTGCTGTTTACATCATGAGTAGTGAAGCAGGCATTACCGTGCTTCCTTTTATTTATTTATTTATTTCATTTTGGTAACCGAGTAGGCCAACACGAACCAGAGGTCCCTTTTTCAGGGGCGATGTATCATGCATGTGACATTGACATCAGAATAAATGTACTGAAAGCAAGGTTGCTATGTAAATCTGACGCTAACTTTTCTAGCCCCTTCGCTGCCAAGGAAATGTTGCTAGAAATATTTCTTTACATGTAAGTGAATACAGTTCTTAGCTTCTTCTTCTACATGGTATAGGGGCCCTGTTTCATTCCTTATCCTGCAGTGCCATCTTGTGGCCATTGTTTCACTCCCATTTAAAAGAAAAGCACATCAATTATAAATAGAACAACAGATGGCATCTATCAGTTATGTTGCTATAAATTTATCAAGGGGTTCCTGTGACGTCATAAACCTCAAGGGTACAGCTCAAAAGGTTTGTGCCATCACAGGACTCACAAGACAGATTTAGTAATATATACTGTAGTTGTTGCTTTTCTCCCACCCCAGATTTGTTTTTGTGACAGAACTCTTGCCATCTCCGCTATTGGCACAGCTCCTGTCACTTTTGAAGTGAAGTCTGAAGCCGTGAAAAAAGCGAACACTGAGAACAGCTGTGTGTGACAGACTTTGCCAGTCAGTTCTGTATTACCATCGTTTTGCCATCAGGTTGATAGTATTATGGATTCCTGACATCAGAGCGATGGCATTATGACTCTCAATCAGCCAGTCTCTTCTATTTAAAAAATGGCAACCATTTATTACAAATGTATTTATGCTTTACTTATCTAATTTGTTTCTGTTCGACAGAGTTTCTGATATTTTTATTATATTTATTTTACATGATGTCTTATGGATGCACGGTAAAAACAGGTTACTCACCTGTAACAGTAGTTCTAGGAGTGGTATATGTTGTTCATCCACACTTCTTGGCAGTGTCTCTTTCCCTTTAAGACAGCCAGAAAGTCTTTAAGCTGGCTCCTCCCACCCACCCGGTTGGTATAACCCTCGGCTCTGCCTCATGATGCCAGATCTTAGCATGCTGGAAGCCAGGTTTTGTGCATCCACAGCCGGGTGGGTCTGTGTGGAAGAACAACGTATACCACTCCTAGAACTACTGTTACAGGTGAGTAACATGTTTTTCTAGGATCGTGGATATGTTGTTCATCCACACTTCTTGGCAGACTCCAAGCAGTTCTCTGGGAGGAGGGAGGCAAGGCGCACACCCCTTCTGATACTTACTTGGGGAAAAGAGGCCCCAAAACCTGCATCCCGGCATGACTCAATGTTGATGTGGTAATGGGTAATGAAGGTGTTTGCTGTCTTCCAGCTAGCAGCCCGACAGATTTCCTGGATAGGGATGTCCCTGGAAGCAGCCACCAATGCAACGGTATGGCGGGTAGAATGAGCTCTTATCCCTCTGGGAAGCTCCTTGACTGCCAACTCATAACACAGAGTAATGCATGATGTGATCCGCCTTGCAATTGTCTGCTTTGCTGCAGGTCTTCCAGAAGCGGCTTCAGCATAGGTGACAAACAGCTGATGAACCTCTCCCCAAATTTCCACTGTCCTCTCCTTATAATTGGAGAGAGCACATCTCAGGTCCAAAGTATGGAGCCTGTATTCAGCCTCTAAAGTGTAGCTGGGGTACTACACCAGCAGAGTCAACACCAGGTTAAGGTGAAACTTTGACACCACCTTCAGAAGGAATTTCAGGTGGGGGCGCAGGACAACCTTGTCCCTGTGGAAGACCAGATAAGGGGAGTCCACTGAGAGCACCTGGAGCTCCCCTGTCCTTCTGGCACATGCAATAGCCACCAGGAAGGCCATCTTCCATGACAACTGACACTTGTGCAATGGTTTGAATGGCTTTACCCATGAGCTCTGCCAGTACCAGCAGTAGATCCCACTCACTGGAGGGGATATCCGATCGAAGCCTTTGCAAAAGTGCCTGACCACTGTCTCCTGTGCCAGCGTCTGCTGACCGGCCCGCGCCCGGTAAGCAGAGATGGTTGCAAGGTGCATCCTAAGGGTCGATGACCGAAGACCCCCTTTGGAGAGAGACAAAAGGTAGTTGAGAATGTTAGCCACTGGACAGGACAGAGGGTCCAGGCCCTTGTCTTGACACCAAATGGAAAATCTTTTCCATTTGAAGGCATAACACTTCCTGTTCGATTCCTTTCTGGATGCCTCCACTACTGTAAGGACATCCTCGGAGAGATCCAGAGCCTGGAACTCTAGTCACTCAGATACCAGACTGTCAGGTGCAGGGATTGAAGGACCAGATGGAATACCTTTCCCTGGTTGATTGAGATCAGGTCCGGGTGTGCTAGAAGCCGCTCCGGGGGCCTGTTGCTGAGGAGATCTGGGTAACAGAACTGGCGTGGCCAGGATCACCTGTGCCTTGTCCCGCCTCACCTTTAGGAGCACCCTGTGGATCAAGGGAAAGGGAAGGTGTAGAAGAGGCCTGGGGTCCACAGCCTCGAGAAGACATCCCCCTGCAGCGAGCCCTGCTGAGGGGGGCAAGCATGAAACAGCCTCAGCTTGGTGTTTTCCCGGGAGGCAAACAGGTCCACCAATGGTCTGCCCCAGTGGGAGAACAGACTGTAAGCTACCTCTGGATAGAGAGACCACTGGTGGGATGTCTCGCCTATGCAGCTGAGAGCATCCACCAGTCGGTTCGAGACTCCTGCCATGTGGATGGCTAGGAGATCCGCCTCCAATCAGCTCACAAGTGTCCAGATGCAGAGTGCTTCTCTGTAAAGCAGACAGGAATGTGTGCCACCCTATTTGTTGAGGTAGTACATGGTCATGATATTGTCCATCTGGACTTGAGCCACTTGACCCCGGAGCTGAGGAGCAAAAGCTGACAGTGCCAGTCCGGCTGCTCTGAGCTCCAATAGGTTGATGTGATAACGGGACTCCTTGGGGGTCCAGAACCCATGGGCCCTGTTGTCCCTCCATGCGGGCTTCCCAGCCCATGAGAGAGGCATCAGTCATAAGGACGGACATCGGCTCGGGGTGGACAAATGGGATCCCTTCCCGCAACCAGTCTAGGACGATCCACCACTGGAGAGTGTTCCACATCTTCTGAGTCACAGTGATCAGCTGGTCGAAGTGACCATGGTGCTGAGTCCACTGCGCAGCCAGCTCCCATTGGAGGGGGCACGTGCCACTGGGCCCAATTGACCACGGAGGTGCACGCCAGCATGTAACCCAGAAGGTGCAGAAAGTCCCGGGCAGGGCACAATTGCACAACCAGAAATGATTGAGCAAAGGAGGAGAGAACCTCCACCATGTCCGCTGGGAGCCATGCTCTGGCTTGATGAGAGTCAAGCTCTGCCCCGATGAAGCACATAACCTGAGAAGACACAAGCTCTGACTTGGCCTCATTGATCAGGAGGCCGAGTTGGGAGCAGGTCTGGTGTGCCAGGTCCCTGGACCTCTTCACCTCCTGCTGGGTGGAACCTGTTAAGAGCCAATCGTCGAGGTAGGGGTAAATTCTGACCTCCCCCCCACCGACGCCTAAGGTCTGCCACCACTGCAGTGCATTTGGTGAAGACCCGTGGGGCTGAAGACAGGCCGAATGGCATGGCTCGGAACTCATATAGGGTTCTCTCTGCTCAGAAGTGGAGGAACCGCTGGTGGGACTGACAGATTGGGACATGAAAAAATGCATCCTGGAGATCCAGTGAGCAGAACCATATGTTTTGCTCCAGGGATGGTGCATAGCCTGAGATACTGATTCAGGTCATGCAGATCTAGAATGGATTGCCAGCCCGCTTTCCGCTTTGGAACCAGGAAGTAACTGGAAATGAACTCTGGGTCTGGTGGAGGATCTGCCACTCGAGCTACTGCCTCCTTGAGGAGGAACTGAGCAACGTCGTCTTGGACAGCCGACTGAGTGTGGGCGGATACTCTTTCCTCCCATGGGACTTTGCTTGGAGGGTACTGCTCCTATTCCAGAGGCAGCCCCTGGCCGATCACTTCTAAAATTCACCTGTCCGTGGTAACAGCAGACCAGGCAGAAAGGAAGTGGCAGGGCCGGATCCCCACGGGGGGGGACCAGAGCTGGCGTGTTGGGAATAGGTGTAGCAGCCCCAACCCCGTCACTGGGCAGGCTTGGAAACAGAGGGTCCAGGGCCTGAATCTCGGCCTCTCTCACGGGCCTGGGCGGGCCCGGGTTTGGGCCGGGGGTGCCAAGCTTGAGCCTGCTGCTGCTGACCTCCATGAAAGGAGAGCTGCTGGGCCACAGGGGAAGAGTGCCAAAAAGGCTTCTTCTTCTTTTTCTGCTGCTTCTTGGAACCAGAAGAACCCTTAGCAGAAGTAGCGTCCAAGGTGGCGTTGGACTGCTCGACTTGTTGAAGGTGACCAGGCACACCTGGGCCGAAGAGATCAGTGCCCAAGAAAAGCACATCAGCTAGTTTGTGCTGAGTATCCACCAGAAAGGAGGAGAGTCTCAGCCAAGCCCTGCGGTGGGAGGAAACTGTGGCTGCCAACAAATGGGCACATGAATCCCCAATGTCCAGAGCCATCTGGAGCTGTTGTTTAGCAACAGCATGGCCTTGGTCCCAAACCTGCTTGACCGTGGTCTGCACGTCCACTGGGAGATGTGGGAGGAATTCATCCAAAGAACCCAGAAGGGCATGAGAGAAGTGTGCCATGATGATGGCTGAGCTTGCCTGATGGAGGCCCAAAGACGAGGCCGCATAGACCTTCTGAGCAGAGTGCTCCAAATATTTGGATTCCTTCTCAGGAGGTCTGTTGGTATCAGTAGAACTACCAGTATGCCTGAACACAGAGACGGTCACAAGGCTCTCGGCCAAAGGGTGCTCTGTGAACCCTGCAAGGAACCCCATGGGCACCACATGCTTGCGGGCCATACAGGCAGATGGAGCTGGACAGGAGGCAGGGTGCTGCCAAAGTTCTAAGGCCAGGCCCAAAATGGCCTCAGCCACAGGAAAGGCTTCCGTCGGTGTATCCCCTCTCTTGAGGATGTCGGTGAGAGAGTACTCCGCTTTTTTCTGGATAGGTTCCAGGGGCATCCCTGTGGACTCAGACATGAGGCAGAGAATGCCCTGAAAGGACAAAGGACCTTCATCAGTCTCTAGCCCACCAGCTGATTCGTCAGCCTCTGGATGAGAATGGAGACCAGTTTCGGCCGAATCGAAGCTATCCAGGTACAGCGGTCAACCGCCAGAATCACGTTCTACCTGCCCGGGGTGGTCCAGGGTGACAGTGACTGAAAGACACAGGAGAGCCCGGTGTCCGGCCTAGCTTCCTTAGAAAGAGCCCCTCCCACTGGCTGCTTGGGAGGCAGTTCCACTACAATTGGTGGAGAGACTGGTTTTGGTCGAACTGGAGGTTTTGCTGGCTTTGCAGGCGGAGGAACCAACTTGATCAGCTCCAAAGGAGTTGGCTTTGGCCTGGATGGCAAAAGCCAAGTAGTGGCCAGGGTAGGAGCTGGGGAAGGCTTGTGCCCGGTCAGGATCAGCTGTTGCCACATGAGGTCCTCGTAGCACCAATAGAGCTTCCGCCCGACCCTCTCCTCATCTGAGGAGGATGACCAATGGTGTTGACTCTTTTTAGAGCACTTATGGCCCTTCCTCAGCCTATCAGTCGAGGGAGTCCAAGACCTCGATCGAGAATGGGCAGGCTGACTCAGTCGCTCAGGAGACACCAGTGGGACCGGTGACTTCCCAGGGTCAGGGACCACGTCTTCAACATGATTCCCAGTAGGCTGGGTCTCCTCATCAGGGAAAACAAGGATCAGAGTCCGAGCAAGATAGTCGTCGACTGGAGTTGGCAACAAGGGGTCGATTGGGTTGACGATAATCTCAACATCGTCGACCAACACTTCGGTTGACTGGCCAGTTGGCAAGGCCAGGAGGTTGTCAACTGCCCACTGGGCCTCCTTGGATTTCACTGGCAGGTTCTGTTTTTTGGGTCTCCCCAGCTTGAGGTGTGCGAGATGATCATCGAGGAGATTAGGTTGGGATGCGAGGCAAAACTCGCACGTTGTGGTGTCCTGGCTGACACCCAGACAGCAATCGCATGCAGCATGCGTGTCAGTGCATGACATCTTCTGGCTGCATGAGCACTGGCAAAATCCAGGGGAAGACTTGTCTTCCATGATCGAGAGAAAGCGATCACAATTGTTAAGGTGAACAAGGTGAATTTTCAGAATAGCTGAAGGTTTTGAAGAAAGGGCCTACGAAATGCGGGAGCATGAAGGAGGCAATCTGAATCTTCCAGCGGAAAGGAAGATCTGGTGTCATGGTGCGGAGCTGAGGGTTATACCACCTGGGTGGGTGGGAGGAGCCAGCTTAAAGACTTTCTGGCTGTCTTAAAGGGAAAGGGACACTGCCAAGAAGTGTGGATGAACAACATAACCATGATCCTAGAGCTGGTATTGCATTAAAATGTGCCACAATGAGTCAAAAACATCAAATGAAGTTCAGAATGTACAGGGTACATCCAGAGGCACTAAAGGGGTTAACATAATATAGTATAGTATTGTTATGATGAAAGAGATTTGACATCCATCTTATCCACCTTTCCTAGTTACACCTCAGTTCCTAATATACTAGGTTGCTGTGTTGTTTGGAAGCAGGGGGTATTTCTGATCTTAGTAGGTTTACACAGGCTATTAACATTTTTGTTTTCCAGGATCCAGATGTAATAAACACTGCTTTGCCTGTGGAATATGGCCCTTCATTGGAGGAAGAGGAAAAGATTCCTATGCGACCAGAGGATCCTGATAAAATTCCTCCTCTGTTGGTTTCACCACAGCATGAAATGGAAAGTGAATGCCCACCAACCCCTCCTCCCACCAGCTTGCATCTTGGAGAACCTCAGATCCAAATAATACTTAGTGAGCCTTCCAGCAATATAGATACTGGGGCCATAGAGGAGGCAGGACATGTTAACATGGCGTACTCACAGACAAGTCTGGCACCAGGGCCCACCATGGGCAAGGGGTCACAAAATAAGCCAACAAATCTCTGGAACCCCACTTATGGTTCTTGGTTTGCAGAGAACCCCCCTTTGAAGAACAATTCACAGACTGAGAATATACAGCCTGTTCATCAGTCTGGGAAGGAGGACTCTGGAAATGGTGGAAGTGTCACCCCTACTGGCAACCTCATAACTTCCAGGCTGCCAGCCTCCCCCCTACTATTAAAACCCACTTCACTGACTTCTAATAGTAAGGGCTTGCCCCTTTTTCGACTGCGGCACTTCCCTTGTACGAACATCAGCTATGGTTATCAGCAGCAAGGCTTACCGCTTGAAGCTTCGTCGTGCTCTGGCAATAACGGTAACGCAGCTCCTCGCAACAAAGGCAGTGCTACCCAACAAGAAACCCAGGCCCACTCCACTGATGATTTGTCAACTTGGGACTCAGGACTCTCCCTCGCGGAGGATGTCAGTGTTACCATACTATAAACAACCAGGAAACCAAACAGAACTACTGCTCGTATGTGCCAACCTGTTCTAAAGTGCCACTCTCTGAAGCTGTACAGGAAGCAAAATAGAGATTATTTACTTCAGTGCCCAATGAATACTGCAGCAGCTAGGCCAAGCAATGCTTTAATGTGCTGTCATTCACCCCCTTTTGGCTTTTTGTTATATTACATGTTTAATACTCAGCTTAAGCAGAAGACTGCTGGTGTGCTGCATTCTGTCAGTGATGTGTGCCCCAGTTCAGATGAGAACCACTAAATCCCGTTTAGCCTCTGTATTCTTGGGCCTAACATAAGCAAAAAAGAAGCAGTTCACTCAGATGCAATGATAAATATAATTAGCAATTGAGTATTCAAAGGACTTAGACCTTTGCAAGCTATTTTCAAAGATTACACCTAATTTTGGGGTACCTTTTTCAGGAGGTCATATGCCCCTTCCCAGCTTGTAAAGGCACAAATGAAATGTATCAGTTCCTCACAGCTGCCTGATATTCAAATGTTCAGAATACATTTTATGTATAAGAAATAACACTTGGAAATTAAGATGCCATCTTTGAAAACTGCATGCAAGTTCTACATATTTTTATTAATCCAGCCCGAGGTCTCTGGGACTAAAGCTGAAATGGAGCCTACGTATTTCTTCCAGGCTGTTATTTTTAGTGACTCTGCAAAACATGCATTTTGTTTACTTGTTAGTATTTGTGACATCAGTAGTTGCTCGTGACGAGGGGGAAATACGTTTTTAGTTATGGTTAATAACAAATGTATACAATGCCATTAGGTACATAAATTCTTACCTTCTGGGCCTGTACATCATAAAGTACGACACGTACACTGAGAATTGTTCAGAATCCTCTGAACAGAATCAAATTCATCAAACTTGGATCCGGATTTAGGATTTTTGGAATTCAGTCTGAAAATCGTAATTCCTAAACTGCATTCTAAAACCTATTTTTACATAGGAATTCAGGATTTCAAATCTGAATCTGATTTTGAAGTCCTTTTAGGATTTGGGTGGGATTAGGATTTGGAAGTTCCTAAATTATTAAATCCAAAACCTGGTTCAGAATTGGCCAATTCTGAGCATAATACACTGCAAAACATACAACACAGAGTGAAATATATTGAAAACAATACGTTATATATTGAAATGCATGCATTTTATATTAAAATACTGTAATAAAATGCATACACTATATAGTGAAACACATCAGAGTAAAATGCATACACTATATAGTGAAACATACATCAGAGTAAAATACATACACTATATAGTGAAACACATACATCAGAGTAAAATGCATACACTATAAGTGAAACACATACATCAGAGTAAAATGCATACACTATAAGTGAAACACATACATCAGAGTAAAATACATACACTATATAGTGACACACATACATCAGAGTAAAATGCATACACTATATAGTGAAACACATACATCAGAGTAAAATGCATACACTATATGGTGACATTATTTATTTGATTTGTAACTTCCGACCAGAAATAGTTGCATCATATACTCAAGCTTCTAACTTTACATGATATATTGAAATGCATATAGTTATGAAAGACGTACTGTACATGATAAAGTGAAACACGCACACACCACATCAGTGGTACTCATGATAAGGCCCGGGGGGCCTCATGTGCCCCTGCCTGCTTATAGACCTGCTGTGCTGAAATTTTTGAATGGTCTGCATTCTAAAACTGATTAGTCAGTTTCAGAAAGCTGATGCCACTTGGCAGGATGTAAGGGAAACCAGACAGATACAAATATGAAAGGCAGAGATACATAGAAAAGATTAGAAAGGGAAAGAACACATATGTAGATTGAAAAGGGCACCAAAACTAACAAAATCACAAAGAACAAGCCCCCCCCAAAAAAAATTCATGTTGCTTTACGAGGCTGTCAGATCATTCATCCCCGAAAATTGGTGACTCACGATAACTTGGTGAGCACCACTGCACTATGTAACTTCTTTTTTTTTTTGCACGTTTATTTTGTGGGTTGGAGGCTTCAGACATATGAGAGCAAATTAAATTTCACGCTTGCCCCCATCAGCTGTTTGCTATCAGTCAATTAGTTTGCACATCAGTCAAAAATTTGTGTAAGTCTTCAGGCAATTGTAGTTTAAATTAAAAAAGTGAAAACACTGGCAGCTTATGTAAGTCAAGCACTGTTTGGGAGATAAATTGTTAAACAGTTCACTTGGTTTCAGTGTTTCGGGGGGGGGGAGGAGTCAAGTACCACATTAGGCAGCTTTGTTACTACATTTTCCATTTTGTTTAAGTGAAACAGAACCAAACTAAGAAAGTAAAGAAGGCAGCGTATCAGAGAACCAAGAGAGCGAGAGGAGAGATGGGGAGATCACTGTGAGGCCATTCAGAGGCAGTGTTATAGCACTTTGACTTGGACGTGGAATGCAAGCAGCAGGAAGTTGGCGGATGGTGTTCGGTGGGCAGCTTTGTTATTTTCCCCTTTGAAAACAAACAGAACCAAAATAAGAAGCTTAAGAAGGCAGGACTGCATTTGCTGATATGAGAAAGAGCAGAGAAACAGCAGAATGAGTCAGACAGTCATGAGTCGTCCAGATCATGTTGGTTAAGGGAACAGAACAGTGTGTTCTTGTCTGCTTATAAGCAAATGTTTCCATAAGAAGGGGCCCCTGCAAATATAGCAAAAATAAATTTATAGTGACAGTAAGTAGTTTTTCTATGTCTATATATCTCTATATATTGCATGGTTGGGCATTTGCATTGAAGCGAGTGGTGAGGCACCGCACTTTTACACTAAATGGAGCCGCACAGCAGTCGCCATATTTCCAATTCCCGGACGTTTGAAAAATTAAATAAAGTAAGTTCCACTGGGAGAAAAAATGCATTTTGTCTGTGAAAAGGTTAATTGGGGGCTGAGCCTTTGGGGGTGGGGCACGCTGTATTTTGACTGCTTTCCTTTAATAACATATTTGTAATATTAAATGCATGTTGGAAATAGAATAAGAATCAATGTTTCGATCACAGGTCTTCTTCATGAATTATCTAAAAGAGAAAAAAGCAAAGTTTTCTTTTAGATAATTCCTGAAGACTTATGATTCAAATGTTGATGCTTACTCTGTTTTCTGTTTTCAACAAGCATTTAATATTACCATTTTGTTTTGTTTTTAGACCACATGCTGATGTAGCACCTAGTTTTTTTTTTTTGTTTAAAACACATTAATACCCAGCACACTACAAACCAACCAATACGTCCCTAATAACACAAGTAACAAACGCCTTAATAACATATGGAACAGCCACCTTATTAACACTCAAAATAGCCACCTTATTAAACACACAACACCCACCCTAAACCCCCTATATCTAACTGCAGAAAAGTACCCTAGCCTACACTAGCAACACATCCAACACCCTCCCACCAACCTCATTCACCAAACCACCATGTCCCTTAGTGCCACAGATCTCTCTGTCAGGCCCTCCCCATGCTGCTGACAGCCCTCCCTCTATGTTGTTATGACCACCAATGTTCCTAACCACACTGTGCTCCGAACTGCTGCTCCTGCAGGCAGTTAAACCACCACTCTCTGCTGCACACTATGCCACACCCGACTGCATGCCATGACACTTTCCATCCTGAAAAATGTTAGGGGAAGACTGCTGGCACCATGCCTTCTTTTATAGGAGGCCCCCTGCACTATGAAAACACTAGGGTATGGAAGCAGTTATACAGGATGAGCGATCAGGGTGGGGGGATCACTACACCACCAGTGTATGGAAATGAAAGTTACATACTTACCATAACTGTTGATCTTTCAGAATATCTTCACCATTGATTACCACTTCTGGGTGTGGATCGGAGGCACTAAGACACAGCGGGAGCAAAGCTTTGGACTGGGTACCTGCAGTCGTACAGTGTTGGTACAGTGCCTGCATACCCCCCACATAGTGCTGGGCACTAGCCAATAACCAATACCGGTTCCCTCACCAATCTTGGTTCTGTTTGCCAGGAGAGAGAGAGAAACAAAGTGGTGAAGAACATGAGAGGGCTAAAGAAATTCCCAAGCCCAAATGGACAGGTAAAGGGCATAGAAGAGTAAATGAAATTCCCAAGCCCAAAGGAATAGAGAAAGGATACAGGAAAGTAAATAAACAACAAAATAAAACTGGACTACCAAACTCTAGACAAAGAGAAGGGGCACACTATGTGGCACAGAGGTAGTTGGGTAAAGAGCCCGAGCCTCAACACCACTAGCCAGACAGCAGAGGGACAGTGATACTAGGGCAGCAGCCCTGGAGAATGTAGCTCTGGCAGGCAAGTCAAGAGGGGTATGCACATAAATGTGGGACCCCCTTGCAGTTCAGATGGCACAGCGGTGCCCAAAGGCAGAAAAGAACCACAAATGACTTCTAACAGGCAACGCCATGACACCAGTAGGTGAACCAACTGTAAATCCATTAGAATATACCCCCTTCTCCCCAGGCAAAGAAGGGGATAACATGCTGGTACATGTGGAGCTTCAGGCCTAGCTAGCCTAAGGGAGTCAAGATGTGTCCATTGCCACACTTATCACTGAGCCAAGTAGGTGAAAAGCCAAGCTGGCATAGGAAAAAGAAAAACACATGCCAACCAAGAGAAAGGAAACAAACTGGCATTGCTAAAAGCAAACCATAGAAGACTAAACTGACCTTCCTTTCCTGCAACAACAGAGATGCACCCTGCGTAAGGGTCTAGTATAGCTTGATTCATTCTAGTGCACAGCACCCTTCCACAGACAGGGTTACTGCCAACTGAAGTTCAATTCAGATAGTGCCCAGAAGACACAGGCTGAGGAGGACCCTGGGATGGCTGGATTGGAGACAGAATGTTGACACATTGCCTAGATGCCTCCTCAAGGGCTCTAGGCCAGGGAGGGATGATCACAGTGTTGATATTGGAAACCTCAATGAGTCCCAATGACAGGGCTGCCAGATTGTTGCTTGTAAAGGTTTGTAGGTCAAGCACCTGGAGCATCTCCACCATGAATCGCTAGTACAGGGTGTACTGAGTGACAGAAGGAAGGTGGATAAATGGTATGTCCTCGGATGAGGGCATAGATGGAGACAAGGTGCCACCTTCAGGTATGGTCGGTACCAGGGAGAAGGGCCTGTACTGGGCCCTCTAAGACTTCCTATACCAGTTTTCTAAGGCACCGACCAATGCCTGGTGTTGCTCCCACGTTAATAGCCCTTCTGGGCCTATGAATGAGGGTGTCCTTTCCAAAAAAGGGCGAGGCCCTTCTAGGAAGTGTTGAAACTCCTGGTCTCAAGGGCCTTGGCTTGGGCTGTGGAACTGTGTAGGGGGCCTCACCTGAGGGAAGAGCCTAGCAGAGTCACTCAAAAGGAGTCCTCCTACATCCAAGGAGTGACCTGATCAGTGCTCGTGGGGGGAACCCCCAAGACAGGAGACCAGAGCATACAGGTCCCACAGGGTGACCCTGGTCCTCAACAGTGATGGTAATGTCTGCCAACTCCAGAGACAATTCTGCCTCCAGGCCATCATCCAGCACCATGCTAAGGATCAGCAACATCCTCAGAGACAAGCCTTTCCTCATTACCGCAGTTGGCATCATCCTCAACCCCTAGCTCAGTGTTGACTTCAACATCATGCCCGGTGCCAAAGCCCTCATTAGTGTCATGGTGACACCAGAGTCAGAGAAAAATGGAAATTACGTACTTACCGTAATTCTTGATCTTCTTGGATGGAGTCTCCTCCAGTCCTTCACACTAATGGGAGTACGCCGGAGGTGCTAGGACCCCACGGGAGCCAAAAATCTTCAGGAGGGCCAGCGCCAGGATAGGAGCGTGCATGCACGTCACCATGAGGCTACTGCATTCCCATATAGGTTATCTCGGCCTTGACCCTCCAATCGCCTTAGTACCTTTTCGACCAAGGAGGTGCAGCATCTCTTCATTCTGTTGATGAGAATCACAGAACTGTCCTAAAATCCAGAGAGTGAAAGGAGCGCTTCCCTTCTTTCTGGAGTTAACAAAGCAAAACTTGATTAATGGTGATTGAGCCAGTGACAAGATGTCTACTGGTTCAAGCTAGATCGAAAATGCGCAGAGGTGTACCTTCACTGCCAAGTATGGCTGACCTGAGATCGACAGGTCCAAGAGGCACTCCGACAGCTTACTTGGTGGGCAACCGAAGGGCCCAGGTGGGACTTGCACACCAGATGGAGAAGGGTTTCCACTTAGCCACATAAGCCTTCCTGGTGGAAGGCCTATGCATGACTTAAAAGACATCTGGGATGGTCTGGGAAAAAACAGAGCTCACCCACTTCCATTTCCTCCAGGCCCGGCTTGGAGATAACCAGAGCACAGGCTAGGATGAACTAAAGTCCCTGTGTCAGAGGGTCTGCTCGTAGAGGTAGTTGCCTCAGGGGAACTTCTGACAGACTGCAGATCAAGGCAAATCGATCTGCCAAGGTTAGTCTGGGACGATGAGAATCATCCCCCTGAGCATACAACTTGATCAGTACTCTCTGATAAAAGAGAGGAGGAGGAAAACATACAGGGAGCATCCTGAATATTGAAGTGAACACATCCTGACAGAAAACACCAGGGTCAGGATTTCTGAAGCAGGATAGAGGCAGTTTTTGCACTGAGAGGGGACGCAAAAGGACCCGGTCCGAACTGCCCCATTCGTCAAAAGCAACTGCACGAAATTTGAACTGACACATTGTACTCAAGGTACCACTCTCACAACCTCATGGCCCTACTGCAGAGAGGGTAGGGGGACATCCCACCCTGTTTGCTGATGTAATACATCACAGCTTTGTTGTCCTTCCGAAGTAGGAACACTTCGCGGTAGGGGGCATACTTCAGGACTTTGCTTGTAAGATAATTCTCATCTCTAAGAAATTTATGACAAGGTGAGGATCCTTCTGGCTCCACACCTGAGTATGGAGGCCTAGGCAATGAGTCCCGCATGGATTTTGTTTGAGGCTCTGTCAACTTGTACGGAGGATACAAATGTGTGGTCAGAGGCCACTGCTTGCCGCGGAGGATGACCTGAGTCCCCGCATCCATTCAACCAAAAAGGTGGCCGAATAGAGTCGCTATCTGGATGTTTGTCTGAGTTGGCCGAAGTGAATTATTATCTGTGCAGTTATCTAGGTGTAGAAGGAGCTGTAAATTTGGGGGAGTGGCTTAGCCAGAAGGAAGCCAGGTGTTTAGGATTTAAAAACTGCCCTAGATAGCTTCTGGCAGAAAACAGCAAGATGAAGGAGGTGCTGTTAGAACTATACTTCTCACGGGACTATATTGCCTTCCTTCCTCCCACCCCACCCCCTTAGCCAGTTCTACTTTTATAAGCAAAGAATTTGACTGACAACAGGAACTTCTTGTTTGGGAGCAGGAAAGGAGTGATCACAGAGCCAAAGACTCACCATCCTAGAAGAAAAAGAGTAGCTTTCCCCCCAAGCTGCTGGAGGTCTGACTCTGAGCAAGTAAGGAGACTACAGAGAAATGTAGGAACTTCAGAACAGAAAGATCAGGAGCTTTGAGGGCATGGAGGCAGTAGGTTAGTAGGGAGAAAAAAAAAAAATATATATATATATATATATATATATATATATATATATACAGTATATAAACAGAGGACAGAGTAAGTATTCAAAACAACAGTTAAGGGGCCAGAAATAAGACATGATAGGAGTGGTGCAGTGCAGTGGCTGTGGAGTAGCAGTCTTCCGGGAGACATTCTGGAGGATGCAGTGTTGTCCCATCTGCAGGCACCTCTCTGGCGTGAGGGAGGAGGTTGCTCATCTCCAGGATGAGTTGGCCAGGATTTGGGGGACCTCCTCTCCCACCCAGGAACCACCAGGGCTACCGCCGCTGCCTCAGAGGTTGCCAAGAAAGAGGAGCGGTTGGACCACAGTGGGCTCAGGGAGGGTGAGGGTGGTGGAGCAGGGGTGCATCTCTCCAGTTATACCTCTCCACAATTCATGTGATACTCTGGCAGACTATGGGTCCTCTGTAGAGGCACCCACAGTGGAGACAAAGAAGGATGTTGGGAACCTCCACAAAGGAGTCCCACAGGAGGGTGGCATGGGACCCCACAGGGGAAGAAAACAACTCCTGATGGGGACTCCATTGTTAGGAGGGTAGAACTGGGGAGGGAGGGAGGGAGAGGAGGGAGGTAAGGTACCTGCCAGGCACCATGGCTTGGAGGGACAAGGAGCGAATCCTCAGGATCGCGGGAGCAGCTGCACGGGGCAGGGAGCTGGATGTCATTGTCCACCTCGGCACAAATGACCTGGCTGGGAATGGGATCAGAACAGTGCAGGAGGAGTTTGTGGAGTTGGGGAGAGGCCTTAGACAAGTAGCATGCATGAACCTTCTCGGAGGTGCTGCCTGTCTATGCATGGGTGAGGTTAGGGTGCTCCACACCATGGGATTCAATCAGTGGTTGAAAAACTGGTGCAGAGCTCAGGGATTTGGCTTCACTGGGGACTGTGGGTCCATTGGAGTGATGCAGGCCTATACTGGTGTGATGGCCTGCATCTGTCCAGGAGGAGAACCAGGATCCTAGGTGATAGGTTTAAATGCTTCATTGGCAAGCATTTAAACTAGCCAAGGGGGGAGGCACTGGAAAGGAGCAGGGAAATCCTAGCCCCCAAAAAAATCAGGGTAGTTAGTGAGGTAAACACCAAGATAGAGACGTCAATAGGGAGAAGGGCAGGGGTAAATGGAGAAAACGACAAAGGCAGTAAGGACAGGGATGGGGCAAAAAGGGGTAAGGCCATCAAGAAATGGAGGGTAATGAGTACCAATGCCCATAGTCTAGGCAACAAGCTCCCTGAACTGGTGGCCTTGATGGAAGAGGGATGCCTGGATAGCGTGGCAGTCACAGAAACATGGTGCACAGAGAATCATGACTGGGATGTTAACATACCAGGGTACACAATCTACAGGAGAGACAGGGAGGGTAGAAGAGGGGGAGGAGTAGCTCGCTATGTAAGGGAAGGGATAAAAGCAATGGAACAAAAGACTAAACAGGAAGGTGAGGAGGCACTGTGGGTTACCTTAGAGACTGAAAATGGCACCACAATTCGCACAGCGGTTGTATACAGACCCCCATCTCAGGGGAAGGGATTGGACAAGGATATGATAGAAGGCATCCTTAGGATGGCAGAGAAAGGGGAGATATTGTTGATAGGGGACCTGAATATGCCAGATGTTAACTGGAGCACTTTTGCTGCAGCCACATCCAAGAGCAGGGCCATTCTCGATGCCCTACAGGGGTATGCCTCAGACAGCTAGTGTTGGAACCCACTCAGGAGGGAGCAATCTTAGACCTCATACTCTCAAATGGGTACAGTGAGAGGATCTCAGATCTAGAAGTGGGTAGCCATCTGGGAACAAGTGACCACCAAACAGTGTGGTTCACGATAAACTCAGCTGCAGAGTCAAGCCATACAAAAGCGAGGGTACTGGACTTCAGGAGGGCTGACTTTGTCAAAATGGGAGAGTGCCTTAGAAAAGCACTAGCAAACAGGCAAGAAGGAGGGGTGAAGCAACAATGAGGAAACATCAAAACTGCCATCACAGAGGCAACAAGCCTTTGTGTGAAGCAAATAAACAAATCAAAACGAAAGAAAAAGTCACTATGGTTCTCAAAAGAGGTGGCAGGGAAGGTTAGGGAGAAAAAGATAGCATTTAGGAAGTATAAGGAAACACAGAAGGAGCAGGAGAGAGAACTGTACCAGTTAAGGCAGAAGGAAGCAGGGAAGGCAGTCAGAATAGCAAAGGCCCAAACTGAGGAAAAGATAGCCAACTCAGTTAAGAAGGCGGATAAAACCTTTTATAAGTACATTAGGGAGCGTAGAAAGACAACGAGGGATAGTGAGGCTGAATAGAATGGATGGCGGGTGGGCAGAGAGGGACAGTGAAAAAGCAGGGATACTGAACAAATACTTCTGCTCAGTATTCACAAAAGAGGAGGAGGAGGGGGAGGTACCTAATCCAATTAACAGAAGCACTTTGGAAAGGGGGATCGATCCCAGTCCTTTCACAGAAAAAAGGGTTCTGAAAGAACTCCTAAAACTGAAGGTGGACAAAGCAATGGGGCCTGATGGGATTCACCCCAGAATTCTAAAAGAATTAAAGAGCAGGTTCCTAGTAGCTGCCTGCCTCAGCCCATTTGATCCCTTACCAGATCACTAGCTTGCTGTCGAAGTTTGGCATAAAAATTCCACTTTTTTAAGAAGTTATATCCCTCATAAATTTGTATATTGGCATAGTGCCCAAAAGACTTCCGGTCCGAAAAACACGCCACAGTTATTCAGCAGCTCTGTTTTGTGATGTCACAAAACGAAGGCTGCGTGAGCACACCCCATTCAGTTCTATGGGCCTCGTATTTTCAGACATAGTTATACCCTTTACTGCTGGGGATTTAGTATATCAAAGCGATCGATAGGCTAATTGGATGAGGAAAGGATGAGAAGGGACTTGGCAAGGTTGGAGAAATGGTCAAATGAATGGTAGCTTAGATTCAATGTTAAGAAGTGCAAAGTAATACACCTGGGAAACAAAAACCCAGGGAAGAGTACACAATGGGGGGAGTAATAACAACAAAATGGAAAGGGACCTTGGGTTAATCACATCAGATGACCTTAAAGTTAGCAAGCAATGTGAGAAGGCAGTAGGGAGGGCTGGGGGGATACTGGGATGCATAGGGAAAGACATCACCAGCAGAAAACAGGAAGTTGTTATCCCTCTGTAAAGACAGTTGGTGAGACCCCATCTGGAGTACTGCGTGCAGTTCTGGAGACCCCACCTCCGCAAGGACATAGACAGGATGGAGACAGTCCAGAGAAGGGCAACTAAAATGGTGCAGGGTCTGCAACAGGAGCCATACGAGGAGAGATTAAAGGAGCTTAATATGTATACCCTTGAGGAAAGGAGGGAGAGGGGGTACATGATAGAAACTTTTAAGTACCTCAGTGGAATCAACAAAGTCCAAGAGGGTAGCATCTTTCAGAAAAAGAGATGTGCAAGACCAAGGGGACACAATTTGAAGATAGAGGGGGGACGGCTCATGGGCAATTTGAGGAAGTATTTTTTCACAGAGAGGTGGTGAACACATGGAACTGCCTTCCTGAGGAGGTTGTGGGGTCTAAAATGGTGGGAGAATTCAAGAATGCATGGGACAGACATAAGGCAATTCTGGTGGGGTAGGAAGAAATAGGCTGTTGGTTAACTGGGATCTGCAGCTTATTCAGTAGGTAGGGAAACGGGAAGACTAAGTGGGCCAAGCAGTCCTTATCTGCCATCAAAGTCTATGTTTCTATGTTTTCCATATTGTAATGAGCCATCTAAAGATGTTGTTTCTCCCATCCTCTGGAACTAAGTTGATGCCTTGGAGGTATCCAGGAGGGCTCCTAAGAAGGGGAGCTTTTGGGAAGATGAACTGGCATCTTCCCTTAACCTGGAGAGAACTGAGAAGCTGTGCCAACTGCTTCCTGTGTTTCTTAACCAGAAGGGCTGGCTAGGAGCCAAATGTCCAGGAAGACTTGGACGCCGAGATTTAGGGAACTGTTCCCTGAACAGGAACTTACTTAACCTTCCAAGGTCAAAAAATGGGCACGTGCCATTTGTTAACTTAGGTGGAATGATTTTTACTGTCCAGTACCTGCAGAGGCCCCATATCTCAGAAGCAGAGAGTGTGCGTGACTGAGACCGACAGACTGGCTGCTGTCTGAGTGGAAGGTCTGAGGAAAGCTGCGAAATTGGGAGAGTATCCCTCTCGGACAATACTGATGACCTAAGGTCCGCTGTAATGAACTGCTACTGGTTGTAAAACTGAATTAGACACCCCTCCTATCGCTGAGAGGCATCCCCCCCAGACAGCTGGGGTGGGGTCTGGGCTGAATGAACAGAGGTTAGTATAGGGTGCTTTCGGATCCTGTGTCCTCTACTGCATTCTCTTAGTGGCTGAGGGGTTGGTTCCTGAAAAGGGGATCCTAGGCCACTACCTTGACAGGACTGTTTGTCACGAGGATGTCGTGTGGTTTAAGTGGCAGCCCTATTGTTCTGAGTGGCCTTTGCTGAACAGATAAGCACAGTCAAGGAGACATTAACCACCTGCTGCCAGTGGCAGCTGCCCTAGAGGCAGAGACATAGGTGTCCATAAAAGCTTTAGCTGATTATTAGACTATATGCCCCTAGCAATGGAACGTTAGATTTCGGGAGGCTCTTGACCATTGCATTAAGTGTGTTCCACAGGGTGTACTCATACTGAGAAATGTAGGAACTCAAGATGTAGGAGTCTGCTTTGGTCCACAGATGAATACTGAAATGTTAGGTGGACCCCATATCCCTGAGGAAAAGGAACTGGAAAGATCTTCCATCACACTGATACAGATGGTATGCATTCCAGCCTACAAAATGAGTCATCCACTGTGTCTTCGACAAAGCAGAAGAGGGAGAGACTCATCCAAATCCACTTCTACCCCAAAACAGCCTCCAAGGGCAGGTCAGGACCATGCCACCACCTGGATTGGGGAGGAGTTCAGAGCCATCCGTGGTACCAGCACCACACATGGCACCACACTCGGTGCCACACCCAGCATTAGCGCCGATGCCGCTGACGCCCGGCGCCACAGACGGCAGCGAATGGTGCCACTAATGGCAATGCGTCTGGAGCTGCCGATGCCAGGCACTACTGGAACTAGACCTGTAGAAATGGAAAGCAGGAATGGGTACCTATGCCAGCTCCTGCAGAGAAAAATGAGAGGGGGGGTAGGCATGAGGGGTTGGCGTCAATGGCGTAAACACCAGAGAGGGCACCACGCACATTCTGGCCTGGCAGACCCAGCCGTGGTCCAGCGGTCCCAAGGTCTGAAGGCTCCGGACCCAGGACTACAGCCAGGACAACTGGGCAGACGCTGTACCCCTGCTCTGAAAGAGTGGCCCTGTGGTGAAACTGCTCACCAGAACCCTATCGAGGACAGAGATGGGAACCAGTGTCGAAGATCACGGCCATTAAGAGCGGAGCCACACGGGAACCCACCAGAGTCAGTTCAGACTTACCACTCTCAACCAGTGATGATCAACATGCAGACATACCAGAAGGTGACCTCAAGAGGTACCAATTCTTCTTCCACCGACAGGAGGAAGAAAAGCTTGAGGTCCAGTGGAGTCGGGTCCCTGAACCACTACATTTGTGCTACGGGTGGACTGTCCTTCCCCCCCCCAGCACCAGGCTGCCCGTGGTCGGACCCCCCCCTCCAAAAAGAGTGGCGGACCAGACAGCCCCACTGCCATCACAGCTTTCAAACAAAGTCTCCCTACCATCACCGCTTCCATCACAGGTAGACTTCGTTGATGGCAGGCTAAAAATAACTACTTCTTCGTCTTCATTTTCTTTTTTTTTTTTTTTTTTTGTTTAAATAAAAGAACACTAAAAATGGTAAGTTAAGCGAGTACTGAACGGCTAAATAGCTGCTGTCATATATACGAAGACTAGACTCCAGGTGGGCAAGCAACTTCATCATCGAAGCACACTCGATGGCAGGAGAAAAGGAACTGAAGCAGATGGAGGGTCAACACTGAGATAGCCTATACGGGCACAAGCTAGCCTTGCAGTGCCACGCATCTGCGGTCCTATCTTAGCGCCGGCCCTCCTGAAGATTTTTGGCTTCTTCGGGGTCCTAGCGCCTCTGGTGTACTCCCATTAGTGTGAATGAGTGGTGGAGACTTGAGTCCAGGAAGATCACTTAAAGCTACGCCCTGGATCAGCACCATTGCCATCACCACCTCCATCAACATGTCTGGAGCCATGATCCTCCTCGGCATCGCTAGCAACACTATGGATAGTGATAGCTTATGAACTGGCACTGGATTGTGCAACAGCCTTGGTGCCCGTCACTACCGACACCACAAACTGTGCTGGGGGAGACCCAGTGTTGTCCTTGGTGTCACCCGCCACATTGTCACTGCGAACAGTGACAACAGCATGGGCAGCATCAGAGGACACTGTCTACCAGTGTAGATCAAGTATATAGCTGCTGCCTTGCCACCGGGGACATCTACTTCTCATGACAGGCAGACTTTGGAGGGTTCACAGTCGATCGCTCAGAAGGATTCGATTGTCCATCAGATCCATCCACTGGAGTCTTTAATGCCTCAGCATGGTGATGTCAAGGAGAACTCTGTACCTTCACGTAACCAGAACTTCCAGGAAGAGGCCCGGGGGAAAGCCTAAGGACCTAGTCTTGGACGCACATGTGCAATGCCTGCCTCCAAAGGTGGGGATTGGGCAATGTGTAGTTTTCCAAGGTTTGGTGATCCATGAAGACACAGGTGTTGCAAACATCCATATCATGCTCCAGTCCAAGACAGGCCACACAGGATTCATGCCAGTCCATCATAGCTATAGGTTTCCCACAAGGGGCAATGACACAAGATGGGTAGTTGTCAGACTTTCTTTTTTAACATGGCCCCTTTCTTCTCAGATTTTGGCACTGCAGGAAAACAAATACACATGAAAGAACAAAAAAACATCCTCCTCAGGACCAGACCATATCAATGCCTATTTTGTAAAAGAAACAGCAGACGAGTTATCCCCTCCTCTCACTATTCTTTTCAACAAATCCTTATACACTGGAGAGACTCCATCAGACTAGAGAATGGCCATTGTGGTAACAATATTTAAAAAGGGTAACAAAAGTGTAATTAACAACTATAGACCAATTAGTCTGACCTCCACTATCTGTGAATGCATGGAGTAGACCCCAGAGTCAGTTGAAAAACCAATTAAGACCGACTTACTACACATCATGACTGATTTTTTCAACTAGTTTTAAATGTCTGACTTCAACTAACTGAAGAAAATCCAACCAATTTTTTCAACTGTCACCATCGTTGAATTTTATTACAAAGTAGTTTGTCGTACTTTTTTAACTTCATATCTTTCCTGAATTAAAATGTTGACTGTAAAAGTTAATAAAATGTATGGAAAAGTACCCCTCTTGAAATCAATGGGACACGCGCACACACACAGCCTTCGCTTTCTGACATTACAAAATGGGACTGCATGTGTGTACGTGGGGGCATGTTGATGGGTTGAGGTCAAGAAGCAGCTCCGTTTTCAGCATTTGGGATTTAGCAGCATTATAACTTCATAAATGGGTAGAAACAAAAGGAATTATTTATTCCCCCTCAACTCTGTGGCAGATGAGGTATTGCATATGTTGGAGGGAGCAGCAACTAGTCAGCAGCAGCTAAGAAGCTGGCTGCTCTTTAAAATGCAAATACAAAGTGCAGTGAAACAAATCTATACACAGTAGGGACCCACTAAAGCACATTAACCAGTCAAAACAACAACAAAATATACTAAGTCCCTGAAAGTAAAAAGTTGAAGCAGGGCAGTAAAACAGTATACGGTATAGAAAAATAAGCGGCAGTAATATTAGTCACTTAGAAAAAGAAGTGTGAGTCTAAACTACAGTATAAGTAGGGCCTCAAACGCCCCACAGAAGCTAGAAGATGCTCTTTTGCAAACAGAGCTAGCCATCAATATATGTTAGTTTACTAGTAGAATCTGAGAGACTGAAAACAGTTTAAGGGAGGACCCCCAGAAATACCTCCTGTATGGTATACCATAACTGAGATGTATTCATAGTTTAATTTTTTTTTTTTTTTTTTTGGTTAATCTATTTTAGCACCGACTCGGGGAACTCTCTCTGGCATCCTCCATTTCACCCTGCTCTACCTCCGTGCTTGAGAGGCCTCCAGATTCCTGGCATCAACCTGGCTATCCCCCCGGCTCTGAGCCCCCCAAGATAGGGCCACCCTATCTGCCCAGGGCACTCTATCTCTCAATTCAGGCCAGGCTGGGCTCAGTCCAGGAATGGAGGATGACCGGCAGTGGAGTGTGGCTGGGTGGATGGATGTGCCGTCACCTATCTTTTTTGTTATGTTTCCCCCAGGAGTGCAGCGTGCCATGACATCCGTGCAAGGCTGCCTGCTGACGTCTGCCACACTCTCGCCCCTTCGTCTGGCTGGTGATCCCTGCTGTACTCCTGATCTCTATCGGGGGTTTCGAGGGCACCGAGCAGCCCCAGGATCCCTCCCAGGGAGAAGAGAGCTGTCCTCCAGATGCTCGATCCTCTCCCTCCCCTGCCGAATCCCGGCTCCCCGAGTCTGTCCCCGAACCCAGGTCGCCGGCACGGCGCAAGGTGTGGCGTCCAGCGCCTCAACCCTTAGCGCCACTGGGCTGGACCATAGTTTAAATTTGAAGCTAAAAAAAGCTCATGCATATTAAAAAAAAATTTTCAGGCAGTTTCTGAATTTGTTTTGGCTTTTAGCATGCACATGAATGTGTTTTTTAAAGTTTTATTCATCTTGCTGTGAGGACTTTAATATTTAGGCTATCCAATTCCTAGAGTGGCAAACAACAAACATTTTGTCCATTGGACCCGACTGACCATGCTCCATGCCCTGGCCTCTTACGGGTATGAGAACTCACCAATCGACCACCTGCAACTAGCCTGCTCCACGACCTCATGGGGAGTCTGACTTACTCACAATGCCACCACAGTCAGAGAGAGAGCCCAGCTGGGTCACCAGCAGTAGATCAATGATGATCGATCGCCTTGACTTTTCAAGTTCGACCCCCCGGGCCCCACAGCTCCCAAGCCCTCAACCAGCCAGACAAGCCAGCCAGGAAAGCAGCAGGCACACAGACAGACTGAGTAGTCTATGAGAGACCATCCTCCTCCTTCCTACTGCCCAGCCCTGATGGGCTTTACATACATATCCCATACAGTACATTGCTCACTGTAGTAGCCTGTTGCCAGTTCGGTCAGGTGTCGGGCAATGATTCATTCATCATCATTGGGTGGCTCCATGGCTCAGGCTGCTGCTGCTGCTCTACTCTGTGGTGGTACCGGTGTTTTTTGGAGCTGTGTGCTCCCTCTTCCCAACCCACACAGTCGGTCCCCAACCCAGACCCACATCCCCACTCTGGTACTCCGCACAGTGGAACTAGTGCACCTACCACTCCTCCTCCTCTTCCTCCTCACTGACTCTGAAGTCCTTACTGAGACTGAGAGAGAATCATCCGATGGGCCTGGCCAACGGGGTCACTAGGCTGATCCCAGCCACGACCAGACCACTGACTTGCTGTCTTCACATGACTGCCGCCAGGCTTTGCTGGAGGACTGACTGGGACCTGCACAGCCAAACACTAGTCTCTCCAGTCACCGCACACATCAGGACAGTGGACACAGTTAACTTATTTTTAAATTAAAGGCCAAACAGCCAAACTTTGTCCATGCAGAAAAAATGCTGCTCTCTCCATTGCCCACACACCAGCACAGATGCCTCTTCTCCTGACAGTCTCCTCTCCTACCTCCTACCTAGGCACGCTCTCCTTGTCACCCCTTGCAGTCAGTCACAGACACTCTCAAGCACCTGGCTCCTCCTTCAATCTCTCCTAATTGGTAGATGCTTCATGTCCAGGAGCCAGGGGTGCATTTTATTGGCTGTAAGGCTCAGTGCCGGCGGTTGAGGACCATTAGATATTTGTGGACCCCCTGGCCCCCCTCCTCCCCCAGGAAAGAAAAAAAGTGAAAACACACTGCAGTGCACCACAAAAACAAACCTGGATGAGTCATGGAATCGTCCACTGCAGTGGATTTCAACTCCACTATTTTATGACTGCAGTCCAATGCAATTGCAACTGACTGGAACTGCATTGAACTGCAACTGACTATTTCAACTGCCGATGACTGCTCCTGGGTCTAGCATGAAGAAACTATTAAAGATCAGATTTGAGGAAGAAATACAAGCTAAACATCTCGCAGATCCATATTAGTATGGCTTTACTAGGGGGAAATCATGTACCAGCAACCTAATCATGTTTTATGAACTGGTTAGCAACTGTCTAGATAATGGTATACCAGTGGATATTTTGCTCTTAGACTTTAAAAAAGCCTTTGACAAGGTTTATCATGCACGATTAATAACAAAAATGTCTACACTGGGACTAAATCCCTACCTAGTATGATGGGTCACAAATTGGGTAAGTAATAGAAGCCAACAGGTGCGAGTCTCTGATACATTATCCAGAGACATTGAGGTGACCAGTGGTGTACCACAGGGGTCAGTTTTGGGACCTCTGCTGTTTGGAATCTTTATTAGTGACATAAATGCTGGCACTCATTGTCGAGTGTCAAAATTTGCAGACAACACCAAAATCAGTAGCGAAGCGGATTGCCCATTCAAAACTAAACTTCTACAACAAGATCTAAATACAATTGCAGCATGGGCTAAAATCAACAGAATGGAATTTAACGTGGACAAGTGTTCAGTTATCCATCTTGGTAATAGAAATCCTAACACTATCTACTATCTAAATGGATGCCCAATAAAATCCATCGATTCTGAAAGAGATCTAGATATAGTAGTCAATAAGCATCTGACATCTACTAATCAATGCAGACAAGTAGCATTTAAAGCAAAGCGTATTATAGCATCCATTAAAAAATCCTTCGTTAATAGAAGTAGTGCCTGCATCTTAACACTATATAGATCATACGTCAAGCCTCATCTTGATTATGCTGCTTCTTTCTGGTCTCCATATTTAAACAAGGATTCCTTGCTAATTGAATCAGTCCAGAGGAGGGCTACTAAAATTATTTCTGGTATTAGTCACTTATCATATTTAGACAGATTAAAGGAACTGAAGTTATATAAACTATTGATTCGTAGAAACAGAGGGGACTTATTGCTACTCTTTAATATTCTAAATGATCCACATCTTTTGAATGAATACAACATTCATTGGGCCCCAAAACCTGTAGGGCTAAGATGTCACAAAAGACAATTATTGATCCCCAAATTCAACACTAATAAGAGGAAGAATTACTTCAATATACGAGTCTATAAACTTTGGGACTCATTACCCGACTATCTAGTGGACATTACTTCTATGGAGATGTTTCAAAACAGTCTGGACAGATATTTTCTTGAAATTGGGGTTTAAATACACCCTGCTATTGCAGGGAAGGTGGTCTCAATGGGCATAGGCCTACTTCCACCTTTAACAACTGAGTATAACTGAGTATTAGATGGCACCATGAACCGAAAGAAAAACACGGTGAGGCAGTTATTACCTTAGACGGTGACAAGGCGAACTAAGGAGTGCTCCCATGATGTGATCTCGATTCTGGGAAGAAATGGAAATTACATACCTACCGTAATTCTTGATCTTCTTGGAAAAAGTCTCCAAAACTCATTCACACTGATGGGAATCTATGCCGGTGGCGCTAGGACCCAGCGGGAGCAAACTTTTTGCAAGAGGGGCCGGCGCCAGAGATGGAGCCCACGAGGATCGGTGCCGTGAGCCTTATCTCGTGTGGCCATGACTATCTCGGCGTCGACCGTCTCAGTACCTTTTTTTCCAAGGAGGTGCAGCGTAACTAACCTAGAAGGATAGCCAAACAAAAAAACGGACATAAGATAGTCCGAGCGACCCATATGAGAAGGGTCAACAAAGAAGTCTTCATAGCCTAAGACTGAGGGAGTGAAGACCAACAACCAAGGTGAGCTCAGGGGGATGGTGGGTGGGCGTGTGAATGAGTGGTGGAGACTTCGTCCAAGAAGATCAAGAATTACGGTAGGTAAGTAATTTCCATATCTTCCCGGACATAAAGTCTCCACCACTCATTCACACTAATGGGAGAGTACCAAGCTAATAATCCCCTGAGAGGGCGGCAGGAGAGACCAAGAGCTCACAAATTTAGGACAGAAGTCCGTTAAGGATAGTCCTGCCAAACAAAAGATGTCGCCTGGCATGGACATCCAGGGCATAGTGCTTGATGAAAGTATGCACTGAGCTCCAGGTAGCCACAATGCAAATGTCTGCAATGGGCACGTTGAAGATTTCCGCCAGGGATGCCACGACTGCTATAGTAGAGTGAGCGTACGCTCTGCCCTCCAGCTTAACCTGTGCCATGGAATAGCAGTGGTGAAGGCATGCCACCAGCCATGCCGAAATGCATCCGATAGCGACAGGTTGACCCAGCCGGGTCTCACTGAAGGAAACAAACCGTTGTTGAGCTTTGCAAATTTCTTTTGTTCTATCCAAATAAAAATGCAGAGTTCTTTTGACATCTAAAGAATGAAGGGTACGCTCTCCTTCATTTTGGAAGTTCGCAAAGTAAGTAGGTAGGACCAAAGATTGGTTTAGATGGAATTCTGAAACAACCTTAGGGAGAAACTTAGGATAGGTCCCAAGAACTACTTTGTCCTTATGAAACACAGTATACGGAGGGTCTGTGACCAAGGCATGTATTTCAGAGACCCTGTGGGCCGAGGTAATGGCCACCAGGAAGGCCGTTTTCCAAGTGAGAAATTTCAGCTCACAGGTAGCTAGAGGCTCGAAAACTTTTGAGTGAGCATGTCTAGCAGAAGATTAATGTCCCAGGCTGCAACTGGACATCTGATAAGAAGTCTGGTATGCAGAATACCCTTAAGAAACCTCTTAACTACTGGTAACTGAGCCAGTGATAAGGAAAGTACTGGCTCATGATAAGCTGAAACGGCACAAAGGTGAACTTTGACAGTTGAGTATTGTAGACCTGAATTTGAGAGGTCTAAAAGGTAGTCTAGAACTTTATTTGGTGGGCAGGAAAAAGGATTCAAAGAGGATTTTGCACACCAGAGAGAAAAATGCTTCCATTTGGCTGTGTAAGTTTTTCTAGTGGCTGACTTGCGGCAGCCAAAAGAATATCTGAAACTCTCCGAGAGACATTGAACCTGTTCCCTTCTATCTCTTCAGGAGCCAAGCGTACAGGTGAAGCGACCTCAGATTGGGATGGATCACAGGCCCCTGGGTCAGAAGGTTCGTCTGAAGGGGAAGCGCTTTCAGAGGGGTTTCCGTCATATTGTTGAGTAACGGAAACCATATCTGTTGAAGCCAGAAGGGAGCAATGAGGATTATTTTGTCCCGCGGGACTCGAATTTGAGAAGTACCCTCTGAATTAGTGGAAGAGAAGGAAAGGCGTATAGAAAGCATTTTGTCCACTGCAGCCTGAACACATCCTGACAGAAAATGCCAGGCCCTGGATTTCTGGAGCAGAAGAGAGGCAGTTTTGTGTTGAGTGGGGATGCAAAAAGGTCCAGGTCTGGAGTTCCCCACTCTGCTAATAATGAATGAACTACAGTTAAGTTGAGAGACCACTCGTGAGGATCTGTCTCTGTTCTGCTGAGACGGTCTGCCAATTCATTCTGCACTCCCGGCAGGTAGACCACCTGAATTAGAGCCTTGTGCTCTAGGCACCATTCCCACACTCTCATGGCTTCCCTGAATAAAGGGCAAGAGTGTGCACCACCCTGCTTGTTGATGTAATACATCACTGCTTTGTTGTTTGTTTGAAGGAGAATGTTCTTGTGACAGAGAATGTCCTTCAAAGCCCAAACTGCATAAAGGACGGCTCTCATTTCCAGGACATTTATGTGAAGCTGGGACTTGTCCTGAGTCCACGTACCTTGGGTGTGGAGATTCTGACAGTGAACTCCCCACCCCATCAGGGACACGTCCGTGGTAATGGAAATCTGATGATCCAGGGGAGCAAAGGGATACCCTTCCAGAAGGTTGTCCTCTTGTGACCACCAGGTGAGTGACCTCTTCTAGAGGTTCTGTCACCTTGATGAGAAAGGACTGAGGGTGAGTGGTTGGGGACCACTGAGTACTGAGCATCGAATGAGAGGTTCTCATGTGGAGGCGCCCTAGGGGTACAGTGACCACTGAGGATGCCATGAGACCCAGCATCCATTGCATCGAGATAGCTCGAACTGAGTTGTTCTCTCTGATGTATCAGGCCATCTGTAGGATATCGCTTTCTTCTGTCCTCTGGAAGAAAAGCTTTCACACGGAGGTATCCAGAAGAGGTCCTATGAAAAGGAGCATCTCGGAGGGCTGCAACTGTGATTTCTTGAGGTTTAGCAGGACTCCCATGGACTTGAGAAAATTTGAGGCCATGGCAACGGCATCGAGAGTTCCTTGCCTGGAAGGGCTTGCTAGAAGCCAGTTGTCCAGATATGGGAACACTTGAATTCTGACTTTTCTGAGATGCGCTGTGAGAATTGCACAACACTTTGTAAAAACTCGTGGCGCTGAGAATAGCCCAAAGGGCAGGACTCTGAACTGATAATGCTGGCCCAGAGCTACAAACCGTAGGTATCTGTGATGCTTTGGGTGTATAGGCATATGTTGGTATGCGTCCTGCATGTTCAGGGAAGCTAGCCAATCGTGTTGATGAAGCAAGTGTAACAGAGTCCCGAGCGATATCATCTTGAACTTTTCCTTGAAAAGAAACCTGTTTAACTTTCTGAGGTCCAGAATGGGGTGCATGCCACCGGTCTTTTTTGGGACCAGGAGGTAATGGGAGCAGAAACCTGTGTTTCATTGATCTAGCGGAACTATTTCTACTGCCCTGTTGTTCAGAAGGCCTTGTATCTCTGAGGCAAGAAGGTCTGACTGTATTATTGACAGCCTGGGCTGTCATCTGGGGGGACGATCCAGAGGGGCTTCTGAAAGGTTGAGGGAGTACCTCTCGCGGATTATCTGGAGGACCCATTTGTCTGATGTTATGGACTTCCACTGGTTGTAGAACTGAGTCAGACGTCCTCCCACCGCTGAGGAAGAGTCCCCCTCGGGCAGTTGAGGTGGGACCTGGGCCAGAGACTCAGAAGGTGGCACTGGGCACTTTGGGCCCTTGTGCCTTCTGTTACGTTTTCTTTTGAGGCTGGGGGGCTTGGTTTTTGTTAAAACCTCCCCTGCTCTTGCCCCAAAAGGACTGATGGTTGTGAAATTGACGCTGTTAACACCGCCTGAGAAGGGTGGGAGCGGGTCAGCTACTTCAATGGCCGACCTAGTTTTCAGTGGCCTCCAGAGCTTGCTCTACTTGGAGGCCCAACAGATACATACCATCAAAGGGTAACGCCATGACCTGCTGTTGGGCCTCATTAGTGAAGCCCAAAGTGTGTAGCCAGGAGTGACGGCGGGTACCCGCCGCTGCCACTCGGGAAGCAGTATCGAAAGCGTCCATAGCTGCTTTAACCTGCTGGTTGTTGGACTCGATACCCCTGGTTATGGTCTGAAGTAGCTCTGAACTAGCATCCGACTCGGGTAGAGCTTCCACCATCTGTTTGAGCGAATGCCAAAGAACATACTCATACTGGGAGAAATAGCCCTGGTAGCTGGCAATACGCATACCTAGGGTACAGGCAGCAAAGACTCTCTTACCCAAGGTGTCTATCTTGTGAGATTCTTTGTTTATAGGTCAGGCTGTCAATGGCTGAGGAAGAATGACCTTATCATTTTCTGCCAGGACTACAATAGGGTCCGCAAAGGCCTGGGAGGCCAAAATGGGTCGATCCTTGGGAGCCGCATACTTCCTGTCTATGGACTTAGCCACAGAAGGAATGAGAGCGGGATTATTCCATACCATCTGAGAGAGTGTCTCAAAAGATGGTTGTACCGGGGGAGTCAAATCCATAGGGATCTCCGGAACATGAAGATATTGGAGTCTTAAGAGCTTCCCAGGATCTATATCAGTATTCTGGAGAGAAAGAGTAGTATTTCAGTTTTTCAGCAGAGACTTAAATGACAGGTCTTCAACCACAGGCTCTGCAGCAGGATTGAACCCTGCTCCTTCAACATCATCACCCAGTCAGAGATCTGGGGCAGGTTCAGTGTCATCTCCTGACAGTCCAGGAGGGACCGTATGGACAGGAAAGGAGTGAAAGTCAGAATGAAATGAAGAAGAGAAAGGATTCAGCGTCGAGAACCCCTGAAGGATGGACAGTGCCGCACCAAGCCTCAGCGCCAAAGAAGAACACGGCACCCAAGGCAAGGGAGACGGTGCCATCGGAAACAACACAGCACATGGTGCTGACAGAGCCCACGGCACCGACAGGCGCTTCGGCACTGAGGACAGCACCAACAACCCCATCGGCACTGAGGACAACGCCAACAGGTGCATCGGTACTGAGGACAGTGCCAACAAGCATGCTGGCGCCAAGGACGATGCCAAGAGAGCTCCCGACAGTGCCAAAAGCAATCCAGGGCCCCGAAGACTCCGATTTGAAGAAAAAGGAAGAAGAATACCAGGAGATAAAGGTATCAGTGTGGCTCCCTGTGCCGCAGCCATGTGAGGGGGGGGGAACACCTGAGCGTGGAGTCGATGGCACCAAAGATTGCGGCGCGTGACTAGGAAGGTTCAACCACCCTACCCGCTCTCCCGAAGGGCCTGAAGACCTTGGAGAGACCAGGCCAAGCAGCTGGACCAACCTCCAAGCCCATTGCTCCATAAAAGCGGCCCACTGATGAAGCTGCTCATCGGAAGCCCTTTCAATAGGAGGGGAAGGGCTCCGATGTCAAAGAGGTCAGTAACCAGAGACAGAAATTGGTGACTCCGGTGGCCGAGACCGGCATCTGACCCCAACGATCGACCATCGACGCGCAGACATACCAGAAGGCGATCTTGAGTGATGCCTTCTCTTTTTTGACCTGTGGGCCGAAGAAAAGCTCGAGGCCGAATGGTGCCGAGAGTGCGACCGTTTTCTTTTATGCTTCCGGGGGACCGCTCATCCCCCAGGCATCGGACCATCCAATGTCGGACCCTCCCTCCGGGGAGGGCAGCGGACCGGACCCAGCCTGCTGACTGAACAGCTTTCATACGAAGTCTCCCTACAGTCACCTGACCCGCTCATGGTCGACTCCATCAATGGAGGGCTGAAGACTTCTTTTTCTTAATAAGTAAAATTTTAAAGTAAGTGGTACTTATTCATAAATAAATTACAAAACAATAAAAGAAAACTATGCTGCTAGTTTGAAGTTTGATCCTGCAGGCGAACGACGTCATCACTGAAGCGCACTCAATGGCGGGAAAAAAGGAACTGAGGTGGTTGGAGGTTCGACACCAAGATAGTCATTGCCGCACAAGCCGAGGCTCGTGGCGCCGCTCCTTGCAGCTCCATCTCTGGCGCCGGCCCTCTTGTAATAACTTTGCTCCCGCTGGGTCCTAGTGCCTCCGGCATAGATCCCCATCAGTGTGAATGAGTGGTGGAGACTTTATGTCCAGAAAGATCAGAATTGAGACTGGTGAGGGAACCAGCAACGCTTATTGGCTAGCATGTGGCACCATGTGGGAGGTGCACAGGTGCCATGTCAGTAGCTGCCACTAGCCCCCTGGCCAACACTTTGCTCCCACGAGGTCTTAATGCCTCTCGCCCACATTCATGACTGGGAATCAATGGTGAAGACTGATTTCTGGAAGATCCAGTGATACAGTACAAGTGCTCAGGAGGTGGGGACCACTAAACCTCCAGGGTATTGAACCAGTTATACAGGATGAGTGATCGGGGGGAGAGGACCACTAGACTACCAGAGAATCACTGTACTGTACAGGATGGGTACCACTGTGCACAGATAACGGCAGGGTTTCAGCAGTGGTAAATAGTGCTGCGACAGAGGCTGTTTCTTGCTGTTGAAACATCTGAATGTATCACTGCATCCAGTACGCATGGGAGCTCCCTCATTTGTATGTGCACAGTAGTATATTCTGTGTGGTGGCACTGTTAGGTCAACACAGCATACCTGGGAACTTTGAATATGGCTTAACCCCATTCGGTTTTGCTATTCATGGTTAGCGTGGTGCTTACCCAGTTAGTGCCGCGCGAACTTTTATGAATATGGCGGCCAGAGTGACAACAACAGAGTAAGTACAGGAACAATAAAATGCTAAGTATTATACATGAAATGGAATAATGAATTATGGAAAAATGAAACAATATAAAATAGTGCAAAATGCATGAGTTCCAATACAGAGTGAAACAGAGATAACAACAGCAAAAGTAAAGCGAACAGCTGGTGCATGTACAGGAACAATAGAATTCAAAGAATAAAACAAAATATTGAAAAACTGCCCCTTCCCCTGGAGCTCAGTGCCTCTCTTTTGCAACACACACTTCCCCCAGTCAGCCTCAGCCTGTACACCACCCACTGAGCCATCCACCTTAGTGTGTTTTTATCATTTTAATATACGGTACAATATATCATTTTTCAGTTCTGTTAAAGGAAAGTTAAAAAAAAATTTAAAAAAATTCCTGTGGGGAGTTGGGTTGGAACTGGGCATTTAGTCCAGCATAGTGATACCATCAGTGTTCTCTACACTCCCATGTGGGTGGTCCTGGATTGCTGTGCAAGCCCACCAGTTTAGATCTGTGGAATCTAGAGGGTGCTACAGTTAGCACTCACTGATTCCAGGAGGAGGGTGTAAGTCCTTACAGTGCTTGAGTGCTTCCTGTGGGGAGTTCAGGTGACAAAGTCCAAAATCACCACGCTACTCACTGGCTAAAAAAACAAACTTGGAGCCAACAACTGTGCAAAATTGCCATGCTTTAATAAGCTAGCAAAAATACAAAAAATGGCCCGAGAAGGACCCAATCACCCTGTGAGATTAAACTCCAGTGCTTCTCTACATAAGGGTTCATCAGGGGGCAAAGACACTAAAGGATACACCTGGCCCTGAGTTTGTTTTTTTTAGTGAGTGAGTAGCATGGTGATTTTTGGAATTTTTGGTAGTATAGCAGGGGTTAGCCCCCCCCCAACTACCACACACCCCGTGTTACCCACTGGAGTGTGGCTGACATCTCTCGGAATTCAGGCAGTTCAGGTGACACTGGATACTGCGTGTAATCACATAATATCCTGTCCCCGAGATCAAAGCACTGCCACAGAGAGGATATAGAAAGAGGAAGGAGGGTGGGGCTTCCACAGGTAAAATGTTCCCTGTTGGAGCAAGGGGTATACTGTCGCTACAGCAACAACTTTACCATGACAGACACTACAGTGACAGCAGTGCCAGGTCACTGTAGTGTCGGCATAGGACCTCGGCACTGCTTTCTGGGGATATTGCATCCCCTCGCTGAAGCAATTCCGACTCGGAATTGATTATTTTAGTAGTGGGGGTTGCGGAGGCAGAGCCCCCCCAAAGAAAACAATGTCTGATTTGACTCCCTTTATGCCGACTGCAAATGCAGTCGACATAAAGGAGTCGCTGTAACGTTGGTCAACAATGAAATTGTCCACCGACTGTCATAGATACGGAGCAAGGTACCCTTCTGTCTCCCCCTCATCACTCATCCTGATATCTGGCACTCTTTCTCACCTTGTTTGCCATTAACTCGAGTTGAGACCAGGGTACTTGGTTCCTGGGGCCTGCCATATTGGGACTTTCCCCATGGGGTGCAGCTGCATGGGAAGATTTGGTGAGAGCCAATGTCCAGCTTCATGAAGCCAATGGACAGACGAGACAGAACAGCTGAAGAGAAACAGCACAGGCTCTGTTCACACTGCTGCCCCTCCAATGGGACTTTAATCCCACAAAACATGATGCAATTTAGCCACTAGTTTCATGGAACTGTAAGTTAATGTAGAGACATAATGAAACTGCATAGTCAACAAAAATATTAGGGTTGTGTGAGTTAAAAAATTAATTCCCAAACATCATGCTTAATGGGCTGTCATTATTTGGGACCTTGTTATGAACAGCATCACCTATTTGGGAATCAAAAAACATAAAAAAATGTAAAACAAACTTTTCCCTCCCTCCAGGTGGTCAGGGTTAGTCCCATGTCAATGAAACCCTCCCACCCATTTTCCATCCTGCCACAAAAAGCAACTGTAGGACTGATCTACGTAGGTGACCAGGATATGCTCAAATTGAACGTGTATTAAAACTGAATAGCTGTTTTTTGCTTTCCGCTGCTGCAGGCATTTTTCCTGGAGGCCAGCACTGGAGTAAGCAGGAAATAAACTAAGAGGGCATTCCTAATGGGGAGCTATTAATGATGTGGCATTCTCAGTATATAGCATACGTGTTTCAGTATGTGGTGTATGTATTCCAGTATACTGGTGCTTTTAGTATGTTAGTGTATATATCTCAATATATACTGTTTCAATATATGTGTTTAGATATACAATAATGCAATGTACATATACACTATATTATATGCATTTCATTGTCTACGTATTTCATAAGTGTGTGCATTTATCTCAATGATATACTATGTGTTTCACTATGAAGTATATACATTTCAATATAACTTTTATATTAGTGCTTGAGTATGTGATACATTTTACTACATAGATGTATTCCACTCTACTATGTATGTTTCACTGTACAGTGTATTCATTTCACTATATAATGCAGCATTTCAGAACTATATATAGTGTAAGCATTTCAATAAACAATGTATGCATTTCCAGCATTTCACTCTATGTTGTAATTTTACTGTACTGTGTATGTTTTCACTATGATGTATATGCCCAGAAGGTATAAATTATGTCCCTAATGGCATTCCATGCAACTGTGCATTTTTAGACTTGATAACAACATAGCAACACAGCAGTAATGGAGTCTTCTGTCATTGACGGAAGAGTCTCAGTTGCTGTGGGTCCACTGATGAGAGAACTCAATCCTGGGTGTACATGTACGGCCACGTGTCGCACTGGAATCCAGGTAAGGCAGGTAGATAAAGTGCCTTGTGTGCCAGGCGCTTGTTAGCCAAACTTTGCAGCCTCAAATTCATTCAAACCGACCTGGCAGATGTGATGCCATCATGGTCAGTCGGTAGCTATGTTTTCCCAGGTTTCAGGGTTAATATTGCAAGTAGAACTGGAACAGAAGATGTTATGATTCATTACTTTTGTCACCATGCTGTCTTAGCAGTTAAATCAAGTAATTTTTTTTTTTTTTTTTTTAAGTATACTTTATCCCGTTTGCCTGACTGGCCCACCTTTGGTCCTGCCCTCTCACCCAGCCCTGTTACCCACCTTCCCCAGGACCTTACTCTCTCCATGTTCCTCTTTGGCTTGCCCCCCCCCCCCAGGAGGGCTGCTGGGAGTAGATCTGCCCCCCCCAGAGTCTGGTGCTGGAGAAAGTGCTGTGGTTGGTGGTGCGGGGTCTACAGTGAGAGACAGCCTTCCTCTTGCTGTGGTTTTGGAGAGGTCCGCATATCTCCTCAACCCCTAGGACACTGAGATGAGCTCCATGACAGGTACACACATGTAGTTGCATGCTATGCAAGTCAGCGTCTTCCCACCCCATTTCTCGGCTCTTGACTGCACCGCCACTTGTGGTCACCCTGGTGGTGGTACTGCAGTGGAGACTGAAATCCCTCTTTCCCAGAGGTGGAGAGCATACTGTGGTATGCTCATCCCACCTCCCCTTAGCCAGCCACCCAATGACTCAGGCTTGTTCCCGAATCTCGGTAGTCTGCGTCGCAAGCAGCAGCGCTACCACTGTGCCAGCTGGCAGGCCCCCAGTAATGTCTTTTATCTCCAGCCACTTATTCAGTTTCAGTTTGAATTCTACTGCTTGTATTATTTTTTTATTATTTAGGCCATGGCAAAAAATAAGTTAATTCTTGGAATTTGCTTCATATTTAATAATAAAAAAAACGTTTTTCCTTTTTCACTTTCAACTGTTTTAGAAGAAAATTTTCCAGATTAGCACGTCAATGCAGAGTTGTTTTCTTTCTTTTTTTCTCCCATATCTCCTCCTGGACAAAATATATAAGATTGTTTTTGTTATAACAAATTGATGTCTGCAAAAGGAATAGTTTTGTTTTAATTATTTCTCCAGAAAAATGCCTTCAAAAATCTGAAGCACACCATATTCAGTTTTCTTGCCTTATTTACAATTTGGTGACAGAGACAGGTACACCAAGTCTTGGCTCGTTTCCAGGTCTGACACGAGCGAAGGAGGACAGAGGTGATGGAAGTACAGCAAAAAAAAAAAACTATCACAACTGGAACAGGGCAGGCAAAACTGGTTAAGATACAATACATGGTAATCTGATAAAAAAATAATTACAAAAATTAACAATGTTAGTCTATAATTTTGCGTTAGGAATCAGCTTTCTGAGTAGGGATGAATAAGTTACAAGTATGCAGTTTGGGCTGGCAGTATAGCCTAGAGGTTAGAGTAACGAGCTGTGAATGAGCTTGGTACATCCAGCAGTCCAGACCTTGGTTTGATTCTCACAACCTCCACTTGCATACTGTGTGACTCTGAGCAAGTCACTTAACTGCGCAGTGCTCCCAGGTCGCCCCTGAAAACAGGCATTTGTGCCCAGTGGGCCTTACCCGGTTATCAAAGACTAAAATAAATAAACATGGGGATTCCCTTGGTGCTAGTGGTGTTTAGAAAGTATCTGACCTGGATACCACTGGATAGTGGATGAAATGTCAGGTGCAAACTCAGTGAGTCACGTGAGTGGGCCGAAGCTGGTGGGGGAGAAGGTACCGCAGTATGCGGCACCGGCCCCAACCTAGGGAAGCACACAGCGCTGTTCTGGTGCACAGATGACACCTTGTGGTGGGCAGGGGAGCCTTCCCTCACAGAACGTTGACATGTGTGTCGAGGCCTGATGGGCCTCTGCACTGCATCGGATATTCCTTATCAGGTTAATGCACCAGCATGGCTCTAACCAGAACTTGATGTATATGTGCTACTGCTATTTGTCTGATGTTATTTTGACTGTCTTTCGCAGTATTGCTCATCTGATGTGCACTTGCGCCAGACAGAAACCACTCATCTGTAAAGATATTTATTACGAACATACAAACATTCGAAATTGTCTGCAGATAAAAACCATTATGGCCTATCTAGTCTGCTCGAATGTGCAGCTCTGTGAGATTTCAGTAGAGCTGCTCCCTCCCTTCCTTCATCTCAGAATTCCCTCCCTCTCCCACCTCTTCCATCATCCCCCGTCCTCAGTATGATTTTCCTGATAAGCCTATCCAACCCGCTTTTAAATCCACCCACAGTCTTGGCTGAACCCAACTCTTCCAGAAGCGTATTCCATTCTGAGACCACCCTTTCTGTGAAGAAATGCCTCCTTGCATCTTTTTAACCCCCCTTCAACTTTAGACGATGCCCCCTTGTTATCCCTGCACCCTTTATGTTAAACAAGCCCTCAGTGTTAACCTTGTTTATGCCCTTAAGGTACTTAAAAGCTTCAATCATGCCCCCCTCCTTGTCTCTCCTCCAGTGTGTACGTGCCAAGCTCATCTAGTCTCTCCTGATAGGGCCTGTGCTGTAGGCCCTGAACCATCTTGGTCACCCTATGCTACACATCCTCCAGCAAGTTTATGTCCATTTTTAGGTGAGGACGCCAGAACTGGACCCTGTACTCCATTTGTAGTCTCACCAGTGATCTGTACAGGGGCACCATGACCTCCCTCCTCCTAGATATGAACCCCCTGGTTACGCAGACCAGCATTCATGTAGCTTTAGCCATCACTTTGCTTATATTGTTTCAAGTCTTTGGTGATGATAACCCCTAGGTCTCTCTCTCTTCCTCTGTCTCTACTACTTTCACCCCCCCCTCAAACTAGTACTCCTCTCCCGAGTTTCATGCACTAAGATGCATAACCTTGCATTTTTTGGTGTTAAAAGCTAGTTGCTAGGTATCTGACAATCTCTCCAATTTAGCCAGGTCCTCCTGTAACTCCCTTCTCCCATCCTCTGTATCCACTCATCCACAGAGTTTAGTACAGTCTGCAAAGAGGCAGATTTTACCCCAATCCCCTCCGCTATGTCACCAATGAAGACACTGAATAGCACAAGGCCAAGAACCCTGCTGGTGACCGGCCTAGGTTCCAAGATTCTCCCCCCTACCACCACGAACTAACTTCTATTCTGTAACCAGCTCTTAATCCATCTAGTTAGCTCCACCAGTTGCTCTAGCTTGCTGAACAGAATTCTGTGTGGGACAGAGTCAAACACTTTGCAAAAGTCTAAACATAGTACATCCACTGCCTGTCCGCTGTCCACAGCCCTCGTAACCCAGTCAAAGAAGTCAACCAGATCTGTCTGGCATGATCTTCCTGACTTGAAACCGTGTTGTCTAGAGTCTTGGAACCCGCTTGACCCCAAGTAGTCCACCAGTCTTTCTTTAAGGATGGACTCCATCAGCTTACCCACAGTGGAGGTCAAGCTGACAGGGCAATAGTTCCCCGGGCCATCCCTAGGTCCATTCTTGTGGAGCGGCACCATGTGTGCCAGCTTCCAGTCCCTTGGTACATCCCAGTCTCTAGAGAGGTAGTAAACAGGTCCACCTAAGGGCTAGTCAGAATGTTAGCCATCTCTTTTAGTACCCTTGGGTGCACTTTGTCCGGTCCCAGTGCTTTGTTCACCCGGATGGCCCTGAGACTCTTTAACACTGTTTCTACCAAGATGGGTGCTTCCAGACCCCCTCTCCGATCCCCTGAAGCAGCTTCCCTACAGCTCCTAGGTACTAGTCTCTTTTTTTTCCCCTTGTGAAGACCGAACTAAAGTACTGGTTTAATACCTCAGCATGCTCCTCACTACTCTCCGCCCATCCCCCCCACCTTCCTCCGTCTCACAATACCCCCCTTCCTCTTTCGTTTTTCCCTTTACATACTGGTAGAAGTCCTTGTCTCCCATCTTAATTCCCTCAGTCAATTGGAGCTCCCTCCTTGCTTTCAACACCCCGAAAGTTCCGCTTGCCAACTCAGACTTCATCAGGTAAGCTTCCCTATCCTCATCCCTCTGTGTGCGCTTATATTTATGAAAGGCTATCCTTTTCTTCTTCACCCTGTGTGCAACTTTGGCAGTGAACCAGCTAGGCCTTTTTTGTCTGGTGTTCTTGCTCCTGATTTGGTACAGGCCTGTGTAGCCTCTGCAATACCAGCCTTTATTGCTTCCCAGTTCTGCTCTACCCCCATCTCCAGCCTAATCCTAGAGAGGTGTACCTTCAGGATTTCTCCCTTCCAAAATCTGTCCTTTTTAAGTCAGCTACCATGGTGTGAGTCTTTAATTTTTCATGTCCTACTCCCAGGATGAACCATACATCCTGTGGTCACTCCCCACTACTGGATCCTCTACCCTAATAACATGGACATAGTCTCCATTGGTTACAACCAAGTCCAGGATCGTATCATCCCTAGTGGACTCTCTGACCCCCTGCTCCAAAAAGTCATCCTGGAAGGCATCCAGGACATGCCTTTCCTTGGAGCTGGTAGTTGATAGTGTTTCCCAGTTAACTCCTGGAAGGTTGAAATCACCATTAAGTACTACTTTGCCTTTGCCTGCCTGAGTTCTAATCTGCTCACTTAGGTTCTCGTCTTCCTCTGCTCCCTGTGAAGGTGGTATATAGACCACACCCATTCTGACCTTCTCCCCGCTCGATGGCTGAAGCTGCACCCAAAGGGCTTCAGGTTTTCCCTCTGCTTCCTGATACCTTGTGTAGGTTATATCTTCTCTCACGAACACAGCCACCCCCTCCCTTCCCTGCAACCCTATCTTTCCTGTACAGCTTGTAACTTGGCACCTCAAGATCCCAAGCGTTGTGACTGGATGCCCACATCTCAGAGATGGCCATGATGTCCACCTCACTCTCCAGCATCAGTGCTTGTAAGTTGTCCATTTTATCTGCTAGGCTTCTGGCATTTAGGGACACACCTTCCATCCCTCCCGATGTATTTTCCTTGCCCCTTGTACCCTTCCTCGGTATCCTGCTTTTCTGTCCCCTTCTATATTTCCCACTGTCATGTTTTCCTGCTCTCCTTGCCCCATGCCTGGTCTTCTGCTACTCTATTCCCTTTAAGAACTCCCCCTGTTGTATTTTCCTGCCCTCCTTGCCCTCAGGTTCTCCCCATACTTGGACCCCATTGTAAATAAGTCTAACCACTCAAAGGGTTATCCTTTTCCTAGACTTGTAAGGAATACATTTTTACAAACAAATATCCTTCATCCTCAACCCGGGGGGGGGGGGAGGCCAATGGTCTCCTCTCCATGCGTCCCAGACTCTTTCCTGGCCTGAGCCCCCCACCGTTTCCTAGTTTAAATTATAAGAGGCAGTCAGAAACTCTCAGCCTCCTTCAGGACAGCTGAGCCTTCTATGCTAAGGTGGAATCTCTCCCGGGCATACAACTTTTTGTTTACAGATGTGGACCCCCAAACCCCAGAGCCTTGCACCACTCTGCCAACCAGGCACTAAACTTAATAATTCTTTGCTTCCTATCTGAACTTGTCTTAGGAACTGGTAGGACTTTAGAGAAGGCCACTGTTTTGCCTTCATCACTGCATATCCAAGCCAGCTCCCTGAACCTTGCTTGTATCTCCAGCACACTGTTGTCTGCTAGATCATTTGTGCCAAGGGGCACCACAATATGAGGCTTTCCACCTTGCCCCTTTACACTTGTGTGAATAATATGCTTCACTCTGTGTACCATCATGCCTGGCATACACTCCACCTGGATGTAACGTCTCCCTTTCCCTTTGCCCCCCCAGCTGAGCCTCTTCAGTATGGAATCCCCTAATATGACAACTCTACTGCCCACTCCCTCCTGCTCCCCTTGTGCTTCTTCCCCCTTCTGTCCCTTGTCAGGTTCATCACTTACTGTCACCATGTCTTTTTTCTCCATTGCCTCTGGTTGTTCTTCCCCTGTGCTACTTTCATTACCCACTATGCCTCTATCAGTCTTTGTAGTAGGCCCCCGTGGGCTGGCCCCCTGTAGGACCATGTCTCTTACTTATTTCAGTCATCCTCTTTGTCACTCTTTCTTTTCTATTATCCCTGGCATCACTGTCCTCCATCCCCTTTCTCTCCCCCTGCGACTGACCACTATCCTCTGATTCCTGCCCCTCTCTTTCTGCAAACAGCTCATATCAGTTGTTTGTTTGTATCCCTATATATAGTCTTGCACCTACCCCTGCTGTTTATTTCAGCTCTACTCTTGGAATCTTTGCCCCCTTTGGTCCTCTCTCCCCAGTATGATCTTCCCTCTTGCCAACTCTCCTCGCCACCTGGTGATAAAACATTTGTCTTCACAGCCTGTCCCGGGGTAGGTCCCCCTTCTTGACCTCTACCCTCCTCTTCTGACTCTCCTGTACTCTCCCCTCTTGCTCCTTATGCTGCTGTATCCTGGAGGTCTCCAGCAACACCATTAATGCCTTTATTTCTTCCTCAAGATTTGCCAGCTGCCTACATACCAAGCAACACCCTGCCCTCCACATTCTGTCCAGAAAAAACACTGCCCCACAGTTGTTACAGCAAACTATCCTTCCCAGAGCTTTCCAGTTTGCTGTCGACTTCTCCCAGTCTTCCCCTTTCTGATGATCCCTGGCATTACTCTGTGAATTCCACTTGTCCCTCCATCCCCATCTACCTGCCTGTTGTCTAGGGTTAAGGCTCCTGTTCACCTGGTGCCCTCTTCTTCATATCTGATGCATCCTCTGGAACCCAGGAGTGAACCCTGTGTCCCCCCCACCCCTGTTCCCACATATACAATTGCTCCATGCTTGCAGCACCTTAGGGTTGATTATTTAAATTAAGCCTTTCAATAATCCCCCAAATCTTAATCCCCCTCAATTTAGTGCTAACTACTAACAGTATGAACCCGTTATCACAGCAACATTGACATCTAAGATACAACAGTGTTATCAAGAGCTAACAGTATGAACCAGATAGCGCTTTAGCATGGACTTAACTAAGATCCACAGAGTTGAAGTTGTCTAAACCAAACAGTTTATATGTAAGGTCTAACAGATTAACAAGGGCTACCAGTATGTTTCAGATATCATGCAACTGATTTGCCAAGACCAAACAGTTTAAATGAGAATCTACAGAGTTAACAAGAGCAAACCCTGAGGATCAGATCGCACAGCAACAGTGAATATTTTCTTCAGCCCCTCCTCCTAATTATTATTTGTTCGTTAGCTATCAACCGGCCCCCTGGGCAGCTTAATTTGCTCTTCCCATCTAACTCTGTATTTAATAAAGTGGGCAGGTGGGAGGGCCAAATGTTTCCCCCCGCTAGCAGTTTCTCCTCACTCCGCTCCACTCTCTGCCACCGCTCTGAAAATCCTGGTGCAGGGGAAAGGGGGTCCCGCTATTGGGATGCAGCCGTCTCAGCCCCCGGTGAAGTCCTGAGTGAAAACCTGAGCCCCCTTTATGTAGGGGCTCTTCTGCACTGGGCTTCCTTCGTTCAGATGTTTGGAAAAGGCACCAAGCCTTTTCCTTTCATCCAATTGGCCTGTGTTTGCCGCAGTGATTACAGCGTGGCTCTTTGAAAATCTCTTTGCGGCCAAAATGAAAATCTCTTTGTGGCCAAAATGTTTCCCCCAGCTAGTAGTCTCTCCTCGCTCCACTCTGTTCTCTGCGGCCGCTCTGAAAATCTCAGTGCAGGAGAGTTCGACTCCTGCCATCCAGGCAACTGCAGCATTCAATATCAAGTGAAAGATTGTCAGCCCTTTAGAGGCACTGTAGTCCAGTGATTAAAGCAGTGGCTTGGGAACTGACAGAGTGCAGGTTCGAACCCCACTACAACCAATTACTCACTATATGACCATGGCCAGGTAACTTACCTCTTAGTGCTCCAGTCTACCCAGCTGCAGAAATGGGTAGAAGTAGGACCCCACTGGAACCGTGATGGCTGCATCTCAGTTGGGCTATGCTAGGTAAATTATAATGGGAAGTGCTATGTACTTTTTATGGATTCTGGTACTATGGGGAAGAAACACTATCAGAAGCAGAAAACTCTAAGAGCCCAGGTTCGAGTGATCTGTCTTCTCCTCTAAAGCATTCTAATTGTGCTGTGAGGTATCCCTTAGTGCACCTTCCATTCCACAGTGAAATATATACTATATCCAGCAATCTTATTCTTCATTTGGAAATTATCCAACTTGAGTTGAAGATTCAACACTAACCACTTGACTCGCTTCCTTTGAAAGTTTGTTCCATAGGTTTGCCACTCTGTGAGTGAAAAAACAATAGCCTACTTACTGTAAAGTACAGTTACGTAAGAACTTACCGTAACAGTAGATCTTCAAGAGAGGTTCTTGCAGTAGGTAATTATCATTAGGACTAAGCCACCAGGCACTAGGACCACACAGAAGACTTTTGTTAGCAGTGTCTGGCAGGGGACTGCCACCCGACGTCATGTGACTGATGTCAGCGTGACGCTATATAGTGAGTGGTCCCCATGCCCACCCTCTAGTTCTCCCGCTGGAGACCCAGAAAGGTGTGACAGGAGGAGGAGTGGGCTCCTGGAGCCAAGGAAAAGGCTATGTAAGAAGGAGTAGCAGAAAAGACTTGGGAAGGTGGGAGGGAGAGCAGTACCTACTGCAAGAACCTCTCTCACAGATCTACTGTTACGTAAGTTCTTATGTAACTGTACTATCTTACTTCGATAGGGCTCTTGCAGTAGGTAATTATCATTAGGACTGAGTCCCAAGCAGTCAAAGCCAGTCAAGTCTGAAACATGAGAGGCAGGAAAAGGTTGGCATTAGGCAGGGATCTAAGATAGAAGCCCCTGAAGGATGGCGAGACCAAAGCCAGTCTTACACCTAGAAGCAATGTCCAGACTGTAATGTTTAGTGAAGGTGTGGACAGAACTCCAAGTGGCTGCCGCACAGATCTGAGCGGCAGAGACATTTCTGAAACAAGCAGTAGATGCAGCCATGCCTCTGGTTGAATGTCCTTTAACTTCCCCCAGAAGTGGCTTGTTATACTTCTGATAAAATAGAATGCAGTTTGCCAACCATTTGGACAAACACAGTTTAGAAACAGCAGCGCCCTCTCTTTTGGGAGCAAAGGAAACAAACAACTGATCCGTTTTGCGGACTGACTTCATTCGTTTAGTGCAGTAATGCAAAATTCTATGTACATCTAAGGAATGTAGAATTGCTTCACACTGATTAGAATGTTCAGGTTAATACACTGGTAAGTGTATGGTCCGATTCACAGTGAACTCAGAAACCACCTTTGGTAAAAACTTGGGATTTGTACGCAGAGCCACCCAGTCTCTGTAGAAAATCAAATAAGGCTTCTTACACATCAGGGCCTAAAGCCTGGAAATCCTTTGAGCAGATGTAACAGAAATTAAAAAGAGCGCTTTCAACAAAGGTAGTGCATGCCGCAACTCCCAGCTGGTTCAAAGGAAGACAAAGTGAGTTTATCAAGAATGAAATTCAGATCCCAGGGAGGAGCAGGGCTCCTGACTGGGGTTTCTAATGGAGGATCCCTTTCAGGAAAGTTTTGCCATCCACCAGAGTGTGGTAGGCAGAAATGGCAGACAAGTGGACCCTTAGAGTGGAGTAACTTAGCCCAAGGTCGGCTAGGTGCAGCATGTACTCCAGGACCTGTGATACAGGGTATGAGAAGGGGTACGAACCCTTAGATGTGACCCAGATGGAAAATCTCTTCCATTTCACAGCTAAGCAGATCTTAGAAATATAGAAACATAGAATTTGACGGCAGATAAGGACTGCTTGGCCCACCCAGTCTGCCCATTTCCCTACCTACTGGATAAGCTGCAGATCCTAGTTAACCAGCAGCCTACTTCTTCTTACCCCCACCCCCCAGAATTGCCTTATGACTGTCCCATGCATTCTTGAATTCCACCACTGATTTTGACTCCACAACCTTCCTCCGGAAGGCCGCTCCATGCATCCACAACCTCTCTGTGAAAAATACTCTTAAATTACCTCTGAGCCGCCCATCTATCTTCAAATTGTGCCCTTTTTCTGCACCTCTTTTGAAAGATGCTACCCTCTTGGACTTTGTTGATTCCTTTGAGGTACTTGAGAGTTTCTATCATGTCCCCTCTCCTCCTTTCCTCTGAGGCTATACATATTAAGCTCATTAAGTCTCTCTTCCTATGTCTTCTGGTGCAGATCCTGCACCATTTTAGTTGCCCTCCTCTGGACAGCTTCCATCCTGTCTATGTCTTTGCGGAGATTGGGTCTCCAGAACTGCACCAGTACTCCAGATGGGGTCTCACCAGCTGTCTGTACAGAGGATAATAACTTCCTGTTTTCTACTGGTGATGCCTCTCCTATGCATCCCAGTATCCCCCAGCCCTCCTTGCTGCCTCTCTCACATTGCTTGCCCACCTTTAGGTCATCTGATATGACTACCCCAGGTCCCTTTCCATTTTTGTTGTTGTTAGTATCTCACCCCCATTGTGTACTCTTCCCCTGGGTTTTTGTTTCCCAGGTGCATTACCTTGCACTTCTTAGCATTGAATCTAAGCTGCCATACATTTGACCATTTCTCTAACCTTGCCAAGTCCCTTCTCATCCTTTCCACCCCACCCTGTGCATCAGCTCTGTTGCAGATCTTAGTGTCATCTGCAAAGAGACATACTTTTCCTTCCAGTCCTTCCGCAATGTCGCTTATAAAGACATTGAAGAGGACCGTCCTAATACTGAACCCCTGCGGTACCCCACTAGTAACCCTCCTTTCTTCTGAGTGGACTCCATTTACTATTACCTCTGTGTCCTATTCTCCAGCCAATTCTTTACCCAGGCTGTCATCTTGGGACCCACTCAGGCTGGCTAACTTGTATATTAATTTTGTGGGACTGTGTCAAATGCCTTGCTAAAGTCTAGGTAGGCCATGTTCACAGCCCCTCCTGATCTACTACTTTGGTCACCCAGTCAAAGAAATCTATCAGATTTGTCTGGCATGACCTTCCCGCTGTGAATCCATGCTGCCTAGGGTCCTGTGCCCCTCTGGCCTCTAGATACTCGACAGTTCTTTCCTTCAGAAGTGATTCCATCATTTTCCCTATCACTGAGGTTAAACTAACAGGTCTGTAGTTTCCTGCTTCTGCCTTGCTCCCACTTTTGTAAAGGGGAATCACATCTGCCCTCCTCCAGTCCTCGGGTACCACCCCATCCTCCCATGATTTGTTAAAAAGGGTAGTCAGTGGTGTCACTAGTTCTACCCTTAGTTCTTTTAAATTCTGGGATGAATCCCATCAGGCCCATTGCTTGTCCACTATCAGTTTTAAGAGTTCTTTCAGAACCCTTTCTTCTGTAAATGGGCTGGTATCAACTTCTGTATCCAGAGTGTTACTACTGTTTGTTTTATGTACCTCCCCTCTTCATTTGTAAATACTGAGCAAAAATATTTGTTTAGTATCTCTGCCTTTTCACAGTCTCCTCTGCCCACCCTCCTCCCTTTATTAAGCCTCACTATCCCTCCTTGGTCTTCCTTTGCTCCCTGATGTACCTATAAAGGTTTTATCCTTCTTAACTGAGTTGGCTATCTTTTCCTCGGTTTGGGCCTTTGCTGTTCTGACTGCCTTCCCAGCCTCCTTTTGCTTTAACTAATACAGTTCTCTGTCCTGCTCCTTCTGTGATTCCTTGTACTTCCTGAATGCTTTCTTTTCTGTTGAACCTTCACTGCCACTTCCTTTGAGAACCATAGTGGTTTCTTACATCGCCTTGTTTTGTTTATTTGCTTCACACAAAGGCTTCGTTACCCTGTGAAGGCAGTTTTATTATTCCCCATTGTTCTTCCACCCTCCTTCCTGCCCATTTGCTAGTGCATTCCTTAGGCACTCACTTATTTTGGCAAAGTCAGCCTCCTAAAGTCCAGTACTTTTGTCTTTGTATGGCTTGACTCTATTGCTGTGTTTATTGTGAACCATACTGTTCGATGGTCGCTAGTTCCAGATGGCTACCCACTTCTACATCTGTGATCCTCTCTCCATCTCCATTTGAGAGAATCAAGTCTAATATTGCTCCCTCTCGAGTGGGCTCCAGTACTAGTTGTCTAAGGCATGCCCCCTGTAGGGCATCTAGAATAACTGCACTCTTCGAAGTGGCAGCTGCAACTGCACTCCAGTTAACATCTGGCATATTCAGATCACCCATCAGCAATATCTCCCCTTTTACTGCCATTCTAAGTATACTTTCTATCATTTCCCTGTCCATTTCCTCCCCCTGAGAAGGGGGTCTGTATACAACCCCTGTGCGTATTGTGGTGCCATTGCCTGTCTCCAAATTTACCCACAGTGCTTCTTCTCCACCCTGTTTACCCTTTTGTTCTGTTGCTTTGATTCCTTCCCTTATGTAAAGAACTACTCCTCCTCCTCTTTTACCCTCCCTGTCCCTCCTGTAGACAGTGTATCCTGGTATGTTTATGTCCCAGTCATGGTTTTGTGTGTACCATGTTTCTGTGACTGCCACGATATCCAGATGTTCCTCCTCCATCAAGGCCACTAATTCAGGAAGCTTGTTACCCAGACTACGGGCATTGGTACTCATTGCTCTCCATTTTTTGATGGCTTTACCTTCTGTTGCAGCATCCCCCACTGACCGTTCTACTTCGGTCTTTTTCTCATTTAGTACCCTGTTTTGTAGGGAGAGGCTGGGATTTTCCTGCTGCTTGTCAGTGCCTCCCCCTTTGACTAGTTTAAAAGCTTGCAAATGAAGCATTTAAACCGATTGCTCAAAAGACTTGTTCCCTTCCTGGACAGATGCAGACCATCCTGCCAGTATAGGCTGGTGTCCCTCCAGGTGGAACCCCAGTCCCCAATGAAGCTAAACCCTGTGCTCGCTAACCATTTTTTCAACCATTCATTAAACTGCATGGTGCCAATTACCCTCGCCTCCCCATGCCTTTGACAGGCAGCACCTCTGAGAAGGATACTGTGTGCTACTTGTCTTAGGTCCCTCCCCAACTCTGCAATGTCCTCCTGCACTGCTCTAATCTCATGATAAGCCAAGTCATTTGTCCCTAGGTGGACAATTACGTCCAGCTCAGAATCCCTTGCAGCTGTTCTCGTGATCCTGAGGATGCGCTCCTGTCCCTCCAAGCCATGGCACCAGGCAGGCACCTTACTCAGTTTTCCCAGCTCCCCCAGTTCTATACCCCTAATAATTGAGTCCCCACCAGGAGCTGCTTCCTTTCCCTGTGGTGTCCTCTGCCTCCTTCCTGTGGGCCTCCCTTATGACAGTTGTCATCAGCCTTCTCTGCGGGTGCATCCATAGGGGAGCTATGCTCCCCCAGAATGGTGTATGGATTGTGGAGTGAAACAATTGACTGGGTATGCCTCTGTTCCACCCTCCTCACCCTCCCTGACCCCACTGTGGTCCAACTTCTGTGCTTTCTTCGCAACCTCTGAGGTAGTGGTGGTGACGCTAGTGCTCCCTGGATGGGGGAGGTTCCCTTCCTACTGTCCAGTGTGGCCTGGGGGAAGGTTTCCTTACTACTGTCCAGTGCGGCCTGAAGATGGGCAACTTCCTCCCTCAGGGCAGATAGTTGTCTGCAAATAGGGCAGCATCTCAGCCTCCAGAAAGACTCCTGGAAGACTGCTGCCCCACAGCCATTACATTGCACTACTCCCCACATGTTTATCTAGTTTTTTTGTATTTGTGTGTGTGTGTGTGTGTGTGTGTGTGTGTGTGTGATTTGTTATATAGAAATATATATATTATACAATGTGTATGCTTATATTGTCAGTGCAGTGTGCTAGAGAGGATATGACAGTGAAATGCACCTTACACGTGAGGAATGATGTCAGAACTCAGGTATAAAGGAACTATTTCCAGGGGCGGTGGGGTGAGGGGTGGGAAGGGTTGGGCCTAAACTGTGCCCTCACAAAACAATCAGCTAAAAGCTCTCACCCACCGCTGTGATGAGTGCCTTCCTGTCAGCAAGATACCCTAAACAACAATTTGACAGAGAGAGTACCCTGCTAATCAAACAGAGAAAAATCCAGACATCCAAGTCAGACACAGGTAAACCTCTCCAGCCCCAAAACAGCCTGGTGGTTTGTTAGCCACAAAGGAAAATCAAATATGCAGTTATTTCAGCCCTTCTGAGGATGCTGATAAGATAAGCAGTTTTAAAAAAACCCTTCCTGAATTAAAAACTAAAACAAACACAAAGCAATACCACTTTAAAAGTGAGGAAAACTTCTCTCAGATGTAAGCAAGAGAGAGAGAGAGAGATTAGTTACAGATATTTAGTCCAAAATAGTATATCCCATGCAGCTTCTCAGTTGTTTCCAAGCACACCCTGTACACAACTTGGAAGAAGATGGACTTCTTGTAGGTGGCTTTCTAGCCTCCACCAGTACCTGAGCCACTCTGGAGGAGACTCCAAAACCCAAAGCAGCTATATCATCAGGTGCCACATGTGAAGGGACTTGTGGCCTGGATGGACCAGGGTGCCCAGTTCCTGAGCTAGAAGATCCTAGCAGATGGGCAGTGGATCCGGAGATGCCACCATTAACTGCTGAAGCAGAGAACCAAATTTGGTGAGGCCAGTAAGGTGCAGTCAGGATCATGTGTGCCCCCTCTGCCTGCAGTTTCAGCAGCACTCTCTACAACAGTGGAAAGGGAGGGAAGGCATATAGGAACCTCCCTGTCCAACAAAGAGACAGTGCATCTTGCTAGAAAGCACCACACACTGGAACGAGTGAGCAAAAACTGGGTAGTTTTGCGTTGGAGGTCTGGCCGGCCCCAAAGATCCAAGATTTCTTCTACCACTGACTGTGTCAGTTCCCACTTGTGAGTCTTGGCTTGGGTGTGGCTGAGGTTGTCCACTAGGACATTTTGAATGCCCT